>JAHRHZ010000054.1:4451328-4521524 GCA_024137785.1 Ginglymostoma cirratum
GGTCTAGGCCCGAAACGTCAAGTTTTCCTGCTCCTATGATGCTGCTTGGCCTGCTGTGTTCATCCAGCCCCACGCCTTGATTTAACTTCAGCTGAGAAAAGGAGAGGATTAAAGAACAGGGCAGGAGTTAGAACAAGATCAAGGAGAAAAATCATACACTTTGTATGGCAGGGTATTTATGCAAACTTACACTTAGTTATGGGCAACCCAATCATGAGTCCAACTGCATTAATACTGATATGGTTTTGCTGTTTTTGTTAAATTAGCTGATTATGGAGCATTGTAAGGCCCATGACAATTTACTCCCTGGAGTAATCTCGAAAACAATATTTCTCAGTTAGATCACAATTGCTATACAACAGTTTTTTGGAAACGTATACATGGACAGATAAAAGGTCAATCACAGTCAAACAGACTGCCAGCATTCAGTTAACACTCACCTTTCAATGCCGGGCACGTAAATCAAAAATAACCAGCACCTGGGAAAATCACCCCAAAATATGATGAAAGGAAAACAAAACAAGCAAGAGGAATGCTGCAGATAACATTGATGTGGATGATGGTTACGTTTCTGAATTCATAGTAGATAACGTTTGTCAAGGGTAAATATAATTGACTGTAGAAATGATGACTGGTTATTTTAAAATCACCTTTTGTTAGAAAAACGTTTGGTTGTTTGATTTTAGACAACTTGATAGCAAAAATAAAAATGTACATTCCTCTCCTATTGCAGTAGCCACACATAATTGCTAATAATTCTGTATTAGTTGTTTTATGGGGATCTAAATAAGCTGAAGAATGCTACAGAACTAGTCTTGCCAGCCAAACCAGTGGTTTGGTTGAAAATTTTATTACATGCTGAAGGTGGCAAGTACGCTAGGTGATCTAATTGATTACCCGCTCAATAGGGACTTAACTAGAAAAGGTTAAATCTGTTTCTGTCTCTCTTCAGATGGTACCTATCTGATGAGCATTTAAAGATATTTTCTGTTTTCATTTCTGGCTGATTTAGCTGTTTTCAACCGGGGTCAGTAATCAGATCATTATTTTTGATCCAGACACCTGAGGAAGGGAAAGGGATTTCTATCTGGTGAAAATTGTTTCTAAAACTCACAGTATATACATCAGATGCAATCTCGATATATTTAGCGGAGATGTTTCTACAACCAGTTTGCTAATATTCACTATTTAGCCTAGTGGAGGAGCAAAAAAAAAAAAAAAGAGTGACTACAGGGCTGTTTAGCCTGTCCATAAACATCTTACATGCCACATGTTAATAGCTTTAGAGAGTGAGCAAGTGACTAAACAATAAAAGCCATTTCAAAAGCAATTCTCTCAAACTGACAAACTGCATCATATAGTTATCAATTGATAAAATAATTGTTGATGAATCGAAGGTACAAAATTAAAACCAGGTTTCTTCTAATTCCTATCGTTGCTGTATCATGGAGAATTGCAGCAAACTGGTAAAATGCATTATTGAAACATTTAAAAAGTCAGCAAATCTACATAGTTAAGTCATCATTTACAGGATGTGAACGCCACTAGCAGCATTTATTGCCCTTTTATACTTGGTGAGCTGCCTTCTTGAATACAAATGTGCACCTAACTTGGTCATCCAAGGGACCAGTAAGAGTCAACCACATTGCTGTGACATTTAGGCCAAACCAGAAAAGGATAACAGACTCCTTGAAAAGATGAGTGAACCAGGTGAGTTGTTACACTAGTAGTTGTAGTGTCACTATTTGGGAGTTCTTTGTTAAAATGGCAGGTTCATTTAACTAATTGAATTCCAATCATCCAGCTCTGTAATAACATTTGAACTCACCTATCTGTATCACTGTTCCGGATCACAAGTTGAGGAGAATATATACCAGCATTGGGAATTCCTGAAGTGGTAATACTTTAGTCAAGTTCAATAAAGACAAAAGGCAGAGATGAACAGCTGTTTTGGGATTTGACATTCCAACAATAGTACTGAAGACTTGTGCTCCAGAACTTGCCATATGCCATCTGAGTTGTTCCGGTACAGCTACAACACTGGCATCCACCTGACAATGTACAAAATTGCACAACTATATCTCGTACATAAAATTCAGGGAAAAATCCAAACTTGGACAACTACCTCAGTAAAAAGTGATGGAAGGGGTCATCAACAGTGCCATTAAGCAGTACCTGTTCAGTGATACCCACTTACGGATATCAGGTTTAGATTTCACCAGGACCACTCAGCTCCTGATTTCATTACAGCCTTGGTTCAAACATGGACAAAAGAGCTGAATTCCAGATGTGAAGTGATAGTGACAGTCCTTGATATCAAGGCTGCTTTTGACCAACTGCAGCATCAAGGAGCCCTAGCAAAACTGGAATTATTGGGTATCATAGGGCAAACTCTGTTGGTTGGAGTCATGGGAACCATACTACTAAAAATTTAGGATGAGGAGGATCTTTTAGATGCAGGACCCAAATACACATTCATTATACAAACATTAGGACTAAATTGAACAAATCGCAACAATAAATTCAACTTGAAGGCATTACATGGTAGCTATTTCAGAGATACGGCTGCAGGATGGTTAGGACTATGAAGTAAATACACCAGATTATAAAGATCGATAAGGAAAAAAAAAGTGAAAGGATGCAATCATTTTAATGATGAGTGGATAAGGGACCAGTAAGTAGTTAATCTTTAGGTTCTGACTATAGATTAAGACAGAGCAAGGACACGAATCTATCGTCAGCCTTACATGCATGATCCCTAATGACAGTTATAAAGTGGCAGAACCTTAGTATGTAGGTCATAGAATCTCAAAGATTTTTTTTTGCCTTTTAGTCCAAGTTTCTCTAGCACGTTTTCTGTGCTGATATTAGTGGTCTTACGTTCTTCACTTTTTTTTTGCCATCTATCACTGGTCATGCAACTTTATCTTACACTGTAAAAGCTGCTAAACATTATTAATATGTCAACTTTTCTTATCTCTGCTTCTACAGGCCTACCAACTTTAACCGCTCTTCTCCCCCTAACCTTTCCATACTCTTGTAAAAGCTCTTTTTTTTTTAAAAAAAATATTCTGGTCAAATATACATTCATTCCATTTCTTCTCTCCAATGTTTTGGTAGCCTTTTACTAATTTCTAAAATATTCTCAATCCTCAGAATTACTGCTACCCTGTCTAAGGTGTGGAGCTGGAACCATTTGGTACTTCAATTGCAGTCTCATAGGACCTGTACAGCCGAAATAACTTGTAACACCTTATATTCTTGCCTTCTAGAATCAAACCGAACTAAATCTATTTCTCACCTGCATTCACATCCTTAGACAGAAGAACAAAATCCGATTCATAAACAAAACAGCACTCATTTCTTGTAAATAATTCAGGGCATTTTGATTAATATGTTGCAGAAAACAGGCTAAAGAGAGTTAATATATTTTTGGTCATTTAAGAAAAAGATTAACATAAATCTTCTGTGGACAAAGCTGAATTGTTTGCCAATCATCCGTATACCATATTTATTAAATCAGATGAAGGGAGCTTTTAAGGCCAGCTGATTCCATCCTCCCATAATATCAACCCCTTCTCAGTCCCCCGCGTTTTACCAGATTCACCGGATTAAATTTCAGGTTTTTGCTTCGACACTTCATCCAAAGAATGGTCCTATATAACAGTGCAAAACTACCTCAATCAATGTGTCCTGAAGCAGAGATGGACATCAAATACCACCCGGGCCAGACATAACATTCTTAACAACTGAGCCAACTTTGATGATCATTATTTGAAACCAAGAGTTTCATTTTGAAGACCAGTCTCAAATGTTATTGCGACCCATCTCACATCCAGGGAGACAGTGATTTCAGTGGTAATGTCACTGAAGTGGTAGTTCATAGGGCTCAGCTACTACTCTGGAGACAAGTTCAAATTCAATCATAGCTCGTGGAATTTAAATTGAATGACCAAGATTGGAACCAAACATGAATAGCTTCATGGTCACCACCATTTATATCTGGTTCACTAATATTGTTTGGGGAAGGACATATTCCATTCTTAGCTGGTCTAGCCTACTTGTGACAACAGGTCCACACTGATGTGGTTGAATCTGAAGTACCCTTTGAAACAGCCCAGCAAGCCACTCAGTTCAAGGACAACAACAAAACATGAAAAGAATAAACGTTTTACTTTTGCAACGTACAGCAGTGCAAAGGTGTGATATAACAACATCTGACTGCTGGGCGTTTACAGTCTGGAGGCATCTCTGCAGAGAAGACCTGTATGTGCAGAACCATCCATGAAAAAATAATCCTCATTACTGTGTTGCTAATCCTGTTGAATGGTCAGTCCCTTGTGTATAATAGGAGGCGTCAGAGGTTAAGAAAACACAACAAGCAGAATTTTTAAACCAGATTGCTGATTCAGGGGCATTGCTGCTTAATTATGACTGGCTCGTTCTGTATATTCAGACCCACAGGGATTAAAACATTTCATTTGAGGAATGCTAGTTAAATTCATAAAATGAATGTAAACTGTAAACAAATCTTTTCCTGCATTCGGAATAAAATCAAAAGAGAAGGATCATAGTTTAAAAAGCAAGACCAATAATGGAGCAATATTTCAGTCACACCCCTTTGCAATCAGTGTTCAATGCATAAATGCACAATACCGACTAGGCAAAAAAAAAAAAAGAGGGTTTGATCTTAGAAGCCATCTACCATTATGGTGGTTGCACAAGGTAACTGGAACCGAATTGCTGACTTAAAGTAATCAATTCCTACCAATTTGCATATAATAGATTCAGACATGATTCAGTGAAATCCCAGAGGGGGAAGAGCTTTGGGAACCAGAAGGAATTCAACGTCACCTGTTTCTTCCAGGCATGCTGCACTTGCCCAGTGTCCTTCTGAAATTACTCACAGCTGAGTATTTATTTTTTGAACCAAGTCTACATAATTTACAGTAGAATGAATAAATACTAAATACATGTAACGTCAATGAAGGTTGTTCCACCAGATTTAATTTAAATCTAGATTCAAAAGATTCATCTTCAATTTGTAACCCCATTGTTGAAGGGAGTGGGCAAAGAGGAACCACACAAATTTTTGCTCACAAATGGATTTCCCAGCTTAAAAATGGAGCTATGCAAATGAGACAGGTTGCTTACAGTAAATTTCTTAGATATCCCAAACATCATTGAGAAACTTTTTTTGAGCTTGATAGGTTTCTCTCTTAGAAGGATCACAGATATACATTTACCACCCATCATTGGGATCAGGGAAGTTGAACTTAGCTTCAGTCAGAATCTTTACAGTACAGAAAGAGGCTCTTTGGGCCATCACATCAATGCCAGTCAAACAATCTATCCAAATTCCATTTTCCAGTACTTGGTCCGTAGCCTGCATGATGTGCTATTTCAAGTGCTCATTCAAATAGTTTTTAACATGTCTTGGGGTTCACACCTCTACCACCCCTTTTGGGTTGCGATCTAGATTCCTAAAGTGGAAAAAATTACTTTTCCTTAAAACCATTCTAAACATCTCACTCCTTACCTTAAAACCATGCCCCTTGATTAGTGACCTTTCTACTAGGAGTCATTTCTCCACGTCTACTCTATCAATGCCCCTCAATCAGATCCCCCCTCAACCTTCTGTCTCCCTTCATAGCTGAATTGATCCAGCCAGGGAGGTAAGAAAGGAGGGGGTGACACACTATTGATCAGCGAATCAATTATAGAAATAAGGAGGGATGACTTCTTAGAAGGCATTACAAATGAAGCCAATGGGTAGAACTTAAAGACCAAAAACGAGTAATCACATTGCAGGGAGTGTACTATTGGCCCCCTAACAGTCAGGGAGAAATAGAAGAGTATATACTTAGGCAAAGGTCAGAGAAGCATAAAAAAGTAATACAGTAGTAATAGTAGGGGATTTCAATTTGCTAAGAGGTAAAGTTTCCATAGTCCCAGAGGGACATATAGCCATTCTCTCTTTAATGAGAGGCAACTGGTAGTGATTCAAACTCAGAATCACCACGCTTCAGATGAAAGCAGAAGTTGAGGAGGACAGTCCTTCGAAGTAACCTCAGCAGGTACAGGAATTAAATGCATGCAGTCGGCATCATGCTGCATTGCAAACTAGCTGACCTGCCAACTGAGCACTACTAATTTTGGTAGTCTGTGTGAAAGGTTTTAGAGGGATTGGAATTCTTAAAATGCATCCAGGAAAGCTTTTTAAGACAGTGCTTAGAAGCCCTAAAAGACAGTGGGCAGTCTTGGACTTAATTTCAGGTAATGAAGCTGAGCAAGTTCTATCATATCAAGTAGTATTTAATATCATTGGGGGAGCATTTGGCAGAGTGACCTTAACTGTGTTCAGAGACAGTTATGGAAAAGAACAAAGGGTGGGCCTGAAGTCAAAAATCTAAAGTTGGGGAAGGCCAAATTTAATAAGATCAACTATGATTTGGCCAGAATTAATTGGGAGCAGGTATTTTAAAGGTAAATCTGTATCACAGCAGCGGGACCATTCAAGAAGGGAATGGCGGCACTACGGGTCCCAATAAAGACAAAAGCAAGACCATCAAATCCTGTCAATCCTGAGTCAAGGAATGAATAAGATTGGATAAAGAGAAAAAGGGAAGCTTATGGCAGATACCAAGGGCTCAGCAACAGCATAAGCCCTAAAGAAGTACAGAATGTTTAAGGGCAAACGTAAGAAGGGAATCGAGGGAGCAAAAAAAAAAAAAAATGGCAGATAAAATAAAGGAAAAAGTTATTTTACAAGTACATTAAAGGGTTAAAATAAACACTAGTGAAGGAGTAGTGTCCGTTAAGGAATGCAGAAAGGGTTCTAAATAATAGTATGTCAGCGTTCACTGCTGAGGGGAACAATATGGATGTTAAAAACAAAATCAGGGAGAATGACTGATAAATTTAAAGAAATTAGCGCAGACAGAGATTGCTCCAAGTGCTCTGGTAGGCTTAAAAGTAGATAAATCTCCAGGGCTGGATGAAGTGTATCTCAAGCTACGAAGTGAGGCAAGGGAGGAAATAGAAAGGGTACTGGCAATAATTTTCAGTTCCTCTCTGACTACAGGGAAGTGACAGAGGAATGGATGACACGCCAGTTCAACAAGGGATCAAGGGATAAACCAGGTAATTACAGATCAGTCAGTATACCTCTGTGGTGGGGAGACTACTCAAAGCAATTCTGACAGACAATTAATCTGCACTTGGAGAGGCAAGGATTAATCAAGAACAGTCAGTATTGTTTTGTTAAACAGAGATCACATCTGACCAACATGGTTGAATTTTTCAACGAGTTGACCAGGTGCGCGGATGAGGACAACACATTCAATGTAGTCTACTGGGCTTCAGCAAAACTTTTGTTAGGATCCTGTAAGAGAAACTGTTAGCCAAGTTAAAAGTCTGTGGGATCCAAGGAAATTTGGCTAATTAGATCCAGGTTTGGTTCCGTGGCAGGAGGCAGGTGATGAAAGGGTATCTTTGTGACTGGAAGCCTGTGTCTAGTGGGGTTCTGTAGGGACCAGTGTTGGGACCCTTGCTGTTTGTGGGATAGTTAAACGATTTAGACTTGACAGGAGGGTTGGCCATAAAGTTCAGAGATGATGAAAAAATTGGTGGGGTGGCAAATGGTGAGGAGGACAGTTTTAGATCACAGGAGCATATTGATGGGCTGATCATCGGCAAATGGATTCAACCTGGATAAGTGAGGTTATGGGCAGGACACACAAGACAAGGGAACAAGAACAATCAGACCCTGGGAAGTACAGAGGATCAGAAAGATCTTGATGTGCAGTTCTACTGGTCAATTAAGATAGCAGGACAGATAGATAAAGTGGTTCAGGTGATGTATGGGACACTTGCTTTTATTAGCTGAATCACAGTTTAAAAGGCAAGAAGATTATGCTGGGTGATGATTGATATAAATAAATTATGAGGGCATGGATAGGAAGGAACTTTTGCCCATGGCGGAGTGATCAATGACCAGGGGCATGATTAAAGGTAAGGGATAGGAGGTTTAGAGGAGATGTAAGTAAAGATGTTTTCACTCGGAGGATGGTAGGAATCTGGAACTCTCTGCCCGTAAGGGTAGTAGAGTCAGAACCCTCAAAATCTATGTAGTAGTTAGATGTACATTTACAATGCCAAGGCACTCAAGACTATGGGTCAAGTGCTGGAAAATGGGATTAGAATTGTACATTGTTTTTGTTTTTAAGAAGTGCAGACTTGATGCGCCAAAGGGCTTCTTTCTATCACTAGTTCACCAGATTTTTTTTAAAACAACAATCAACATGGTTGCAATTAGGCTCACTTTTTACTGCATTCAAATTTCACCATCTGCCATGGTGGGATTAAAAAGACCATTTCTGGATTGCTTGTCTAGTGACATCACCACTACATCACTCCCTCCCCTGACAACATTGGTTTAGTCTATACTTGAATCCACTCCAACATTAATGTGGTTGAATCTTAACTAACCTTGAAGGGAAGTCATTCATTTGTAGCAAGAGTAGCCAGGGCAACCAGGAATAGACAGCAAACAGTGACATCAACATCCAAAGAGCCATTTTTATACGATTACATCTAACTGAGGTCAAAAAGAGTTTTGACGCATGTGCACCCTCGCTAAAAAAAAATTCAGCCAGGTGATGTGGTGAGTTAGGTACCATCCTTTGATTTTGTACACCTGGATTCAAATGATTCCTGAACTAACTTGATGGAAATTAAAGAGTCACCAGACCAAAGACATTAATTCTACTTTCTCGCCACAGATGCTGCCTGACCTGCAGAGTTTTTCAACAATTTCTACTTTTATTGTTGCAGATGAAAATTAAAGTGGATGAAAATCTTCCAAGCATAACCCAACAGCATGAAATAACCACTAGAAAGTGGATGCACAGAATAATACCTACGGCAAGAAATAGAACAATGTGTCAGAGAGACTATTCCTGAGAATTGGACAAAGCAAAAGTAGCTTCAGATTACATCCAGTCACATTTTACCTAAATCAATGGTATTAAGAGAAATAGATTAACGGATCAGATTCACGTGCAATGCCTTTACAGGCATATATTCAAAACAGCCAAATTGACAGACAGACATTTAATTATGCCACAATGTTACAAACCCTGTAAACTAACATAAAGTAAGACTACATCATGGCAAACTCCAGTGTGTCTGTATCTGTAGTTTCTTTACAAACGTTGTCAAATACTGTCCAAAGGTAAAATGACATATCTGACAGTTGCGGGAATATGGAAGCACAGGACTGGCGTAATCGGGATTTGAGAGATGATAGCAATTGAAAAACCCTGAGCACTCTAAGGATGGTGGTCTTGCTGAAGTCTTCCCCCACCATTATAAAACCACAATCTTGAGAACCTGCTATATTCTTTAACCATTCAAATAATGAGACCCTACCGTCATACAGTGCAATAATATTAGCTTTAAATGTCATTGTGAAACAATGAAGGGACATTAATTTCTACTGTATTTAAACCAAAAACTTTAAGTGACCTACTTTTAGAAGTGAGCAGATTAGCACACAGTACTTTACAATTTAAATTTATGCAAGTTAATCTTTTAATTTTGTTCATGGGATCTTGGTGTCGCTAGCAAGGCTGTTTTTTTTTAAATCCTTGATTGCCCTTGAGAAAGGTGGCTATGAGCAACCTTGCGAACTCCTATAGCCTATGTGGCAAACTGATCTCAGCAGTGTGGGCAAGTGAATATTACATAACCATCTTCAGTGCTCCAATTAGGAAGAAAAAAATCACAATTTTCCTGTTCTCGATCAGCAGCAATAAATTCTTCCTAGATAATGCAAGTTGAATTATTTTCTTTGAATCAGAGAAGATTGCAGGGGACCTGACAGAGATGGATAAAATAAGGGGCATGTACAGGGTAGATAGAAGACAGCTGCCCCTATTTGAAGGGTCAATAACAAGGGAGTGCACTTTTAACGTGCAAGGCAGGAGGTTGAGAGGGAATTTGAGAAAACATTTTCACCTAGAAATGATGAGAATGCACTGTCTGGGAGGGTAGATGAGGTGGGCAATCTCACAAGCCGTTTTAAAAAAAAAACATATTTGGATGAGCTCTTGAAACATTCAAGGCTGTGGACATAGTGCTGGGAAATGGAACTAGTACAATCATGATCGGCTGAAGGGACTATTGTTTTCATAGAATCATATTGTACAAAAAAAAGTGTTGTGCAACTAAAATGGCCAGGTTAAGTAGATGTAGGTGTTTCCTTTGACTAGGGAGTACAGAACAGCGTCACAGTCCCAAAAGTAAGGTTGGCTGTTTGGGATTGATATATTGGGGACAAATATCTTCACTTGGAGATTAGAATTCTCTGCCTCAAAATTAAGGAACTAATTAATTGGCAACATTTAAGTTAGAGTGAGATATTTAGATGTTGGAGAATCAAGCAAAATGTGGGAAGGCACAGTTGAGGCCAATGATCAGGCATGATCTTACCGAATGACATAGCCATTCAACCCTTGAATCCGCTTTCTCCTGCACTTACTTCTTTCATTCTTTTCTGGAAATGAATTATCTCTAAGGGTAATGGAAACAGTCAAAAGGAAATTGGGTATTATTCGGAAAAGGAAAAGCTGGTTGTAGAAAAGAAAGTGCGACTTTCTACCTCAGATGACGAAACAACTGGTATAATCGCATTTAAGTGGAATCTAGATAAGTACATGAGAAAGGAACAGAAGAATGTAACAGTGGATTTAGATGAAGAAAACAGGGAGGATGTTCATGTGGAGCATAAAATCTGGTATAGACCTGATGAGCCAAATGTTTATTTCTCTACTGTAAATTCCATGCAATGCTTTAAATAAAAAGGTAGGGACATGGGGCTAATTGGAAAGCTCCTTCGATACTGGTTCAGGCACCATGGGCTGAATGGCCTCCTTCTGTGCTGTCGATCAAAGTTATTTCCAGAAAAAAAAAGTCTGTAGCAGAACATGCTTGCATTGAAGTGATTCCATAACTAAATTGGGATAGATCAAAACAGAGATCCCTAGAATCAGAAACAAGTGCATTGGATAGTCCATCAATTAAAGCAGACAGAAGAGTCAAGGTGATAAAAGTTTCCACCGTGTCACTGGCACAGAGGTCACAATACCAAGTAACACACTAAACTCCTTATTTAACCTACCTAATCTGTTACTGAACGACCAAAACCCAGCAAGCAATGGAACTCCGAGTTTTAGAAATTCCAACAATAGTTCCATAGATCCATTCACCACTTATAAATATCCAGCATTGTAAGCTTTAGGAAATTGTGTTTAGAAAGTTAGGCCTGCATCGAAAGCTTCAAAAAGGACATTCAGTATTGACAGGAATGCAATCATAAGACTAATATTCCTCAGTGGAACTCAAGGCAGGCACAGTGCCAACTGATGCCTTTCTTTTAAAAATAAGCACATACTTGAGTTTCACAGAATTATAAGCATTTCCACAAGTGAGCTGACTCAAAGTTATAGTGGAAATAGGCATCACAATTGTGTTTAAATGAGTTATCTATAAAGAACCATCCATTCAGCATCCATTTATACCACATTGGGTAGCAAATTTTCTAATCCATTTCAGAACGACAATAATCCAAAACTAATCTCAACTGCTCTCTTTGCCTTGGTCTTGCGTCTTCCAAGGTTTCAAGTGTTTTATTAAGCTGCATCTACCTCAACTACACCCTGTGGTAAAGTATTTTAGGTTAATTTTGTTTTAAAGTCTGATTATGAGATGACTTGTTTAAACTTGGTGATTGACATTATGACAACTTTAAAAATATTCAATTATTATCTCACTGACTAAATAGAATCACTGTCAATATTCCCAAACACTAGCAAAATAAAATCTGTTCAAAAATATGCTTAGTTGTAGGTAATAGTGCTTTCAGCTCTAAAATCAGCACAAGAGCTAAAAGCTTCTTTATTTTCCTCCAGCTGAAAATCTTAAAGATGTTAGATAGCACAAGCATGCAACGTAAAATGACAAAAATGGAATGAGAGAAACCTATGAACTAAAACAGAAGTATCACAGGAGGGTAGCAACACGTGGTCCTGAAGGTTGAGGTTAAAACATTCTATTGGGAAAGTTTAAAGGAAGTTTTATTTAGTTACATATAAATTGAACACTAATGAAATGCTAGCTGTTGTTTCTGAACCATTCAGAAAGTGGTTACTGCTGACACAGTGATCAAATTAGGAAACAAACATCCAGTTGCTAACAAATCCAAACCAAAGTAATTACAAGCCAAAGGCACACTAAAATGAAAACAGAAAATACTGGAGAAATGTCAGACGGCATCCGTGGAGAGATGAACAGGCTTCATGTGCCTCAAATCTTTACAGCCAATTACTTTTATAACGCAGGTGGCAAAGAGTATGACAATTCTGCACCAGCAATACCTCGCAATTAACCAGAAGCGAATGGCCAGTTTGCAAAAGAATAATGTTGACCATGTTGTGTGGAAACCTCGCTATTTTTATAGTGCCTCAATCTTCAAAATTCACCTGGGCAGCTGAAATAGACTGGAGGCAGGAGTAACATTTAATCAGTGGGATTCCTCACAGGATAACAAGCATGGGGCTGGATGAACACAGCAGGTCAAGCAGCATCATAGGAGCAGGAAAACTTGACGTTTCGGGCCTAAACCCTTCATCAGAAATGGGGGAGGGGAAGAGGGTTCTGAAATAAATAGGGAGAGAGGGGGAGGCGGATAGAGGAGAGGATAGGTGGAGAGGAGGCAGACAAGTCGAAGAGGCGGGGATGGAGCCAGTAAAGGTGAGTGTAGGAGGGGGGTAGGGAGGAGATAGGTCAGTCCAGGGAGGGCGGACAGGATGATGTTAGTAGATAGGAGATGGGGGTGTGGCTTGAGGTGGGAGGAGGGGATAGATGAGAGGAAAAACAGGTTAGGGAGGTGGAGATGAGCTGGGCTGGTTTTGGGATGTGGTTGGGGGAGGGGAGATTTTGAAGCTTGTGAAATCCACATTGATGCCATTGGGCTGCAGGGTTCCCAGGCTGAATATGATTTGCTGTTCCTGCAGCCTTCGGGTGGCATCACTGTGGCATTGCAGGAGGCCCAGGATGGACATGTCATCCGAGGAATGGGAGGGGGAGTTGAAATGGTTCGCGACTGGGAGGTGCAGTTGTTTGTTGCGAACTGAGCGCAGGTGTTCTGCAAAGCAGTCCCCAAGCCTCCACTTGGTTTCCCCGATGTAGAGGAAGCCACAACGGGTACAGCGGCATCAATGTGGATTTCACAAGCTTCAAAATCTCCCCTCCCCCAACTGCATCCCAAAACCAGCCCAGCTCATCTCCACCTCCCTAACCTGTCTTTCCTCTCACCTATCCCCTCCTCCCACCTCAAGCCACACCCCCATCTCCTATCTACTAACATCATCCCGCCCCCTTGACCTGTCCATCCTCCCTGGACTGACCCATCTCCTCCCTACCCACACTCACCTTTACTGGCTCCATCCCCGCCTCTTTGACTTGTCTGCCTCCTCTCCACCTATCCTCTCCTCTATCCATCCTCTATCCGCCTCCCCCTCTCTCCCTATTTATTTCAGAACCCTCTTCCCCTCCCCCATTTCTGAAGAAGGGTTTAGGCCCGAAACGTCAAGTTTTCCTGCTCCTATGATGCTGCTTGACCTGCTGTGTTCATCCAGCCCCATGCTTGTTATCTCGGATTCTCCAGCATCTGCAGTACCTTTTATCATCTCGGATTCCTCACAGGATTCATTTTATAATAATCACTGTATTACAAACAATTAGCTGCATTTGAATTGCTTTTGAAGTTCTGAAAACAAAACTGATAAATGTGCTTTAAATGCAAATTGATACTGCTTTCAAATATGGCCACACAACTTTTGCCTCAATATTTTTAAGTCACCAAACTGATGATCAGAATGTGGTTGCTGCCTTGTAATTATACATTTAAGTGTTCATTATTCTATTTATGAAAAACAGTGGTAAGCCTTAATTGGCATTTTTATCATGCAATATGTCACATTACAGTCATCTGGCTGGAAGCAGCAAGAGATGCAAATAGTCCTTACATGTAAAGGACAACAATATCAGTAACAATTTTAGTTCCTGAAACTTATGAAGTAAAACATATATATTTAAAACTTGCATTCCATTGCCTAGACCAAGGTAAATCCTTTTGGGTAGATGTCAATTAGAGAAAACCAACACTAAGTATTACAGGTTGCTGTTTAAAATCAAAAGTATACAAATACTACATAAATACCACCAATGAATTTGGTGAAGACATTTCTCCTATAAGATTCTCCACCTCCTAATATCAATAAATCTGTGCAGGTAACCAACAGTCTCAAAATGTCTATGCCACTTAACCACCTCAGTATTAAGAGTTTGAAAGGAAGGCACTTCCTCTGACTTTACCTTCATGTGGAAGATATGCAACTTTCCAAACTTTCTTGATAGATTGAAATGAAACAAAAAGTGCACCTTCAATTACTTACAGTAGTCATTTTCTTTAAAAGCCATGTACGAGATAAACACACAAACAGAAAATAGGAGTAGGAGTGGCCATTGGGCTCTTTGAGGATCATGCAATATGATCATAGCTGATCATCCAACTCAATAGCCCAATTCCACTTTCTCTGTACCCTTTAATCCCTTTCACCTTAAGAATTGTATTGAACTCCTCAGAAACATTTGATGTTTTGACCTCAGCCACTTTGTGGCAAAGAATTCCACAGGCTGAACACTATCTGGGTGAAGTAATTTCTCATCCCAGTCATAAGGTCTACTCCAAATCCTCAGCAAACGTGACCTCTAGTTCTGGACTTCCTGCTCATCAGGAACATCATTCCTGCGTTCAGACTGTCTAATACAATTAGAATTTTATAGTTTTCCATGAGATGACTTCTTATTCTTCTTAACTCCAGTGAATAGAGTCCTAGCCAATCCAATTTCTCCTCATACATCAATCCTCCCATCCCAGGGATCAGTCCAGTCAGCCTTCACTGCACACCCCGCCCCGAGAGCCAGGATATCCTTCCTTAGAGGGGGAGACCACATTTCTCCAGGTATGGTCTCACCGAGTCACTGTACCATAGCAGAAGGCATCACTGATCTTGACACACTAACCAAATGACTACAGAAACCAGTAGTGGCAGAGCTGAAGATCAACAAACTCTTTCCCCACACACCCTCTTCTCAACAGTCAGATGAAATGGAAGCTTAAAGTGGAGAGGGATTAAAAATCAGTAGGAAGTAGCCCTCTCATCCATTTCAACATTCTAAAGTTATGTATAAATTCATGAACAATGGGGTTCACAGTTGTATAGAAAAATCATACTTCTACAATTCACTTTTATTCCTCTAGGGTCTGTATACAAAATGATCTTTAAAGAATACTAAGGTTGGTGCTGGGGGACATCTTAGAAGCTGCAAGTTTCACACATTATCCTGCCCCATTTTTATAAAAATGATAAAATGCATACAATAAGTATTATACATCCTGCATCTAGACTTCACTTCTATTTTTCCCAGCTTGGTGATGGCACTTCTCAAGTTAAAAAAGAAACAAACGATATACAAGTTGTTTACAATTGAGGTACATGTTACTGCTTAACAGCATGAAAATTATTGGAAGGCCAGAAACAAAGTATAATACTGCAATTTCTTATCTCCTCAGTATTCAACCTATCCTCTTCCCCATGACTTTCCTCAGCTCAATCCATACTACCAGCACTAGTCCAACAGGCAAATGAACTCAGTCCAAACAATAATCCAAGCAACAATGTACTTGTTTCCATAGATTGAGTCTCCTTCCAAGATGCAAAATTCAAGATCAACAAGGTACCAAACATGACCCCCCACTTACGTCAGGGCACCTGCATTCCTCCTGACACTTTCAAAACATCACTGGGGAAATCATGACCAAGTTACACAAGGATAAGCATTGCTCACTGCCTCTAGTTAATAACTATTGCATAGTATAGTATTATAGTAATTTTACCTGCTTTGAATTTTAAAAACCCTCGTTGGAACTGAAAAGATAGATAGATAGACTTCCTTCTATTGGCATAAATTTTGCAACAAAAATTAGCGACGAATTTAACTCTGTATTTAGAACATTAAAAAAATGAGGCTACGCTGGATCGTTCGCATACTCCAGTAAAGCTAGCATCATGAAAACATCACAAACGATATAAAAATCCACACGTCAAACTAATTACTCCACGGTATCATACCAAGTATACATCCTCTTTTCACAAAATGGCCTGTTCATTAACTTGCAGACATTTGTTTAAGGGTTAGTCAGCTGATTTAATAACGTGGCATTGAGTATCGTTAAAGACGATTTATAGATTTTTAAACACGCTGCATTTCATTCTTCCTATGCGCAAGGTTCCCGATTCATTCGTGACAGGTCTATTTTCTAGAGTACGAACAGAGAATTCAATATAAAAACTATAATATAGAAAAGTCGGCCTACTCCCTTTAGACATAGCCCCCACCATACTGTACTAGTCTACTTGATAGGCGAATAAATTATTAAACAATAAAACTAGATGCAGTAGGCCTCTCCCTCAAGTACAGTCAGCTGTTTCTTTATTCAGCCTTTTTCTAAAACAAAAACTGAAGTGCAGCAAACGAAAACTCTAATAAAAAAACAAACTAAAACAAAAACTGCAAATATAAACAGCTTCAAGGCTTTTAATAAGGGTTTTATTATTTCTGCAGGGTGACCAGAGGCCTATTCCGAGCGACTGCAACTACACCCAATTCATACACATCCTGTCTGCTTAAGTATATCCTTTTCAACCTTGCGGAAAAACAAAAATGAACAAAGAAAGCTGCATTTCTAACAACTTACCAATCACCTCTTTGAGTTCATAATCCTCCCTGATGATGGACCAGGGCAAGGAGCTGGGATCCTCGGACATTGCGAATGAAGCTGCAGCCTCCGCGCTTCCTACTTCGCTCTATTTTAGGTTGCTTTATTATGCTTGGTCTTTATTTCGCTCACTCTCCTAACTGAAGAGAAAACTGCTAGCCTGACACTGCGGGATCAATTCACTCTCCTCTCCTACCTTCCCGACTACTCCCGGTCTTTCGCACAGACACAAAATACTTCCAATCCGCAAACTTTGCCACCAGCTGGAGTTACCATGCCTCCCAACCGCCACCCTTCGCAGCTCTCATTCGACATCCTCGGTACCCGCCCCTCCCGTTGCCTAGAATCTATTGGCCAAATACGCTGTCCATCAATGGTGACGGCGCGACGCAATGCCGGCGCCGGCAATGAGGGGAGGAGGTCCCAGGAAGGGAAAAGTGGAGTGTTGATTCTGAGACACCAGCCGTTCGCCTTGTGCGCGTGATGGCGTCAGCACGTCGAGACGTAAGTGAATAATATGATTGACGTTACCCACCCCCTTTTTCTTTTCCATTCGGCCCCGTCAGTTGGTAGCAGGATCGAACGTTCCAGCAATCAGCAGTGTTGAGGAGATAGTAGGAATTGCAGATGCTGGAGAATCTGAGATGACAAGGTGTAGAGCTGGATGAACGCAGCAGGCCAAGCAGCATCGGAGGAGCAGGAAAGCTGATGTTTCGGGCCTAGACCCTTCAAGGAGCTTTCCTGCTCCTCCGATGCTGCTTGGCTTGCTGCGTTCATCCAGCTGTACACCTTGTTATATCAGCAATGTTGATGCTGGTCTGTCAGCATCTGTAAGTAGAAGAACAGGTCGGTGCACTTCCCTTGGTTCTCGTTACTTGATTCTGTTTTCTAACCCTAACCCTAATGCACACCTCCCTTCACATATGCTGCCAGACTTACTGTATCTTTCTATAGTTCACTGTTTTGAGTTTATAAGAGTTTTCAGTTTAAATTCCACATTTCTATTTCTGGCACTTCCGACTTTTTATTATAACAGTGGATTAATTTGATTTATGCCAAGACCTTTTGCTCTTGTACAGTCGAAACTCTAAACTAATAATCTTCTAATCTAATTTTAAAGTATAGTGATATTATATCAGTTACTAGTTGTACTTTTAAAAATATTTAGCCTGACCAGTATTCCAGCAACATTGCCCACAGGAGATGTGATCTTTCTGATGAAACAGTAAACTGAGTTCCAGTTAAATAGATAAGACAGCATTAATTCAAAAATAGCTTGTATTTATGTTACCTTTTACACACCTGGTCATGAAGAAGAGACTGCTTCCCTAACCTCCAACACATCCACAGGAACTCTCATCAGTGTAATCCTGTTCGGTCTCTGATCTTCTCCCCAACCCAAGTCAAACTCTCATTCAAAATTTAGTTCGTACACTAATTCGTACTCTGGAATTTTTTGAGGTGTTTGCTGTGATGATCGATGTCTACATAGACTTCCACAGGGCTTTTTGTAAAGTCCAACCGGAACAGTTTATTAGCAAAAATCAGTGTGCCTTGAAGGAATCCTTTCAATATGGATTGGTAATTAGTTGGAAGGTTGGAGACAAAAAGGGTGGCTATTTGATTTCTTTGTTTGAAGGAAATGACAAGCACCATTTTACATGAGTTTATCCTACAGGCCTGAACGTGTTAACAATTTTATCAATGTTTTGAATTAATATATTGTAAATCCAAATTTACAGATGGCTCAGTAGATTGTATGTACAAAGGTGGAATTTACAAGGAGATGCTGACCACGAGTGGGTGGACCTATTGTAGATGCAGTGAAATTAAGGGAAGCACATGATATCTACTTCAGATCTAACAAAAAAAATCAAGTTATGTTTTTATAATAAAAGACTAGAAATTGTGGAGAAGCAGTGTGATTTAAATGATTCATCACAAACAAGTGAAAAAACAAAATAGTGTGGAAGCTGGAAATTTTAAGTAAAAACAGTTTTCAGTATAAACAAAGTTGACATTCACCTCAAGTGAGCTACAGTGCAAGGAGGAGAAAGAGACTTCAGTTGTACAAAACCTTGGCCCACTGCCCGTTTAGAGTGCAACATTCAGTTCTTAGTGTTGTACTTCAGGAAGGTGTATAGTCTGTATTCACAAGAAAAAGTTACATGTGGGCAAATTACATAAATCTAACCAGCATGCTCCTAACTAAAATCCCAGTGTTTACCTTCCATAACTTGAACCTATCCTGAACTCTGCTGCCTGAATCTTAACTTGCTCTGGGTCCAATTGGCCTGTTACTCTACTGATTTACATTGGTGTCCAGCCAGCAATACATCAAATTCAAATTTCTTAAACATATTCAAATCAAATCCCTGATCCCTTTGTGTCCTTGCAATTTTTCTGGCCACAGTCTCTCTCAAATTTTGGCTTCATTTTACATTCATTGATTTTCCCATTGGCAGCTATTTAATCAGCTGTAGATGCTAATCTCTGGAATTTCCCTCCTAAATCTCTGTACTTTTCACACTGTCTCCTTTGTTAAAACATTGCTCAGTACCTATATCTGGCCAAGATTCTAGTCATCCCCCTCTTGAATCTCCTTATTTGGTTCAATTACAGATGTTGTCCAATACCTTATACAATATGAGCTTTAATTTCCTGTAATTAGTAAAATTTTATCTCTGCCACAAGCTATTCCTGAATAGTGTCACAGGCTGCATTAGGCTGTTTGTAAAGCCTCTGTATCATATTTGATCATGATATGAGTTTCTGTCCATTCATCTGCTCCATCCCGACTTCCATCTTCTACCGTCATTACACCATGTGGTTCTGCTTCTGGCTCAGCTAACCTGCTGATAACCTCCGTGATGTTATAATCCCAGCTAATGTCAAAACTGGACAAGTCAGATCCTAGAGAGAAATCTAGGTATAGACCATATTTTTTTTTCCGTTTACCATGGAGGTCAATCACTCAACAAGTTCATGAGAGATTGCCAAGGTATTTTTAACAAACGAAATAAAAGCTTATTGCTCAGAAGAAGAACTGCACTTCATATATGAGAACGATTTGAAACAAACTCATTACAAATATCAGAAAGAACAATTAATCCCTTTTATTCCCATTCATACTGTCAAACTCAGTCAAAAGTCACTCCTGTCTTGATGCAAAAGCTTCTTGTTCAGCTGGCATCAGTTTTTTTTTGGTAAAGTTCCCTCAATGCTTTTTTTTATTCACTCATGGGATGAGGGCATCGCTGGCTAGGCAGCATTTATTGCCCATCCCTAATAGCTCAGAGGCCAGTTAGGAGTCAACCACCATTGCTGTGGGCCTGGAGTCACATGTCGGCCAGACCAGGTTAGGATGGCAGTTTCCCTCCCTAAAGGACATTAGTGAACCAGATGGGTTTTTGCAACAACCGACAATGATTCACAGTCATCATTAGATTCTTAATTCCAGATATTTATTGAATTCAAATTCCACCATCTGCCATGTTGGGATTTGAACTAACGTCCCCAGAATGTTATCTGGATCTCTGGATTAACAGCCCAGTGACAATACCACTATGATACCAATACCATCCCCAGGTGATGGTGTAGTGGTATTATCACTGGACTGTTAATTTACCTAAATTAATGTCTCTCCATGAGACCTTTGGATAAACTTTTAATTTAGTTCGCTGTTGTCAAACTCATGTCTTCTGCTTGTTGAATGTCTTCTTCTCTGACACTTCCACAGCCTTTTGCTTTAGGAATTTTCATCTAAGTAACCCTTATTCTAACTGCTTAGAGGCTGGTACTAACAGCATCTCTATTGACATAGCAACTAGGAACAACAGTAGGCCATTTGGCCTTTCTAATCTGCCATTCAATATGAACATGATTGATCCTCCATCTCAATACTATATTTCTGCTTTCTCCCCCTATCCCTTGATGCCTTTAAAATAGGGGCAACAAAACACTTTTTTGAATATATTTAATGAATTGGCAGCCTTCGGTAGAGAATTCCACAGGTTCACTTCTATTTGAGTGAAGATGTGTTTCCTTATTTCTGTCTAAATGGTATATCCTATATCCTGAGACTGCGTCCCCTGGTTCTAGACTTTCCAAACAGGAAAACATCCTCCCATCTTCTAGTTTTTCCAGCCCTGTTAGAAGTTTATATGTTTGAATCTGACCTGCTCTCATCCTTCTGAACTCTAGTGAATATGGACCCAATTGAACCAATCTCTCCTCAGAGGACAGTACAGCTGTTCCTACTGTTGACCTAGTGAACCTTCGATGCACATCCTGTATGGCAAGTATATCCTTTCTTAGAACAAGGAGACCAAAACTGTGCATAGTATTGCAGGAGATAGTAGGAACTGCAGATGTTGGAGAATCTGAGATATCTGGATGAACACAGCAGGCCAAGCAGCATCAGAGGAGCAGGGAGGACGGACAGGTTCAAAATCTCCCCTCCCCATCCCAAATGCATCCCAAAACCAGCCCAGCTTGTCCCCGCCTCCCTAACCTGTCCTTCCTCCCACCTATCCCCTCCTCCCACCTCAAGTCCCATCCCCATTTCCTACCAACTAACCTCATCCCGCTCCTTGACCTGTGCATCCTCCCTGGACTGACCTATCTCCTCCCTAACTCCCCACCTGCACTCACCTTTACTGGCTTCATCCCTGCCTCTTTGACCTGTCTGTCTCCTCTCCACCTATCTTCTCCTCTATCCATCTTCTTTCCACCTCCCCCTCTCTCCCTATTTATTTCAGAAACCCCTTCCCCTCCCCCATTTTTGAAGAAGGGTCTAGGCCCGAAACGTCAGCCTTCCTGTTTCTCTGATGCTGCTTGGCCTGCTGTGTTCATCCAGCTCTACACCTTGTTATCTATAGTATTGCAGGTATAGTCTTGCTAAAGCCCTGTATAACTGCACCAAGATATCCCTACTTCTGAACTCCAAACATTTGCAGTGAAGGCCAATGTACTATGTGCCTTTCTCATTACTTGCTGTACCTGTCAGTCTGTTTTGATTAACTAGAATACCAGAATACCTAGGTCCCTTTGTACATCTGCACTTCCCGAAGATTGAAATAATTTCCTTCCTTTCTGTTTTTCCACACTGAAGTGTAAGTTCCCATTTCGCAATGTTGTACTGAATCTGTCCACTCAGTTAACTTATCCAAATAACCTCAGTTAACTTGTCCAAAAGTCTCCTCTCAGCATATAGTCCTGCCCTTTGCGGGTATGGGGGGGAGATGGGGGTGTGGGGGAGCAGGGGTGGGGAAGAAGGAGGTTGTGAGGGGAGAAGGGGTGGGTGGGGTCGGGGAGACAGCTAGTTGGAGGTGGGGTGGAGCGTGGAGTTGTGGGGTGAGGGAGAGTGGGTCAGATGAGGAGGGAGGGAGGGGTGGGTAGGAGTGGGAGAGACAGGTAGTGTTGAGGAAGCCGGGGGTGGGGGGGTGGGCAGCAGAAAGTTTGGACAAGCTAGAAGAGCGGGCAAAGTAAAAGCAGTTGGAATACATTGTGGGAAAGTGTAAGGTTATGCACTTTGGTAGGAAGAATAGAAGCAAATACTATTTTCTAAATGGGGGATATATACAATATAATAATCAAATATATAAGCAAGTTGCAGTTAGTTAGTTTTATATCCTATGACCCAGCACGTATCTTTAGAGTGCCATCTTGTGGTTATTAATAGTGTGGGGCAATTCTATATTACATGATGATTAGTTCGTAAATTTAGTGCCAAATGTGTCACGAATCGGAAAAGGAATATGTCGAAATTGTTAGTTTGAAAGTTATAACTCCAACTAACTAGCCAGTTAAAATTAAAAAATAAGTATTTTGGACTGATTGGCCTCCTTCTGTGATGAAACCATTCTGTTATTCTATTTCTCAGTTTTTATTAATTTTTCAAAGTATGAATCTTAATGCTTAAGGCCCAAACCAAAGGATGTCACCAAGATTTCAAAGAGCTCCAAAGAAGACAAGCTTAATCAGAAGCAGTCTTATTTAGGTAACTTCAAACTTGTAATATATGCTTAGCCTATCGAACAACAATTGGAATTTTACAGAAACAACTTATTTGTTTATAAAAAGCCTGAGATGACCTGAGGACTAAGGCAGGGCAGGTATCTGAAATATCTGTGGGGATGGAACTTTAGGGGCAGTGATCATAATTCTATTAGTTTCAAGATAGTGATGGAAAGGATAGACCAGATCTAAAAGTTAAAATTCTAAGTTGGAGGAAGGCCTATTTTGAAGGTATTAGGCAAGAACTTTCAACAGTTGATTGGGGACGGATATTTGGAGGGAAAGGTATGGCTGGAAAGTGGAAAGCCTTCCAAAATGAGATAATGTGAGTCCAGAGACAGTGCCTTCCTAGTAGGGTGAAGGGCAAGGCTGGTAGGTGTAGGGAATGCTGGGTGACTGGAGAAATTGAGGTTTTGGTGAAGAAAAAGAAGGAAGTATATATTAGGAATTGAGTGAATCCCTAGACGAGTATAAAGGCAGTAGAAGTATACTTAAGAGGGAAACCAGGCGGGCAAAAAGGGGACATGAGATGAGATGCAAAGGGATTCTACCAATACGTTAAGGACAAATGGATAACTAGGAAGAGAATAAGACCTCTTAAAGATCAGCAAGGCCGCCTATGTGCAGAACCACAAGAGACGGGTGAGATATTTGCGTCAGTATTTTCTGTGAAGAAGGATATGGCTGGAGAACTTGGGAAAATAAATAGTGATAGCTTGAAAAGTGTCCATGTTACAGAAGAGGAAGTGCTGGATGTCTCAAAATACATTAAGATGAATAAGTCCCCAGGATCTGATCATGCGTATCCCAGAACTTTGTGGAAGCTAGGGAAGAGAATGCTGGCCCCGTGGCTGAGATATTTGTTCATCGATAGCCACAGGTGGGATGCTGGAACACTGGAGGTTGACTAATATGGTGCCATTATTTAAGAAAGGTGGTAAAGAAAAGCCAAGGAACTATAGACTGGTGAGCATGACATCAGTGGTGGGCAAGTTGTTGGAGGGAATTCTGAGGAAAAGGATTTACATGTATTTGGAAAGGCAAGAACTGAATAGGAATAGTCAACATGGCTTTGTGCATGGGAAATCGTGTCATACTAACTTAATTGAGTTTATTGCAGAAGTAATGAAGAGGATTGATGAAGGCAGAGCAGTGGTCGTGATCTTTTTAGACTTCAGTAAGTTCCTCAAGATGGATTGGTTAGTAAGATTAGATTCCATGGAATACAGGGAGATCTAGCCATTGGGTGCAGAACTGGCTGAAAGTTAGAGACAGCGGGTGGTGCTGGAGGGTTGCTTTTCAGGCTGGAGACCTGTGACCAGTGGTGTGCCGCAAGGATTGGTGCTGGGTCCGCTGCTCTTTGTCATTTATATAAACAATTTGGATGTAAACATAATAAGTATGGTTTGTAAGTTTGCTGATAAAACCACAATTTGTGGTGTAGTGGACAGCCAAGAAGGTTACCTCAGAGTACAATGGGACCTTGATCAGAAGGGCTGGTGTTGCATTTTGTAAAGGCATATCAGGGCGGGACTTATACACTGAATGGTAAGGTCCTAGGGAGTGTTGCTGAACAGAGACCTTGGAGTGCAGGTTCATAGTTCCTTGGAAGTGGAGTTGCAGATGGACAGGATAGTGAAGAAGCTGATTGGTAAGCTTGCCTTTATCGGTCAGTGCATTGAGTATAGGAGTTGGGAGGTCACATTGCAGCTGTACAGGACAGTGGTTAGGCTACTTTTCGAATGCAGCTTGCACTTCTGGTCTCCCTGATACAGGAAGGATGTTGTGAAACTTGACAGGGTTTAGAAAAGATTTAGAAAAGCCTGTTGCCAGGTTTGGAGGGTTTGAGTTGTAGGGAGAAGCTGAATAGGCTGGGCCTATTTTCCCTGGAGTGTTGGAGGCTGAAGGATGACTTCTAGAAGTTTATAAAACCATGATGGGGATAGATAAGGTGAATAGCCAAGTTTTTTTTTCCCCACGGTGGCAGAGTCCAAAACTCGAGGGCATAGGTTTAAGGTGAGAGGGGAAATATTTAAAAGGGACCTAAGGGGCAACTTTTTTCCCACAGAGGGTGAGGCATGTATGGAATGAGCTGCCAGAGGAAGTGTTGGAGGGTGGTACAGTTACAACATTTAAAAGGCATCTGGATTGGTATAGGAAGGGTTTGGAGGGATATGGACCAAATGCTGGCAAATGGGACTAGATTAATTTAGGATATCTGGTCAGCATGGATGAGTTGAACCGAAGGGTCTGTTTCCATGTTGTATAATGTATGACTGTTAAGTCTCTATGCAAGTACTTTCCCTGTGAAGTGAAAAATAGTGTAAGCCGAAGAGTTCCACAATTCTGAGGTCATAGAAAAGAATAAAAATGAGTAACTTTGCAGTGAATCTTGATTTTTAATAGTGAACAAGAGGAGAAAAGAAATTAGTGCCATATTTGAAGCTGAGGAGGGACAAGGGGAAAAATGCTGAGGAGCACTTACTACAGTAGCATTAATACAAAAGTGACAAAAAAGGTTGTGATATAAGGAAAGAGGCTAATCATGAAAGAAGAAATGCCTTTCAGAGGACATAATGTTTCCTTGTGATCTTACTAACATGGTATGAGAAGCAGGGACAACAGAATGAATATTTGCAGTGTAGTGAGTTTATGTTGAGGTTGGTTGGCTCGCTGAGCTGTTTTGTTGTTCCACAGACGTTTCGTTACCGTGCTGGGTAACATCCTCAGTGCAGCCTCTGATGAAGTGTCGGTGTGTTTTCCCGCCTGTTTTTTAAACTCTGGGGTCCGTTGCGATGGATTGCCTCACTTCCAGGCTTCCTCCGTAGTAGAATGTATATGGGGTTGAGTTCAATGTATTGATTAGTAGCCTGCTTCGTGGAGTGCCATGCTTCCAGGAATTCTCGTGCTTGTCTCTGCCTAGCCTGTCCCAGGATCTTGCTGTTGCCCCAGTCGAAGTCGTGGCTCTCCTTGGCCATGTGGATTGAGATGAGTGAGTATTGGTCGTGTATTTTTGTGGCCAGTTGGTGTTCATGTACTCTTGTTGTTAGTTTCCTTCCCGTTTGTCCGATGTAGTGTTTCTCACAGTCTCTGCAGGGGATCTTGTAGTTGACATTGGTCCTGTCCATGACGGGGAGTGGGTCTTTAGTTCGGGTGAGCACTTGTCGTAGGGTTGATGTGGGTTTATGTGCCGCTCTGATGCCCAGCGGTCATAGAAGTCTTGTGGTGAGTTCTGATGTGTTCCTGATGTAGGGTAGTGTGATGAGTGTGTTGGGGCGTGTAGAATCTTTCTGATGCTGTTCCTGTAGGCATCTCCTGACCCAGTTCTTTGGATATCCATTATCCTTGAACACTTGGAAGAGGTATTCCTCCTCGTCTTGGCGTAGTTCCATGTTGCTGCAGTGTGTTGTTGCCCTTTTAAATAGTGTTCGCACGCAGCTTCGTCTGTGTGCGCTGGGATGGTTACGATTGAAGTTCAATACCTGGTCTGTGTGTGTGGCTTTTTGGTGTACTTTCGTTTGCAGTTCCCTGTTTGTCTTGCGCTCTACCATGACACCCAGGAATGGAAGTTGTTTGTTCTTCTCCTCCTCTCTGGTGAATTTTATTCCGGTGAGAGTGTTGTTTATGAGTTTGTGTGTCTCTTCTAATTTGGTCCGTTTAATAATGACAAAGGTGTCGTCTACGTAGCATATCCATAGTGTAGGTTGGATTTGCAGAAGGGCCATCCTTTCCAGTCTTTGCATCACTGCTTCTGCTATGAGCCCGGAGATAGGCGATCCCATGGGTGTCCCGTTGATTTGCTCGTATGTTTAGCCGTTGATGGTGAAGTGAGTGGTCAGGCATAGGTCCAGTAGTTTAAGCATGTTGTCCTTGGAGATGGTTTCACTGGGGTCGTCTTCTTGTTCAAGTAGTGTTGTCATCGTTTCCCTTGCTAGTAGTATGTCTATTGATGTGAATAAGTCGGTGACATCAAATGATATCAAATGAGAAACACTACTTCGGACAAACAGGAAGGAAACTAACAACAAGAGTACACGAACACCAACTGGCTACAAAAAGACACGACCAATATTCATTCATCTCAATCCACATGGACAAGGAGAACCACGACTTTGACTGGGACAACAGCAAGATCCTGGGACAGGCTAGGCAGAGACAAGCACGAGAATTCCTGGAAGCATGGCACTCCACGAAGCAGGCTATTAATAAACATATTGAACTCGACCCCATATACATTCCACTACAGAGGAAACTTGGATGTGAGGCAATCCATCGCAACGGACCCCAGAGTTTAAAAGCCAGGCGGGAAAACACACCGACACTTCATCAGAGGCTGCACTGAGGATGTTACCAAGCACGGTAACGAAACGTCTGTGGAACAACAAAACAGCTCAGCGAGCCAACCAACCTCAACACCCACAACCCAAGCTACAGATCTACTCTAAAACCTTAGTGAGTTTATATAAGAGTGGCAGAGATGTTAGGGGAGACCAATAGGATAGAAAATTCAGAGAGGGTGAAAAGTGACTTGAGATGAAGATTAACATCGATTGTGAACTTGTTAAGAAGGGAAAGCATTAAAAATGTCTAATCAGGAAGTTGCAGTTTTACTGGGTGGTGGAGAATGAGGATTTGGAAGAGCAACGAGAGGGGTGGAACATAGTGACATGGTCAAAGGAGGGGTAACTGTTACAAGAAGAGGAGAGAGTACTGGGAATGTTTTAGTTAGAGTAAATGTTAATGTCCATGAGCGAGGTTTCTCCAAGCCATGAAGTCAATATGTTCAACAATGAAATGTTTGTGAACAATAGGGGCATTTCTTTAACTGAACAGACTTTCTGGAGGTAGAGGGACAATTTTTTATCTGAATGGTGTAAACAGGATAGAAAGAAGTTGGCTGGATTTGCCTCCAGCAGACTGCTGGTTGAAATGAGCAAGAGAGAGGAGTATTTGAAACAATTAGTGCCTCATTAGGTCCTTCAAAGAATGCAGAAAATGACGCAAAGTAAAGTAATGGCCTTTTATCTAAAAATATTTGCTTCCTGTAATAGAATAGAAGAGTAAGATGGTTGAAGAGCTCTGAGTTGAGTAGTGATCTGGAAGAAGCAAAGTATTTGAAGAGACAAATGAAATATGACTTGACTGAGTGAAAGGAAAGGAGTGAGACTGAAACAATGTATACTTGAGAAGGATACTGGGAGAACTCCTGTGTTCCTTGAAATGGAAGCAGCCTTCAGAGTTAAAACCAAGAAAAAGTCAGCGTTGAAACAGACTTTCTGCCTAAAAAAAATCTGACCTGTTTTAACTCCCACAAATACCGTCCAATTGGACTGAGTTTAAAATTTTGTCTCTTTTGTTTCAGCATTGCCCAATATGAGCTTCCTTATGACTAGTAATTTTAGCAAGACATATTTGACCCTTTTAGATAAAATATAGAAGTGATAACAACTCAAACTCAAGGAAAACAGTAGCTCAGATTACAGGTCCACATTGGGATGTATTATTTGAACAATAATTTCACTGCCTGTTTGCATCCAAATAATGTTTCTTACAGAGCACTGAGAGAAGGACCCTTCGTGCTGTACATGTATAAAGTATGTTGCAGTCAGACTGCAAATCCTGGCTGAACGCATCTATACTGAATTCCAGAGCAGTTTCAAAATTAGAAGATTATAAAAGGTTGGATCTCAGTTTGACAGCTGCAAAGGAAATGCTATGAAAAAGACTGCCACCTTGCCCTCATCAAAGCTTTCGACCTTGTACGTTGCTGGAGAATATTGGCTGTTCCTCAAAGATGATCAATGCTATCTCCTCTTTCTGTGATAACATAATAGTTACGGCAGGCCATGCTGAAGCAATAACAGAATGTTTTGAGATCCACAGTTGGATCAAACAGGTTTGTGTGTTGTTAGGAACATTCTTTGGCATGTTCCTTTATTTTGCTGCTGTCAAATGCTTCCATGTCACCCTGCAGAGGATATCAGTTTAAATATAAGAACTGATGGAAAGCCATTCTATCTTGCTTGTCTGAAATACAAGACTAAGGTGTGCCAAGTGCTCTTCGGAGAGTTTCTTCTGCATCAGCATTCCATACCAAGGAATACCTTCAGTAGCAAATGAACAGGTTGTCTCATGTCTGCAAAGAGTTTGGTTTGTCTATTGCATTGGGAAGATAAACATAATAGTCAGAATTGTTGCCATATTGCCATTTATCAGCATTGATGATGAAACATTGGAGCCTTGATAGCTTCTCATAACTAGGCTTTGCTTTTTCCAGTAATTTGCCATCTGATGCTGAAATCAAGACGTAGCATAAAAACTGATGCTGTAATGTCTAAGCCGATTAAGAGTGTGTAGTGTAGGCTGACTGAGAAAACAAAATTGAAAGTCTACTAATTCTGCATCTTTAGCGCTTTCATCTACGACAGTCACACCAGGACAATACAGGCTAGGCAGGATTAAAGGCTGAGCAGTTTCCACTTTTGCTGTCTCCAGTGTATCCTTAGCATCTGTTACCAAAAGAAAGATCAGCAACTCAGGAACCTCCTGGATGTTTTAGTTCCATCAGCATACCCTGTATATACTCGAGTAAAAGTCGAATTTTTTAGACTTTTTTTTAAGGTTAAATTTATAGGATTGACTATTACATGGATACTATTTTTGAGGGGCTGAAATTCATGCTACAGTCCAAAATACCATGTCATTAACAGAAGCCCAATTGATCTCCTAAATGAATAAAGGAAAAAAAATACAACAAATTACGGTAATTACCAATACGTATGTGATCCAGCACCTTGAAAAATGAACAGGGCTGTGACAGGCATAATCTCTCATAGCATCACAGCTCATGAGAGTTTTTGCTTATTGTCAGCAGATAAGAACAAACAGTTCAATTATTCTGCCTGTAAATTAAAACCTGATTATTCTTTCACAAAGTAGCATTGAATCTTTTCTGTTTGCCCCCGTGTCCAAAAGCCCTCTGTCACTCTCAGTGAAACAGTAAGTCTGTAGATCCGATCTCTCACATTTACCAGGTTCAATCTTTTGAAACTCTGACGATGGAATGAAATCTAATGAAAACAAATCTGCTGTTAAAATACTACAGTATCCTGGAGCTGAAAACAAAATCCCACCAAACCTGGAAGACTGGATGGCAGCACTTTACCACCACCTGCAGGTCATTAACATATTACTGTTTGAAAATTAAAACACAGAGATTCTTTGACAGATGAGAATGAACACCATCCAGCACTTTACATAAAATTCAAATTATCTGTGAAGAACTAGGGTTGACTTTTACATAAGATATATGGAAAATTCAAGATTTTTAGCCAAAATAGAGGGCGACTTTTACATGAGATAGAATTTTACTTGAGTATACTCGGTACTCATTGATAAGCCAACAACATAGAGTCATAGAAACAGACCTTCAGTCCAACTTGTTCATGCTGACCAGATATTATAAACTGATCTGGTCCCATTTGTCTGCATTTGGCCCGCATGCCTTCCTATTCATGTAAGCCCTTCCTATTCATGCACCCATCCAGGGGCCTTTAAAATGTTGTATTTGTATGTGTGCCCTCCCCTTCTTCTGGCAGTTGGCTCCATATACGCACCATCCTCTGTGCGGAAAAAGTTACCCCTCTTGTCCTTTTTTAAATCTAGCTCCTCTCATCTTAAACTTGTGCCTTCTAGTTTTGCTCTCCCCTACCCTGGGAAAAAGACCTTGGCTATTCACCATATCCATGCCCCTCATGATTTTATAAATGTCTATATAAGGTCACCCGTCAGCGTCCAATGCTCGGGGGTGGAGAAAAGCCCGAGCCCATTCAGCCTGTCCCTAAAGCTCAAACACTCCAATCCCAGCATCATCCTTGTAAATCTTTTCTGAATCCTTTCGAGTTTAACAACATCTTTCCAATAGCAGGAAGACCAGAGTTGAATGTGGTATTCTAAAGGTGGCCTGCCCAATGTCCTGTAGAAGCTGCAACATAATATCCCAATTCCTGTGCTCAATGTACTGGCCTATGCAGGCCAGCATGCCAGATATCTTCACCAGCCTGTCTACCTGAGACTCCACTTTCAAGGAACTGTGAACCTGCACTCCAAGGTCTCTTTGTTCAGCAACAGTCCTCAGGGCCCTACTATTAACTGTACAAGTCCTGCACTGATTTGCCTTACCAAAATGCAACACCACACATTTATCTAAATGATACTTCATCTGCCACTCCTCAGCCCATTGGCCCATCTGATCGAGGTCCCATTGTACTCTGAAATAATTTTCTTCACTGCCCATTAAATCACCTATTGTGGTGTCATCTGCAAACTTAGTAACCATTCCTGCTATATTCACATCCACATCATTCATATAAATGATGAAAAACAGTGGAGCCAGCACCAGTCCTTGTGCCACACCACTAGTTACAGGCCTCCAGTCTGGAAAACGACCCTCCACTACCAACCTTGACCACCTTCAAGCCAATTTTGTATCCAGTTGGATGGATTCCATGTGATCTAACCTTGCTAACCAGTCTACCATGTGGAACCTTGTCGAATACTTTGCTGAAATCCATATAGAGGACATCTACTGCTCTGCCTTCAACTATATTATTGATCACTTCTTCAGAAAACTTAAGTTTAGTGAAACACGATTTCCCACGCACAAAGCCATGTTGACTATCCCTAATCAGTTCTTGCCTTTCCAAATGAATAGAACATAGGACATAACAGCGCAGTACAGGCCCTTTGGCCCTCGATGTTGCGCCGACCTGTGAAACCAATCTGGAGCCCCTCTAACCTACACTATTCCATTGTCATCCATATGTTTATCCAATGACCATTTAAATGCCCTTAAAGTTGGCGAGTCTACTACGGTTGCAGGCAGGGCATTCCACGCCTTTACTACTCTCTGAGTAAAGAACCTACCTCTGACATCTGTCCTATATCTATCACCCCTCAATTTAAAGCTATGACCCCTCGTGCTAGCCGTCACCATCTGAGGAAAAAGGCTCTCACTGTCCACCCTATCTAATCCTCTGATCGTCTTGTATGTCTCTATTAAGTCACCTCTTAATCTTCTTCTCTCTAACGAAAACAGCCTCAAGTCCCTCAGCCTTTCTTCATAAGACCTTCCCTCCATACCAGGCAACATCCTGTTAAATCTCCTCTGCACCCTTTCCAATGCTTCCACATCCTTCCTATAATGCGGCGACCAGAACTGTACGCAATACTCCAAGTGCGGCCGCACCAGAGTTTTGTACAGCTGCAACATGACCTCATGGCTCCAAAACTCAATCCCTCTACCAATCAAACCTAACACACTGTACACCTTCCTAACGACCCTATCAACCTGGGTGGCAACTTTCAGGGATCTATGCACATGGACACCGAGATCTCTCTGCTCATTCACACTACCAAGAATCTTACCATTAGCCCTGTACTCTGTATTCCTGTTACTCCTTCCAAAGTGAATCACCTCACACTTTTCCGCATTAAACTCCATTTGCCACCTCTCAGCCGAGCTCTGCAGCTTATCTATGACCCTCTGTAACCTGCAACATCCTTCCGCACTATCCACAACTCCACTGACTTTAGTGTCATCTGCAAATTTACTAACCCATCCTTCTATGCCCTCATCCAGGTCATTTATAAAAATGACAAACAGCAGTGGCCCCAAAACAGATCCTTGCGGTACACAACTAGTAACTGAACTCCAGGATGAACATTTCCTGTCAACCACCACCCTCTGTCTTCTTACAGCTAGCCAATTTCTGATCCAAACCGCTAAATCACCCTCAATCCCATGCGTCCGTATTTTCTGCAATAGCCTACCATGGGGAACCTTATCAAATGTTTTACTGAAATCCATATACACCACATCAACTGCTTTACCCTCATCCATCTGTTTGGTCACCTTCTCAAAGAACACAATAAGACTTGTGAGGCATGACCTACCCTTCACAAAACCGTGTTGACTATCCCTAATCAAATTATTCCTTTCCAGATGATTATAAATCCTATCTCTTATAATCCTTTCCAACACTTTACCCACAACCAAAGTAAGGCTCACTGGTCTATAATTACCAGGGTTGTCTCTACTCCCCTTCTTGAACAAGGGGACAACATTTGCTATCCTCCAGTCTTCTGGCACTATTCCTGTAGACGATGACGACATAAAGATCAAAGACAAAGGCTCTGCAATCTCATCCCTAGCTTCCCAGAGAATCCTAGGATAAATCCCATCTGGCCCAGGGGACATCTCTATTTTCACACTTTCCAGAATTGCCAACACCTCCTCCTTATGAACCTCAATCCCGTCTAGTCTAATAGCCTGTATCTCAGCATTCTCCTCGACAACCTTGTCTTTTTCATGTGTGAATACTGACAAAAAAACTTCATTTAGCGCCTCTCCTATCTCTTCGGACTCCACGCACAACTTCCCACTACTGTCCTTGACTGGCCCTAATCTTACTCTAGTCATTCTTTTATTCCTGACATACCTATAGAAAGCTTTAGGGTTTTCCTTGATCCTCCCTGCCAAAGACTTCTCATGTCCCCTCCTGGCTATTCTTAGCTCTCTCTTTAGGTCCTTCCTGGCTGACTTGTAACTCTCAAGCGCCCTAACTGAACCTTCATGCCTCATCTTTACATAAGCTTCCTTCTTCCTCCTGAAAGAGATTCAACTTCTTTAGTAAACCACAGTTCCCTCGCTCGACCACTTCCTCCCTACCTGACAGGTACATATTTATCAAGGACACGCAGTAGCTGTTCCTTCAACAAGCCCCACATTTCAATTGTGCCCAGCCCTTGCAGTTTCCTTCCCCATCCTATGCATCCTAAATCTTGCCTAATCACCTCATATTTGCCTTTCCCCCAGTTATAACTCTTGCCCTGCGGTATACACCTATCCCTTTCCATCGCCAAAGTAAACGTAACCGAATTGTGGTCACTATCACCGAAGTGCTCACCTACCTACAATTCTAACACCTGGCCTGTTTCATTACCCAGTACCACATCCAATGTTGCCTCGCCTCTTGTTGGCCTATCTACCTACTGTGTCAGGAAACCCTCCTGCACACATTGGACAAAAACTGACCCATCCAAAGCACTCGAACTATAGCGTTTCCAGTCAATACCTCAGAATTCCCATCAACAACTTACCCACCATTGATATCAAGCTCAGCAGTCTGTAGTTCCCTGGCTATTCCTAAGCACCTTTCTTAAATAATGGCACCATATTTTCCAACCTCCAGTGTTCCAGCAGCTCACCTGTGGCTATTGATGAACAGCTGTCTCAGCAAGAGGCCCAGCAATCTCTTCCCTAGCTTCCCACAAAGCTCTGGGATACACCTGATCAGATCCTGGGGATTTATCCACCTTTATGTTTTTTAGGACACCCAGCACTACCTCTTCTGTAATATTGATACCTTTCAAAGTATCACTATTTATTTTCCCAAGTTCTCCAGCTTCGATATCTTTCTCCACAGTAAGTACTGACGTGAAATACTCATTTATCATCTCACCCATCTCTTGTGGTTTCATGCATAAATGGTTTTACTGTTCTTTAAGGGGTCCTATTCTCTCCATACTTACTCTTTTTCCCTTTTTGTAATTGTAAAACTTCTTTGGATTCTCCTTAACCCTATTTCTCAAAGATACCTCATGTCCCCTTTTCTCCCACCTGGTTTCCCTCCAGTATACTCCTCTGCTGTTTATTTGTTTGGCCACATGCACCCGATGAATGATGGTTGTATAGCTCAAGACCTGTACTGTGAACCTGCTGTTGGGACATGTTCTTCTGGATGTCCATACCTCAGTTACAAGATCATCTGTATGTTTGAAGGTTCATGATTTATTATTATTTAGAAACTCGTGTTTAAAGTACAAGAACAATTTATTGCTTCATGTTTTATTGTATTTCCATTTTAATCCTTCACACATTCACCCTTGCAGAGTTCCCAAAGTGTGCTGCTCAGATTTTGGCACAGTCAAAGCTGAGCCAGTGTTTTATACAATTTTTATCATAAATTCCTTCCTTCTACCCTATCTCACTTTATTATCCATGAGCTACAACCTTCAGTGATGTATGAACCTGAACACCAGGTCCTTCAGCTCTTAGTAGCTCTACAGTAGTACCTTTCATATTGTTTCCCTATGTTCTTTTTACCAAATGAATTACACAACTTCTCTGAATTAAATTTCATCTGCCATTTACGCCGCCTTGCCATTAATCTGTTTCTGGTTTATGCTATTCTCCTCACAAAACACAATACTTCTGTATTTTCTGAAAATTTTGAAACTGTACCTGTACACCAAGGCCTAGCTGTTTGATATACATCAGGAAGAACAAAGAGCCTGCAACTGACCACTGAGGAACTTCACAATAAACCTTCCTTCGGATCAAGAAATAGAACAGTGGTTCAATTGTTCTCTGTCACTTAACAATGTATGTGGCTAATGACATTTGTTTATTCCATGAACTAAATTTAATTCAAATCTGTTATACACCATTTTAGCAAAGTCTATGTACATAGCATCAATTGCATTGATGTTCTGAATCCTCCCTGTTACCCCATTAAAGAACTGAGATAGTCGAACATGACTTGCCCTTCAACAATCCAGGCTGGTTCACTGTAATTAACTTGCATTCATCCTAGACACTGTTAGTTTTGTCTCAAATTGTTGGCCCAAATTTCCAATCTGCATAGAGTCCCTGTTTTTGATTCCGATGCAAAGTCACCACCTTAGCTTTGGAGGAATTTTTCAAGTGAACTTCCAGGCCAAGAGCCATCCTAGTCAAAGCAGTGCAGTTGAGTCCAAGAATCCATATAGGCAATGGTAGGCTAAATTGGTGCTGAAGCAATAGCTTGTTTTACAGAGCAGATATCATATTTCACAGTTTAAAGTGCCTGTAACCACTTCGACCATTATTGAAAGTAGGCAAGTGTGTGAGGTAAGGAGAGGGGTGAATGAAACCATGTAGGTTTGGGAGTAGGTGTTGCCTATGTGGTTGAGGGCTAAGGACAGATCAGAAGTTTGGGGGCTATCATAGTGGTTGAATGGGGTTATGGGGATTGAGGAGATTGTGTAGCAAAGTTAGGGGTTTGGGGTGTTAGTTGTAGTTGTCTAGTCCAGGGTGGATGGAAGGTAGGAGAGTATGATTTAGGGGAGGGTCAGATGATGGTTAGCCAGGTATTAGGTATCTGTTTTAGGGGGCGAGGGGAAAGGGAATTAAGTCAGTGTTTGTGGATTGTGGTGGGGAATGTCAGTTTTTTTAAACCAGAGGTTAGAACAGGTTTGCGTTTCCAACCTTTCCTGGCTAACTATCCAGCAAAGTAAGTCAGAACTATAGAATATCCATAGTTGTAAGGAGAGGTTGGATAGGCTGGGACTTTTTTTTTTCCCCTGGAGCATAGGTGGTTGAGGGATGACCTTTGAAGTTTATAAAATCATGAGGGGCTTAGATAAGGTGAATAGCAAAGGTCATTTCCCTAGGCTACAGGTATTCAAAACTAGGGGGCGTAATTTTAAGGTGGGACAAAAAAGATTTAAAAGGGTCCTGAGGGGCAACTTTTTCACACGGGGTGGTTTGTATGGGTGGAGTGAACTGCCAGAGGAAGTCGTAGAGGCAGATACATTTACAACATTTAAGAGAATTTGGACATGAGTAGGAAAGGTTTAGAGGGATGTGGACAAAACGCAGACAAGTTGGACTAGTTCACTTTGGGAAAACTGGCCAGTATGGACAAGTTGGACCGAAGAGTCTCTTTCTGGAGTCTGATTCTGTGAAATTTGAAGACATTATTCTAGTTTCTGAGTGCTACCAGGGTATCTGGAAATTTGTTTATTTTACATGCATTTTAATGAGGTGGTTAAACCGTTGAGATGAACAGTGTATTTGTGAGGAAAAAAAACAAACCGCAGCTGTCTAGCAACACAGACGAATATTACAGAATGTCAGAAGCATCCCAAGCTCTGTGTGTATGTGTGTGTTTATGTACATAGCATTTAGTCAATGAGAAGAGATCCTTAACAGCACAGTGCTGTTCCTGCAGAGCTGTCTCAAAGCAGTCAAGGATGGAGGCGGGGGGGTGGGGGGGAGAAAAAGAAAGTCCTAAGTGGTTGAAGAAATCAAAAGCAGAAAGCCACAGAAGGCGTGAATTTAAGGAACCCATGTTGTTTTATAAATGAATGATGTTGCAGCACAAGTCAGAAATGGACATAATGAAAGAAAATGCAATGAGTAAATGCAGAAACTTTCTGAAAATAAACCATTTACACCCAGGCCAATTTAACACAGAGCTTTCAAGTGGAAACAGGATGACTCTTCACTGAGGTATCAGTTTCTGTAAGGTTATTGTTGAGATAGATTGAAAATGCTGAATCTTTCTGGTATTTATAATAAGACTGTGTTTCAAGTAATTCTTGTATAATGTAACAGTTGTTTGTTCCCTTTTGTGCAATTAACTTTTCTGTTACTTTGTTAAAGATACATTGGCAGCCTTTTATGAAAATATTCAGTAACAGACCATCATAATTCTTGTTTTTGCAATTTATTTACGGTCTATCAATCCAGGTTTCACTCTGGAATCTCCAGTATTATCATCAGCTGGGATCACTGCACAATGAAGATGTGGAAGTAACAGACATTGAAATTGACAACTGGAACATGGTCACTGATGACTGTGACTGCTGGAAGGCATTGGAAAAGGCAAGCTGAAACAAGAAGCTCACTGGTAACAGTCCAGAGAAAGTTCACTAGATTGATCCCAGATATGGAGGAACTGTCTTACGTTGAGTAGTTTGATCTTGTATTCCTTGGAGTTTAGAAGAATAAAAGACAAACTTGTTGAAACATACAAAATTCTTAGAGGACTTGACAGAATAGATGTGAAAAGGTTGTTTCCCATTGTGGGAGGGTCTAAGATCAGTGGACATAGTCTCAGAATAGAGGCTGTCCACCGAAGACAAATGAGGAGGAATTTTTCTCTGAGGGTAGTGAATTTGTGAAATTCTATACCGCAGAGGAAAGTAGAGACAGGTTATATAAGATAATTGTATTCTCGGCTGAAACAGCAGATTTTAATCAGTAACAGAATAGGGAAAATGAAGGAAAATGAGTTGAGGATTATCAGGAATGATGGTGCAGATTTGATGGGCTAAATGGCCTGCTTCTTCTCCTACATCTAATGGTTAGATAGTTGAGAGAGAGCCCAGTGAAAATAACAGCACCTTCTCAGCCTACTTTCTTCTTTTGGAGTAAATGTAGCAAATATTGCCATGTCAGAATGAGATCTGAGAACCATACCAGATGATCCTTCTTGAGCAATAATATACCAAAAAATATAAGACTCTATGGAGCAGAAAGTAAATTTTAGAGACTTTGAAATTCTGATGGAATTTGATGAGGTAAACGAGAAAATATTGCCACCGGTCAGCAGGTTGAGAGGTAAAACGCTACAAACTTTACAATTGTATCAAGGACAAGTCCTAATAGTAAATATGTAGAGGAATTTTAGGACATGGAATACCTGATCAGAAACAGTGGTAGAAACAGAATCCACAATGGCTTTTAAAAATGGGAATAAGTATCTGAAAATAAATATTGAAAGGACATGGTGCATGAGTTGAATCACTTTTCCCTGAAACGAACTTTGTTGTGATATAATCAATAGTGTCTTTCTGAACTGTACAATTCTGCAAATACATATCTGGTTTTAGCTTAAAGTACAGTCCACACTGATGTATGTAATCTTCCCTACAAATTTTCAATAAATACGGACATACTTGATCTATCTTTTATCAAGTGATGCTAATTGCAAACCTTGTGCTGCATATGTAAGTGATTGCTAATGTGGGGATTAGGAAGTAGCTGTAGAATTGTATGTTGGGTTGAAATACGTGATTGGAACATCAGAAAGGCAGTGTTCTTACGTTTTATAGTTGGTCCTGTCATTGATGTTAGTTTATTCCACATTGACTCATCAATGTGTTATGTCTGATGTGATCCTAGGTTATTCAGTGAAAGGAGTTTTGCCCCAATTCCAACTGGGGCTCCACTTTTGAGAACTTTATAGGACAACGTACAGGGATCTTCAGTTGTAATCAAATGAATTGTGTCACTTATCAGGAAATAACTTTTGTGAGATACTGGACACATGAAGTGGTTTTGTTTCACAGCACAAATATCCCTTAAACTTATGGGCATAAAATTTCCATACATACACATCAAAAAGTCTATAAAATTTACTTTCTTCTCCATAGAGTCTCATTATTTCTTGGTATAATATTGCTCAAAAGGATCATCTGGTATAGTTCTCAGACCTCATTCTGACATGGCAGTATCTGCTACATTTGTTCCAAAAGAAGATTTATTCCAAAAGGGGTGGCTCAGTGGCTCAGTGGCTAGCACTGCTGCCTCACAGCACCAGGGACCCAGGTTCGATTCCAGACCCAGGTTCGATTCCAGCCTCAGGTGACTGTCTGTGTGGAGTTTGCACATTCTCCCTGTGTCATGTGGGTTTGCTCCAGTTTCCTCCCACAATCCAAAGATGTGCAGGTTAGGTGGATTGGCCATGCTAAATTGCCCATAGTGTTCAGGGATGTGTAGATTAGGCAGGTTACAAGGGGATGGGTGTGGTTGGGATACTCCAAGGTTCAGTGTGGACTTGTTGGGCCAAAGGGCCTGTTTCTACACTGTAGGGATCCTAATAGGGAAAAAAAAATGCACATAAACTTACATTTTTTCATTGTGTTTTGTTGCATTAAATTAAGTGTCAAAGAGCTAAAGAAGTCAGCAAATGGATTCCAATAGTGTGCAGAACACTACCAGCATAAACATAAATTGAGATTGATTGAGTGTTGGATTTGAGACATTAACATCACACTTTGATTCCTTTATATAAGCTATGTACATGAACTGGAGTTAGGAGGACACAGGGATGAGCATCAATTTCATTTCGAGTGAAAAATCAAGATTAAAGGTTGAGAAATATACTTAAAGAGTTCGCTTCCCTATAAACATGGGGAAAACACAGAGCCCATCTCTCCAGTATCAGCAGAAGGAATTTTGATAAGTTGTTAATTAAAAGCTGGATGGGTTCTAAATCTAAAGCCCCATAGCACTCTATAATTCAGATGACAGCTGTGATTCTTCCCGTCCTTAATTCTTGTTAACTTGGAGCAATGATCAGACACAAATTAGAGTGTACCCTGATAATCACTCCTAGCGATCAACAAACAGATGCTTAATGATGAATAAGAGAAATGTCTTTATGCCAGCGCAATGATTTGCCATAATTGTCATTTTCGTGAGGCAGCAATTCAGTTGCACTACTGCAGCTGGTGTTTACAAAATATGAATGCTTTTACTAAAGATTATGTCTATTTGAAGCAATATGAAAAAGACACTTGCATTTGATTTATTGCTGACACCTCCTTACAGAATTATGGAAGGCTTTCATAAACTAAATTGGCAAAGGTCTTTAACTCTGCTAAGTGAGTTAGTGATCCCAAAATTGTGCCCTCGGGTATCAGCAAATAATGATAACCTTAGTAATTATTTGATATGGAGTGTAGTGATGTCGAGTGGCAGTTGCTAATAGAATGCAATGCATCAGCTTCCCAACTCCTCCATGCTTGTTTCCAACCTTTCAGGGTGGGAGACGCAGCAACACCACCACCACCGCCCCCCCCCCCCCCGCCCGCCCCCCACCCCCCACCAAAAATATTGTAGTTCTGGCCATTAATGACCTGATATTCAATGACATTATCACCATCACTGAATTCCCCCACTATCAACATCCTGGGTTTCACTGACCAGAAACTGAACTGGATCAATCATATGAAGACGGACTTCAACAGCAGGTCAGAGGTTAGGAATCCTGCAATGAGTGACTCACCTGACCACTCAAAGCCTGTCCACCTACTACAAGGTACAAGTCAGGAGTGTAATGGAAAACTTACCACTTGGCTGAATGAGTGCAGCTTCAATAGTACTTGAAGTTTGATACCATCTAGGACAAACAAGCCCACTTAATTAGCACCACATCACCAACACTGTGGCACCAGCATGTGTATCTACAAGATGCACTGCAATTATTCACCGAGGCTCCTTTAAACAGCATCTTCCAAATCTTCATGACCATGACTGTCTAGAAGGACAAAGGCTGCATATACATGGAACATAAGTTCCCCTCCAAGTCACTCACCATCCTGCTTTAGTACTATTCCTTCATTGTCTCAGGATTTTGATCCTGCAATGCTGTTCCTAACAATATTGTGGGTCACCCTTCAGCACTAGACTGTAGTGGTTCAAGAAGGCAGCTCACCACCACCTTCTCAAGGGCAAGTAGGGGTGGGCAATAATTGCTGGTCCAGCCTGTGTAGCCCACACCACCTAAACAAATAAGAAACAAAAATGGCCAAATAAGTATCTCATTTTGTCTTCGCTGGTATTTTACTCACAGCAAGAGGAGGCCTATGCCCTGTAGGTAGCTCAGCAGCTTTTATTATGTGAGCTGATATCGTGTAAGGTGGAGTGATGTCTTTTCAGGATCCCTACTACCCATGGAAGGTATTGCTTAGGTCACAACCTACCCTTTAATCCCATCTCCAGCCTTCAAAATGTGGTGTCCCAAGCTCATCGCTCCATTGCCAAGATCTACCAGCAAAGCCTAATTGATATCCTAAACATACCTTGAAGTCCAGCTTCATAATCTATTTTGCAGGCAATGCCTATTGTCCTATCAGGGACCATTGCTCAACCAGATTCAACTGAACCCACAGAGCTACAAACCAATCTGATTGGCTGGCAGCACTTACAGATGTTCAGATGTAGGTGAAAGTCTCACTTTGAACCATCCTGGGTATTGTTGCTGAACAAAGAGATCTTGGAGTGCAGGTTCATTGTTCCTTGAAAGTGGAGTCGCAGGTAGACAGGATAGTGAAGAAGGTGGATGGTATGCTTGCCTTAATTGGTCAGTGCAACTAGTATAGGAGTTGGGAGGTCATGTTGCAGCTGTACAGGACATTGGTTTGGCCACTTTTGGAAAACTGGTTCAATTCTGGTTTCCCAGCTATAGGAAGGATGTTGTGAAACTTGAAAGGGTGAAGAGAATAGATACAAGCATGTTGCTACGGTTGGAGGGTTTGAGCTATAGGGAGAGACTCAATAGGCTGGGGCTATTTTTCTGGAGCATTGGAGGCTGAGGGGTGACCTTAGAGGTTTATAAAATTATGACGGGCATGGATAGGGTGAATAATCAAGGTTCCCAGGGTGGGGGAGTCCAGAAAAAGAGCGAATAGGTTTAAGGTGGGAGGGAGAAGATTTAAAAGTGTCCTAAAGACCAACTTTTTCATGCAGAGGGTGGTGCATATATGGAATGAGTTGCCAGAGGAAGTGATGGAGGCTGGTTCAATTACAACATTTAAAAGGCATCTGGATGGATATATGAATAGGAAGGGTTTAGAGGGATATAGGCCAAATGCTGTCAAATGGGACTGGATTAATTTAGGATACCTGGTCAGCATGGATGAGTTAGACCCCTGGGTCTGTTTTCATGCTGTATAGCCATATGACTGTATATTGATGCTGTCCCCATGGCGAAATGGCTCAAGGGCTGACAGCTTCTTGATGGCTGTGCTCCTGACTGATTTTTTTTTTTGCGGATGGGGAATATGGTGTTTCATCTCTCAAGGCAACATGCTGGTCTTTACTATGAATTTACTGAAATGGTTCGTTGCAAGATAACCTCTGTCAGTGCCTCATGGTAAAAGTCAGAGGATGATGGCAAGTCACGATGCAGGTTAGTAAAGATTGCATCTCTATCCCAAACAGCGTCCTTTTCATAAGAGAAAGAAGGAACAAAGTCACATGCATTTATCATGCACATTTTGAGTTCCCCCAATTACTCAACAAACACATTGCAGTTCTCAAAAAGTAGCAGTTTGTTATTCTTGTCAATGTCTGTAATAGCCATTGCACACACAGTCTTTACATTGTATGGGGCTACCAATGGTCTGAGTTCACAGTGTCATTGTTGAACTGGGTGATTTTCTTTTCTTCCCTTCGTAGTGACATTTGTTGACCCTATGGTACCTGTCATTTTATTTCCATATTAAGGCATTGTGGATCACTGGGTCTAATGCTTGATTTGTGCAAATAGTGGGTTCAAATTTTCTTTATTTCTTCAACTGCAGGCATAGCTGCTTCAGTTGTGCATTTGTTACTATAAGACGTCGGAGCAGAAGTAAAATATTCAGCCCGTTGTGTCTGCTCTGCCATTCAGTAAGATCATTGCTGCTCCATTTCTCTGCCTTTACCCCATAACCATTGACTGCCTTACTGATTAAAAATATCTCACAACCTTGAATGTACTCAGTGCCCAGCTGGCCGTTGTAGCCTTACATCTAGTTGTTCACTTCCACCGTGGATGATTAAAGCAGCAACTGCTCCACACAAGTCTGAAGTCACACTTGAGATTACTCTTGTTGAGAGCATTGAAACTTTGTATGCTCGCTCATTTCCAGTGCTCAATTCTGGCAATAGTTTGACAGTCTTGTCAGAATTTAATTTGACTTTCTGCGGTTTCACCTTGATTTGTCACTTGTACCTGTTGTGTCTTTCTGGCTCCAGTGGATTATTTGCTATTGGAAGAGCAGTTAGGATGCAGCATGACATTAGCTTTTGTACCTAGACAACTCTATGACTTTAGTAGATCTATTTCTATTCCTGAAGATTGTCTTGTATAACCCCTGCAGGATTTGCTCGATTTATTTGGCGATTTTTCACTGCCACTTCAGCCTTTCCTATTCATAGAGTCATGCAGCACAGAAACAGACCCTTTGGTCCAACCAGTCCACACCCAAAATAATCCCACACTAAACTAATCCCACCTGCCTGCTCCTGGCCCACATCTCCCCAAACCTTTCCTATTCATCTACTTATCCAAATTTCTTTTAAACACTGTAATTATACCCATACCTACCGCTTCCTCTGAAAGTTCGTTCCACACTGTTTACAGGATATAAATTCCACATTATTACTAGAGTTGAATTTCCCAATCCTTTATGAAGCAACTTAATTGTTCACTATGATCTGCCACTCATTGCAATTTTGGGCATGCTGTCACAGCTGTAATGTGCTTTCAGGTATTTTACAACTTCACATGGAGGTCAGCTGGTCCACTTCCCAGAAGTAAGAGTAGTAATCTATGGTGACAAGATAACCCTGGCCCTGCAAGAATGGGGCGATCTAGTTGCAGCTTCATCTGTGGACTGCCAAGTATGTACTGTGACATCCGCTTTCTAGCTTGCTTAGCTTGAACCTCATTACAAGGACTGCATTGGCTGATGAAGTTCTTAATTTCAATGCTCCTCTTTAACCGATAAAGCACATTTACTACATTAGACTTAACTCACCAGTTTCTTGGTGGCCTGTGTGGATGTTTTAGCATCTCTTCTCTCAACAGGGATAATGTCCTGGATTTCTTTTGTATGATATGCTTTCTAGGACTGTCAATTCAACTCTGGATGCTTTGTATACACTTACAACAACATGTATGACCTTGATGCTTTTGGGCCATCCTTTCTTCACTGCTACTTGCAAAACTTAGAGAGTCGCATCATGTTTGGCAGTTGCTAGATTTAAGCAAGGTACTTGTTATTGGATTCAGTTACTTTTCTGGGTTGATGACGTCCAGAATATCTGGAAGATTCCACACTTTATTGTAACAACTTCTCTTTTCTTCATCTGCTCCCCTTAACAGCATGTCTGTGGTGCAAGGCTGCATTCCTTGGTTGTATGTCATATCCAGATGGTACCTCTGTAAATGGAGTTTTGGAGCAGATGGTAGTAGCTTAAGGAAAATGCTTTGACGAAGCTTGTGGTTGGACTCATCTGTTACTTTGTCTCTTCTTATTGATGAAAATACTCACAAGCAAAGACAACGGCTAGGCATTCTTTTCTGATCTGAGCAAAGTGTCAATCCATTTCTGTTCATGCCCAGGATGTAAATTCACCCAGAGATAGCAGGAACTGCAGATGCTGGAGTCAGAGACAACACAGTCCTGACCCGAAATGTTAACTTCCCTGCTCCGCTGATGCAGCCTGGCCTGCTGTGTTCCTCCAGTTCTGTGTTGTCTATAAATTCATCCAGTTGTTTTTGCTGCATTAAGATTGTTCCAAGCCCTACCTTATGGACAACTCTCTGCAGGGTGACTTTATCATTTTACTTCATAGTCTTTCAGCTATGGTGTTTGTCACTATTGCTTGAATTTGGTGAACACTCTTCCTGTTCCTGTGCTCCAGTACTACTGCACATTTTTGGCCGTGAGTTTGCACAATGTTTCGCCAACAACAAATCGAGCAAGCATTTTACAAAATCATTGGCTCCAACAAATCATCGCAGTTCTTTTACACTGTTTGTTGCTAAAGCTCTCATCTTTTTGGTATTGAAGCAAAGATGTTGTGCTGTTAGTACATGGCTTATGCATTTAACTTCAAGTGCTTCAATTGCAATTTTATTCTTAACTTCAGATTCATTTGTAGCATATGCACTAGATTTTAATCATTGTCAACAATGGCTTCTTCCTTCGTTTCATCACATCCATAAATGCAGTAAGATGACTATCTCTTTGTTGATTCTCCGCTGGCACCATGGAAATGCCAGCTGACATAGAGAATTATCTATAGTTGAAAGATGCTGTGAATGTAGTTAGATAGCTCCTGCTTTCACCCATTTTTACTTCCCAGGAACCACATTTCGCATACAGCATGGAACAAACCCTTCGGTCCAACCAATCTATGCCGGCCATAATTCCAAACTAAACTGGTCTGACCTGCCAGCACTTGACCCATATCCCTCCAATCATTTCTTATTTGTGTACTTACCTCAATGTCTTGTAAATGTTCTAACTGTACCCACATCCACCACTTCCTCTGGAAGTTCATTTCACACACAAACCACTGTTTCAAAAAAAGATTGCCCCTCATGAATTTTTTAAATCTTCTTCCTCTCACCTTAAAAATATGCCCACTAGTCTTGAAATCCCACCCCACCCCCCCAGGGAAAACACACTTGCCATTCACCTTATCTATACCCCTCATGATTTTATTAACCTCTATGAGGTCACCCCTCAACCTTCTTTGTCCTAATGAAAAAAAGTCCCAGTCTATCCAGCCTTTCCGCAAACCATCCATTCCTGGCAACATCTTGGCAAATCTTATCTGAACCCTCTCCAGCATAATAATAATCTTCCTTTTTCAGGACAAACAGAACTGGACACAGTACCCCATAATAGGCCTTCCAATGTGTAATACAACCTCAACTTAACAATCCAATTTGTACGCTCAAAGGTTTGAGCAATAAGGGCATCTCTTTGATTTGATTTTATTGTCATGTTTAGTCCAATATAAAAGTATAGGAATACAGTGAAAAGTGTATAATGTCACCACACAAGGCATCAAGTACCTAGGTGGAGAATCTTATGAACAAGGTAGAAAGAAAAAACAAAGTTAAAATTTAAACATTACAGTAATTATAGTACAGTGACACCTTAGTTTTAAGTAGAAAATTAAAACAGAAAGCTAAAAGTTCGAACATTAGTCTTTCTTAAGTGCTTAGCCACGGTGGGAACCATGCTTCGAGGAATTACCTTGAGACTGGAAGTCCACCTTGAGGCCACCCTAGGTCAAGAGGCTGCCCCTTTGGGCCAGGAGGTCTGCACTGAGTCCAAGGCCAAGAAAGGGAATAGGGATAATCCTGGGAATTACAGACCAGTCTTACTTCTGAGCTGGGAAAATTATTGGAGAGGACTCTGAGAGATTGTATTTATGATTATTTGGAAAAGCACAGTTCGATTAGAAATAGTCAGCATGGCTTTGTGAGGGGCAGATCATGCCTCACAAGCCTTATTGAATTCTTTGAGGATATGACAAAACACATTGATGAAGGTAGAGCAGTGGATGCAGTGTATATGGATTTTACCAAGGCATTGGATAAGGTTCCCCATGGTAGGCTCATTCAGAAAGGAAGGAGGCATGAGATTCAGGGAAATTTGGCTGTCCGGATACAGAATTGGCTGTCCAATAGAAGACAGAGGGTGGTAGTAGATGGAAAGTATTCAGTCTGGAGCTTGTGTTCCACAGGGCTCTGTTCTGGGACCCCTGGTCTTTGTGATCTTTATAAATGACTTTGATGAGGAAGTGGAAGGGTGGGTTAGTAAGCTTGCCGATGACACAAAGGTGGGTGGAGTTGTGGATGGTATGGAGGGCTGTGGTAGATTGCAACAGGACATTGACAGGATGCAGAGCTGGGCAAAGAAGTGGCAGATGGAATTCAACCCAGAAAAGTGTGAAGTGATTTATTTTGGAAGGTCGAATTTGAATGCAGATTACAGGGTTAATGGCAGGATTCTCGGCAGTGAGGAGGAACAGAGGGATCTTGGGGTCCACGTCCATTGATCCCTCAAAGTTGCTACCCAAGTTGGTCATGTTATTAAGAAGGCGTATGGTGTGTTGGCTTTCATTGACAGGGGAATTGAGTTTAAGAGCTGCGAGGTTATGCTGCAGCGCTATAAAACCCTGGTTAGACCTCACTTGGAATATTGTGTTCGGTTCTGGTCGCCTCATTGTAGGAAGGATGTAGAAGCTTTAGATAGAGTGCAGAAGAGATTTACCAACATGGTGCCTGGACTGGACGGTAGGATTTATGAGGAAAGTTTGAGGGACCTAGGGCCTTTCTCATTGGAACGAAGAAGGGTGAGAGGTGACTTGATAAAGGTGTACAAGATAATGAGAGGCATAGATAGAGTGGATAGCCAGAGACTTTTTCCCAGGGTGGAAATGACTATTACAAGGGGGCATAATTTTAAGGTGATTGGAGGAAGGTATAGGGAAGATGTCAGAGGTAGGTTCTTTACACAGAGAGTGGTGGGTGTGTGGAATGCGCTGCCAGCAGTGGTAATGGAGTCAGATACATTAGGGACATTTAAGCGACTCTCGGATAGGTATATGGATGATAGTAAAATGTAGGGTATGCAGGGTAGTTTGATCTTAGAGTAGAATAATAGGTTGGCACAACATCGTGGGCCAAAGGGCCTGTACTGTACTGCTCTATGTTCTAAGAAGTGCAGGGGGGAAGAAAACATGAGAAAAGAGAGAAAGAAAAATGGATGGAGCAGATGAGCTCTATCTGAAGTGTTCTACTCTGCTTCTATCTTGGATTTTTTTTATATATGATGCAAACTTCGAAGAATAACCTACCTGACCTCCTAGGTGTCCATGTTCTACAACACTACCCAAGGCCCTCGGAGATAGCAAGAAATAAAGATGCTGGAGTCAGAGTCAATACAGTGTGGAGTTGGAGAAACACAGCAGGTCAGGCAGCATCAGAGGAGCAGTTGACATTTCAGATTGGGACCCTTCATCAGGACTAGGGGGGGCGGAAGTGAGCTGGGAAATAGAGGGAGGAGGGGTAGGGCTGGGGGAAGTTAGGTGGGATGGTGATAGGTGGATGCAGGTAGGGGTAATGGGGATTGGTCAGTGGGAAGGCTGGGGTGGATAGGTGGGAAAGAAAATGGACAGGTAGTGTTAGGTCAAGATGGCATGGGTGAGAATGAGGGTTGGGCATAGGATGAGGACAGAGTCGGGAGGTTTTGAAACAGGTGAATTCTACGTTCAGGCCATTGGGCTGTAGGCTCCGAGGTGTTGTTCCTCCAGTTTGCCTGTGGCGTCATTGTGGCACTGGAGAAGGCCCAGGATGGATATGTCACTGTGGGAGGGGGAGTTGGCAACCGGAAGGTGGTGTTGATTATAGCACACAGAGCGCAGATGCTCCTCAAATTGGTCACCAAGTCTGCACTTGGTCTCACCAATCTAGAGGAGGCCACGTCGGGAGCAACGGATACAGTAGACCAAGTTGGAGGCTGGAAAGGTGAACCCCTGTCAGATATGGAAAGTTTGTCTTGGGCCCTCATTTGAACCCAGTTGTCTATATCTAATGTGATACTTTGTTTTATTGTTGAGTAGAACCTCAATGTCTTTACTTATCTATTGTGCTCTAATCCTGCCAGCCTTACCTTTCACTCTAACAGAAACATAATGACTGTGAACTCTCGATATCACATTTATCCCACCTTAAAGACATCCCTTTACCTGCAAAGTCTACATCAGTCAATTTTTGATAGTTGCTGTCTCACACCATTTAAAAATTGCCTTACTTCAATTAAAAACTTTAATTTTTGTGCAAGTCTTATCCTTTTCCATAACTATTTAAAAACATATAGGATTATGACCATTAGACCCAAAGTGTTCCCCTAATATCATTTCAATCACTTGCCCTGTCTTATTACCCAAGTGGTCAAGCTTTGCTCCTCCTCTAGTAGGAACATTTACATTTTACATTTTGATAAATTCTTCACCATCCAAACCTTTAACACTATTGTAGTCCCAGTCAATATTTGGAAAATTAAAATCATCTACTATTAGGGTGGCACGGTGGCTCAGCGGTTAGCACTGCAGCCTCACAGCGCCTGGGTTCGATTCCAGCCCGAGATGACTGTCTGTATGGAGTTTGCACATTCTCCCTGTGTCTGTGTGGGTTTCCTCCGGGTGCTCTGGTTTCCTCCCACAGTCCAAAGATGGGCAGGCTAGGTGGATTGGCCATGCTCAATTGCCCATACTGTTCAGGGGTGTGTGGGTTAGAGGGGGATGGGTCTGGGTGGGATGTTCCAAGGGTCAGTGTGGACTTGTTGGGCCAAAGGGCCTGTTTCCACACTGTAGGGATTCTAATTCAACCTTATTATTCTTACATAGATCTGAGATCTCTCTACGTATTTGTTCCTCAATTTCCGTCTGACTCTGAGGGAGAGGGGTGGGGGGGCATGGTTTATGGTACATCCCATCAAGATGATCATTCCTTTTGTATTTCTAATTTCACCCATATATTTTCAGTGGATGATTTTTCAGAAATATCTTCTCTAGTTATAGCAGTAATGTTTTCCTTCATCAAAAATGTGAACCTGCCCCGTATCTTTCTATCCTTCCTATAGGATCTGAAATCCAGAACATTGAGCTGCCACTCCTGCCTATCCCTCAGCCAAGTTTCTGTAATAGCTATGACATCCCAATCCCATGTTCCCAAACATGCCTGAGTTCATCAGCCTTATCTGTAAGACCCCTTGTGTTGAAATAAACGCTATTTAATTCTTCAGAGTTACTTCGTTCTCTGACTTGCTCTTGTCTCTCTTTTCTAATTAACTTGTTCTTTTCAGATTCAAAACCATCCTCATCTATCTATTTACTCTGCTACTCAGGATCCTTCCACCTGCCCTCTCTAATAGTTTACAGTCTCCCTTAATAGAATTAGCAAATCTTCCCGCTAGGATATGTGTCCCTTTCCAGTACAAGTGAAACCCATCCTATTGAACAGGTCTTTTCTGCCCCAAAAGAGATCCCACAGATCCAAGAACCCGAATCCCTGAATATTTACATTGCCTTTTCGGCCATTGATTTATCTCCTTTTTCCTTTTATTCTTTCCCTCGTTCAAGCTTGGCACCAGAAGTAAACCAGAGATTACTATGTCTGAGGTTCTGGTTTTAATCTTCTACCTAACCTCTTATTCACTCTACAAAGCGTTAATCTTTTCCTTAACTAACTGTCATTCTTACCAATGTGTACAATAACTTTCAGTTTCTCATTCTCCTTTAATAATATGCTTCAAACATTTTCAGATGTCCTTAATCCTGGGACCGTGAAAGCAACATACCATCCTAGATTCACGCTCACTGCCATGGAATCTCCTGTCTGTACCCTTGACAGGCGAGTCTCCTCTAACAAGTCTTCTAAATATTGTAAAACCCTGTCTAACATAAGATTCAATCTTAGAGCCCAAGATCTAACTGGCTCTTCTATTTATCTCTGAGACACTATCCTTTTCAACAGTACCCAAGACTGTTTGAGAGAGGAGTAGCCAAAGGGGACTTCTGAGCTACCTTCTTACTTTTCTTGAGTCACCTATCTGTCTGACTGTTCCTGCTGTGTAATTACTTCTCAAAATCTACTAGCCATCTGACTCTGTCTCTTGTATGCCCTCAATGATATTAAGCCTAAAAACAAGCAGCTTACAATAGTACCTTTTATATATAAAAATAAACTACCTTTCCTTACCCAAAGAATTAATATTAAGCATGCAAAAACTAAATTTAAAAAAACATAAATTTTAAATAAAGTCAACCACTTAGCTGAACAATAGAATTAAAAATGACTCCTCAAGTGGTCCAGCAGCCAACTTTCAATCTTATGATAGAAAAACAATCTCACCAGAGCTGTCCATGTGTAGGTTTCCTCAAAAGCTCTGTAAATGCAACTCTTCTATTTAGCAATTTTTTTTAAAGAAAAAACTCTTGTACGTGTATAATTTTAAAAAAGAGAGCCATCCACGTGTAGGCCGCTCCAAAAGGTCCATTGGCAGAACTCCATTTGAGAAAAATCTCTCAGTTTTTTTAGGTTTTTTTTGCATTTTTGACTATATAAGAACCAAAAATGAATCAAAATAAAAATGTTATACTGGAAATGTACTGGCTGTAAGAAATTTAGAAGTAAGATAGGTGTAGGTCTTTCTAAAAATTCTGTTCTAAAAACACTGTTTGAGGAAAAAAATCAAGTGTTTTCTTGACTATAAAGGAATGAAAGAAATCTTATTTTACCATGCAAATGTAATGACTGTAAGAAATCTAAAAGTAAATCTAGAAATAAGCCTGCAATCTCAGGAGCAGCTGCAAGATCCACTCTACTCTCAGTCCACCATTTTAGAACCTAGGGTAGTTAAAAATTTTTGCGTTTCCAGGTTGTATCAGCATAATTTCAATGGTTGGCATGAGAGAGAGAGAGATCTCTTCAGAGCTTTATTTAGATCCTTTGAGTCGATGCACACTCTTAGCTTTACAGGTTGTTCCATTGCTACCATGCTGTTTGTACTTTCTGTAGGAGTTGTCACTTTCTGGGTTACTACTTTTTCCAGCTGTTCTATCTTGTCTTTCATACTGACCTTGCAGGCGCCTGGAAAGTTCCTCAACAGTTGCTGAATTAGTCTTATAGTCCTATCTAGTTTGAGATGATATTCTCCAGGATAACATCCTAACCTTAAACACATTGATTTGATTTAATTTATAAATGTCACATGTACCCACATACAGTGAAAAGTTGTGTTTTGCGTGCAGTAAAGGCAGATCATCATACAAAGTGCATAAGGGTAATAGAACAGAGTGAAGAATACAATGTTACAGATGCAGAAAAGGTGTGTAAAGATCGAGGGCAATATTAAATTTGAAATTTGAGAGGTCCATCTAATAACAACGGAGCAGAAGCTGTTCTTTAATGTCGGTATGTGTGTTTAAGCTTTTGTATCATCTACTCGAAGGAAGAGGTTGAAAGAGATTATAACCAGAATGGGAGGGGTCTTTAATTATATTGGCTGCTTTTCCAAGACAGTGAGAAGTATAGTTGGAGTCAATGGATGGAAGGTTGGCTTGCATAATGGACTGGGCTGTGTTCACAACTCTCTGTAGTTTCTTATGGTCCTGGAAGAGCAGTTGCCATACCAAGCTGTGATGCATCCAATAGAATGCTTTCTATGGTGCATCTATAAAGATCGGTAGGAGCCTTTACAGATGCGCCGAATTTCCTAAGCTCCCGCAGCAAGTGGAGGCATTGTTGTGCTTTCTTGACTGTCGCATCAATGTGGGTGGAACAGGACAGATTGTTGGTGATCATCACTCCTAGGAATTTAACATTTTCAACCATCGCCACCTCAGCTCCATTAGTGTAGATAGGGCATTCCTTCTACCTTTCATTTTGCTAATATTGGGGGAGGGATTGTTATCTTTACACCATGCCACCAAGCATTTTGTCTCTTTCCTGTATTCTGACTTGTCATTGATTGAGATCCAGCCTACGACAGTCGTGTTGTCGGTGAACTTATAGATGGTGTTAGGACGAAATTTGGCCACACAACTGTGAATGTACAGGGTGTATAGTAAGGGGCTGAGTACACAGCTTTGTGGGGTGCTGATATTGAGGATTGTCACAGAGGAAGCTCTGTTGCCTATTCTCACTGATTCCGGTCTGTGGGTCAGGAAATTAAGGATCCAGCTGCACAGGGCGGAACAGAGACATAGGTCTTAGGATTTTGAGATTAGTTAGGTTTCAATTATCGTGTTGAAGGCAGAACTGTAGTCAACGAGTAGGAGCCTGACGTAGTTTTGCTTGTTTTACAGATGTTCCAGGAATGTGTGGAAGGCCCGGGAGATGGCATCTGCAGTGGACCTGTTGTGATGCTAGCTGAATTGTAAGGGATCAAGGCAGGTTGGGATGCTAGAGTTGATATGAGCCATGACTAACCACTCGAAGCACTTCATAATTATGGAGATCAGAGCCACCTGGCGGTAGTCATCGAGGCACACTGCATGAGATTTCTTTCGTACCGGGATGATGGTGGTCTTCTTGAGGCAGAGGGGACTTCAGATCGTAGTAAGGAGAGGTTAAAGATGTCAGCCAACACTCCAACCACCTGATGTATAGCCAGAGACTCCATCTGGGTAAGCCGCTTTCTGTGGGTTCACTTTCAAAAAGGCCGATTTGATGTCTGCAGCAGTGACGGAGGGAACAAGTGCCTCTGAGGCTGTCGGGGCAGGTGACACCATTTCACTGACCTTCTGTTCGAAACAAGCATAAGATGCATTGAGCATATCAGGAACGGATGTATTTTTGTTCACTGTTCTGTTCTGCTTCGCTTTGTAGCCCATCACATTATGTAGGACATTGTTCTACTTCTCTGTGTTCTAATCTATCGTCAGTTTAGTGTATGCCAAGTTGCAAAATTCTTTTTTGACATATTGAGCGTTACCAGTCCAGTCTTTAAGACTTGCTGTAGCTGAGATGAGCGGCTTTTGCTTGCTATCTGTGATGAGGAACTTGAGCTTTCTTCTCAGGCATAGTGTTATTTGTCCTCTTGCCCTGAGTACGGTGCCATCATAAACCTCAAACCTTACTTTTGAGGGTTTCATTTTTGGATTGCCGTGTAAAGTCAATGGACAGATTTGTTTTTTCCCCCTTTTATTTATTCACAGGATGAAGGCGTGGATTTTAGGTAGCATTTATTGCCCATCCCTAATTGCTGTGGGTCAGGAGTCACATGTAGGCAAGACCAAGTAAGCTCCCCTACAGTTTCCTTCCCTAAAAGATATTAGTGAACCAGATGGGTTTTTCCTGACAATTGGCAATGGATTCATGGTCTTCATTAAATTCTTAATTCCAGATATTTTTGTTGAACTCAAATTTCACCATCTGTCGTGGCAGGATTCGAACCCAGGTTGTTATCTTGCTCTCTGGATTAACAGTCCAGCGATAATACCACTCGGCCATTGCCTCCCAACCTGCGAAAGGTAAGAAGCTGCATTCTTTGCGGTTACCATTTATACCTGCTTTTTTTTTGCTTTCTTCTAGCCATACACTTGTGTGCAAAATGAATCAACTTCTTGCGATGAGAATAGTGCTTTCCACACACTGGACATTCCTTCTTTTCCTTTGTGAGATGTCTTCCACAGTATTTTAATCCTGCCCTTGTTCATGGTTTTTCTGCCTTTTGGGCCTACAGTATCTATCAGCATAATACACTAATGACAGAATACAACAGTCTTGTATTATTATTGTTGAATTTTTTTTGCTGCTATATTTTGCTTTTGTTTAAAGACGCATGCATATCATTGCTACTTGTTCCTTGCAACAAGCCAACTGGAAGTTGTGATTTTCTACCTTAAAAAAAAATTGATTTCTAGAAAATGGGCACCACCATCAAAGCCAGAATTTATTGCATTTGAGACAACTGAATTGCTTCCTCAGCCATTTTGAGGATGGTGAGGAGTCAAAATGTTGCTTTGGATTTTGAGTCACACAGACCAGACCAGGTAAGGATCATATCTTTCCTTCCATAAAAAAGACTATTAAATCAGATGAATGTTTTACAGCAATTTCATGATGACGAATAATAGCTTTTTTATTCAGATTTATTTAATTAACTGAATATAAATTTCCCAAGTTGCCAAAGTGGGATTTGAGCTCATGACCTTTAGATTATTAGTCCCATACTACTACACTAAAGCATTGTACTCTTTAATGTCATGATTATGCTCATTAAATATGCTCACTGTTGATGAAAAAAGTCAAGCCTTCTGGCCTTAACATTCTCTTACAATTAATTCCAGCTCAATCCACAAGCACTGAGACATCTCTTGTTCTGCTATCACTACGGACCAATAATGTCATGGCGCCTAGAACTGTGCTTTGGTAATATATATTCTTCAGTTCAGTTGGGATAAAAGGAAGAAGGAAGCCAAGCACAGTTGGAATCTAACCTTTAAGATGAGTGTTATATTTTGTCACTGGGAAGACACAACTATTATGATCATATCAACCACTGGTGAAGCACTGGAGACACCTGAAACTGTACTTCTATGATTTTTTTTATTATTTTAGCCCTTTTATTTTTACATTAGAAAATACATAAAACATCAATGAAAAAAAAAATGACAATTTTGCTAAAAATGTGACAGCCAAGAGGGGAAGAAGGCCTTTCCACAAGTTGAATTTAAAATTGTCCCCGCGGAACCTAAGAAAAATGAACTTTTTCTTAGGTTGTCAGAAAAGTAAATGTTAGTTGCAACGCATTCTCCTATACATTTTCTGCATCAGGATGCAAGAGATACTAACGGGGTCTTTGTTTCAAAACTATTTGTATCTGTGACGAAAATGACTATGCATCTCTTCCAAATCATTTCAGAGGATATTTAAAGATCAGACATTAGAAATGGGATTGGAGTCACAAATAAGCCAGATTGGTAATGATGGCATATTCCCTTCCCCAAAGGATATTAATGAAGCAGAGATAACAAGCATGGGGCTGGATGAACACAGCAGGTCAAGCAGCATCATAGGAGCAGGAAAACTTGGCGTTTCAGGCCTAAACCCTTCATCAGAATGAAGCAGTTGGGTTTTTACAACAATCTCATAGCTTTATGATCATCATCTGTACTGATATCAGTTATTCCTAGGTTTTTTCCAAAGCAGAATAGAGATTCCCAGTGACATGCTAGGAGGTACATATAACTGGGTCTACAGCATGAAAACTGATTATTCAGCCCAAAAGGTCCATGCTAGCATTTACGCTCCACGCGAGTCTCCCCTCAGATTTCATCTAACCAATCAACATTCTTTATTCCTTTCCCTTCATGTGATGTCTAGCTTCTCCTTGATGTATCTGCTACTTACCTCAACAACTCCTTATGGTGGCTATTCCACCTTAGTATTAATGGGGGGGGGGGGGGGCCGGAAAAAGCGACTTATAAATGTTCTACTGGGTTTACAAATTACGTACTGTTTTATATTCATTACTTCTGGTTTTGGATTCCACCAACAACTTATCTTCTGGTGCTTTAAATTTTATAGAAAGGTTTAAAGTGCTTGGGTGGAGCAAAATCTAAACAAAATTTGACACCAAAACACATGATAGCTGATGACTAAAAGCTTTGCCAAAGATGTGTTTTAAGGAGCATCTTCAAAAACAAAAGTGAGATACGGAGGCATAGAGATTAAAGGAAGGAATTTCAGACTGAAGGCACAACGATCAGTTTTGAAGCGATTAAGCTCACAGATGGTTAGGAAGCCAATATTCAGCAAAGTTACCTTGGTTATGGGTTGGAGGAGGTCACAGTGATATGGAGTAGGAAACCCGTGGAAATAATTTAATACATGGACAACAATTATAAAAAGAGATCTTGTTAATTTGGGAGCAAGTGTAGGTCAGTAATCACAAGGATGATGGGTCAACAGGATTGAGTGCTGGTTAGGAAATGGGCTGCAGACTTTAGGATGACCTTAAGTTTGGGAGAGTGGAACATGTGTCATACTAACCAGGAGTGGAATGGTCAACTCTGGAGCTAACATGGGCACAAAGTTAGCGTTTCAGCAACAGATAATTTGAACCAGCAGCAGCAGAATCAGATCTTGTGGAGGAGGAAATAGGCGTTTTTACTGCTGATGATCCAGACACATTATCAACAGCTATCTTGGGGTCAATTGTAAAGAGTGTGGTTTAGACTCAGTTATTAAAAGCATTAGAATTGGTGTCCAGGGAACAAAGTTTATGTCAGAGATTTTTTTTAAAAATTCATTTGTGGGATGTGGATATCACTCGTTAGGCCAGCATTTATTGCCCAGAGGGCAGTTAAGAATCAACCTGTGGGTCTGAAGTCAACAGTTTCATGATCATTATTAGATTCTCATTTCCAATTTTTTTTTAAACATCTTTAATCTTCCCAATATTGCATTGGAGGAAATTTCTGCTCATTAAGTATTAGTCAGATAACTGTTTCTACACTGTCAGACTGCTTAAGTTGAAAAGTGGTCATAAGGCTCTGCTAGGTATTAAGTGTAAATGTGAAAACTGACACTGTTCTAAGCAAACTATATGTGTAACTAGACATCTCCATAGACTCAAACGTGGTGCATTTGTTTCTATATGAAGCAAAATGTACTCAATTTAACACTCAAAATAGCTCTGCATCTCAAGGATGTGATCTCAGCTGCATCTTGAAATTATTCAAAACATTTTTTGGCTGTACATCACTAGTGAGAAAAGATCCAACCCTTTTAATACTGAAAAAAGTAATGTATAGTCAAGACATCGGAGCTGGTCATTTGGTACAGATTAATGGAATGGTAGAACCCCAAACTGTCTTCATTCTTGCAGTGCAAACAACATAATCACCGAGAGCATTTCTGTTCCCTCTCTGGGGTCTCCTTTCACGGTTGTGAGAGTGCTTTAGCGAGCCTCTTCCAGAACCATGCTTTGGTGCTTGGGTTTGTGTAATCACACAATGTGATGTGACGGAGAATGCTTGGAAATTCCCTCTTGATCTGCTTGTACTTGACAGGGATCAGGCGCTTGTCTCGGGCACCTGTGGGATTAGAAATCAATGTCAGATTTAGTATTGACTCCTCTACTTAAGATTTTTCTCTTTGATGTCATTTCAACCTCCTACTGTCTTGGCTGGGAATATGTATATGCCAAACACCAAAAGTCCTGTGGTATCATTGCTTCCCAACAGACAACTCTTCACAGAAAGCCACTGATCCTACTGCTCACATCACAAACATAGCTAACTACCCCTTTACCATTATGCTCCACATCCCTGAATATTTTCTTGTGCTTAGCCACTTCCCTCCTAAATATAATTCCCTTGGCTTTGATAATGTTACTTTGTAACCCCAAGAATCTTTGTATGAAAAAGCTTCTGCTATGCACCTTATTGAATTAACTGCTAATTTTATGTACATATGCAAGTCCAGGTAACAGTGTTTTTAAAAAAAAGTCATTTTTGGTCATCAATGTTGTGGAAAACACTAAGCCAGTCTTTAACAGATAGAAATTCTATAAACTTGAAACCTTCCAATTGGTGTCAATGATAGCAACCAGGAAATGCCACCATTTTTCTTTATGCCACTCCTTGCAGAATTCATCAGCTCTGGTTCAGATCAGTCAAGACAGGACGTAGAAAAGGAAGCACATCTGGAATTGCTGTGTACCACACATGGGTACAACACCCAGTAATGCTACAAGCAACCAGAGGAAAAGTACTTTCTTCCCTCTTCTCGAAACACCAAGTACCAGGTATTCTTGGGCCTCTGCCGCTCTAATAGTAACGTTCAGCAAGTAAGACACATGATAGAACAGAAGAAAATTCATCCTCATGCTCTCCCAATATGTGATAAGAACAAGGGTGGAAAGAATGGTTGCTAGGACATAACTCCAATTTGTCAGAAGGCAGAGGTGAGAGCTCAGTGAACGAGGGATAACAGGCAAAAAAAAAAATCTTTGAAGTCAGAAGCTAGGAAACATAACCTTAGGTCTTCCAATTGCTAGATCTTCAGACACCTTGATTTATCCCGTAAGACCATAAGACATGGAAGCAGAAATAGGCTATTCAACCCCTTGAGTCTGCTGCATGGTTCAATGAGATTATGGAGTTGAGGAATATCAACTCTATTTTCCTATCTTTTCCCTATAACCCTCGAGTCTGTCACTGATTTAAAAATCTCTCTCAGCTTTGAATATCCTTAATTAACCAGCCTCTTCAGTCCTCTGCACTAGTTCCATTGATTCATTACCCTCAGAAGAAATTCCTCCACATCTCTCTCTGAAAGGACCCCTCAGAAGTCTTGATGCAATGACTACATGGGCATCACTCTGTATGGGGCCACATATTTTCCGTCCTTGGACTATAAACTGGAATGGAAGTCAGGGATTGCTATATGGGAAAGTTTTGCAACCTGGAAAAATCAAATGGTGCATACACAAAAGACAATGTTGCTTTTTTAAGCAAATGGCATCAGGAGTCTTTAAGGGAAAACTTCCTGACAACAGGCCATCAGATTAGCCCAGCTGCTGTTTGTCATAGATCTGATAGTGCAGCGCATCTGAAGACATCCACAGTCAGTAATCTGAAAACATATTTCTCTCTCTCTCTCTCTTTTCCCCTCCTTTCAGTGTAAGTGAAAAGACAAAAAGAAGAAACTTGAGAATTCTAACCCAAGAAAAGACCTAGTTGTACCCGATCAATCATCAAATTGAAAAATTACCATTACTCTGCAGGCAACTGTATGTGATCATTGCTAAAATTAAAAGAATAAAGGCAGACAGATTAATTCACTGGAGATCTGGACTTTTGGTCTTCAAATTTTTGTTTTCAAAGTCTATAGTTTTCCACCCATAATATTTATGTCAACTGTCTACCTTCTGTCTGTCTTATTTGTGAATAGGTGTGTGTGTGTTTGGGAGCTTCAAAGCTGTACAGTTTAATTTGCATAGTAGTATATTAGGATTACTAACTTCTCTCTGGCATTTATTAAAGAATTAGTGAATTTCCAATAATTAGTTATTTCCTTGTTAATAACAACCTGGTTAGAATGACTTCTGACTGGAAAAGCAGCCAATCAAAAAAAAAAATCACCTGTGATTTAAGTTGGGTATTTACACATCTGTGATGGCTTGTGGAATAGTGGAACTGAATTATTGGAGGACTCTTCCCAGTTAGTTTGTAAAATTTAAGATGAGTGATTTACTCTGTATCCGAAGCCCTCAAAGCTTCCAATTCTGAGGTATATTCAGTGTTCACAAGTACCAACGCATTCTCCCACCTAGTTACTTGGGAGATGTGACAGATCAAAACCAGTTCTCACTCACTGGTAACTATACAATTGATCACCTCAATTTATCGCTACATTGTCAATACCCCGCCGACCACTGTCCCCAAAACCTCAACTACCTCCCAATCCAGCCCGAGACTACACCTCCTGCACCTATGCAGATGCACTGGCAGTGCCTGTGGCTTTGCAGTTAATTATATCACAAACAGCTACCTGCATTAAAGGTGACAAAAATTGAACAAAGACTTCAAAGAAGACCCTACTAATTTGGTGCCCTTCTGCTTGCCCCAGTCCTCTTGCCACACTCTTCCACTTTCCCTTGTCACTGGAGACCTTATTCTTTCCCTTCCACAGTCTCTCGCCACTCCCTTCACCTCCTCCCATTTCCTACTACTTGTTCTTCCAATCTGTTCCAAACAGGGACAAGAGGTGAAGGAATTGGATGGCAATAAGTGGCAGAAAAAGGAGCAAATAAGGACCCTGTTGGGCACAGAAAAGTAATAAATGGAACAGTGAGAAAGAGGGCAAGTGAGCTTGAGAGACTAGGCAGTCAGCATGAGTGACCAATAGCTGGAACATTTCAAGAAGTGAATAGAGCACTACCATAGTGATATAAATAACTGGAGAAACTGCAAATACACTCATGACAGTATGGGAGCTCGCTTAAAAGCAAAGTATTGCGGATGCTGGAGATTTGAAATTGCTGAAGAAACTCAAACAGAAATTGCTGGAAAAGCTCAGCAGGTCTGGTAGCATCCATGGAGAGAAATCAGAGTTAACTGGTTTGCACAGATGCTGCCAGACCTGCTGAGCTTTTCCAGCAATTTGTTTTTGATTCTGATTTCCAACATCCACAGTTATTTCGGTTTTTATTTGCTGAAGAAACTTAATAGGCAATATCAGTGGAGGGAGAAACAAAAGTTTGAGTGCAGTACAATGCTTTTTTAGTTCTTGAAGAGTCATGTTAAACTTGAAACAATTAATTAATTCTCTCTCTACAGATGCCGACAGAGCTACCAAATTTCTCCAGCATTTTCTCTTTTTTGATTTGGGAGCAGACTACTTCAGTTCTTTTCCATGTTCAGCAGGACAGGAATTAGAGTTTCATAAAAATAACAATAAAACCAATCAGCAACATATTATTTGAGAGAAAAAATTAAGAAACATCAATAAGGTGTTTTGGCAGTAGCCCATATATATTGGAGGAAAAAAGTGGAAATTGTAAGTCATGAAGTAGGTTTTAGGTAAACCCTATATGGTGAAAGAACAGTAGAAAATGAGAGATAAGTAACTTGACTAGATGGTACACAAAATTAAATGCTTTACCTGGACTAAGACTCAGAGCAAACTTCGTTTGAAAGTCACAATCATTACTGACCAAATAGTCATCAGAGATTATCGCCACCATTCTTTTACATCTGTTATTAAAAAGTAGGGAAAAGAATCATGAGATTCCAATCAGTCAATAAATCATTTCATTCTTCTCTAACATTTTAATTGTTTCTTTTGACCTTTTTCGTAAATGTAGATTTATGCTTAGAAGCTCTGTTAATTAATATGTGCTCAATTGAATACAGAGAAAAACAGACCAAAGTGAAATGATGATATACATAGGATATGGAATTCTAGAGCTTGAGAACCAAGTCATTGTCTAGTAATAAGATTTTTCAGATGATGGACTTTGAACCGAAAATAAAAACATGCTTTGCTCTAAAATCTCAACACGAATGAGGAAGTTTATCAGGTCATTCTAAATCTACTCGAGTGGACCGACAATTCCCTATTCAGTCTTGGTACTATGGCTACCTATGATTTCTCCTTCAGTCAGGGACTGATATGAGACATCTGTGCTGAAAAATCCTGCAGTTTTCAATGATGTGTTTGCTAATAAAATGCACTCGCCTTGCGTAACTTGGCCATGAGAAATATTAAATTCCTTTCCTTGATTGATTATTGGGAACAGGAAGTTAACACATCAAGAAATTTGTTCGTTTCAAACCCTGTCCAAACCATTTCTTCATACCTTTTCTCAATAAGCTCGCTGGTGATGGTCCAGACACACGACCCTGGTAGCACATCGCGGTCAAATACACACAACTTCAGTTTGCACTCAGACTGCTCAAGCTGCTTGATCATCTCATGGACAAACTCAATATCAGCTTGACAATAGCAAATGAAAGCATCAAAGAACTCAGGTGCAGCTCCTGCAAGACATGGTGATTTATTAATCAATTATCTATCGCGTGATACTCTACAGTAATTCCCAAATTGCTCCATCACTGTAGTTTTCCTTGTTTCAACCACGAGTTTATTGTAGACCAACTGGCAGACACAGACTACTAGGATTATCATGGAGTCCATTTCAACTCTAAGAATAATGGAGGGAAACTATACAGACACCTTTCCTTTCACTTAAGCCCTATATTGTCATTCCATTTTATGCAAGAGGCTGGCCTCCTTGAATGTTTTTCCTCTGTTCTAAGAGGAATCTGACATGCTGCTGCTCTCTAATGTTGCTAAATGGGGAGGCAATGGCCTAGTAGTATTATTGCTGGACTGCTAACCCAGAGATTCAGGTCCTGGAGACCTGGGTTCGGATCCAGTAAATATCTGGAATTAAGCATCTAATGATGACCATGAATCCATTGTTGCTTGTCAAAAAAAAAAAATCCATCTGGTTCATTCATGTCCTTTAGGGAAGGAAACTGTCATCCAGACCTGGTCTGGCCTACACGTGACTCCAGATCCACAGCAACGTGGTTGACTCTTAACTGCTCTCTGCGCAGTTAGGAACGGGCAATAAGTGTTGGCCTAGCCAGCGACACCCTTATACCATGAATGAATAGAAAGAAAATTGTCTTCCCTCATGTTAATGATGAACTCAGTTAAGTTGCCTTTATGCTGCCAGCAAGGATAATTTCTAATGTAAGTGAAGATCGCTGACTGGAGTACAAAACTATACAGTTGATTTAGTAACGTGTGCCTTTCAAGTACTTTCTTGAGTGTATTATCATAAACTATAGTCTGTTGAAGTATGCGCCCCAGTGAGTATTTAAAACTCAACACAAACTGGTGAAAGAGTTTGGAAAGGGTGCAAATCATTTGCCACAGGGAGGTGAACTTGGATTAGGAGCAGTGTGCTTTTATTTTGTCCATCTGTGACACATGCAAGTGCACAAACCTTATTTTAGGTTGGCCCACACTTAATTTTGGTCCACTTATGCACAATCTGTGTGGGAAATGGGTTGTTCTTAGAGCATACAGTGGTGGACAAGCAGGCATTGTCATACCTTGCCAAATTAAAGGAATGACAACACACTAAAGAGAAATTTGCCTTGGTTTTATCCCCCCACCTACATAAATAAGTTCCAACTTGAATTCAAACTATGTCTGCAGTTGGTTTACACTCCTCCGTGTTGAGCCAGAAATTTCATCTTTTCATAAAAACTGAATATCCCCAAATTTCAGCATTCCTGCTCTAACAGACAACCATTATAGCTTTTAGTTGGATTTACTATAGTATAGTAAACTTAGAGGAACTGGTAGCCCAGAGGTAATATCACTAAATTAGTAATCAAAAGGCCCAGGCTAATGCTCTGGGGTGTAGATTGAAACCCCACCACAAAATTTGAAATTGGAATTCAATAAGAGTTTTGGAATTAAAAGCCAGTCTCCATAGAGGTGATCATGAAACCATCATCAATTGTCATAACCCATCTAGTTCACTTTATAGTCCCAACCCTTAGATGTTTGCAACTTGATTTGATAAGGTAACCTATTGGAGAGAATAGTCTTCCTATCGAATGATAACAGATGTAGCTTCATTAATATTAGAGGAAAATGAAATGATATAGTGTTCAGATTACCTGTGGGGTCATCTCTTATTGTTATTCCTCCTGGACTTGGAGTCTTGGGCTCACTGCTATCCACTGACTGCACTTGAACTGGTTTATTAAGGTATCGTCGACAGCTCGCTTCTGTTTAAAAAAAAAATAAGGTCATGAGTTGATTGGTCTAAACAGAGCCCAAACCCAAAGTAGGTTGTCCTATTACCTGCCTCATGCCCGCTTTTGCAGACATGCTCTTCACATTTAGGCTTGTTCAGTCAGTTGTGGTACTAGAGCCACTCTTGATTTTAGACACTGAAATCTCCTACCCAGGGTATATACTGTGTACCTGCTACCCTCAAGTGCTTCTTCCAAATGGTGCTCAACATGGTGGAGTTGAGGCAGGTTTCATGAAGGACTGAGATATGGATAATGTAAATTCTGAATCCAAAAGTTTTGAAATTGATTTTTTATTTTTCATCCTTTACAATGACACAGGAATCAGCAGAAATCCCATGATATACTTGTTATGCCAGCATAAGAACAGTGGCTCATAAGCTTATAGTTTGTGTGTTCTGGAAGTTCACAATATTTCTCTAACCTTGACTGGAATCCACTCCAACCCTCAGTGGAGTAGGAAGGTTGTGGGGTAGATATCAGAGATAACACCATTTGGAGCTGGAGGAACACAGCAGGCCAGGCAGCATCAGAGCAGCAGGAAAGCTGATGTTTCGGGTCAGGATCCTTCTTCAGAAAAAGAAGGCGGCCTGGCCTGGCCTGGCCTGCTGTGTTCCTCCAGCTGCACGCAGTATTATCTCTGACTCTAGCGTCGGCAGTTCTTACTATCTCTGAGTGGGTAGGTATCACCTCTTTTCAATATAATTACACCACAGAAACAAACTAAAGCTTTTTCAAATAACTTCTTAAACTCATGAAATCCACTGCCTGGATAAATACAAAGGCATGGGGAAAAGAATAAAGACATGCATTTATAACCACTTGCAAGTGTCTCAAAGAACTTTATAAATCAATTAGGTATTTTTGAAATGTAGTTCGTTGTATTTTAGGCAATTAGAACACAATAAATTCCCATAAGAAGTATTGTGATAAAGATCAAATAATTGTTTTCTGAGTGACACTGATTGAAGGATGTTCATTCACCAGGATATCAGGCATAACTTCCCTGCTTCTCTTTGAAATAGTTACCATGGGATCTTTTAAAGTCAAGCTTTGTGACTCAGAGACAAAAGACTCGAAGCCACAGCTGACACTTCAGCTCTGACATCATCACTTCCAAGTTCCCAACCAAATCAGACATGATACTGGTTTAGAATATACAGTTGCCAGTCTTCCAAAATCCTGGAAAATCACAAGCTAACAGTGTTGGAGTACCTGTACACATGAATTGCACTAGTCCAAGAATGTGGCACAGCACTACTTTCTCAAGGTAAATTAGGGATGGGCTATAATTCTGGTCCTGCCAGCAATACCCTCAACCTGGGAATAAATGGGGAGATGATGGCATATTGGTAATGTCACCGAAGTGGTAATCCAGAACCCTAGGCTAATGTCCTGGGAACATAGGCTTGAATTCTGCCATGGTACTGAATTGAATTCAATAATAAAGTAGAAAGCTAGCTTAATGATGATATGTAACCACTGTCAACAGCGTTTTTTTTTAAAAGAACAATCTGGTTTCACAAATATACTTCAGGAAAGAAAATCTGTTGTCCTTACCTGTTATGGTGTACTTATGACTCCAGACCCAAACAATTTGCTAATTCTTAACTACTGTTACACATGGGCAATAAATGCTGGCCTAGCCGATGACACTCACATCTCATGAACAAATTAAAAAAATTAAATAAACCATGAATCACCTTCCGCTGTCTGTAAATGGTCCCACCCTAATAATTGTGACAATGATTAATCACTGAACTGACAATCAAGCAACAGGTTTAGAAAGCAGGAATTCTACGGCACTGCTTCCCGCTCTTTTAACAATGTAACCCTGTTTTAGTGCTTGCAGTTGCTGAGACCCCAAGAGCTGCAAGAGTGGGAAGAGGTGGGGTAGTGGTGATGCTAAAAATGCGTGAGAGTGGTGAGGGGTGAAGAAGTTTGTATAAGAAGGAGTGAAAGGTCTGCGAGAGCTTGTGTAGGGGGAAGCTATTTAATCCAAACTGTAAAGCAACCAACCTTGCCATTAGGTTTTGCAGAACAGGATTCAGGCTTCAGGGATCCACTGTTACAAGGATTTAAAGGGGCCATGCAACATATAGCACTCTAACTCCACAACATCCATTGCTGCCTTAGAGCTCATGACCCTAAAGTTTTAGGTGACTGGAAGAAGCCCTCTTCGAGAGGTCATCAGTGCAGAGGTATAGCATCTTGGGGAACTAAACTGCAATAAAACTGAAGCAGACCAATGAAACAGTTCCAATTTTTCAAACTTATTTCATTCTCATTTTCATGGAAAAAGGTAGTTACATGACCTTTCCTCCATTCAAACCTCAAGATCCAGAACGGAAACTTAAAACTAGTTCTTCAAAATAGGTCAATAGCAGAACTATAGAGAAAAAACACATTGATTTCATTTTATTGATGCAATTCACTGAGCCATTCTGTGAATGCATTATCTGTAATTACTGCACTGAAATTTTTTATCTTCTTTATTCATTCATGGAATAAGGGTGTCACTTTTAGGCAGCATTTATTGCCCATCCCTAATTGCCCAGAGGGCAGCTGAGAGTCAACCATATTGCTATGGGTCGGGAGTCACATGTAGGTCAAAACATGTAGGGTGGCAGTTTCCTTCCCGAAAGGACATTAGTGAACCAGATGGGTTTTTCCCCAACAATCAACAATTGATTCATGTTTATCACTAGATTCTTAATTACAGAATTTTATTGAATTCAAATTCCACCATCTGCCGTGATGGGATTCAAACCTAGAATGTTATCTGGGTCTCTGGAGTAACGGTCCAGCGATAATACCAGTAGACCATTGCCTCCCCTGTTGTAGTACTCAAATATGCCCGTTGTTGTACTCAAATAATGCCTCCATGACCCAAACCACAGACTAGAGCGATGGTCATCTCCTCAGCTGTCGACATACAAACTTGGAGAAGTAGGCTACTCAGTCAGTCACGCCTGCTCCATCATTCAAGGTCAGAGCTGATCTGATTTCTCCACATACCCATCTATCTACCATTGCCTTTAAATCTTTGCTCATCAAGAATGTTTTTTTGGCAGAGGTAAGTACATTCAAAGACTCTGTGACCACTATCTTTTGAGGAAGAGAGTTCCAAAGACCTTCAGTGAGAAACAAAAAAAATCTCCTCAGCTATGTCTTGAATGGGTGACCCTTCGTTCTAAATTCACCCACGAGGGTAAAACGTCCTTCCCACGTTATCACATCAGGGCTCTTCAGGATTTTATATGATTTAATCAAGTTGCCTCTTACTCTCCTAAATTGTAGTGGATACAAGCCTAGCCTCTCCAAACTTTTTTCATAAGCTAACCTTCACTCTCCAGAAATTATTCTAGCAATCCTCTGAATTGCTTCCAAAGCAATTACATCCTTCCGTAAAAAAGGAGTCCAATACTGTATGTAAACTCCAGATGTAGTCTCACCAGTGGCCTTTATAACTTAAGCATATCCTCTGTATTTTAGTATTTAGTTCCTGAACAATAATATTCTATTGGCTTTCCTATTTATTTATTCTACCTGCATACTCATCTTTTACAATTGATGCATTAAAACAAACTCGGATCTCTCACCATTTAGAGAAGATGCTTCTTTTTAGTATTCCTGCCAAAATCAACATTTTCTCCACTTGCTGGATCTCTAACTGCTCACTTAATCTATCTACATCCCTTTGTCACCTCCTTACCCTCTTCATAACTCACTTTCCTACCAATGTGTCATCATCAAATTTAGAAACCATCTTTGTTTTTCCATTGAGATCATTTATATAAATTGTGAAAAGTTAAGCCCCAGTAATGATTCCAGTGGCACATAACTCATTACATATTGCCGATGAGAAAATGATCAAATTACACCTGCTGTTTCCTGTTAGCTAACCAATCCTCTGTCGATGAAACTCTGTTACCTCATATAAGCGTTTACTTTCTTCATTAACCTTTGATGTTGTTTCTTATCAAATGCTTTTTCGAAATTTAAGTAAGTACACCCACACACCCTTTATCCATAGTAAATGCTTCCTGAGAGAGTTCCAATAAATTGATTAAACACAATTTCTTTTTCACAAAACCATGTTGACTATTCTTTATTATTTGGTCTCTTCTGAGTGCCCTGCTAGAACATGTTTAATAATACCTTCTAATATTTTCCTTATGGTTAAGCCAATGGGCCTACATTGTCTTCCTCCCCCATTGAACAAAGGAAATAGATTTGCTATTTTCCAAACTTACCTGAATCCAGGGAAATTTGGAAAATTAAAAGCAACACATCAACAATCCCACTTATCACTTCTTTGAAGACCCTAGACGAAGTCCATCATAACTAGGTGATTGGAGTGCCAGGATTTGCTCAGTATCACTTCCCTACTGAATGTCATTTAGAGGTCTTCCGTTGCTTTCACTGGAATGTGGTCCAGAAAGGGAGGAATGTAGGAGGTACTGGTCTAGTGAATTATCACCCGATAATTAAACTAGAGACCCAGGTAATGTCTTCGGGACCCGAGTTAAAATCTTGCCACAGCAGATGGTGCAACTTGGATTCACTAAAAATCTGGAATTATGAGTCTAAAGAAGACCATTGTTGGAAAAACCCATCTGATTCACTTATGCCCTTCAGGGAAGGAAACTGCCATCCTTAATGTGACTCCAGACCCACAGCAATGTGGGTGACTCTTAAACTGCCCTCTGAGCAATTAGGGATGGACAACAAATGCTGGCTTTGTTAATGAAACGTAGCAACAGTATACATTTTTCAATCTACCTAGGTACAAGTGACAACATTAAATAAATAAATATCAATTGAAACTCTTACTGATTTTATATTTCTAGCTAGCTTTCTCTCATTCTTTTTTAAAAATCCCTCTAATTAATCTTTTGATCATGCCTTGCTTTCTTTAATCTGCTCAATCTTCTGATTTTCCACTCATCCATGTGCAAGTACATGCCATTTCCTTTAAGTTTGACACCATCTTTTTACTTAATCATGCATGATGGGTATCGCCTTGGAAATTACCCTCCTTGTTCGAGAATATCTATTCTGTGTGTTCTGCAATATCTTCTTAAGTGCCTGCAATTGCATCTCTAATGAATTATCCCTTAACATCATTTGCAATTTCATTTTAGCCAAGGCTCTAAACTGCAGAATTTGTGGCTTAACTCTCGCTTTCCTCTTTTAAGATGCTAATTACAACCTTCCGCTTTTGCTTTGACCAAGCTTTTAGTTGTTTGTTCCAAGATCTTTTATGGCTCCGTGCCAAATGTTGATTTATAATGCTTCTGTGAAGCACCTGTTCTTGTTGAGTGAATTATTTTGTGGCATCAATGTAAGCCAAACGAAAAAAAACGCATAATTTTAAATGTACTGTGCTCAATGGGTAACAAATGATTGTTAGATTCTTGTTAACATTTTTGTACTTAAGGGAGAAATGCACAGTGCATATTTGAACTTCCCTGTGCCTTTCTTACATTTGTGCTTTCTAAAATGCCCTGTGAAGTTGACAGGAAATTTCAGTATGAATAGATCTTGTTAAAACGAATGCACAAATATTTGCAGATGGAACTTTCTCATGATGACCTACAGGAAATTCTGAGATTTTAAGCAATTCCAAGTTTCCTACCCACCTTAAACCTTCTAGAAGTGAATTCCACATCATCAAACAATACAAAAGACTTTCTAATCAAATCAATTCATAATGTTTTCCCAGTTTTAGACTGAGCTCCTTTTAGCAGCAACTATGGTTTAAAGATATATTTGAATGCTTGGGAAAACATCTCTCCAAGATCTTACATTAGTTTCTGTATTAAGTTACAGATGAATGTTATCTTGCTGTTAGTTGCTTTTAGAAAGATCACCACGTTCACGATGACCTTCAAAAACACACTGCGGTCATCAACAGAATGCTACGTGCATAGTAACGTTTTGGGCAAAAACCCTTCATCACTGTGGAGAGGGAAGAGAGCCCAGAAATAAAAACAGGGAGGC
>JAHRHZ010000054.1:4521624-4607812 GCA_024137785.1 Ginglymostoma cirratum
GGAGGGTAGGGCTGGTGGGAGGGTTGGTGGATGCAGGTAGGGGATTATGACGATTGGTCAGTGGGAAGGGTGGAGCGGATAGGGGAGTTGGATGATGGACAGGTTGGGGGTGGAGATTTTGAAACTAGTGAATTCAATATTCAAATCATTGGGCTGTAATCTCCCAAGGTGAACAATCAGGTGTTGTGCCTCCAGTTCACATTTGGCTTCCCTCTGACAGTGGAGGAGGCCAAGGATGGACATGTCACCAGGGGAGTTAAAGTGGATGGCAATTGGTGGTCAAGTTGGTTGGTGAGTACAAAGTGCAGGTGCTCCACAAACTGGTCCCCAAGGCTGTGTTTGGTCTCCCCGATATACAGCTGACCACATCGGGAGCAACGGATACAGTAGATGAGGTTAGATGAAGTGCAGCTAAATCTCTGCCGGATTTGGAAGGATTGTTTGGGACCTTGGACAGAGGTGAGAGGGGAGGTGTAGGGGCAAGTGTAGCACCTCCTGCGGTTGCAGGGAAAGGTACTGGGTGTGTTGGGGTGTGGGTTGGTGGGGAGTGTGGAGCTGACAAGGGAGTCACTGAGTGAACGGCCCCTGCAGAAAGCAGATAGGGGAGGGAAATAAGTTTTTCGTGGTGGAGTCTGATTATAGGTGGCGGAGGATGATGCGTTGTACTCGAAGGTTGGTGGGGTGGTATGTGAAGATTAAGGAGGCTTTATCCTTACTGTTGATGGGGGTGGGGGTGGGGGTGGGGAGGTTGAGGGCAGAAGCATGGGAAATGGGGGAGATTCAGTCGAGGGCATCCTTAGTAACAGACGAGGGGAAACTAAGTAAGAAGGACGGGAAATGGGGGGAGATGCAGTTGAAGGCATCTTTAATGAGAGGAGAGGAAATTATGGTCCCTAAAGTAGGAGGATATCTGGGAAGTCCCAGCGTGGAATGCCTCATTCTGGGAGCGGAGGTGGAGGAATTGAGAGTGTGGGATGGCATTTTTGCAGGGAGGTGGTTGACAGGAGTTGTAGTCAAGGCAATTGTGGGAGTCAGTAGGTTTGAAATGAATAACAGAAGTGAGTCGGTTACCAGAGATGGAGGTAGAGAGGTCAAGCAAGGGGAGGAAGGTGTCTGAAATTGTCCAGGTGAATTTGAGGGGGCGGTGGAAGGTGTTGGCAAAGTTGATGAACTGTTCGAGGTCCTTACGGGAACATAAGGCAGCGCCGATACAGTCATCAATGTAGTGGAGGAAGAGACAGTCCCTTTCAACAACTACACCAGTATCACCCCTCACCTCTTCTTCCGCCACATTGATGATTGTATCAGTGCTGCTCATGCTCCTATGACAAGTTTGAACAGTTCAGTAAATTTGCCAACACCTTCCACTGCGTCTTCAAATTCACATGGACCATTTCTGATACCTCCCTCCCCTTCCTTGACGTCTCCGTCTCCGGTAACTGACTCACTACTGACAAACCCACTGACTCCCACAATTTCCTTGACTTCACTTCCTCTCACCCAGACCCCTGCAAAAATGCTATCCCATACTCACAATTCCTCTGCCTCTGTTGCATCTGCTCCCAGAATGAGGCGTTCTACTCATGAACTTCCCAGATATCCTCCTACTTTAGGGACCATAGTTTCCTCTCCTCTTATTAAAGATGCCTTCAACTGCATCTCCCCCCATTTCCCGTCCTTCTGCCCTCAAACCCTGTCCCTCAAAGAGCAAAAGGTTAGTGTCCCCTTATCCTCACATACCACTCCATCATCCTCCGACACCTACTATCAGACCTGATCACGAAAAAGATATTTCCCTCCCACCCTGTCCGCATTCCGCAGGGACCGTTCACTCGCCACTCCCTCATGAGCTCTACACACCTCACCAACCCATCCACCACACCCTGTATCTCTCCCTACAACCGCAGGAGGTGCTACACCTGCCCCTCTCACCTCCATCCAAGGTCCCAATCTTTCCAAGTCCAGAGATTCACCTGCACTTCATCTAACCTCATCTACTGTATCCGTTGTTCCTGATCTGGCCTCCTCTACGTTAGGGAGACCAAATGCAGACTCAGGGACAAATTTGTGGAGCATCTGTGCTCTGCACGCATAAACCAACCTGACCTTCCATTTGCCATCCACTTTAACTTTCCCTCTCACTCCCCTGGTGACATATCCATCCTTGGCCTCCTCCACTGTCAGAGTGAGGCCAAACATAAACTGGAGGAAAAACACCTGATTGTTCACCTTGGGAGTTTACAGCCCAATGGCCTGAATAATGACTTCATCAGCTTCAAAATCTCTTCATCCCCAACCTGGCCATCTTCGACTCACCTACGCAGTCCAACCTTCCCACTAACCAACCACAATAATCCCCTACCTGCACACACCCATCTCCTTCCCACCAACACCAAACACCTCCCCTCCCTCTCCCAGTCCTGAAGAAGGGTTTTGGCCTAAGACATTGATTTCCCTTGCTCCTCGGATGCTGTAAGACTTGCTGTGCTTTTCCAGCTCCACAATTACTGACTCTCGCTTCCAATATCTGCAGTCCTTACTGTCTCCTCTTTCAAATTTGTCTGCTGCATTGATAGTGACAACAGCTACTTGGGAAAAGGGGTGGGGGGGATGGGGAAGGGAAGGTTTAATATGCTCCCTAAGGGAGTACAATAAATAATAGATGTTCTTGGAATAAATAAAACTGATGTACTGGGTTGGTGTGGTGTTGGAACAGAAAACACAAGAGACTCACCAATATCTGGTGTGACATCTTCAAGGATATCGTCACGTTGTATCTTTTGGAGTAACTCCATTAATTTGCCCACAGAAGAGCCATCCTTGACTTGCCAATCTTCCAACAGTTTTCCGGTGGGATTGTCTAACCTTTCGTAGTTCTTAATTTCCAGATACTCAAAGCCCATCTCCTCGGCCAGCACCGTCCAGTCTGCTGCCACTACAGTTCTTGGATTGAGGAACAGAGCTAGTTTCTTCCTTACCGAGAAGTTCAGGGTAATCAGAGGGATGGAAAAGTAGTCAATGCTTCCCAGCGAATCAGCAGACTCACTATTTTTCTTCTCACAGGTTGCCATTTTGTGACTAAAATATTTGTGCAGAGTTCTTAGCAGAAATGGAGAAAAATTCACTATTTTAATCAAAGCAAGTCTTCCCTATATTAAACATTTCCCACCTCAATCTCACATTTAAATCACAACTACCCATCCAACCAACAAATATCCATGCAAATGAAACAAATATTTCAACAAGCCTAAAAAAAACTCGCTTTCGTTTCTTTATCTCTCAATCTTACAGAGAAACGAAAGCGTTTCTTTTCGCAGTAATGCTGCACTTTTGCGAGGTGCAAGTAGCACCGAAACTTTTTTCAAAAATCACTATCAATGCTGAAAATTAACTTACCAAAAAAATTCAGGAGCACCCTTCTTCCGAAAGACTAAAAAGTAATTAACTGTTGCAACAAGTTAAAACTATCATTTTTATTAAAACACACAATAACTTTTGTTATTTCCTTAGTCTGCTTCCCTTCTTGGGAAGTGACGCGTGTACTAATTGACTCGAAACCAACTCTTTTGGGAGGAGCAACAATGTTTCATTTCCGCATTGAGCAATTCTTTCGTTGTTTGCTTTTTTTTTGATAAACCTGTGCTTGTTCCGGATCGCCCTGAGTGAATGGGAGTTCCTGTGTTAGTGCTTCACACTGCGGACGTCATCTCTGTTGCTAGACCTGTTGAGTATTTCCAGTGCTTTGTGGTTTATTTCTGGTTTCCAAAATATTTTGCTTTTTTTTTCCTCGTAAGCGGCTTAGTGAGATTGACGGATTTCCCTTAGATGAGGATTGTTTTAAGTTGATTTGTCTGATAGGGTAATCGTTACCAAGGCCATTTATTTTCAAAAGCTACACGTCCCGGCGTGGCAGTTTCTCAGCAGCCCGGCGGCATCTGGTGGTCTTTCGGAGTCCCGCTTCAATGGGATTCCAGAGCAGTCTCCAGGCCTTAAGGTGAAGTCCGCTGCGGTCTGGACGCTAGGTGCCATTACGGACTGAGATAACAAGGTTTGGGGCTGGATGAACACAGCAGGCCAAGCAGCATCATAGGAGCAGGAAAACTTGACGTTTCGGGCCTAGACCCTTCATCAGAAATGGGGGAGGGGAAGAGGGTTCTGAAATAAATAGGGACAGAGGGGGGAGGCGGATAGAGGAGAGGATAGGTGGAGATTATGAGAGAGTTGCAGTGGGAGAGAGATTCCCTGAGGTTTGTCCAGAGGGAGGAGGGTAACTTCTTCAGGGTAGGCATCCTTAGAAGAGGCTTCGCAGTGGGGTTAAAATTGTATCAGAGATAAAAGGTACTGCAGATGCTGGAGAATCCGAGATAACAAGGTCTGGGGCTGGATGAACACAGCAAGCCAAGCAGCATCATACGAGCAGGAAAACTTGACGTTTCGGGCCCAGACATCTGATGAAGGGTCCAGGCCCAAAACGTCAAGCTTTCCTGCTCCTCTGACGCTGCTTGGCCTGCTGTGTTCATCAGCTCTACACCTTGATATCTCAGATTCTCCAGCATCTGCAGTACCTTTTATCTCTCGCCATTATGGACTGGACTGGGTTGGAAAGACAGTTGTTCTAAACTTCTTATTTCTCTATTTTGTAATTTATTCTGGCGATCTGTAATACTGGACTTTTTAATTTTCTTTTTTTCCCCCCTTAAGAACTTGTACTGCGCAAGCATCTGCACCTTGTATCCAAGATGGTGCCGTTAAGTGCCGACTTCTGTAAACTTTCACTGTACTCATGTGATAAAGCTAATTCAATTCCATTAAAAGTGAGTCACCTTAAACCACTGCAGTCCACCACTTCAAGATACTATTAGAGGGTTGGCAACCCATTAGCAATTGAAGATCAATCTCCAGGATACTACCTTGTACAATTTTGCGGTAAAAGCAATAACGGCATGAAGAATATTTGTCTCTTTTGTGATTTTATTTGAACGTTTCAGTATTAAATGTAAAAGTATTGAAAACAAAATAAAGGACTATTTTGGTAACAGTTGGCTATCATCCAGTTAAATGACCTTTTTGCTTTCCAATTGGCATAGGATCAATATTTTTGAAACTGAAACAAGGAGTAGGAGTCATTCAGCTCAATGAGCCTGGTCTGTTCTTCAATATAATAACGGCTGATCTTCTATCTCAACCCCGTCCTGCTTTTTCTATTTCAGTGTACTCCCGGTTGGCCCCTCACAGTCTACTCTCAAAAGATTATTGAAAATTCTGACTTCAGTCACTCTGCCATGATTGTCATAACTGCAGCTGTCTATGCACAAATATTGAGGAGTATGCAGCTCAACTGCTCAAACCTTTTCACCACTCACAAAGATAGCTAATAATTCACTGCCTTTTGTGGCAGTGAATTCTGTAGGTTCACCACCTGAGTCTCAGTCCAAAGTGGCCTACTCTTATCCTGACACTGTGACCCCTGGTTCTAGATTCTTCAACTCGGGAACATTCTCCTTGCATCTGATCTGTGTAGGCCTGTTAGAATTCTTATGCTTTACAATCAGATCCTCTCACATTCTTCTAAACTCTAGTGAATACAGGCCCAGTTAAACCAATCTCTCCTCCTACAACAATCCTGCCAATTCCTTTAATTAGTGAAGGAATCAAGGGTGATGGGGAATGGCAGGAAAGTAGAGTTGAGGATTATTAAATCAGCCATGATCTCACTGAATGGCAGTGCAGATGTGATGGACTACTTCCGCTCCTAGGGGTCTTAGCAGTCGAATGAACTTTGGCTGAACTCCCACGATATGAAGTATAGGCTGTCTTAACTAGGGAGAACAAACCCACACACACACACAGTACCCCCAGTGCAGCCATCTTAAGAGAATTACAACTGCAGTAAGATATCCCTACATCTGAACTCAATTCTCCTTCAATGAAGGCAAACCTACCATTTGCCTTCTTAACTGCTTGCTGTACCTGCCTGTTTTTCTTCATTAACTAGTGTACAAGGACTCCTAACTTTATGTACATCCACATCTCCAAGTATGTTATTAACAAAATAATTCACTGCCTCTCTTTTTCAATCTGAACTGTATATTTTCACATTTATCAACATACTACAACTGTGTGTGCATTTACATACTCGGATTATCTGGTTTGCTCTGAAGCATCCTCCTCTCAACTCACAATCCCACCTAATTAGACTTAGAAGTACTGCATTTGTTCCTTCCCTCAAGTCATTTATATATAGTTGGGGCTAATACTCAATAATTATACTCAAAAATTGCCCAATTATCAAACAGGCATTTGAAAGGGATGCATCATATGAAAGAATACATGGAGTGACAAATTGGAGAAGCACAAAAGTCAGGAGACAAGAGTTCATGCAATGAAAGTACAAATATATGAAATAGGAGTATAACAAGAATCTATCCGTCCCTGTCTTAAAACTGTTCAATGAAACCGTCTCCAGCCAGATTTTGGTTAAGTTTTCATATGCCTGCTTAGGCACTAAGCCATACCGAGCAATCAGATTCTTTGTTTGATCCTCAATTAACACAGAGTTATTTCTTGCTTATTTAAATGAAATAGTGGTCTGGTGATTAAAGTGACTGTGAGTCAGAATTTAGTTCATCCTTTATATGCCACAGAAATTCTGAGGAACTAACATTCAGTGTTCGTCACAGTGGTCTTAAAAGGGGAAACAAGTGAATTAATTTATGCTAACAGGGAGGACTGAAAGCAATACAGTTTATTGAGGTTGTCAAAGTCAGTGAGAGAGGTTGCAACATGAATTTGGAGGAGAATTACAGAAAATAAGCTAAAGACAAGTAAGTTTCAAATAGGCAAGCAAAATGCTATTACACACCAGGTGGGAAGATTATTTTGGTTTGTAATGACCGGGTGAGCAGCAGTGATTGGGCTTCCCTATTTTTTTTCTCAGTAGGTCACAACAAGAGTTTTAAGTTCTTTTTAACACAAAGCTATATGTTCTCCAATTTAAAAGTAGTTAAATATTTTTACTGCAAAGGAACTGATCGAAGGTTTCCTTGAATTATTCAAAGAGTGAGTTTATTACCTGTTCATACCGAGAAAAATAATAAAGTTGCAATGTCAAGTATACAAAGTTTAGCAGTTACTCGGGTCTCAGACATCTGCACGGATACAAAGTGAAAAAGGGATAGTGAAACAAACATGGAGAATGCTGGAGAAAGTCAGGAAATCTGGCAACATCAGGGGAGAGAAACAGAGTTAATATTTAGAGTCTGGTGATACTCTTATTCAGAACTGAAAGGTTTTGAAAATTTTTTTGGTGGAGGAGGAACAGTAGATGATGTTGAGGCTCAACGTAAAAAAGAAGGTTGTTAGTGCAGGTGAAAGAAAAAGAGATGTAAAAGATAAGGTTGAGTAGTTGCGGGGGTGGGGGGTGCAGTGGAGAGTGGAAGAGAATATAAGAAAAATGGAGACCAGATATGATGTGGTCAGTTTCTGAACTTGTTCAATTCAATGTTGAGACCTTGAGGCTGTAAATTGCCTAAATAGAAAATGAAATGTTCCTCGAGCTTGCATTGTGTACTTCTTTGAAATATTGCAGCAAGCCTAGGACGGAAGTGTTAGCATGACAACTAGGTGGTTTATTGAAATGGCAGCAACTGGGAAGTCAGGGTAATTCTTACAGAGAGAGGAAAGTGTTCGGAGGTTGTTGAGATGTTCACTGAGCTGGCTTGTTTGTCCATTCTGTTCAGCTATTTTGTGTGCCTGTGGGTTGTTGAATGGAGATTTGTACTTCATGCTGTGGGGCAGTACCTGATTCCTGTGGCATTCATGGAGAAAGTGAAGTTGTTCGTGGGTAGAGCTCAGTTAGTTGGCAAATGTTTCCCATTGTCGGGCAATTTTTTTTGCGTGTTGAACCTGTGATGTTTAAAGTTTTAGCAAAGATTTGTTACTCGATGAGCAGGTCAACAACCTCGCCCACAACCTGAGCTACAAATCTTTGCTAAAACTTTAAAGGAAAGTGTTCTGTAAAGCGTTTACCCAGTCTGTTTGGCCTTGCCAACGTAAAAGAGACTGCATTGTGTGCAGCAAATGCAGTTGAGTGGATTGAAAGAAGTACAAGTAAAATGCTGCTTCACCTGGAAGATATACTTAAGGCCTTGGTCAGTAAAGAGGGAGGACATGAATGGGTAAGTGTTATACCTTCTGTGATTGTATGAGAAGATGCTATGTGGTAGTGTGGCAGAGTCTGGGGAAGTGGACCAGGTTGCCACGGAAGGAATGGTCTCTCTGGTATGCTGACAGTGGAGGGAAGGGGAAAATGTATTTGGTGGTGGTATCCTATTGGAGGTGGTGAAAATGGCAATGGTGGATCCTTTGAATGCAAAGAATGCTGGTGTGGAAAACAAGGGAAGCTCTATTGTCGTTCTGGCAAGGGTGGGATGGGGTGAAGGCAGAAGTGCGGGAAGTAGGTTAAACACAGCTGAAGACCATGTCAACCACAGAAAAGGATTAGTTCTAATATGATCAAAGTTAAAAGAATATATATACAATTTAAATGTCCCTGAATCCAAAGGTTTTAATTTGAGGCATGGTTTGATTTATTGTTTTCCTGGATGCAGTCAGCAGTAGTGATTATTGCTGATATTTTTAAAGTTCTCCATTCAATGATGCTTCTTTCACTGTCAACCAGGTACTCTTTGGGAGGGAGAGAAAGAGAACTTTCTCAGTCTGTATTGAGTACTGCATCCTTGGTTCCATTTCCCTTGGTCTGCTGAAACCATCCTTCAAACATTTTGTATATTCAGTGTCTGTAGAAGTTATTGTTCCTGATAATTGCAGTAGTTGTTTCTTCTCCAACATACAATATTCTCTTAATGGCGTAAATCAAATAGGAGATGATTGCTTAACAAGCTTGACACGGGGTCTGACTAAGTAATATTTTGCGCTTGGAGAAAAGTTCCTTTCAGCTTAGATTGTCTTTGGTGGGTAAGTATCATAAAACCTGACCAACTTGTGTGGATCAGGTGATACCTGTGGCCATTTTAAGTCAATATTTTGATCTGTTTCCATGAGTGTCCAAAGTATTGGCCAATGGATTTCAAAGGTTAACACTCCATATTTTATATGTTTGGCAAGGAATGAAACAGGAACAATATTTGTCTCTCTTGTTTGGGTGAGCATCCCATTGCAGGGTCATGATGAAATAACAATTTAAAAAAGGGACGATCACACAAAAATTTTGCATTCACGTTCTTGGTTTTAAGCTGGGTTTAAAATTTTTTTTTAACGAGTAGCAACAATAACAGAAATTGCAGGAGAAGTTCAGCAGGTCTGGCAGCTTCTGTGAAGAGAAAGCAGAGTTAACGTTTCAAGTCTAGTGACCCTTCTTCAAACTTTTTATTATGTAATTTCACTTATTTGCAAAGTTGTGCTGCTGTCTGAGTTTTAACTCTTTACTGCCTAACTCTACAATCTGTGTTCCTGATTTAACTATTTTTACAAATTTGATTTCTAAGTTGGTAGGTGCTAATTTTGATTTTCAACTCCCATATGGCATCTGGACTTAAGTCCTCTGCCTCATTCTCACTGAAATTTATATTAATTTATTTTGTCTGGTTGTCGTTTGGAAACTTGGTTCTGTTCCTTTGGTTTCCAAGTGAGTAATTCTGTTTTTAATTCTGGTTGCTCCTGGTGGTCTCCACCATTTGTATCAGCTGTGGTACATTCCATTTCCTGTATCTATTGATTTTGGAATGTGATTTCCTCCAACCTGTTCTATATTTCCTGGAGCTGCCATTAGATAGCTGTACTGCTCATCCATTTTCACTGTCCCAGTGAATAAGGCATCATCTTCACTTCCTCCTGGCTCATTTGAGAATTTCTCTGGGAACAGTTTCTCTGTAAAAGTTCCTGATAACCAGATCTCTGATTCTGCCCTGTCAATTTCACTCATATTCTCTACCTGTTTCTTGCCCCGTTTTATGGCTGTTGGTCTAAGTGTGCCCTTTTTAACTTCTTCAGGTTCTGTCCTGACACTGCTCATCTGACATCATCTCTGTTTATTTCTGTTGATTCTTCTTGTACCAACTCAACCTTCAATGTCTCGACTGCCTTCAATAGGTTATGGTTTTAGACGTTCACAATCACAATTCCTTATACAGGCAGTCAACGATTTATGAGAAATTTTCTAATAATTTATTGAGTTTGTCTAGAAACAGCAATTTTGGTATAAGACATTAGTTAATTGGAAAATGTATACAACTGTGATAAATGGGAATGATACCAGAGGACAGGCTTTTGACACGGAATATTTTGGTCTTGTTAAAGTGGTATGGCAGCATCCTGCTGTCTAATAGATGAGTTAGAGAACACTTCCCTTGGTCTTGTCCTCTCCTTCTGGTCTTCCATTTGCCTGGTGGAAACTACACAAAGAAGAGTGTTCTCTGCTGATTGTCCACTGCTGCCTACAAGGTCTTCTTGATGAGAACTGCCCTCTGTGAACTCTCTTCTCTGTTCCTGGCTCATTATTATATTTTTAGGGGCAGGTAACTTGCGCTGTATCAATCAGTTGTCTAAACCTTTTGGCTGATGGCTATGGGACAGTCACTCATGACTCCGGACGATCATTGTCCCGTTGCCTGCCTTCAATTGAGGGTTAATGTAGCATTGTTTCTAAGAATAAATACTTCATTTTTTTAAAACAACACACTGTTTGATACCAGATAAATTGTTGATGCTAGTTCAATGGGCATCATGTTGTGTTTTTCGTAATCTTCCCTTTGTTTTTATATGCTAGAATTTTGCTAAGTTAATCGTTGGTATAATAGACGTTAAATGAAATCTCATGCTACACAGCAAATACTGGAAAGATGCAGTTTTTAAAGGAACCGTCGAAGTACTTCTGAAATTTTCAGCTCATTGCCTTTCCACCACTTTGAGTTGATTTTCTCTTTATTGTTGTCCCTGTCTTTCTAGCCTCTCTGGACTGTGCTTTACTTTTGTTTGTCTTGCTTCTAGCATTGTTGTTCCCCAATAAAATGTCTATTACTAGCCTTGGCAAGCTTGTGACTAATGATAACGAGGTCTATAACAAGTTCACTCTGTAAGCATATTTAACCAATGGCACCTCCAAACATTTCCCATGAGCCTTTTTATATCAGCATACTGGAATTTAAACTGCTTTCAGATGGAAAATCCTTTATTTTAGCTGCCATACAAGACAAAGCAGCTGCTTGATTGGGTACCACATCCATTCCTTCCAATACTAACACTACCATCTACACGATGCACTGCAAAAATTCACCAAAGACGGTGCAGTATGGACACTTCCGTCTAGAAGGACAAGGGCGGGAGCACTACCACCTGTAAGTTTACCTCCAAGCCACTCACCATTCTGACTTGGAAATTTATCATTGTTCTTCCAGTGTTATTGGGACAAACTCCTGGAATTCCCTCCCTACTGGCATTGTCAATCTATTTGCAGCACATGGACTATGGTGGTTCAGGAATACAGCTCACTATCATCTTCTCAAATGAAAGTAGGGACAGGCAGTAAGTGCTAGCCCAGCCAGGAACACCCATGTCCCAAGAATGAAAAAAAAATTCCTTTGTCAACAATGTTTGTGAGCGTCTCATGTCTGGGAAAATGCTATTCAGGTTCAGGTCAGGTTCTGCCATTTCGAGCTGTTAAGATGTCCCTAGTCACTGCTGTCTTGAGCACAAGTTCCTGAGAGCTATCCTGATCAACAGTCATGTGTGAGCAGACACTGACCATCTTAAATGCGATAGACATTGGCTTGCAGCCATACTTTCTGTGGAAAGTCTAAACCAATAACTTTCTTTTACATGACCTGGCTTTCTGAACTGGAAGTATTTGGGGTGCTTTGTCATCTGTCTCCTGTCTTTGATCCCTCCCTTTTGAAGGACAGTGATGTCGTATGTACATTTAATCTGAGCACGCACTTCACCATGTGGTAGTAAATGGACTTCAAACATTAACTCTGTTTCTCCATCTAAAGTGCTGCTAAGCTTGTTGGGATTCTTTAGCACTTTCTGTTTTTCTTTCAGAGCTCCAGCATCTGCAGTGTTTTGCTTTCATGTGCACTTATACATTCATGCTACCATGGAGGAAATTGTTCTTGCCATTATTAGGGCTAAGGTCTTTCCTTGGATTGGTGAGTTATTACGGAAAGTTCATATGTAACTTGGCCTCCATCCTGGCACACTTATATCAAAAATGGTCAGCCTTGAAAATGGTCTCATCACCAAGACGCCACCTTTAGGGAAGAGAAAAAGCAGCTATTATTGTTTAAGGTGTTGGCACACTATAATCCCCAGTAAGATCTGGTACTAACATGTGATACCTCCCTGTTCGGTATCAGGGTACTGCTGTCTCACATATAGCCCACTGGAGCAAAATGCCCAATAGTGGCAGACCTTGTGAAATGTTCTCAGTCGCCACTGAAACATGGCACATGCTGATGATGCCCCAAATGGCAGTTTCATATATTGGTACAGACCCTTATGGGTATTACTTATAGCATACTTCTGGAAATTCTCATCTAACCACAATTGCAGGTATGTATGGCTCATATTAAGCTTCGTGAAGGACATCCTCCCCCAACAGCTTTGCATATAAGTCCTTTATGCAAGGGCTTAGGTATTTATCCAGTTGTGAGAAACAGTTTACCATTTGTTTAAAATCCCCATAAAGGCAAACTGACCCATCATGACCCATTGGTATCCTCGTTGCCACTGAAATAACTCCACACAGGCCAGTATCCCATCACCAAGTCATCCTTTATTTACACGTGGAGAGTCACCTGTTTTTATCTGTCAGCTAGGGCTCCCTGATTGGGTCAGGTTAACAGCTCCAATCAGGGAACTCATATCATGAAATACGGTCCACCTGGCTGACCTCATTCCAATCACTACAGACAAGAGTACAGATTGCAGGCAGGATGGGTGAACTGACCACAGAATTATGGCCCAAGAAAAGAGAAATGTAGAAGAGTTAGCAAGGTTAAAAGAATAGGTACTATTCTCTACAACAAAGACAGAGATGCCTGAAAACTGTGTTACCTACATAATGGCAATGCTGAGGACATCTCTTCTGGGCAGAAGAGGACATTGTAATGGGAAATGAAGGATCCAGTTGTTACTGAGGTACCAACAATATACACAGGTCTAGGAATGAGGTTCTGCTGAGGAATTACAAGTAGCGCATGGTGAAATTGAACAGCAGAACCACAAAGGTAATAATCTCAGGATTAAACCCTGGGCTACCTGTAAATAAGAAAAGAGATATTAAATTAAGTGCATGAATGAAAGATTGATGTGAGAGAACTGGTTAGTCCTGGCAAGAGAAAGAGCTGTTCCATTGGGATGGGCTTTATTTGAACTATGCTGGGAGTGTCCTGGCAAATCATACAACTTGGTTTAAAGCACTATCTACAAACCATGAGGGTGGGGGGTTCATTTGAAGACAAGTTTAAAATATCAATAGAAACTAGAGAGCAGAGGTGTAGGTAGTGAAGAGGTGAATAATAATCAAAATGTGAAAGGACGGGTTAGAAAATTTACATGGAAGAGTGCAGCAGACATTTGTAACCACTGAATAAATAAAGGTAAAAAAGTTAAAGCTTAAGGCTATTTATCTTAGTGCACATTGCATTTGTAACAAGATAGATGAGCTAATGGCACAAATGGAAGTAAATATGGCCTGATAGCTGTTATGGAGAAATGGTTACTGGGTAACTAATACAAGGAGCTCAATATTCAAGGGTCTTTGCTGATCCAGAACAGTAGACAGGAGGGAACAGGAGGTGGGGTAGCTTTATTAATAAAGGAATATTAATGAAGTGGTGAGTAGTGAAGCAGGTGCATTGGATTATGGTGTGGAATCAATTTGATTGGAAACACTACTGTATTGAATTGAATCCCTACAGTGTGGAAACAGGCCATTTGGCCCAACGAGTCTACACCAACCCTCTGAGCAGCACTCCACCCAGACCCACCCCACCCTATCCCTGTAACCTCGCATTTCCCACAGCTACAGCATTTAACCCACACATCCCTGGACACTTTGGGCAATTTAGCATGGCTAGTCCACCTAATCTGAAAATATTTTTGGACTGTGGGAGAAAACCAGAGCACTGGGCGGAAACCCATACAGACATGGGAGGATCATGCAAACTCCACACAGACAGATTTCTTCTCAAGTTTCATGAAAGCCTTCTCTCTACAATTCCTAGCAACTTTTCCAACACGGTTATCCCACACTCTCCTCATTAACTACCAATTCTGCCCCCCTCAACAGATGCTTGCCAAATTCTACCATTCACCCTAGCTGGAAGAACTCACCACTGCTGGGATATCCCAGAAAAGACTGTCATCCCTGTCACTGATGTCATATTTGAAATGCCAATACAGGCAAATGCACACCAGAACAAGCAGTGACATTCCAGACCTACTCTGCACAACTGCGCACATACTTTTAAGCACGGTAACAGACAACAGTCCCCACTTTGCGAACCACGACTCAAGACCTTGGCAGTTGGCATGTGCAAAGGAAGGCCCTCTTCTTCCCTCAGGACCAACATAGGCGGCCATGCCACCAGACCTTGCCAGCCTGTTCCAAGGTCAGTACCCAGATCAATGCACACTCCAGAAGAATGCAAGTCGCAGACATTTTCATTTCTGTTGCACACTTATTACTTACATGGAAGGCAACAGTAGCCACTTCTCACACAGTGAGTTCTGGGCTCCACCTCCCTGTGTAGCATCCTCTTCCTGGTAACCCTCCCCATCAACCCTATACACTTTGCACATCCCCAAGTCCTCATCCAACCTATGTATCTGGATCTGCTTCTGCCGAAATCCGCTACCCCACAGCCACAGACAAATAAGGTGAATGTGCCAGGTCTGGTATTGCACTGTGTGCTTCCCACCCCAGAAGTCAGGATGCTGCTCACCATCGACAACCAACCTCCCGCTTGACTTTTGGTAGATGGAACCCTTCAGACTGATCATGGTCCATCCAATTGTGTGACTTAGCCGGGCAGCTACAAACAATAAGTGACCATACCTCTATGTGCAACTCCCTATCTGTTCCCATGATTCCCCAGACTGACTGTATTGGAGCCATCAGGCACATAGCCCTGATTGTGAGCGGGCAACCTGACACTTTTTAGTGCCCAAGCACCTGGACTGAGTCTGCTCTTGACTTACTGTGCTGGGCTCCTATGATTGGTACCTCCTTGAATTTGAGTGACATATATGTTGAGACATGGCCATTTGCTTGAAGGACACATTGTATGTTTGCAGCTAAACTATCTGAGACTACAGTGACAAAACATCGTACAGCAGATGCCCACCCTTTCACTGACAAGTGCTGACAACCATGTCAAGCTACCTGAATTTGGAAACACGCTAAGTAAGGCAACACAACAACCTTAAGCTCTGACTGAGTGGTCAATAAGGCAAGGCAAGGCAAGGATGCTGAGAGTATCCAGATAGTCACTGAGAGAGTATGTTGAGAGAGAAAACCTTGGACTGCATCATTTTGTTTAATTCAATCATGGGTTGCGGGCATCAGTATTAAGTGGTTACTGGCTGGCCAGCACTTTGTATCCATCCCTATTTGCCCTTGAGAACATGGTGCTGAGGTAACTTCTTGAGCCACTGCAGTCCATGTACTGTAGGTAGACCCATAATGCCCTTAGGGAGGGAATTCCAGGATTTTGACCCAATGACAATGAAGCAACACTGTTATATTTCCAAATCAGAGTGGTGAGTGCCTTGAAGGGGAACTTGCAGGTGGTGGTGTTCTCATGTATTTGCTGCCCTTGCCCATCGAGATGGAGGTGCTCATGGGTTTGGAGGTGTCTGAGGATCTTGAATGAACTTCTGCCATGCATTTTGTAGATAGTACATACCACAGCTACTAAGTGTTGGTGATGGAGGGAGTGGAAGCTTGTGGATGTGGTGCCAATCAAGCCAGCTGTTTTGTCCTGGATTGTGTCAAACTTCTTGACTGTTGTTGGAACTGCACCCATTGAGGCAATAGAGGAGCATTTCATCACATTCTTGACTTGTGCCTTGTAGCTGGTGGACAGGCTTTGGGGAGTCAGGTGAGTTACTTGCTGCAATATTCCTAGCCTCTGACCTGCTCTTGTAGCCACTGTTATGTCCTTTAGGGAAGGAAACTGCTGTTCTTACCTAGTCTAGCCCACATGTTACTCCAGATCCAAAGCAACGTGGTTGACATTTAACTGTCCACTGGGCAATTAGGGATGGGTAATAAATGCTGGCTTGGCCAGTGATGCCTGCAACCTGTGAATGAACAAAAATAATAAATGACTTGATAAACCATTAGGACTAAATACAGATAAGTTGTCGGGACCAAATATCCTGCATACAAGAGTTGCAAAGGAAGTGGCTGCTTTGAAAGAAGAAGCATATTCCACACCTCACCATATTCTAGAAGGATTCCAAAGATTAGAAAACTAATGTGACATTCCTGTTCAAAAAGGGATGGAAACAAGGCTAGAAACCACCGCCCACTTAGCATAATATGCCATTGGGAAAATTCTAGAGACCATTAGTATTGAAATAGTAGGACATTGATAAAAGCTTAATACAATCCAACAGAGTTAACATGGTTTTGTGAAAATAAAATCATGTTGAGCAAATTTTCTAGCATTCTTAGAGAATATAACAATGGGAGTTGATAAGGAGGAACTGGTAGATGTAATGTCTTTGGATTTCCAGAGGTATTCCAAGGTTCCACATAAAAAAAAGTGTGTATTGAGGTGCGTGGATGTGGCAGTGTACAATATGTCCATATTTACTAATGATATAAAAATAGGTGGAAGAATATGTTGGGATGAGGGCATGTGGAATATACAACGGGATCTAGATTGGTCAAGTGAATAGGCAAAAACCTGGCAGATGGAGTTTCATGCTGAAAAGTGCAAGGTCATGCATTTTAGTCAGAAGAATCAAAAGGCAAACTATTATTTAAAAGAAAGAAACTCCAAAAATGTGCTTGGAAGAGTGATCCGGATGGCTTTGTCTTTAAAGGAAAAGTAAGGTTTTCAGTTTGCGTGTAGGTCTTTAGTCTTCTCTTTGTTAAAAGAGTAAAATTTGATGCTGGTGCAAAAGAATCTGACTACAAAAAAGGTGAAGTACAGGAATTCTAAATAAAATATGATAGTATTGGTAGGACAGATGATGCGTTGTTGTTGCAGCATATGGAAGCTGCTGAGAACTGAGGTGATCCGGGGTAACACATCCGCAAAAATCTTTGCAGTTTGAGGAACTTTGAATCAGAAAGACTAGAGTGCAAGCAACAGCCATTTCACTACATCAGTGAGGGAGAAAGTTACTAGGACATTTTGCTCCAGGAAGTAGTCACAGCCCTTAGATTAAATCATTCAAATTTAGTTGGTGATCAGGAAAGGAATGATTGACTGCAGGTAAGGCAGGTATGGGGATTCAGGGGGTAATTGACCCCTGCAGTTTTCAAAAAGTTACAAGGTTCTTGCAAGCTGTGTGGACAAGATTAGGACTGCAGGGCTGATGAGAAAAACTGCTGACAGTACTGTGTTACAGGGATCCACTCAAATGCTGGGAGGAAATAGGAATGTAGTATTGAAGAGAAAAAATATAATTAGGGGACACATACAGTTCTCTGCAGCTATAAGTGTGAGTCCCAAAGATTATGTTGCTTGCTCGGTGCAGATTTAAGGATCTTTCCTCAGGACTTGGGAGGAACTTGGAGTGGAAGGGGAAGAATTCAATAGTTGTCATCTTCCTTGGTAACAACAATATTCATAGGACTAGAAAGAGGTTCCGTTGAAAGAATTTGAACAGTTAAGAACTAACTAAAAAAAAAAAGATTCCCAACTAATAATTTGGGATTACTACCTGAGTCATGGGAAAACTGGAACAAGGTTAATTAACTCAAGAAGTTAAATGCATGGCTTAAAGATTGGTGTGGAAGGAATGAATTTCAGAAATCTATAAACCAAATAGAGGCAGGCTGAGAGAGAGGGAACTTCTTTCAAAGTTACATCCTTTGAGATCATTGACTGATTCTGTTGCATCATTTGTGGTCTATCCCACCACAGTGGCTATGGTTTAAATTTCATGAATTGTGACTACTCTGAAATCTGCACATACTGATGGTCCTGCCATTCAGATCTGCCTGGAAGATGATTTTGAGAAGCCAAAGTGAGCTTGCATGTTGGCACTGCAATGTGGTTCTGTCAATGTAGGGATTGGTGATCTGTTATCTGTGCTTTGAAATGGTTTCTTGTAGGTTGTTCAATGGAGCTGAAGTACATGCCCTTCAAGAGGTGTACTGTAATATTTTGGCACTGGCACCCTTGTTAATTGTAGCTTTTAGTGTTATTCTACCTTTTCAGATTGTATGATATCAATGATTACTTTTCAATTGTCCAATCAACATTGTCTCTGAGGTTAACAATATGGAAAGCTTGGTCTTCCTCTTGAAATTTGCCTTTCAGTTACTTGAATCTTGTGACTTGTTTGCATTTATGCTTCATATTAACATTTTCTTTGCTGCCAATGATATGATGTTGCACTATCTTGTTTGTCACTTTTGTCTTGGGGTCTAACCTGTCCTTTGGAAGCGGATTTCTTACATGTGTGCCCACATATTTTACAGATATCAAGAAAAGCTGGACAGCTTTTGGGTGGGTGCAATAATCAGCATTTATTGCAAATTTTATTGGTATGGTGCTTTTTGCTGACTAAAGCCATAGTGTTGACTATCCCTAAAGTGATTAATTGTTGTTGGCCTGTCACTATGGCTTCATATTTGTGTCCATCCTTGTGTAATGTATCAATGATATTGTCCGCAAGATCCTTAAAGGCTTTAATTATTGTAGATATGATAATTAACTCAATGAACCTCTCAGATTCATGCCCTGTGGCGTATTCTGCCTAACTAGTCAACAGTCTTGGAGCTGCTGTCTGTATGACGAGTTAGAATCTATTAATCTTAAGATCAATTTTTACATGGAGCTTGTCTTTGAAAACTCCCTAAGTGTTTTCTGGATCTTTCTGAGCATCTACTTAAAAATTGGATGTGATCATTTCTACAGCCTCTCCTTGCTGATGGCAAGCAAGATGTTTAAGCTCTTTTCGCTGCATCATCCATCACTTGCTGTCAAAACTAGAACACTTTTGAACAGCTATAATTCAGTAAAGGTATTCCTGGATTCTGCCCAATCCATAGTGATGCTTCTGCTATCCATGATCCATCCTTAAAAACATTACGCTGTATGTATATTCCTGATTTTGTAGCAATAAAAGCTACATATGCTGCTTCTTTACATTTTTTAAAATAGACCTATTTTTCTAAGTAACCTGTTCAGAAATATTATTACATACCTCTGGAGTGGGTGGGCCTTGAACCTGAGCCTCTTGATCCAGGGGTAGGGAACATTACCACTGTGCTACAAGAAGGCCTTGCTGCTTTTATTTTTCTAATCAACCTGTTCAAAGGTACTATTACAGATCTCTGACACAGATGGGACATGAACCTGGGTCTCTTGGTCTAGGTAGAGATGCTACCACTGTGCCACAAGAGGGCCTTTTAAACTTCCTGCTGTTCCTTTATGAGCAGAAGACTCCGCAGCTGTCTGAGAAAGATTGCTATTTTTGTATCAGAGGGTAAAAAATGAAATGCAGCCTTTTAATCTAAAATTGATGTGTTATTATTTTTCCTTTATCTTGAATTAATTTATATTCTAATCAAAAAAGATCAGCGCTGTCACTTTTTTTTGGTTAACTGCCTATTTACAAATCTGTAACAGCTGTCTGAACTCACAGAAAGTGCTACTGTTTACAGGGTGAGAATTTATCCCTGCGTTTGAACTCTCGATTATCCAAAGCTGCAGTCCAACCAGACAGAAGTTCAATTAGTTTTCCAAACACCTTCCACTGAAATTTTGGAGTCTTGTTTATAGATAATCAATGCTGCAAACCATGGTTTTGCTGCCGTATTGGTATTTTATCTCCTGTAATGTAAGAAACTGGATGTGGCTATTGTGCATATTTCAGAGTCAAACAGAAATTTGTTATAGCCAACCAATATGTATGAATGGTACATTCTTGAGCATATCAGTGTCTGGACACACATTAAGCTATAAATTTCAACTGAGGAGCATGTTTCATGCAGCATGTTGTGCCTCATTTGATCCCAGGGTAAGATAAGAAGTACTGTATGTGATTTTTAAATTTCTTGAACACATGCTTTGATACAGTGATGATATCATGAGGATGTCTCTTAAAGTTATACTGACATATTAACTGTTTCTTTGGAGTTAGTGAAGGGCATGGTGTTGGAACAAAGTGTTGAACAGAAGACCTAGGGGTTCTGGTACATAGTTCTTTGAAATTTGCATCACAGGTAAATAGAGTGATGAAGAATGAATTTAGCACATTTTACCTTCATTGCAGTTGGGACATCATGTTGAGGTTATTCAGGACATTGGTGAGAAAACTTTTGGAGTACAGTGTACAGTAGTGGCCGCCTAACTATATGAAGGGTATTATTAATTCATGTGCTGTCCAAATGTCTTTTAAATGTAGTAACAGTGCCTGCACCTACCCTTCCTCCGGCAGTTCATTCAATACACAAACCACCATCTGTAGAGAACAATTGTCCCTCAGGTCCCTTTTTAAATCTTTCTCCTATAACCTTCAAAATATGCCCCCTAGTTTTGAAATCCCCCACCCTAGCGAAAAGACCTTTGCTATTCACCTTATCTATGCCCCTCATGATTTTATAAACCTCTATAAGGTCACCCCTCAACCTCCTGGGGACCCAGGTTTGAATCCCACCACAGCTGATGATGGAATTTGAATTCAATAAAAATATCTGGAATTAAGAATCTAATGGTGATAAGGAATCCATTATTGATTGTCGGAAAAACCCATCTGGTTCACTAATGTCCTTTAGTGAAGGAAACTGCCATCCTTACCTGATCTGGCCTCCATGTGACGCCAGACTCACAGCAATGTGATTGACTCTGAACTGTCCCCTAGGCAACTAGGGATGGGCAATTAAAGCTGCCTAGCTAGTGACACCCTCATCCCATTAATGAATAAAGGGAAAAAGAAAGATTTTTGACTAGTTTGGGAAACTTGGTCAGCATGGATATGTGGGACTGAAAGGCCTGTTTCAGTGCTGTATGACTCTGACTCTACATATGCTATGTGACCTGGAAATAACATGATGGTGACACCAGCTGGCCTGAAAGTTCTCCCCTCTAACAACTTTTCCTTTCAGGTACACACAGTTACAAAAGAAGAAAATATGTAGGTATTAAATTTGTTTCCATAAAAAAAGAATGCCTAAGCTTCTCTTTCTCAAGAAATGGCAGAAACTCGCAACCCTGAGCATTTTCTTCATGCATTCATGCCCGGTAGTGGCGCTGTTGAGCCTATTGAAGTCAATGGCACAGCAGTAACCTGCCTCAGGCAGTTGGTGTTTTCTGCAGCCCCAGCACAACAGGATTACAATTATATCTGGCCTCTAAATATGCCTGTAATATAAATGGTTTGAATTATACATTGTAACATTTAGATTTCAAAATGGCATCTGAAGTGAATACGCTGAATTTATCAGCTTTTGGAGAAGAAAGAGACATTGAGCTTCAACCTCAAATTGAAACTTTTTTTTAAGACATCTGGAAGCTATGAACAGGAGTATCCCCAATATTAAATCTCTTTTGTTCCATCTCCACTTTGTATTTTAAATAATATAACTGCACAGGGGCCGGTATCCCATCAGCAAGTCACCCTTTCTTTATTCATGCACAGTACATTGACTGTGGCCAGCCAGCTCAGAGTCAGTCCTCAACTGAGGAGATTATAATCTTCTGGTTATATTGGTCAGCCAGGGCTTTTCTGATTGGCCCAGGTTAACAAACCCAATCAATGACGTCATAGTCAATGAGGTCAACCTGGTTCCAATCACTACATAAAAACCAAAAGAACTATGGATGCTGTATATCAGAAACAAAAACCAGAGGTTGCTAGAAAAGCTAACAGGTCTGGCAGCGTCTGTGAAGAGAAATCAGAGTTAACGTTTCGGGTCCAGTGATCCTTCCTCAGAGCTGCTTTTCCAGCAACTTCTTGTTTTGTTTCCAATCCCTCCCCTCCATAAGTCAGAGGATGTAGGCCTGGTCTTTGGCTTGTAGCTTTTCCTGTGACGCTTTTGCCCTTAGTCTGGTTCCTCTGATTTGGATTCTGACATGGGCAGCGTGTTTCAGGCCATGGTCTGCATCTTGTGTCCAGAGCATCTCGGGAGACTTTCCTCCTCTTCTGCCAGTGGTAAAGGTATCGAGGCTGAATCCAACTTGGACTCTGGTTTGGTACACTAGACATGGCGGGGGATGAACCTACGGTTTCCGACAGGCCTTCTGGCTGTTCTGAGGGGCCAGGTATGTTTTGAACCTGGTTGTTTGCAAGGTAACAGCATTCAGGTGATCCACATGTTTGTTCAGGACTGTACCACCTAGCCGAACTTTGTAAGTGATGGATCCTGACCTCATGTCAACCTCATCTTGTACCATACAGGGCCATTTCCATGGTTCCAGCACCAAACTTCATCCCCTGAATTAAATTGTCTCTGTCACTTAGAGGAGGCATTTGACCAGCATTGGCATTCCTGTTGCCATTTCACCCTCACCCCCAGGTCTAGGAATGCCAGGTTTATCCTGATACAGAGTCTTCTCCCCATCAGCAACTCTGCTGGAGCTATCCCTGCTGCTGTGTGTGGGGTGGTCCTATAATCAAACAGAAATGGGATAGTTTGTATTAATTGACACTGTAGGCGGCTTCTTTAACCTGCCTTCAATGTTTGGACCGCTCTTTTTACTAGACCATTGAATGATGGATGGTGTGGAGCTGTCCTTATGTGCTGAATGTCATTTGACTTTAGGAAATATTCGAATATCCTGCTGGTAAATGACATCCCATTGTCTACAACCAATACTTCCAGGAGTGTGTTTATTGTGAATGCTGTTCGCAGCTTCTTGATCATCATCCCTGAGTTTGCCGAATGAACTTTATGCACGTCCAGTCACTTTGAATGGACACCCACAATGACAAGGAACATTGAGCCCATGAAAGGACTGGCATAGTCAGCATGTAACTGAATCTAGGGCTTACCAGGCCATTCCCATGAATGTGGGGACACTGCTAGTGGTAATTTCTGTCCTTGTTGGCACTCTGGGCACTGCCCCATCAATGCAGCTATGTTGGCATTCCACCCCGGCCACCAGACATAGTTTCTTGCCAGCATTTTCATCTTGGAAACCCCTGGATGACCTAGGTGGAGTTTAGCCTGTATCCGGTAGAGAGATTTACTTGGGAGAATCACCCTTGTTCCCCACAGTCATATGACATACTCTACAGTGATCTGGTCTTGCTGGGTCCAAAGAAACGTTTCAATCCGTGTTGAGGTGGACCTTCTGTTTCCTCCATTACCACCAGCTGTTTTAGTTTCTCTAGAACAGGATCTTTTTGTGTCCACAGTTGGATGTTGTCAGCGGTAACCAGAAGGGTGTCCAGGAAGTTCAAAACCAAAATGGACTTTTCCCAGAGGCACCACTGGTTGAGTATCTGCCAGTGGGAGGTGACTCAAGGCATCCACATTAGCCACTTGGCTTCCTGGATGGTGTTCTAACTTGTATTTGTATGCATTGAGAATAAGTGCCCAACGCTGAATTCTACCAGAAACTAAGGGCAGCACTGCCTTGTCTTCCTTCAATAACCCTAGGAGGGGTTTGTGATCTGTTACTATGACAAATTGACATCCGTAAAGGTAATGGTGGAACTTCCTCACACCAAAGATGACCGCTAAACTATCCTTCTCTATTCTGGGCATATTTGCATTTGACATCAGCCAAAGCCTGGGAAGCATATGCTGTCAGGTGTTCCTCTCTGTTGAGCCAACAATAGCCCAATACCGTATGGGAAGTCATTGCATGTCAGCGCTACTTCTCGCTGTGGATCATAGTGGGCCAACACCTTAGATGAGGATAGCTTCTTTTTCACTTCTCCATGCTTCTTGGCTTCATAACCATTTCCAAGGCTGAATCATCTTCAATAACAGGTGAAAGGGTGCCAAGATGGAGGCCGGGTTATATATGAATTTTCCATAACGGTTCACTAACCCAAGGAAAGACCTAAGGTCCAGTATGGACGTGGGAGCCAGGGGTCCTCTGATCACCCTCAATCCTCTACCAATGGGTGTAACTCAGTTTTGTCTACTGTATAACCCAAGTAGGTCACTTGGGGTGCCTGGAACACATGTTTTTCTCTTCTAACATGTACACCCACCTGGGAGAAATGTTTTAGCACTATGGCCAACTTTTCCAAGTGCTCTGTATTGGTTTTCCCTATTATTAGTATGTCATCCAGATAAATGCCAACCTGGGGTAGCCCTTGTAGAATGTTCTCCATGGTTCATTGGAAAAGGGCACAGGCTGATGATATCCCAAATCGCAGTATTGTATATTGGTATAAACCCTTATGAGTATTAATTGTAGCGTACTTCTGGGACTCCTCATCCAGTCACAATTGCAGGTAGGTATGGCTCATGTCCAGCTTCATAAAGGACACCATACCAGCCAGCTTTGTGTAGAAGTCCTCTATGCGAGGAATTATGTATTTATTCAGCTTTGAGAAGTGGTTTACCATTTACTTAAAATCCCTACAAAGACAAACCGAGTCATCAGTCTTCACAATCGACACGACTGGTGCTGCCCATTCTACAAACTGCACTGTTTTGGTGATTCCTTCACTCTCCTGCCTCCTGATTTCTGCCTCTACTTTTGCCCACAAGGCAAATGGCAGTGGCAGGCCTTGCAAAATCTTGGAATTGCTTCCTGGTTAACATGTAAAGTGGCTTCGGCCCCTTTGGTAGCTCCAAGCCCTTCCTGAGATACTCTTGGGTATTTCACCAGGACTTCACTGAGGCAGCCATTTTCTAATTAAAAAATGTTGAGCTAATCCAGGTGAATCTTTCTCAACCAATTCTGCCCCAATAGGCTTGGGCCCGAGCCTTTCACCACCATCAGTGGTAACTGCACCAACTATTTCTCATAGAAGATAGAAACCGGATTAAATCATACACTTAATTTGCAACAATTCCGCAGTGTATGCTCTCAGTCTGGCTGAGGTCCTGTGAAAACTTAAGGGTTGTTAAAGACAGATTCTGCAACCACAGATGCAGCTGCACTAGTACTGACCTACATGGGAACTGGGTGACCATTTAACCAAACATTAATTTTAATGGTATCAGAGATAAAAACCCTTCATCATTAATTTTAATGACTTGAATGGCACTAAGCAATTTAATTGTTACAACCCATATGTAGGGAAACTTTACAAGGTGTGCACTCTCCTGGGTACTGGTCTATGATTTTCCCTACTCAAGTCAGGCCTTGTAGGACTCCTTTGCTGCCTTGGCAGCAACTACTATGACTCGCCAGCCGAGATTCTAAAGAACTGTTTAGCCACTTGGCCAAGGCTTGGCTTTTTTGTGGAGTTCTGCTGTGGGATGGCCTAGGGTCATTCTGCTCAGGAGGCGATGCTTGAGAGTCTGCGATTGCCTACACTCAAGTGGTGTTCCCCAAGCTCAGTCGGACAGGTGAGAGTGGCCACTTCCATTGGGATGCCCTGTAGTTCCCATGCTCCACTCGCTGCATTTTCTAATGACAAGGCCAACTGCAGTGTCTGTTTGAAGTCCAGTTGGGCTTCAGCTTGTAGGTGTTTTTGCATGGTTACATCATTAATCCCACATACCAAATGGTCTCTCGGCATCTCACTCAGGGTTAACCCAAGATCATATGCCTCTGCCAGTAGTCGCAACCTCATCAAAAATCCCAATATAGATGTCCCCGGTTCTCTAACAGCTGAATAAAACCGGTAGCACCTCAGGATTAGAGCAGGTTTGGCATGGTGATATTCCTTAACTAGCCCTACCAACTCTTAGAAGGTTTCCGTGTCTGGGAAATTTAAACCCCTTATAAAGGAGAGTGTTGTGGGTCCACACGCAGTCAAGAGGATTACTCATTGCTTTCATCTGTTCCGATGTCATTTGCCTGGGAAAAAAAATCATAATCTTTCCACATATCAGGCCCAGTCTTTGACGGCAGGATCAAATGAGTTAAGCTATGCAAAAAGAGGCATAATGCCAGAAATACTTAGCCCAAGTTTAAGATGACTGTTGCAAGTGAATATTCTTCAGGCACGTTCTGGTTTCTCCTGTCACCACTGAATTAACCGCACAGAGGCTGGTGTCCTGCCACCAAGTCACCCTTATTTACTGGTGCACAGTACACAGGCTGTGGCCAGCCAGCTTGGAGTCGGTCCTCAACTGAGGAGACTCTAATCCCCAGATTATTTTTTTACTGAGGAGAATCTCCTGGTTGTATTTTTTTTCAGACAGTCCTCAACTGAGGAGATTCTCCTGGTTATATTTTTTCCAGTTAGACATCAACTGAGGAGATTCTCATCTGGTTATATTTGTCAGCCAAGGCTTTCCTGTTTGGCCCAGGTTAACAATCCCAATCAGGAGCCACACAGTTAACAAGGTCCACCTGGTTCCAATCACTCCAGCACGGTGACAAGATGGTTAGCTCTTACCAGATTAGAGAGGTTTACTCCCAGTTTCATAAGTGGTCTTCCTGGAATGACAAGTTTCATCAGCAGTTTTCTCCCTTCCGTAGCTTGGTACTCATTACAAGCACTGAACAGGCTGATGTGATCTTTCATTTCAGTGCTCATGTTTGGTCAGTCAAGCATATCTATTGCCTTCATCAGATTTGACTTAACTTCTTAGTCAGTTGTATGAATGTTCTTTAGCATCTCTCCCCTCAACTCCTTAGCCATAAAGACTTTATTTACTTTCTACAACATGCTATCTCAGACTGTCAATTAATTTCTCTGTATGACTAATAGACTCCAATATACTACTCAAATAAATAGGCTGTTCAGCCCTTTGAGCCTCTTCCAGCAGTCGATGGGAACCTGTCAGATCTGACATTCCTCATGTCCAACATGGGTATCCTTGATGCTTTCAGACATCCTTTTAAAACATCCTTTTACCTTGGAGAATTGCATCTGGGTGGATAGTTTGCTTAATGTGAGCAAGGCGCTTTTCTGCTATATATAATGCCTCTGCCTTTGATGACTTACAGAGCACATTGAACTGCTACTTCACATTGGATCTAGAAAATCTCTCTCTGTCATAGCAACCTCTATTTTCTTCATTGGGGTTTGACTCTCAATGGCATGTCTGCAATGTTCATTTGCTTTCATTGCTTCAATGTCACATCCAGACGACATATCTCTAACTGGAGTAAAATTCTTTGTGCGTGCTTTGAAGTAGATATTCAAGGAAAATGCTGCAAAATGGCTTGTGATTGGACTTTACATTTACCTTGTTTCCAAGAATATATTGATGAAAATCTTCACAAGCAGAAGCAATGGCCAAGCACTCTTTCTCGATCTGAGCATAGCATTGTTCTCTTTTCATTAATGTCCTGGATGCAAATGCAGCTGCTAAACAAACAAAAAGCCAAGGAACTGCAGATGCTAGAGGTCAGAAACAAAAGCAGAAGGGTTCTGAAGACCCTTCACGACCCAAAAGTTAATTCTGCTTTCTCTCCACAGATGCTGCAAGACGTGCTGAGTTTTTCCAGCAATTTCTGTTTGTGTTGCAAATGCAACTCGTTGTCTTTTCTGCTTTAAGAGCTGCTCTATGCCTTGCGTCACTGATGTCACACTGCAGGATGTTTCTATTCCAAACATTGTTTGCCGTCTTGATATGTCGACTGTCCAATTCTACTGTTCTATTGAGAAACTGAATGACCCAGATGCCTGACCGATGAATCAAGTGGATGCTTGCTGGCTGCAGCTTAGTGAATGTCTATCACCACACTCGCGTTGTTATTTATTCACAAAAATATTCCTGCATGCTCATGCTACTATTCTCCTTAACTTAACAGCCTCACCAAACATCATGTCTGCCACTGGACCAACGCAGACCCACTTCATGTTATAACAAATATGGAAACTCTTCAAGAGACTCAGCAGGGTAGGCAGCATCTTCGGAGAGAAAAATAACGTAAATATTTCAAGTCCAATAACCCTTTATCAGAGCAACTGGGTGGTGGTATTTATGTTGATGATGAGGGGTCTGGTGCGGGGAGAAAGGGAAGGAATGAATCGAATAGATAGAGTCCATGCCCAGAGAGAGAGCAAAAAGAGAGAAGCAGACAAAGGGATTACTGGCAGTGAGCCAAGAGAGAACTAAGTGCTGAATGGGTGCTAACAGAAAGTATGAATAGTTGAAAATTGGTTGGCTGCTTTGGGAGAATCTATTCAAAAAACGAACTGGGAGTGTGGGGGTTAGCAATGAACATGGAGGATGTGTTCATGCTCTGAAATAGTTAAACTCAATGTTGACTCTTATGGGCTTGGCAGAAGATGAGGTGCTATTTCTCTACCTTGCATTGAGCTTCACTGAGCACTTCAGCAGGCCTGAGACACAAGTGTTGGCATGGGAATACAGTGGTATACTAAAGCGGCAAGTAACTGGAACCTCAGTGTCATTTTTAGAAACAAGCGGAGGTGGTCCATGAAGCATTCGTCCCATTTCATCTCCCTAATTCAGAGGAGACCACATTGTGAGCAGCAAATGCAATAGGTTAGATTGAATGAAGTGCATGCAAAAAGCACTTGAACCTAGCTCTCGCACAACTGCCCTCACCTTTTCCCTTCTCTCCCACCGTAATGATAGATCCATGGCTTGAGCTTGCTTTCTACTCAAACAGCTTCCACATCCAAAGGATCGCAGCCAATATTTCTATTACCTCCAGATGCATACAGTTTTCCCCTACCTTGTCAGCATTCTGTTGGTACTGTTTCCTCTGGGATACCCTGATCCACTCCTTCTCTACCTCACACCCATCTGGGACCTCAGACAAGTGTTGTACCTTCTGTAATTGAATGAGAAGGTGCTGTGGAATATTATTAATTTTTTGAGAAAATCTCAACCAGAGAGTTCAGAGGGAATTTTTTTGACTTCATGAAGACGTTTGACAAGATACCTCACAAAAGGTTAAGTCATATGATAAGAGCTCGCAGGTTGGACGTAGTACATTGCATGAATAGAGAGAGAATTGGCTCATGGTTAGGAAATAGTGAGTGGGGATAGGGGGTACTTTTACAGATTGGCAACCGATGACAGTGGTGATCCACAGGGATCAGTGCAGGAACTGCAACTGTTTACAATATATATGAATGACTTGAAGGAAGGAAGTGAATGTACTGAAGCCAAATTGGCAGACAACACTAAAATAGATGGAACGGCAGGTTATGAGAGGGATACAAACAGTTTACAGAAAGATAACACTTACAATGTTAACTAAGTTGCCATAAAGTTGGCAAATGGATTATAATGAGGGAAATCTAAGGCTGTTTGTTTTGGAAGGGAGAACAAAAGAACAGAGTATTACTTAAATGGAAAAAAAAACTGCAGAAAGCGGAAACACAAAGGGACTTGGGAGTACTTGTACATGAAACTCAGAAAGCTAGCACCGGGGTGCAACAGGTGATCAGGAAGGTTGATGGAGCGTTGGCCCCTTTTTCAAGGGGATTAGAGTATATGAATAGGGAAGTCCTACTGCAACTGTACAAGTTGCTGGTGAGACCACATATATATGTGCCGTGATCAGTTTTGGTCCCCTCACTGGAGGCACTTTAGAGGAAGTTCACTAGTATGATCCCTGGTGTGGAGGGATTGTCTTATGAGCAAAGGCTAGACAGGTTGGGGCTCTACCACTGGAGTTTAGAAGAATGAAAGGTGATCTCATTGAAACATATGGAATACTTGAGGGGCTTGACAGGGTAAATTGAATGTTTCCCCTCATTTGAGAGTCAAGACCAGGGGACATAATCCTAGAATAAAGGGCCACCAATTTAAGACTAGATAAAGAGGAATTTCTTCTCACAGAGGGTTATGAGTCTTTGGAACTCCTTGCCACAAAGAGCTGTGAGGGCAGAGTCCTTATGAATATGTAAGGCTGAGATAAATAGATTCTTGATCCGTGGGGGAATCAAGGGTTATGGGGAAAATGCTGGAAAGTGGACGTGAGGATTGTTAGATCAACCATGTTCCTATTAAATGGTGGAACAGGCTCAAGAGGCAGAATAGCCTACTCCTGTTTCTATTTCTTATTCTCTTTTGGGTGTGAGGTGGAGAAGGAGTGGATCAGGGTATCCCAGAGGAAGCAGTACCTACAGAACACTGACAAGGTAGGGGAGAGCTATATGCATCTGGAGGTAATAGGAATATTGGCTGTGATCCTTTGGATGTTGAAGCTGTTTGGGTAGAAAGTGAGCTCAAGCCATGGATTTATCATTACTGTGGGAGAGAAGGGCAAAGGTGAGGGCAGATGTGCGAGAGCTGGGTTCAACCTTGTCAACTACATCAGGCTGTCATCATTTTACCTTAGACCTTACATCTGCGACTTGCTTGCTTTTGGCTGGTTGCGTTGCATACAAGCACATACTCACATCTCATGTATCCACATTGCCACTGATACCGACACAGGCATCTTATGATTTTTTAGCTTGCTTTCTTGGTGTTCATTTACTTTATGGCTTTCTTGGAGACTTCCAGCTTCTATCTGCTTCACATTGCATTCTTAACACACACAGACTTAACAGACTGTCAGTAGCTACAAGCTTCTTAGTACAATGAGAGAGACAGGCAGACTGCGATGGTAGGGAACACTGAACAGTCAATGTATCAGTCAGATAGGGGGTGGTATGCTATGTCAATGATACAGCTGCAGCAGGTACTATCAACTTACCAGCAAACACATTGCATGTACTTCAAGCAAGTAGCGATGTGTAAAAGTTAAAATGGGACCAGTCTATTGTGGCCTGAAAGGTGTTTACAGTCAGTCAGGGGATACTGTCATAGTTAGTCAAGGGGCTTATCCAATTCCAGTCTAGTGGGTAGGACAGAGTCAGTCACAGGCTTGGTGCTTCATGATTCTGTGAATTTGTCATCAGTTTGGGGATTGTGTCAGGGTCTGTTCTCTAGGTCAAGTGCATGAGTCTGGGGATCACAGGCAGTCAGGCAGGGTGTCGTAGGATCATGTCAGTCCAGGGATCAGCCATCAACAAGGGCTGTCCTGCTAAGTCAGTCTGTCAGGTGGGGTATGGGCAGCAATGGGGATTTGATCAAAAATGGTCAGGAGGCTTATCAGAAACAATCTATGATGTCATGAAAAAGCAGGCAGTTCAAGGGTGGAATGAGTTTCATTATATTCAATCACTGAGGGAATATTCACTGTGATAGGATGCAATGCATTTAATAAGGTGGGAACCCATAGAGAATAGGAGGGGACTGGGAGCTCACTAGGAAAGTATTCAAATAGGTCACGGTAACTCTGGCCTCTGCCTGTGGAGAGTATAGTGCCGACAAGGACAAGGGAATTTCCAAAATATCATGGGCTATGGGAGTAAATTGGTCATATTAATAATTCTGTAAGGGAGCTTAACAAAAAAGGAACATGAAGGATGGGAGGAGCAATTATGGATCACAGGCAGATGAGCAAGATGTGCACAAACACAAAGCTGGAATCTCACTATTTCAGATCTAATGTTAACTGCTTAGTAACTTAAAATGGCAGTGACAATGTACAAAGTGGCAGAGTCAGTTACTGTTTCTTTCCTTTGGATTGTAGTAAAAAACATTGATTTTGAAGCCCTGCTTCAATAACATTGCCTCCAGTGGATAAGTAATCCTACCCATCTGCCTTCAAAATACACTTCAGTAACAGGTGTACAAGAATGCAGATGAAAAATTATGGCCTCAAGTAATCATGACCATGAGAGGGTTCATACTAATTGCTTCCTTATCATGTAAGTTAGGCAAATAGCTTAAGAGCAAGGTACTTAAAAGCAGAACCTGAAGTTCACATTGGACAACTACATTGCATAGCAAGTTCAGGAAGACAATGCTTGACAGATGTCACACTGAAATGTATATATCCAAGGACATGGGGTGTGATATGGAAGGCAACCATGTCTTTGTGAGGAGGGCTTTCACGGTGGCTTAATGTCAGAATTATAGTTCCCAGATAGCACAAAGCTTTGTTTATGCAATATACGATTGGTAAAGATCACATATATCGACGCTACTTCTCAAGGCAATATAATGACATCCTTAGGCAGCCTCATGTCACATTATGTGAAGGCATAACATAACACATATTTTTGTTAGCCAAGGGAAAAGGTTACTAAGAGTACGTGGGAATGTGCAATTTGAAGCATAAGTAGATTAGCCATGATCGTAAGGAGCCGATAATCTTCTTCTGCTCATGTTTCTTACGTTCACGTATTCATTGTTATGAATGTGAGTGCTCAGGAGCTCCTTCAATAAAATTGTGTTATCTTTCTAACATTCCCTATGGCTTCTCCTCTCATGGAACTCACATAGAGAACACTGCTGCTGGAATCATTGCAGCTTTGCTGGTTCACTGAAAACAATGTATTGTTAGCAAGCCCAGAAAAAAACAGCAACCTCTGGAGGGAAGAGCAACGGGTGAAGAATCACCAGGGAAGTGGAAAAGAATGATAAGATGCTGGATCTATAGGCCTTCCTATTATTACCTTTAACTGTCTTTAAGACTGCGCACGTGCCAAGTAAGGATAGGTTAAGGTTCTATTCCATCATCAGTGAACTTTGCAATCTGCAGGAAGAGGACTTGTGCTCAAAAGGACTGTGAAGCAATTTCATCCTAGTGGCCCACAAAGTTATAGTTTCACTGAATTTATAAACCAAATACTCTTTTTAAGGAGCAAGTGGAGACTTGTGCGGCATTTCCCAATACTCAGTTCATAAATGCACCTGGCATACCACTACTATCATTTTCTCCACAGCAAATCTCTTTGTATTCTTTCCTGGTAATGGTGAGAGTCAGACAACTATAGCATTGGGATTTCTACCATTGCTTGCAACTCCCAGGTCTAGGGAGCTATTGATTCTAACCACGTTGCTTTGAAAGTGCTCTATCGTAAAACATGTAGACTCTATGAAAAGAAAAAGCTCAAATTATATTTGACGATTGACACCAAATTTTGGAGGTCTGCACAAGATATCTTGGAAGCTGGCATAACCTTTACATGCTAGAGAACTCACAGGTTTCTGTCTCATTCCAAAACCCTCAGGCCACATAGGGATGACTGCTGGGAGATAAGGGATACTCCTCCAAACATGGATAATGACACCTTTAAGAAATCCACAGACTGATGCAGAATAAAGATAGTACACTACTCACATATCAACCAGGGCCATAGTGGAACAGAGTTTTGTCTCATGAAGGTGAGGTTTTGATATCTGGGATGCTCTGACAAGGCCTTGCAGTATAATTGAGAAAGGGTGCCCTGGACCATTGTGGCATGCTGTGCCCTCCACAACAAAGTGGTGGGTTTTGAGGATGAAGGTTCGGTAATGAATGAGGGGATCCTGATGCAGACAAATTTAGGGATCAACAGTAATATATTGAGAATGGAGATGAACTGAGGATCAGAGTATTGACCAGGAAGACCATCCAAGAGATCATGACAGAGGAATGCATTGAAGAGTCCAGTAGTCAGAGAGAGAGCCTATGAAGCCTGCTTCCAGATGGCAATATGCTATATTTGATTTAGTTTATTTTTTTAGGTTTTTTTTTGTTGAATCCCCACTATCAACGTCTTGAGGGTTTCCATTGACCGGAAACTGAACAGGACTCGTCATATAAAGACTATGGCCACAAAAGGATACTAAAGGTTAGGAATGCTGCACTGAGTTACTCATTTCCTGGCTTCCCAGATCCTATGCACCAATTACTTAGCACAAATTGAGAATGTACTCCCCACTTGTTCAGCTTGAACATCACTCAAAAAGTTTGACACAATCCAAGTCAAAACAATTTGCTTGGTTGACATCACATCCACAAACATTCACTCCATCCACCATTGTTGTTCAGTTGCAGCAGTGAGTACCATCTACAAGACGCGCTGCAAAAATTTACCAAGGCTCCTTAGAGGGCACCTTCTAACCCCATGGTCATCTCCATCTCAAAGGGCAATGGCTGGTGATACACTACCACCTGCAAGTTCACCTCCAAGGCACTCATCATTGTGATTGGGAAATACATTGCGGCTCTTTCAGTGTCATTGGGTCAAAATCTTGGAGCTACCTCACAGATGGTATTGTGGGTCTACCTAAACCAAATGGACTGCAGCGGTTCAAGAAGGCAGTTCATCAGCCCCTTCTCATGAGCATCTTGGGATGGGCAATAAATTCTGGCCCAGCCAGCAACATCCACATCCCACGGATGAATGGCAAAACTAACGTCACATGACACCAAGGGGAGGGAACTCATAAGGCATTGTTTAGGTATGGCATCCAGGTTTCGTGTAGTGAATGTTAAAACTGCATGAGGCAGCGGTTTGTGTAGTTTTTCTCAACAGACCACTGCATTATGAGGGAGACTAAATATGTATAATGCCCGTTGTACATCTGCAAACCTTGAATGTGGTGCTCTTCCTTTAAAAGTTGATACATAGAATGAACCTTTCCTATTGAATTTCTAACTCATTTACAAGACGGGTTTAAGTATGGAATGATGCATGCATTCCAGGCCCTAGCACATTCCCTGGGCAAAATGTTTAGCTTTACTTTTGGCCATGTTAAAATGCTGCGCTTTGGCTGAAATCCTCAACTTCATAAGGATCCCTAATGTTTGAGGATACCTGAAGTCAAGGGGTTATTCACTTGTAAGGGACGAGCAATGCTTGACAATTACATCCTTGTCTAAAGAGGCTGTTCATCTGTCACACGGCTATGACTTGACTAGATCCAGCAGTGAATTTTATACTATACCAGGTATTTTAACAGCATATTTGAAAATATATTTACAATGATATTATTTTACCTGTGCCACCTACATGCTGAGTATGTTTCTTCCTTCTTCCATCTTGCACTACATCTAAGTGCAGGCTCAATGTCTACACCTGGAGGCAATGGATTTACTCTATGGTTGGCCTTATTCACTTAGAAGATTTGGGTGATCAGTCCCTGGTTCATTTGGGCCTCGAAGGACCCAGATCTTCTGAGAGTCTCCTGCCCAGATGCAGGCTCACCTTCTTCGGCTTGTAGATTGCAGGCTTTGGGATCACAGATTTCCTGGGGGGAAGCTTTTGTGGTGCTGGTTATACCTCCTTCCTGTGGGTGCTTGCTAGCGTCGTCCTGTTTTCCTGAGAGGAAGTGGGACTTGGAATAAGGGAAATATCCCTCTCCCTCTTCTTGTTTTGCTCGATGCTGAGCACCAATGGCTGATGCAATGGATTGTGAGTCCGTGAGCATTTCCAGCAGATACTGAGTGTGATGCTAGACTTGCCTCTCCATGGCAAATCAGACAAATGGATGTGAGAGCCAACATGTTTGATAGACCCCTCTGCCCTTTGATCCAGTTTATCAGCTGCTTCTTGCAAACCGTCATATTGTTGCTGTCTCTATAGTTTGCCAAAGTAATTAATGGCCGAGAACAGGGGAACACCAGCGGTGCATCCAAAAGCAGTACGGTGGCTCAGTCGTTAGCACTGCTGCCTTACAGCGCTAGGGACCTAGGTTCGATTCCACCCTCAGGTGATGGTCTGTGTGGACTTTGCACATTCTCTCTGTGTCTTCATGGGTTTCCTCCGGGTGCTCTGGTTTCCTCCCACAGTCCAAAGATGTGCAGGCTAGGTGAATTGGCCATGCCAAATTCCCCGTAGTGTTCAGGGATGTGTAAATTAGGGGGATGGGCCTGGGTGGGATGCTCTGTGGGTCGGTATGGCTTGTTGGACCGAAGGGCCTGTTTCCACACTGTAGGGATTCTATGAACTATTCTATAATCTATGATCTATGAATACCATCTGCCTGGGCTGAGCAGGTACCTGACCTCCAACAGTCCTCTGAGTGCCAGAGGCTTTGAGGGTTTCTTCATTAACAAGCTGCACAGACTTGTCAGTGATGTGCTCACCAAATTTTTCAATGGAGTCTGATTTGAAAAAGTAACCACTGTGGTTAAAATTTCTAGCCGGTGGAGAATGCAGGGGAACACCTTGCAGTGCATCCTCTGAGGCTACATTGACTTACTCCTCAAGAGATGGACCTGAGGGTCTCCAGTGCTGGCCTCTTCATAGAGTTTTTCTTGGGTGCTGCTATTGCCTTCAAAAGAACAGAGATGGAATTACTTGTGAAGATTGATAAAACCTTGTGCAGGTTAAGAATGAGTTAAAACTGGTGCTAACGAGGAAGCATTACAGCACAATGAAGCATGGGTTGGTTGCCCATTGGTATTTCCGATCCCAGCATGAACAGCCATGCTCTTCTTTGGCCAAATCTGATGTTTTCCTTCTCTCAGGAGTGAAAAGCAATGTTCTGTCTAAGCTATGTGTTTGTGCAGCTGTGCAAGCATTTGAAAGTCCATGCATATCAATCAGTGTGCTGATGCATTGACTTATGGTTTCTCCAGCCACTGCTGTGCACTGACCTCAGAAGTCCATGCACCAGCTATAGAATTTAGAGGGAACGTAGGTGAGAAGCCTGATGTCTGCCACACACCCAGCCTCTTCCTTGCTGACCTACCCAGAAAGAGATTAAGTATGATGGAAGTGGATGTGGAACAACTTCTCTTTTAACTCCCCTCATTTTCTTTGGGTCAGAAGGGTGGCCATGGGTACCCACATGGGCACCAGATATGCCTGTCTCTTTGTGGGGTACATGGAACAGTCCTATTCCGGCCCTCACCCACAACTCCTTCTCTGATATATCGATGAAATCATCAGTGCTGCTTCTCTCTCTTGTCCAGAATTGGAAAAGTTCATTGATCTAGCTTCCAATTTCCACCCTGCCCTCACTTTCACCTAGTCTATCTCTAACTCCTCCCTTCCCTTCCTTGACATCTCAGTTTCCATTTCTGGGGATAGACTGGCCACCAATATCCACTATAAACCCACTGACTCCCATAGATGGCTAGACTACACATTCTGACACCCCTCCTCCTGTGAAGACTCCATCCCATTCTCTCAGTTCCTCCATCTCCATTGCATATGTTCAGATGAGGCTAACTTTGACACGGGAGCCTCCGAAATGTCCACCTTCTTCCTCAACCGAGGGTTTCCCAGCAGCATTGTCGACAGGGCCCTCAACTGAGTCTGACCCATCTCCTGCACTTCTACCCTCACCTCCTCTTTAACCTCCTGCAGCAGTGACAGGGTTCCCCTTGTCCTTGCCTACCATCATCCACATCCAGAAGATCATCAGACACCATTTCTGCCACCTCCACTGAGATGCCACCACCAGAAACATATTCCCCTCCCCTCCCCTGCACACCTTTCACAGGGACCACTCCCCCTGGGACACCCTGGCACTCTTCCTTCATCCCCAACCCCTCCGCAACAGCCCCACGGCACCTTCCCCTCCAACCAGTGAAGGTGCAACACTTTCCATTTACCTCCTCCCTCCCCATTGTCCAAGGGCCCAAACATACCTTCCAGGTGAAACAACACTTTCTGGACCTACACTTCCCAGAATCTAGTCTACTGCATTTGCTGCTCACAATGTGGTCTCCTCTACATTGGGAAAATGAAGCACAGACTGGGTGGCGCTTCGCAGAACATCTACGTTCTGCTCGCAAAAAAGTCCCTGAGCTTCCAGTTGCCTGCCACTTTAACACCACCCTGTTCCCTGGCCAACATCTCTGTCTCTGGCTTGCTGCAGTCTTCCAGCAAAGCTCAACGCAAGCTGGAAGAACAAGACCTCATTTTCCGCTTAGGGACCTTGCAACTCTCTGGACTCAATATTGAGTTCAATAATTTTGGGGCCTAAATTCTCCCATGTCCTAACCCCCTACCCCACGCTAGGCCTTGTTATCGCATAGCCTGCCATTACGCACTACCTATTGTTAGTCACTAACAGTCCCCATTAACAGCTATTCACCTTCCCAGCCAGATCGTTATCAACTCCTTTGCCTATCGAACTGCTGTTCTCTCTTTTCGGGCTCTATCCTGTATCCTAACATTCACTCCCTACCCTGTCCCCCTCCCCATTTTCCGCATATAAACTGATGTTTTCCCAGCTACCATCAGTTTTTAGGAAGGGTCACTGGACCTGAAATGTTAACTCTGATTTTTCTTCTTCGCAGATGCTGCCAGGCCTGCTCAGCTTTTCCAGCAACTTTGGTTCTTGTTCCTGATTTACAGCATCCGCAGTTCTTTCGGTTTTTATCTACATAATATTACTCATTTGTTCTTAGTCACTTTGGAACTCACCACTTGTCTGTTAGAATTCTCTTCAATAAAGATACAAATAGTTTAAGTTGCTCAGCCATTATTTGATCATCATCTGCACCTATAAAGTACTTTGGTTATTCCTTACTTAATCTTTTGCACTTGAGGTTTTAGTCATTGTTTTTACAATCCTCATAGGCTCATTTCTTTAGTTTTAATTGATGGCTAAATTCTGTGATGAACTACCTAGTGGTTCCCTTCTCTTTAATGACATTTACTAATATTGTCACCATTGGAAATCATCAGGCATAATTTTTCTGAAGTGTCACTTGGATTGATCAACAGAATTGAAGTGTTTCTTTGAAAATTAAGCAAATACAAGCTAGTGTTTCACATTCAAATGTCCTCAGTTTATTACTAGTTTGTTCAATTATTCTTGTTGTGGTCTTTTTCGAAGCTGTGGTAAGATTTATTTGTCTAGTATATGGAGAAGAACATCTCTGTAAAACTGAAAAGACAAGAAAAATTACAGGGATTAAGATTGTACATGTATCAGATAGATGCAGGCAGCGATAAATGTCACTTATATGTTCAAAATTTCCTAAGGTCAAGAGAAGTCAGACTTGAAGCAGTATCATTGGCAATAAAGGGTTAATTCAGTTGTTCAGTTGCTTGTGAGGAACATGATAGGGGGTTGGCAGTACAACTGCTCATGTAATCTGAATTGATTGATATAAAACAGCTTGGTGAGCCACAGTGAAGCATCATTAGCTCCTAGGCATAGACTGGGTGGCAAACCCAGATGATTGCTTGATAAGGAGTTGAGGTTAAAATGCTGAATGAGTTCCAACCCTGCTTCCGTCCCTGTATGGCTGGGATCAAGAAAGTTTTCTTGTATACATTTCAGTATTCCTCCCTCTTCTTTGCCTTTTATACTATAACTTAGATTAGCTCAATTTAAATTGTTTAAAACTCTTCAATATCAATACTGTTCATACATTGAATTAGAATACAGTGTGGAAACAGGCCCTTTAGCCCAACAAGTCCACATTGACCCTTAGAGCATCCCACCCAGACCCATCCCCTTATAACCCACAAACCCCTGAACACTATGGGCAATTTAGCATGGCCAATCCACCTAGCCTGCACATCTTTGGACTGTGGGAGGAAACCCACGCAGACACAGGGAGAACATGCAAACTCCACACAGACAGTCACCCGAGGCTGGAATCAAACCTGGGTCCCTGGCGCTGTGAGGCTGCAGTGCTAACCACTGAGCCACCATGCCGCCCTAACATTCCTCTTTAAAAAGAAAGGGTGTATGGAGAAAATTGTATTTGACAAACATCCTGGAGTTTTTTGAGGACACTAGTCTTAGAATAGGTGAAGAAGAACCAGTGGCGCAGTTGTCATGGAGATGATGTGGGTTTGGGTGCTACTCTGATGCCTAGTGATCGTAGGAGTCTTGTAGTCAGTTCAGATGTGTGGCTTTCCTGTGTACATACACACTGACCAAGTACTGAATTTCAACAGCAACCACCCTAACAAACACAAATGAAGTTGCATGGGAACATCATTTAAACGGGCAACAACACACTGCAGTAGCACAGAGCTTCACCAAGAAGAAGAGTACCTCTTCCACGTATTCAGAGACAATGGATACCCGAAAAACTGGGTCAGAAGATGCCTATTACACAAATGACACCAGGAAGATACTACACGCCCCGACACACTCATCACACTACCTTACATCAGGAACACATCTGAACTGACCAGAAGACTCTTATGACCAATAGTGCACAAACCCACATCAACTCCACGACAACTGCCCACCCGAACCAAAGACCCACTACCCATTATGGACAGGACCAATGTCATATACAAGATTCCCTGCAGAGACTGTGACAAACACTACATTGGATAGACAGGAAGGAAATTAACAACAGGGGCACACAAACATCAATTGGCAACAGAAAGACATGACCAGTACTCACTCATCCCCATCCACATGGATAAGGAGGACTACCAATTTGACTGGACAACACCAAGATCCTAGGACAATCAAAGCAGAGACAAGCACGGGAATTCCTGGAAGCCTGGTACTCCACGAAGAAAGTCATCAGCAAACACATAGAGTTCGTCCCCATATACACTCTACTGCGAAGGAAAACTGGAAGTGAGGTAATCCAGCTCAACGGACTCCAGGGTTTAAATAACAGGTGGGAAAACACAACAACGCTTCATCGGAGGCTGCACTGATGATGTTACCCAGCAGGGTAACGAAACGTATGTGAAACAACAAACCAGCTCGGCGAGCCAACCAACTACAACATCCAAAACCTGAGCTACAAATCTACTCTAAAACCTCAAGAATGTTAAGTTCCAAATCATTTTCTTGTTGAGTTAGATCTCCATATTGCCACCATACCATAACCATGTAACAATTTGTGCCTGTAACTCAACAACTTTACTCTTTATACCTCATGCTTTTCTGTACAAGCACTTCCAATCCACCCTAATCTCCACATTTTCTGTCTAATGCATTCTATTTCTGAACTACTCTGTATTCTAGTACTGTTCGTCAATCCCGGTTCTCTGCGTACCTTGCTTCTCTTTCCCAATACTTCCGGAAGAGATTAAAACCTTACCCACAGCACTAGGTAATCAGCTCACGAGGCCTTCTGTGCTTCTCCAGCCACACAGTAAATTCCTTTCTGGAACAATTTCTGAAGAAGGGTCACCAGACTCGACATGTTAGTGCTGCTTTTTCTTCACAGATGCTCCTAAACCTGCTGAGTTTCTTCAGCAGTTTCTGCATCAGATTTCCAACTTCTGCAGTTCTTTGTTTTAGTAATCTCCTTCATATAATTGTTTCTATACTTAATTGCACAGGCACCAAAAGTAATCCAGAAATTAGCACCTTTGATAGCATGCAACTTAACTCTTCACAAACTTCTAAGATTCTGACTGCAGAACCTCAAGCCTTTTCCTTCCAATCTCAGAGGCTCCAACATAGACCATGATTATTCCTCTTTCTCTCAGAGTGTATTACAGCTGTCTCATAACATTCTTCATCATAATACATTGAAAAAGCACCTTGCAACATGCTGTGCAAAGGCGGTCTGTCTGGGATCATCAAATATAGAAAATTACACAGTGATGCTATGTACACAGGGTCTACGGATAAACATTTAATTCAATCTATCTGAAAATTAAAGCAATTACATACTTTAAAACTAGAATTAAGCTAATTCATTTAAATGAACAAATGTCAATTGATCACATTTTATGGATTATATTGAATAATTTATCACAGAATTCAGTTCAGTGTTTAATTAGCTGGTCAATCACATTTAGAATAAAGTTAAGGTTAACTAAAGAGGGGTGTCAACATAAAAGGATTCTGAATCACCATTAAAATCTTACATACTACATGTTGTATCGCAGACCACCTAATCATATGAGGCTATCTGCTGTATTGCTCACCATGTTACTGCCACCATCCTTTTTAAGGTTAGGAATCTATCACGCGTACTTGGTTTGAAGAATCAAAACCATTTGCTCATCAAATGAAAAGAGGCTCTTGTCTTTTGCAAGTTGTAGTTTATTGCATTGCAGCAACTAAATGCAATATACACTGATATGATACATATTGTTACAAAGGTGATAGATTTAGGAGCAGAAGTAAACCATTTGGCCCATTGAGTCTGTTCCACCATCCCATGAGATGGTGGCTGATCTGATAATCCCCACCTCCACTTTTTTGCCTTAATTCAATTGTAAAACCCAATCCTAACTGACATGTTACCCGAACTGAGGGTATTCCATTGCTTTACAGCCATTACTATGTAATTTTGTCAACTAGAGGCTGTGGGAACAGAGGAATAGTAAACTAATTCTGTCCTTCTTGTTTGACCTCTTGATCAAAGGTTTGACTTATTTTTCTCTTATAATTGCTCTACAGAGCTATGTTGTTTCATCCTGTCCATTTATGAATGTGCATGTATTTGGGATTAAGAGAATAAAGTCCTGCATAGTAGCTTAGTTGGTAATCAGTTGGCCTTATGTCCGAAGCATAAGTTTGTTTCTAATAACCAAGTTCTTTTTGAGTTTAATCAAGAAACCGGATGAAAGCTGTTTTGGATAGCAGTATTAATGGGAAACACATTGACTAGTTTGTGATTAAGTAGAACAGGTAGCATTCATAATTATCTAGGTGAGTTACAGTCATAGAGATGTACAGCAATGAAGCAGATTCTTCGGTCCAACTCGTCCATGCTGACCAGATATCCTAAATAAATCTAGTCCCATTTGCCAGCATTTGGCCCATATCATTCTAAATCCTTCCTATTGATATACCCATCCAGATGCCTTTTAAATGTTGTAACTGTACCAACCTCCACCACTTCCCCTGGCATCTCATTCCATACGTGCACCATCCTCTGCGTGAAAATGGTACCCCTTAGGTCCCTTTTAAATCTTTCTCCCGTCATGTCAAACCTATGCCCTCTAGTTTTGGACCTTTCACCCTGGGGAAAAGACCTCATCTATTTACCCTATCCATGCCTCTCATAACTTTATAAACCTCTATAATGTCACCGGTCAGTCTCCAACGCTCCAGGGAAAATAGCCCCAGCCTATTCAGCCTCTCCCTATAGCTCAAACCCTGCAAGCTGGCAACATGCTTGCAAATCTTTTCTTCACTCTTTGAAGTTTCACATCATCCTTCCTATAGCAGGGAGAACAGAATTATATGCAGTATTCCAATAGTGGCCTCACCAATTTCCTGATAGTACAAATCAATAATGGAAAATAAAGAGATGGCAGATGAATCGAACAAGTATTTTGCTTTGGCCTTCATAGTTGAGAATTCAAGCAACACTCCAAAGAATCAATAAAGTGGGAAATAGGAATATTCAAAAAATGAGGCAGACAGAAAGCAGGAAACTTCAGGCTAATTAGTTTCTCACCTACCATCAGAAAACTGTTAAAAACTATTATTAAAGAAGCTATGACATGCCACTTAGATAGGTTCATGGTGATCGGGCAGAATCAATATAATTTTATGAAATGGAAGTCAAGTTTGCCAATTTAATGGAGATTGTTGAGGAAGTATGGTGTGGTTAAAGGGGAAACAATAGATATACTGTACTTTGATGTCTAGAGGACATTTAATAACGTGTGAAACGTTGTTGTGGAAAATAAAATCTCAAGGTGCAGTGAATAACATTTTGCATGCATACAAGATTGGCTGGCTAAGAGGAAATAGAGAAAAGGCATAAATAGGTCATTTTCAGGTTGCTAAGATATAACGACTGGTTCCCACAAGTATTGGTGCTGGGACCTCAGCTGTTTACAATTTATATAAATGACTTGGATGAAGGAATAGGAGGATTTGTTGGCAAATTTGCTGATGACCCAAAAATAGAAACATGGAAAGTAGCAGGAGTAGGTTGAGGCCAACTAGGAGTAAGAGACTGTGCCAACGTCAGGGAACTTCTTTCATAATGGCAGTGTGGGTGGACTTATACCAAAGGGATTGCAGCATTTCAATAAGACAGTTCACCAATGCCTTCTCAAGGGCAACTAGGGATGGCAATAAATACTGACCCAGCCACCTGTGGCTGAAATTGTTCATGATATATGACAGCTACATGACCTTGAATGAGTCCCCTGTTAACACTCTTGTATTGCCAAAGACGGCACAATCAACATGTTTTTTCTGTAATTGTTTTTCCGTGCTTGCTGTTTGTTACACTATTTAAGAGACAGAGTTTGTTCCAAGTTGTTGGATTTCACCTTGGACCAGGATCGTCGACGGTGCCAGGAATGAACCTAAGCCTGCAGAGCAGCCACTGATCGAGGGGTTCCCAATGGGCAGAAGAGCATGAAGCTTATTGATTTTTCTTCTTTTTTTCATTTTTTATTATTACTTAATAAATGTTCATATCTAAGCAAATTCACGTTGAATCTTCTCTTAACTACATTTAACTGAATCTTAAAAGAGCCGATTGGATACACTCTGTAATCCAGGACATTTTTGGCAATGAGGATGGGATCCAGGCAAATGTTTAGGAGAAGGGAAAAGCAACCTGGTGCTCTGGAGACCTTCCATATTCCAGGATGGAATATGGAAGACTCTGGATTCAGGTCTTCAGCTAACATGTTAGCACAATTAGGACAGCCAAAGGGATGGGGGATGTTTGTAACCAGAGAAAGAGAGAATTTGAGGCCAGGTTTCTGCACTGTGCTAGTTTGCTGAACCTTGTAGATGTCTTCGTGTTTGGTTTGTTGGTTGTTAAATGTTGTCTTGTCCAATTTGGGTATTTTTGTTCCCTGAAGCTCAAGATTTGGGGATAGCTTGAGGTTGGTTTGTATTTTGGGGGTGTATGGTGATATGAAATAATGGTGTGTGGCTGTATCGGTGTGGAACATGTATGGTTAATATAATGTCCTTTTAAGAAACCATCAGCGGTTGTGTAAAGCAAAAATTTGCGATGAAATGTTGAATCAAAAATTTGGTTCATAAATCTTGGTAAAAATTTACCTTTTGGAATTGGCTGTGTTGTGTTTGGATGAGGAAAGAATCTTGGGTAAATTTTAATCGCAGAAGTTATCATATTTGGAATTTCATTTTCTGACCAGAATGAACTTCAAAATACTGATTTAACACGAGTGAATCTTTAATTCCAGATGATAAGATTGTCTCATTGTAAATGTACGTTGGTGTAAAAATATCCAAGGTAAATTGGGATGTTGAAAATGCAACTCTGTGTGGGAAAGAAGTTTAGAAAAGGAAAGTGAGAGAGATGACATAATTATGTCCAAGAGTTTATTCCCCACTCCCTTTGTTAATCTGTATTACTATTTAATCCATTCTGCTTGACGTGGAATTGATGGAGGTTGTTTTTGTTTTGAGGAATTGGATACACCAAATGTTGAACCTGTTTGTAGACTTTTAATGTCACAACACAGTGATGGAGAAGGCACCCTCAACCCATCAAGCCATTCATTAACAACACATTTTAGTGTTGGGGAAGTACTGTGAAGACATTAAAGGTATCAAGTATCAGGAATCTCAAAACCACTGAGCCTGGGCACACTTAACCATATCATGACAATAACTATATTAAAACTCACATGCACTGGTATTCTAAAACATTTAAATAGAATAGTTACTTGAAAATTTAAAGGGATTCTGGGAAATGATAAAGTGCATGCTCACAGTATAAGTGGTTTCAATGCATAAAAATGGTTAGTAACAGAGCCAGTAAAGAGAACACTGAATCTGGGCAAATTTACAGATATATATCAAACATCTAGAATGAGTTATCAAGTAACTTTTAAAAAATGTGGGTCATCTTAGAGAAAGAACAAAGTATGTTCTGCCTAAAATAAACAGAAATCTTTGACTTCTGTTTTAAAATATTATAAGAATATGTTCTATGGACTACAAATCTCTCCAGATCCCTGGAATTAGATAGGGGATAATAGTTAAGTTGCAAAATTGGATGAGACCAAGTAATTAAGGGTGGACACTGGTAGCAGAAGACAAAACAGTAGTATAATGGTTTGAAATGGCAATGAGATTAAAATGCCTTTCAGTGAAAAAGACGTTTGAATGAGAGCCATAAACTAATAGCTTTCTCTTGGGGATGCTTGTGTCCTTGCCTCTCTTTTTAAGGGAGCTGATTTGGTGATCAGTCCACTACCTGAGGCATGGGGGCCATACGAGAAGAGATAAGTAATACCTCATAGATCATTTCATAATATCATATGGGAGTCAAGAATGCATGAAATGGTCTTGGGACACCAATGTGCAAAAGTGAATGTTACTTCGGAGGTAACAAACATAGTTAAAAAAATGCACTGAAGAACGAGTCTCAGACATGCACACCTACTTGACAAAAGGGTTGGTAAGGCCTTAAAGAGCACAAAAGTATAGTTTAGAATGATAAGACACTGAAACATAACCTATAGAGAAATTGATTGTAAAACAATGAATGTAGCATTAGTGAAAGGGCTGTTAAAAAATTACAATCAAAATTAAAAGTGTGATGGGTTATTACGTCAAGATGTTACAGAAATGAAAGAATATAGACTCTGGGAGGAGTAATAGTAAACTGAGTGAAAGGGCCCATCAGAGAACATAATGATACCCCATCTTGAGCGTTTGTTTGGTGCATGTACTCCAGTGTTTAAACCAATAGGTGAGATTGTATTAGGTCAGTTTGTGTAAGTGAAAGAAGGCTAAGCTAAGACCCAGGTGGTGTAGGAGTCTGTAGTAAGGGAACCCTGGGGAAAATAAAAGGTGGGAAGCATAAGCTGAAGGTAAAGCCTAAAGAATGTTAGAGCTGTATTGTTTGATCCCATGTACATGGTAGCTCAAAGGGGGTACTTGCATATGAAGGTAGCTGCCACTCAATGATACAATCATTCATAAAATTGGCAAGGAGGGAGTCATATGGAAAAAGTATCCTTAAAATGGATGCAATGAAGACAGCTGGAAAAATTTTGAGTCCATGTATGATATTATTTTACTGTTATTGGATAAGGTGAGCTATGGATAGAGAACTGGCAGGGGGGGAATGCAAATTAAGGAACCTGAATCTGGAATATACTGAAATTTGGAGCAAGTTATATAAACAGATTAATTGAAAAAACAATGTAGATGATATTCTGGTCACCTCAGTCAGGTGCCATTATCAGAAATATAAAAAGAAACAGTTACTGTTAAAGGAATAAGACAAGTCTTAGGACTATTTAACTATCTCAGGAACTTTGTAGAAAACTACAGCAAACTAGCCGGACAGCTGCAAGACCTTATGACAGGGAATGAGCTAACTCAGGGAAAATTGAATGAGGACCTGAGCAACAGACAGCCTTTGTCAAAATCAAACAGACACTGGCCTCTGCACTAGCACTAGGACTCCCTGACTTGAAAAAGCCTTTTCACCTCTTTTGCAGTGAAATCAAGGGCAATCAGTCTGCAGTCGTGCTACTAAGACATGGGGACAAGCTCTGGGCTGCGGGATACCACTCAGGCAAAATGGACCTGGTCATGATGGGGTTTTTCTGTACTTGCTGTTTGTTACACTGTATGAGAGAGAGAGTTTCATCCAAGTCATTGGACTTCCTCTCGGACTGGGATCACGAATGTTGCCAGGAATGAACCAAAGCCTCTGGACCAGCCATCGATAAAGGGTCCCTGACAGGCAGAAGGGCATGAGGCTTATTACTTTCTTTCCTCCTTTTCTTCATTTTTTTTATTATTACTTAATAAATGTTCATGTCTAAATTCACGTTGTTGAGTCTTGCCTTAACTACATTTAACCTAGTCGAAAAGAACTGCTTGGATACACTGTGTAATCCAAGTTACCATCAATGCCTACATCCTGTCAGTGAATAAAACAAAAGACTTTCACCTTTTAAGCCTGCTCCACCATTCAATATGATAATTGTACATCATCCAACACGAATTACTGCCTTCTCCCCATACCTTTTGATCTCTTTTCCACTAAGAACTATATCTGACTGCTACTTGAAAGTATTCAATGTTTCGGCCATAATCACTTTGTGTGGCACAGCATTCCACAGGCTCGCCTCTCCATGGGTGAAGAAATTTCTCCATCAGCTGAGTCCCAAACAGCTTATTCTGTATCATTAGGGTATGACCTCAATTCTGGTCTCCCTTGTCATCATGAATGTGCTTTCTGCATTAACCTTGTCTAGTCTTGTTAGAATGTTACAGGTTTCTGTGAGGTTCCCCTTGTCATTCTTCTAAGCTCCAGAGAATATAGTCCTAACAGATCAAGTCTCTCTTCATAAGTCAGTCCAGCCACTCCAGGAATCAGTCTAGTATTTGGGATTTGTTGCAATCCCTCTACAACTCGAACATCTTTCCTTAGAGACAAAAACTGCACACAATACTCCAGGTGTGGTCTCAAGAACACTGCAGCAAAACCTACATGCTGTTGTATTTGAATCTTCTCACTATGAAGACCATTTGCCTTAGAGCCATAGACATCTACAACAGAATTTTTGTGTCAGTCTCAGCACTTGCCTTCTCACCTATTTTTGTGTCATCTGCAAACTTGAAGACACTACATTCACTTCCTTCATCCAAATCATTAATATATATTGTAAATTGTGGCGAGCATTAATTCCTGTGGCACTCTACTAGTTACAGTTTGTCATCCTGAAAACGTCCCCTTTATTTCAACTGTCTGCCTTCTATTAGTTTGCCAATCCTCTAATATTTGTTAAAATATTACCCCCAACACCATAGGCTCTTACGTTATTTAATAGCTTAATGTGAGGTACCTTATCAAACATCATAATATATCCACAGATTCCCCTTTACCTAACCTGCTTGGTACCTCCTCAAAGAATTCTGGTAACTTGGTCAGGCATGATTTTACCTTCATGAAGCCATGCTGACTCTGCTTGACTATATTATATATTTCTAGATATTCTGTGATTACATTCTTTAGAAAGGACTCTAACAATTTTCCAATGACAGATGTTAAGCTTCTTACTTCTTTACATAATGGTGTAACATTAGATGTTTTCCATCCTCTGGGACATTTCCAGAATCTAAGAAATCTTAGAAGTGCATCCACTATCTCCACTTCTTTTAATACCCTTGGATGCAACCCATCAGTTTCATGAAAATTATTGGCCTTTCATCCCATGAGCTTCACTAGTACCTCTCCTGTCATGATAGTCAGTGTATTTATTTCTCCATACCCCTTGACTATTTAATACTTTTAGAATACTATTAACATCTTCCACTGTGAAGAGTGATGTCACTGTTCCATTCCTTGTGTTGATATTATTATTTCCCAGCCTCATTCTTTAAGGAGTATATGTTCATTGTGGCTTTTATGTTGCTTTTTATATATTAAAGCAACTCTCATATTTCATTTTTATATTACTTGCTCATTTACCCTCCAAGTTTATTTTCTCCCTTTTTTTGCTGGGCATCTTTTGTTTGTTCTTAAAATATTCCCAAACCTCTGGCTTACCAATAATCTGTGCCACATTATATATTATTTCTTTCAATTTCAAACCATCCTTAACTTCTTTGGTTACCGTATCTGATTATATCTCCTTCCAGGAATCTTTCGTCCTCACTGGGTTGTATCTTCTTTGGGTGTCATGAATTATATTCTGCCACTGTTCATCAACCATGCTAAACTATTTATGAAGGTCACTCCAGCCAATCGTACCTCATTAATTTGTAATTACCCTTATTCAAATTTAGCACCGTTGTTTCTGACCCAAGTTTCTCACTCTCAAACTGACAGAAAGCTAAATTCAACCATGTTGTGATCATTGTTTCCAAGGAATTCTTTTACTCTGAGATCATTTATTAAACTTGCCTCACTACACATTACCAGATTCGAAACAACCTGATCCTTTAATATTTCAGTGAACTTAATAAATTCTTCCTCATTGGCACCTGTGCCAATTTAATTTTTCCAATCCACATGAAAATTAAAGTCACTGATTAATATGCTGTCTTTTTTACATGTCCTCGTTGTCTCTTGATGTATTCTTTGCTCTAACATATAGCTGTTGTTAGGAGATATGTAGTCCTATCAGTCTCTTCTTCTTGTTATTTCTTATCTCAACTCATACGGATTCTACATCTTCCAATCTAAGATCAATTCTTGCTGTCATATTTATTCTTTCTCATACCAAAAAAAGTTACCCCACCACTTTTTCCTTTCTGTCTGAACTCTCAAAGATTCACATTCACAAAAAATTCACCAAATATCTTGTTCCCAACATTAGTTTCCTTGTAACCATGACTCTGTGACGGTTACATGATCATACCCATTAACCTCTATTTGTGCTGTTAATTGACTAATATATTGTTCAGAAACAATACAAATTTATGTAAAGAGCCATTAATTTTGCTTTTTATACCATTTATTTCTCATTTGACCTCTTTTGCTGCTTTTTTTTCATGTTTGTACACTTTGTCCCTTCCTGTCCCACTCTGCTTATCACTACCTAAATAACTGCCGTGCAACTCTGCCATACTCTTTGCTTTCTAACCCAACTTATCCCTCTCCAATGCAAAAGATAATTTTACATCAAAGGAGAAGGCCAAAAATGTTGCGAAAATAAAGTAAGCCTGATAATTAGGAGCATTTCAAAATTCGGCAAAGGACGTCAAAGGAATTGACAAAGTGGTCACTTTTTTTATTCACTGGTGGGATGTGAGCATTACTGGATGGCCAGCATTTCTTGCCCATCCCTAGTTACCCTTGAGAAGGTGGTGGTGAGCTGTCTTCTTGAACCACTGCAGACGAGAACTATAGGCTGACCCACATGCCCTTATGGCAATAATCCAGTATTTTGACCCAGCAACAGTGAAGGAATGGTATTATATTTCCAAATCAGGATGGTAAGTGATTTGGAGTGGAACTCGCAAGTGGTAGTGTTCCCATGTAACTGTTGCCCTTGTCCTTCCAGATGGAAGTTGTCATGGGTTTGGAAGGTCTAAGGATCTTTGGTGACTTTCTTCAGTACATTTTGTTGATAGTACACATTGCCGCTACTGACGTCAGTGGCGGAGAATGTGGATGCTTATGGATATGGTGCCAATCAAGTGGGCTGCTTTGTCCTGAATAGTTTCAAGTTTCTTGAGTGTCATTGGAGCTGCACCCATCCGGACAAGTGGGGAGTATTCCATCTCATTCCTTACTTGTGCCTTGTAGATGACATGCTTTGTATAGTCAGGAGATTAGTTACTCGCTGCAGTGTTCCTGGCCTCTGACATGCTCTTGTAACCACAATGTTTATATGGTAAGTCCAGTTGAGCTTCTGGTCAATGGTAAGCCCCAGGATGTTGATGTTAGGGGATTCAGTAATGGTAACACCATTGAATGTGAAGGGGTGCCAGTTAGATTGTCTCTTACTGGAGATGGTCATTGCCTGGCATTTGTGTCTGTAAATTTTACTTGCCACTTGTCAGCCCAAGCCTGGATATTGTCCAGATATTGCTGCATTTGAACGCAGACTGCTTCAATATCTGAGGATTCATAAATGGTGCTGAACATTATGCAATCATCAGTGAACATCCCTACTACTGAGCCTAGGACATTACGCTGACGAACTCTTGCAGATGCATCCTGGATCTGAGATGACTGGCCTCCAACAACCACAACCATCTTCCTGTGTCCTAGGTACGACTCCAACCAGCAGAGAGTTTGCCCTGATTCCAGTTTTGCTAGGGCTCCTTGATGCTACACTCGATCAAATGCAGCCTTGATGTCAGGAGTTGTCATCCTCAACTCACCTCTGGAATGCAACTCTTTTGACAAGTTTGAACCAAGAGTGTAATGAGGTCAGCAGCTGAGTGGCCCTGACTGGAACCCAAACTGGGTGTCACTGAGCAGGTTATTTCTGTGCAGGTGCTGCTTGATAGCATTATTGATGACACCTTCCATTACTTTACTGATAATCGAGAAGAGACTGATGAGGCGGTAATTGGCTGGGTTGCATTTGTCATGTATCTTGTGTACCAGACAGACCTAGGCAATTTTCCACATTGTCGGGTAGATACCAGTGTTGTAGCTGTACTGGAATAGCTTGTCTCGGGGTACAACAAGTTCTTGAGCACAAATCTTCAGTACTATTTCCAGAATGTTGTTAGGGCCCCATAACCTTTTAAGTGTCTAGTGCTTCCAACCATTTCTTGATATCACGTGGAGTGATCGAATTGCTGAAGACGAGTATTTGTGACACTGGAGAAGCCAGCATAGATAATCCACTCCCACTACTGGCTGAAGATTGTTGCAAATGCTTCAGCCTTACCTTTCACACAAATATGCTGGGCTTTTGAATAATTGAGGATGGGGATATTTGTGGAGCCTCCTCCTCCAGTGAGTTGTTTCATTGTCCACCACCATTCATGACTGGATACAGCAGGACCGCAGAGCTGAGGTCTAATCCATTGGTTGTAGGATCACTTGGCTCTGCTGATCACTTGGACTTTATGGCGTATGATGAAGATAGGAAATCCAGACAGAGCATCAGCCATGTGAGGAATGTGAGATTGCACACAGGTATCTTGTTGTACTCTTTGATGACACTAAAAATTTACTGAGTGGGTGGCCATTGGCTTGTTGTGTGAAGAACACACAGATCAGCCGCCAGCTACCTTGAAAGGCTCAGCTGTCATTGGCATTGTTGATTAGACCTGTTAAGGGGCTGGTCCTTTGTTGATAAATGCAATGCTTCAGGTATCACGTCCCTCAGCCAGCAACTCTGTGCATCAGAGAACTGTCTTTGAAATAAACATGGAGAAATCTGGAGAAACAGCACCCTAAGAATTCTGAAGTAGAGTCATACCAGATTTGAAATGTTAAGTCTGTTACTATATCCACAGAAGCTGTTAGACTTGTTTTAGACTGCCTTTCTTGTTGGCACCACTGCTGATGCCTAGTGCTCCAACCCAATTCTGAGCAGATGGTACTTAGGTCCACGACCACTTTCAATCACTAGGACCCTCATTGCCAAGTTTCTGCGGGGGTACCCTCCTCTCATTCAGCACTCCCAATTTTTAAAAACTTTAACCTATTTTTTCCGGTCAACCTGTTCAGTGATGTTAGTTACACACCCCTGGAGCAGCCTGGCCTTAAACCCAGAATTCTCAGGGCCCGGGCAGGAATACCGTAAGAGGCCCCCCGTACTACACCTGGTATTCGCAGGGAACCTCACATCCAAGTATTAAACGGGCCTAAGTTTGCTTAGTTTCACGAAATCAGGCGTTTTGAGACAAGTCCGGCCATAACGGCGAGCCATTGGTAATGCATTACCTCCCTTTGGCTGGATGCTCCCTTTATACAGATGACCTTATGTCCCAGGTTTTAGCTACGGGTTTCCAGGTATTCTCTACAGAAGTTGCTGACTCCTTTTTAAAACATTTCTCTGGCCCAGGATGAAACAAACACAAGGCTGCCGGTTTAGCATGTTAAACAGGATCCGAATTGACCGCCAGCCTATTGCTGTCCACATTTTACCCTTAAATGTAATAATCCTTCCTTTGAAACGCGTTCTCAGGATGAGGTGCTGGAGGTGAGGTCAGATCATATTTCCCGTTTCGCTTTGCCTCGGATGAAAAGAGTGGGTGCGGGCTTCCTGCTGGAATCACTGCTCCTGATTTGTGCCGTGTGTGACCCCCTGGGGAAGTCCTGGGACAACCGGGATGGGCTGATGCTGCTTGTCCAGCGTGTTAGCGCCGTATATGAGCAATGCCAAATGCAGAAGGATGAGGCGGTGTGTGCCACGTCATGGTTTCTTGGTGCTCATGTTGCATTGACGCACCAGACTGAACTTTCACACGGAAAAAACAGGAGAGAGCGAGAGAAAGCACGAATCAGAGCACAGGGGAGAGAAAGTTTGGAGACTGCAGGGAATTAAGTAGTAAAGCTTGGGACAGAGTTAGTGAGCGAGGGGATTTCGCAACCATTTTGCAAAGAAAGAAACCCAACCGTTACAGGAGCAAAACAAAACCCAACTTTGCCTTTATTTTCTCCCCCTCCCCGTCTCTTTTCGTTTGGGTAACAGTTGCATCTACCAGCTTGGGGTGAGGGAGAGCTGGGCTGGCGGGGCTCTCAGCTGTTCGCTAGAATAGCAGAGAATCCCCCCACCCCCTCACTTCATGCCAGCACTGTTAGACGAACTAGTTCCTGTATCTTAACAACGACAAAAAAAAACAGCCCGAATAAAGAGGAAGGCACTCCGGACGTGAGTAAGTGAGAACGAGAGAGAGAGAGAGAAAATTCCACTGCAGAAAATATAACGATCAATTTGAGCTGGATATTTTGAGGTAAAATTTGCTTTTTGATACTTTCCTAAAGCGTTTCTACTTGGCACGTAGTTAGTCTTCAAATGGAAACTTGTTGCGGTGCAGGCAGTGCTACATTATTTTACTGTGTGGCTGTAAAATGTTACAGAATTGTCGAGCTGTTTCTGTTTTGCAATCGAACTTGTCCAGGAAGTAATGAAGCATTGATTCGCGTTGCTATACCGCTCTCTATCATTCTTTTTACTTTTTAACAAAAAAAACTTTAAAATTGGATTTGCATTTTGGTGCACTTCTTTAAGCTGGAATATGCACATGTATATGTGTTCAACGGAATTGTTTTAAGTTTGCACTCCGTTGTCAAACTATATGCGTAGTATGCACGCGATGTGCTTTTGAAACAAATCTTACTGGCAGAGAGCGAAATTCTGGGATTTGGAGGGAGGGCATCATCATTGTCAAATGCGTTGTGCTGAAATGGGCACTACTGTTATATAGACAGAAAGAAAACTTGTGCATTTGTGTATGGGTGCAGTTTGATATCAGAGAGGATGGCAGACAATTCCTGTTTGATCAACATTTTCCTAATCACATTCCTGGTCTAGCATGACAGCAACAATCTGGAAGTAGTTATCGCGCAATAGTAAAAAACGTTCCTAATTTTACTTCATGGTGCGCGCGGCCTATTTATGGATATTGCTGTTCTCAGTGTGCATTCCTGCAGTGTTTTTTTTTAATCGCCCCCACTTTATTGCTTGGAGCCCGGGTCCCCAGGGTATCATCTGGGTCTCTGGATTACTGGTGACATTACCACTATACTTTCGCTTCTCCTAACAAACACAAATTGTATCTCTGTTGAACTGTGTGCCAACTATGGGATTAATTATGATGCTATTAATAATCATCTTATTGAACATTGGCTAATATGTGAGTGAAATTAAAGGTGCCAATAATCTGATTGGTCAGTAATTGGAACAGCAGGCTGCAGGCTTTGCGGACATGACGTGCGCAGATTGCCTTGAAGTATAATTAGCAATGCGTGAGTAACAGGCTTGCTGCTGTTCTGCTTCTTGTTCGGTTACACAAAAGTTCTGGTGTCACCATTTTACTAAACTACCTTGAAAACAATGTACCCATAAATATGTAACTCCGATTTCTTGCATTTTGAAACAACGCTGCCCCATTTTCTTTAAATGGCTTGTCGTGATCTTTGTGATGGGAGGGTGGGAATTTGAAATACAGCAAATAGCTGTAGCTGGGGCAACTGACGCTTTCTTGTCTGAGATGGATAGATTTTTGCTGGGGAAGGATATCGAGAAACATAGAACAAAGATGGGTAAATAGACCTGGGGGATTGATAGTAACTTGTAGAGCAGGCTTTAGGGACAGACGATCTTATTTGCATTCTTAATGTTGTTATGTTTCACGGGTAAATAAAAGCCCCGTATTTCACTTCTTGTTTTCTGGTATTTGTGCTTTCATGATATATTTTCTTTCATGCTCAAGAATTTTCTCTTGACGCCGCTCTTGCTCTCTATTTCCTGAAAACACACCTCTGACTGTGTTTTTGATCCTTCTTGTCTTTGACACAGCATCCATTTTACCTCCATGCCAAGAGACTTTTTTGCAACCTGAAAAGTGCTGCATAATTTCATGTTGCTTTGCTTGTAATTGTAAAAGGTGCTAATAAATTTGAAAGAATAATATTCACTATTAAAATTATGAATGGGCAAACTTAATATGTGTTACATGTTTTTATTGTTCAGTGTATACTCAAATGAGTGAGATAATCATCGAGTTGTACAGGGTGGAATCAGACCCCTCAGTCCAACTCGTCTGTGCCGACCAGATATCCTAAACTGATCTGGTCCCATTTACTGGCATTTGGCCCATATGCATCTAAACCCTTCCTGTTCATGTACCATCCAGATGCCTTATACATGTTGTAATTGTACCCACCTCCACTACTTCCTCAGGCAGCTCATTCAGTACACACACCACACTCTCTGTGAAAAAGTTGCCCCTCAGGTCCTTTTTAAATTGCACCTTATAACTCAAATCCTGCAATCCTGGCAACATCCTCGTAAATATTTTCTGAACCCTTTCGACTTTAACAGTGTCCTTTTTATAGCAGGGAGACCAGAATTGAGCCCAGTATTCTAAAAGCAGCCTCACCAATGTCCTGTACAACTGCAATATGACATCCCAACACCTATACTCAATGCACTGACCAAGAAATGCCTTTCCATCATCTTGTGACTCCACTTTCACGGAACTATGCACTTGCATTCCTGGGTGTCTTGGTTCAACAACGCTCCCCAGGGCCCTACCATTAACTGTATAAGTCCTGCTCTGATTTGCCTTACCAAAATGTAACACCTCACATTTATCTAAATTAAACCTATGTGCCACTCCTCAGCCCAGTGGCCCATCTGATCAAGGTTCCATTGTGCTCTGATATAAACTTCTTCACTGTCCACTAGATTGCAATAGAACTGAATTTCCTTTTGACTAATATCAAAGCAGTCATCTGTAATATGTTTCTCAGAATTTCAGTTCTGTTGATTTCAGTGGAGTTTTCTATGTCTGGAAGAAATGAACTTTAGCAACCATCAAACCTTTTCCCTTCCATGACAACTTCTATGACAAGGTCAGAAACCACATGACACCAGGTTATAGTCCAGCAGGTTTATTTGAAAACACAAGCTTTTGGGGCCTCACTCCTCCTCCAGGTGTTAGTGAGAGAGGTAGTATCAGACACAATTTATAAGTAAAAGATCAAAGGGTCACACCACTGATAAGGATGTATTAAACAAACCTAAGATGTTAAATCTTCAATCAGTTAGAAGGTTATAATTGATTAATATGTATATGTAAACCCCCAAATTCCTTTCAAGTCACGGTCCTGTGAGAACTAAAGGTTTTGTCAATGTAAAGAAGAGGTGACAATTTAGGTCAGACAATGCATGTTAGGTGTGAGGCTTTGTTTAGAATCTGTTTGTGTTTTCATTTGGGGTCAGACTGGTTTTATTTCTGAAGAAGGAATTTATGAAACACCGTATTGACTGACTGTCTATAAATTGTGTGCTTTTTGAAAAAAAGAGAATGTATCTGCAAATACACATTCACCCAATAGGTTCACTGCGTGTATTTGCAGATACATTCTATTTTGTTCAAAAAGTACACAATTTGTACACAGTGTGACGTTTCATAAATTCCTACTTTAGAAATAAAACCAGTCTGACTCAAAACCAAAACACAAGGCCTCACATGTAACATGCATGACCTAATCTCAAATGTCACCTCTTCTTTACACTAATAAAACCTTTAGTTCTCTCAGGACCATGACTTGAAAGGAATTTGGGGATTTACATATGCATTTTAATCAATTAAAACCTTGTAACTAATTAAAGATTTAACAGCATCTTAGGTTTGTTTAATGAATCCTTATCAGTAGTGTGACCCTTTGAGCTTTTACTTATAAATTCTGTGTCTGATACAATCTTTCTCACTAACACCTGAAGGAGGAGTGAAGCTCTGAAAGCTTGTGTTTTCAATTAAACCTGTTGGACTATAACCTGGTGTTATGTGACTTCCGACTTTATCCACCCCAGTCCAACATCGGCACCTCCACCTCATAGTTTCTTCTATGATATAGCTGCTTACGTATGAATTTCCCTGAATGATACATAAGTTGTATATAATTGTCTCTTAGATGGGAACAGATAATAGTCTCAATGTTTCAGGTTGTACTTGTGTATCTCCACTCCATTAAGACACTGACTTTTGTGCTGAATCGGTGGCCCTCCCTTGAAGCAAATTCACTTTATATCATGTTCTACCTAAAAGCTGAAGTGGCCCTGATCTCTGATATCCAGAGTTGTGTACTTTCTACTTGTGTACTGCAGCATCCGGGGATGTGGATATCATTAGCAATGTCAGGATCTGTCATCCATGCCAAATTGCCTGTGAAAGGAGTGGTTTGTTAGATCATTTGAGGGTAGTTATGAGTCAGTTACCTTTCTGTCCTACGTGTAGGCCAGATCAGGTCTGGATAGCAGATTTCCTTCCTGTAAGGACATTAGTGAAACTGATGGGTTCTTATAACAATTGGTGGTAGTTTCATGGTATCATGAATGAACAGTGGCTCAGTGGTTAGCACTGCTGCCTCAGAGTGCCAGGGACCCAGGTTTGATTCCAGTCTGTGTGGAGTTTGCGCATTCTCCATGTCTGGGTGCTCTAGTTTCCTCCCACAGTCCAAACATCTGCAGGTTAGGTGGATTAGCCATGCTAAATTGCCTATAGTGTCTAGTGTGGGAAATACAGGGATGGGGTGGGGGTGGAGGTGAGGGTGGGCCTGGGTTGGATGCTCTTCGGAGGGTTGATGCGGACACAATGGGGCTGAATAGCCTGCTTTCACACTGTAGGGATTCTATGAATGCGACTAGCTTCATATTCCAGATTAATTAGTTGAATTTAAGTTATGCCAGCTGCTTTTATGGGATTTGATCCTGTGCCCTCAGAGTATTTGTGCATCCACAGAGCCTACAGATTAACAAGCCATTGACATTACCCCAGCGCTACCTCTTCTTAATAGGATGTAATCAAGACTTAGAACACTGACAGACACTCTCACCCCTTGACACGGGGCACTGAAACAAATGAGGGGACATCTCATGTTGTCACCAGTATTTGGCTAAGAATTTAATGGAGAATTTTGGACCATAGGGCTCAGCTTCCTGATGTCTTTATCATCTGACTGATGTTGGACTTATTCTGAACACTTTTTTTGTTTCAATTATCAGCTAAACATTAATAATATCAGGAGAGATACAAGACAGGCGCTGATTCGCTATCACCTTTATACAACATCATAGAAAGTCACAAAGTGTCCCTAGAAGTTTAAGACACATACTGGGTTTGAATTACAACCTGGAGAAGCAATCAGACTGAAGGCTCTGGACCACATGAGCAGAAATAGTTATACCAGAAACTACGAGGACAATCCTGGAGTGATTCATAGTTGTTAATACAAGTGAAATTTCCTGATTCCTCCTAATAGGCTTACAGCTGTTAATTTTCTATACATAATATACAAAGTGCGAGTTAACTACCCACAGATTGTAATTGCAGAGTAGTGTAATTTTATGTCAAGTTAATAGCATGACTTCTTCAGATTATTTTAATGGATATAGGGAGATTCATGTATTTTTCTGCTCGAAACTACTATGGAAATTTTTTTGAGCACAGGTAAGATTGGGAAGGCCCCTAGGTAGTACATTGTGCAGAAGATATAATTCAAGTTATGAACTTTAGAAAGCTGCAATCTCTTTCCAAAAGGGATTGATTAAAGTTCCTAGCAGGAAGCTGGTGAGATAGTTATTTGGTTATCCCTTTAGGCAGCTTTGCTGATGTTAACTACTGATACCTCTTTCAAGCCCTGTCTAAACAGATATAAAGAGGTATCTAACTAAATGCTATCAGGTTTAGGTTACTGTGAAGGTGGCCAGCAGAACCTCAAACTTCCCTCATCTGGCCTGAAAAAAGCATCTCTGCCTGTCCTCACCCTAAGTACATAAGGATAAGAATTACCTTTTGCATTTTGGCACCTTCTCTGGAAAGTTTACTGAACAGGTATCTGACAATTGGCAGCTGCTCTGTACATCAGTAGGATTCCAGGGCACAGGGTGGGGTTGGAGCTGGAGTTTTGAAGTCCTGTTTCTCTGGGGTTTGCCAGGTGGAGGAAATTAAAATACTCCAGTCCTTCTGTTGTTCTCCTCCAGTTTTGTTCCTCTACTCGAAGCACAAAATGTTTTCCATTTAAGTGCAATTTTAAACATTTACCAACTGCTTATATTTACCTGTTCAACTTGCTGCAAACCTTTTTGCAATTCATTTACAAAGACACCCAGGTCCCTCTATCCTGAAGTTTTCTTCATTCTCTGTTTAAATAATAATTTGCTTTTCTATTCTTCCTGCCAGATTGGAAAACTCACATTTTCACACGTGATAGTCCATCTGCTATTATTTTTACTTGCCCATTAAATCTCTCTATATCTTTTCGCATTCTCCTTGCATCCTTCTTAATGGGGGATGTTTTAAGCACTGTCTTGAAGGTTGGAATGAAGGTATATAGGTGGAGACTTGCCAGGATAAAATTCCAAAGAGTAGGGTCTAAGCAAAAGAAAGAACAATCTCCAATGGTAGAGCAATTAAAATCAGAGATAATTTGAATTAGATGAACATAGACATTTTAAAAGATTTCAGGGCTGTAGGAGATTAAAGAAATTAGCATAGACAGAAGGGAGTTTCTGAGTGGTCTGGCAGACATAAAAATAGATAGGTCTCCGGGGCCAGATGAAATGTGTCCCAGGCTGTTGAGTGATATGGGTAGAGAATAGCAGGGGCACTGGCATCAACAGCCAGTTTGAATAGCTTCTGAAGGTTCAGTAGTGCTGAAACCAATGCAGTTGTCAGCACTCTGACACTCATCAGTTTTAAATATTTTGCCTCATAAAGTCACATAGTCATCCAGCAAAGAATCGGGCCCTCCGACCCACCCTGACTATGCTGACCAACAAACATCAAACCACGCTCATTCCATTTACCTGCACTTTGTCCATGGCCTACCATACCCTGACATTTTAAATACTCATCCAGATGCTTCTTAAATGTGCGCAAGTACCTGCCTTCACCACCTTCTCAGACAGCGGACTCCATATTTCTACCACCATCTGGATGAAGCATTTTCTCAGATCCCTTCTAAACTATTTAGCCCTCACCTTAAACCTGTGCCCTCTGATCTTAGGTACGTCTTCCATGGTGAAAAGATTCTCAAGATCTGTTCTGTCTGTGCCTCTCATCATTTTGTATACCTCAATCTGATTCCCCTTCAGCCTCCTCTGCTCCAAGGAAAACAAACCCAGTCTACCCAGTCAATCCTCCTAACTAAGACTTTTCATCCCAGGCAACATCCCTCATGAATCTCCTCTGCAGTGTAGTCGGATCCTTCCCATAGTGTGATGACCAGAACTGCGCACAGCAATTCATCTGTGGCCTATCTAATATTTTATAAAATTGTAACATGACTTCCTATATTTTATGTCCTGGCAAATGAAAACATGTATCCTGTACACTGTCTTTAATGCATTGCTTGTGCTGACAACTTCAGGGATCTGTAGACTTGCGCACCAAAGTCCCTTTGTTCTTCAGTACACCGTAGGGACCTACCATTCATTATCCTTTACTTATCAGACCTCCCGAAATGCATTACCTCGCAATTATCAGGATTATGTTCAATGTGCTATTGCGCTGTTTAATTTACCAGTTGATCAATATCAGATGTATCCTGTGACCATCCTTCTCACTATCAACAATACCACCAATTTTCAAGTCATCTGCCAACTTACTAATCATACCTTCTATATTCACATCCAAGTTGTTAACCTACATAACAAACAACTAGAATCCCCGCACTGATTCCTGGGGTGTATGCCATTGGTTACAATTCCAAAAACAACCATCTGCCACTATCCTTTGCCTCCTGTTTTCAAGCCAATTTTTACATCCAGTTTGCCAACCTGCCTGGGTGCCTTGGGCTCTTACCTTTTGGAACAGCCTTCCAAGTGGGACTTTGTCAGAGGCCTTCCTGAATTCAATGTAAACCGCATCATTCAATATATTCAGTCACCTTTTCAAAAAAATACTCAATTCATTTTGTCAGGCAAGATCTTTGCAGGTGTTGACTAATCCTGTCTCTCAGATTTCTTTCCAATCGGTTCTCTATCGCTGACATCAGTAATTACCTGGCCTATCCCTGTTGCCCTTCTTGAACAAAGGAAGCACATTAGTTATCCTCCATTCAACTGGGACGTCATCTGTGGCCTGCAAAGTATTAAATATCTCTTCCAGGGCCCCAGCAATCTTCTCCCTTGCAGCCCATAGCAGCCTGGGATACATCTTATCAGGCCTCGGGGATTTATGCAACTTTATGCCTGCTAATGTATCTCATTGTTAATAATAACATGGTCTAGAATCTCGCCATCCCTACTGAAAACCCCGGCTACAATGTCTCTCCTGATGAATGCAGATGACAAAATTTGTTTGAGAGCTCACACACATCTCCTCTGTCTCCATGCATAGATTGCCCCTTTTCCTGATAATCCTCTTACTATTAATATACTTACAAAATATCTTGGGATTTTCCTTAATGCAATCTGCCCAAAAGTGCTTTGTGGCCTCTCCTTGCACCCCCAATTTTTATTTAAGCAGCATCCCCCCCCACCTTTGAAGCGCCTTCCCTGTTTTAATAAGATGTACCTGAATTATACTTCCTTCTTTTTCTCTATCAAACTCTTGATAACCCTTGACATCCTGTACTTGCTGTCCTTGCCCTTCACTCTTAGAGGAACGTCCTGGTCCTGAATTCTCATTATACTACTTTTAATAGACTCCCCACTTTCCAAATGTAGACTTATCTGTCAGTAACTGCGCCTACTCTTCTGTTTTCCAGATCCAGTCTAATGACATTGAAATTGGCCTTGCCGCCCCCCCAGTTTAGGCACCAAACTTCTGCACTAACCTTGTCTCTCCACAGTGACTTTGAAACTTACAGATCACTGTCACTATCTCCAAAGTGACCCTGTCATGGCACGGTGGTAGTCTCCCTACCCCTGGGCCAAAAGCCCTGGGTTCAAATCCCACCTGCTCCAGAGCTGCATAATAACATCTCTGAACAGGTTGATTAGAAAAGATATTTAAAAAATCAGCAAAATGCTCGTCCACTGAAACTTCAGCCATTTGATTGATTTCTTTCCCTAGGATTAGGTCTAGCACACCCCATCTCTCGTATGTACTGGCACAAAAAATTTTTCTGGATTCTCTTTTAAAAATTCCACCACATGCAATCCTTTCACATCATGCTGATCCCAGTTAATGTTAGCAAAGTTGAAAAGCTTTTTCATTCATTCGTGGGATGTGGGCATCACTGGCTGGCCAACATTTCTTGCCCATCCCTAGTTGCCCTTGAGAAGGTGGTGGTGAGCTGCCTTCTTCAACTGCTGCAGTCCTCCTGCTATAGGTTGACCCACAATGCCCTTAAGGAGGGAATTCCAGGATTTTGACCCAGTGACAGTGAAGGAACGGCAATCTATTTCCAAGTCAGGATGGTGTGGCTTGGAAGGGGTCTTGCAACTGGTGGTGTTTACATGCATCTGCTGCCCTTGTCCTTCTGGATGGAAGTGGTTGTGGATTTGGAATGTGCTGTCTGAGGATCTTTGGTGAATTTCTGCAGTGCATCTTGTAGATAGTACACACTGCTGCTACTGAGCGTTGGTGGAGGGAGTGGATGTATTGCCAATCAAGCGGGCTGCTTTGTCCTGGATGGTGTCAAGCTTCTTGAGTGTTATTGGGGCTGTACTCATCCAGGCAACTGGGGAGTATTCTGTCACACTCCTGACTTGTGCCTTGTAGATGATGTTCAGGCTTTGGGGAGTCAGGAACTGAGTTACTTGCGGAGGTATTCCTAGCCCTTGACCTGCTGTTGTAACCACTGCATTTATGTGGTGAGCCCAGTTGGGTTTCTGGTCAATCGTACCCCCCCTGGATGTTGATATTAGAGAATTCTGTGATGGTAACACGATTAAATGTCAAGTGGCGGTGGATAGATTGTCTGATATTGGAGATAGTTATTACCTGGCATTTGTGCAGTCCAACTGTTACTTGCCACTTGTCATCTCAAACCTTGGTATTGTCCAGATTTTGTTGCATTTGCACATGGATTGCTTCAGTAACTGAGGAGTTGTGAATGGTGCTGAACACTGTGCAATCATTGGCAAATACCCTCACTTTTGACCTTACGATGAAGGGAAGGTCATTGATGAAGCAGCTGAGGATGGATGGGCCTAGGACACTACCCTGAGGAACTCTTGCAGAGACGTCCTGAGTCTAATATGACTGACCTCCAACAACTCCATACTGGTTTGAACCTGTTAGCTATTTGCAAGGGTTGAGTCTCCTTCATTTTTACCACCTTGATTCCCATAACTGTCTCATTCACAGTCATACATTCCTGACCTTGGCCACAGGTCACATTGGAAGACACCTAGCCCAAGAAGTGTGACTAACTCCTAGAATAAAGTGTTCAGGTCACTTCCCCCTTCTCCAACATATCACAGTATCTGAAGCTTGGCTTCCAGCTCATCAGTACTGAACAGCCGTTCTTCAACCTTCACATGCTGCATGCTCAACCTGACAGATGTGTTCTCAGAACTCAGCCAGCTTGATCAGTAATGGTGCTGCTGAGCCACTTTTGCCAATGGCATTGAAATCTACCCCCAGAGTATTTTATTTTCATGCTCAGGGCTTCCTCCAAGTGATGTTCAACATGGATAAGTACAGATTCATCAGTTGAGGCAGGAGGGTAATTGTATCAGTAGGAGGTGTTCAGATGATATGTAACTTTTTGGGCACATTGTCCAGTACATCATAATTGATTTTGTAGGAGTTTTGCCGGAGTGCTTGTGGAGCTGACTTCAAGAAAATCACTTGTCTTTGTTTGATGGTCCTCTCATTGAACCTGAGGAATGAGATGTGCACATTGCTGATTGAATTTCTCCAGTTTAAAAGAGGGAGACTGGGATGATGCAGCCATCTTTTCTAGCACCACGTGAGCCATTTGTGACATTTCTTACATGGTCCTTGTTGAGCATATTTGACTCTGAAAAGACCAGGAATTGACCATGAAATCACAGTAGCTGTTCAACGAATGATGGTGGGCCATCCGGGAAGGCCTGGAGGAGCTGATTTCTATTGTGTTTATTTAAATTTTAAAAATTCTGCCTGGTTTTCATAGATAAACAAGTTTGTAACAATGTATACAAGCAGCTAGACAAAAGAAATGTATGAGTCAGATGAGAATGTCAGAGTACACTTGAGAATCAGTATGATATCATTATTTTGGCCACACTTCTAATCTTTTTTAACTGGCTGGTGGGGGATTTCCAAGAAACATAAGAAGGGAGTGCGTAAGATGGTGCTGTCAATCTGATGATTGCATCTGCTGAAACATCATAATTGGTTTAAAAAAAAAACAAGTATGAGTGACTGAAGAATTAATACACAAATGTTCAATGCATTCAAGTGAATTTCCTTCCTTGACTGTTTTTGAACAGAGGCATTAAACGATTGGAAAGGTTAAAGAATTCATATCTAATTGCAATTGTAGACCTGCTCGTTGGAATTTGTAGAACATAGTATAACTGCAAAATAAGTAATAAACTGGCAGTTACATTGCACCTTTGAAACCCTACAACCAGTGAAGTTCTTTCAAAGTGTCAGCACTATTGTAATGTGAGAACACGGCATAAGTCAATTAGCACACCGCACAATCCCACAAATATTAATGCGTTTATGATTAGATAATCTGTTTTCGTGATGTTGGTTGATGAATACTTAATGACAGCTATTCCTATTTGTAATAGTGGCATAGGATCTTTTTAATTCACCTTGAATTAGTTTAATAGAGCTCCGAAAGACAGCATCTTAAAGACTGGACACTTGCAATGTTTCAAAACTCCCCTGTGTCAGCCTGGATTGTGTGATCCAGTCTTTGGAATGTATCTTTGGAATGTACAGTATTCTGACTCAAAGGTGAGAGTCATATCATTGAGCTGACATACAGTTGGCTTCAGCTTCATATCAGCAGTAAACTGGCACTGAAGACAGGGGCACAAGAGCCATCCTGAGAGAGATGGTGTAGGAACCTACGTGTTTGACTTGACAGCATGTGGAGTATAAATTCAGTGCAGAGACAAAAGTGATTTTGAAAGACACAATGTTTAGCTCTTTGCCACAGCAATCCAAATTTATACCACTGCCTCACAATAAATGAATTATTGATAGATATTCAGTGGGGAAGATTTTACATAGAAGCTGAAGTGACGTTGAAATATCCAAAACACCTCCATTGTGAAGGCACACTTTTTCAGGTACTAAAGTAGCAGGCCTTCACCAGGTTAAGGGTGGAAATCTCTCCCATTGAGAGATACTAACCAGTCAGTGGTCTGCAGCTGCTTTGCTCATGGCTGGGGAAAACTGCCACCAGAGGCCCCAGACCAAGGAGAGATCCAACCAGAGATAAATCATGCCAGAAAGCATATCAGAGATGGGATTCATTGGAAGGTGGAGAGGTGTCAGTTGTCACACTCAACTGCCTCCACTCCACTGTCTCAGGAAATGTACCTCCACAGGACACTATAAGCCAAGCTTTGCTTTTCATGTTTGCAGTGTGGTGACAGGCCTGCCTACCTCTTGGGTTAGGTTCACTGGCATGGGATGAGACCCATAAATAATTATTGCCCATTTAAGGGCCTCATTTGGCAACTGGACTGGAAGTCTTAACACAGACCTTTCTGCTTTGGACTTAATTTTGCCAGATGTGCGAGGGTGGTGTTGTGCTTGTTTGTCACCTAATAAAATGCCATCTTCATCTTCAACGTACTAAAAGAGAAGGAATTAGGTCCCTACAAATGCTTTTAACTCTTAGTCCTTGAAATTACACAGATGTTGGGACACAACATATGCTGAATGAATTTTTTTTAGTTTGCTATTGTAACAGTAGTATCAGTGAATTTAACCTATTTTGACCTATATCATGGGAACGTGTTCAGCATTCACTTAGTATAATGCAGCAGGGTTTGAAGGTTTTAAAGTCTTTTGCGCAAACTTGTTTTGCAAATGTGGATTACGTTATATACCACTCCACTGAACACCCACCTCTGACACAACTTCAATTATATCGTGTGGTGTGTGATGTTGAGTGACTCAGCTATCAGTGGAACAAATCAGCCTCTTAATTGGGAAATTAATCTCCACTTAATGATGCCATTTTACCATTATTGGGCTTTAACCCATGATAGGAAAAGCCTAGGCCACGCCCCAGACGGGCAGATTTCTCTGCATGCATTGGTGGTAGGCAGAATGTGGGGTACCCTTGCCCTATCAAAGGGCCCACCCGTATGACCTCTCAAATCTTAGCCTCTCATCAACAACTGCATGCCAAGCAAGACCCTATGAACCTAACCAGATTCTAATCCAATGTCATGTGCCTCCATCCCAAAATTCTAGAGAGCTGATTGGCCAGCAGCTCTGTTAGATGGCAATTTCTGATCCAGAAGGGTTGGAGACTTATTTCAATTTATTAACAAGCACCACACGTGAAGTTGTCCCTTGCTGGAGGTGCAGATCTCTGCTGATGTTAGCAAGGCTGGCACCTACTTTATTTTTGTTTTGTTGGCTGCAGGGCATAGTTTGGATACATAGATTAATGACTGAACCTTAATCAACCTTAATGACTGAATTCAAAGGAAGAGCAGCAGCCCTTCTGCTTGGAGTCTGGTTGTTTGCAGAAGCTACCGAAAGGATTGTCAGCCTCCTATAGATGTTCATTCTTGTGCCCTTAAGTCTCCCAAGCTAGACCCACAAGGTAAATACTACGATCTGAACTATAGTTGTGACTTGGTTGAAGGATGCCAAGGTACATCTATGTACTAGTGGGCCTATATATTGCATCTCAGGGATCAATGTTCCTCAGAAAACTCCTGCAATTCAGTCAAGGGTGATAGGGTGTCTGTGCTGTGTTTCACCATGAGGAAGGCCTCGCTGATGCAGAGGCTGTTCACTAGCAGAAAACACATGCTCTCAGCGGATTCTTTGCTGTGATCCAGCAACTGCACCGAACACTATCTTCCACCAAAGTAATAGCAGCCGACTGGAAAAGCCCTCAAACATGCTCAGGGTTTGCGCTGCACTCACCTCTCACCATTCCACCTTCCTTCCCCAGCCCACCCCTCCTCTCTCTATTTATTTCTGAGCTCCCTTCCCCCTCCCCAGACCTGAAGAAGGGTCCCAACCCAAAGTGTCAACTTTCCTGCTCCTCTGATGCTGCCTGGCCTGCTGTGCTCCTCCAGCTCCGCGCTGTGTTATCTCTAACTCCAGCATCTGCAATTCTTACTATCTCCCAGAGAGGCTAGGGTTTCTTCTGAACCTGCTAACAGTCTACACATTAAAAGTTTTTGCAATTTTAGAAAATCCCAACATCACTATTGTAAACCAAGTCATGGCCAATTCTGAGAGATCTTTTGGCAATATGCAAACGAGCAGCTGTTATTTTAGTATCAATGTTTTAAACTAATTTTATTTTCATGTAACTACCTAGGTTTTGTGACAGGCTGTCTTTTGGCTGAATATTCTAAAACCTGAGCAAAATACTTCATTTTTCAAGGAGTAAGCATAGTTTTGTCCACTGAATGTATTAATAGAATTTGTGCTGTGAGCAAGTCTACTGCTGTTTACCTCAAATACAATAAACTGTGACAATCTTTTAGACACAGTTTAATGACTAATTTTAAAGGTTGATCCATCCTTAATTGTAAGGTATGTCTTACATTGGATTATGGAGTTAATGCCTTAAAGGTGTTTCTTTTTGTTATCTTGTTGATTCTGGCTGGCAGCAGTTGGCTACCCAGGCAACAGTCTGTCTGATACTGTTAATTGCAATCCAGCACATTGCATTGTGGATGGGCACAGAAAGCTAGCACACAGGTGCAGCAGGAAATTGGGAACGTGAATGAAATGTTGGCCCATTGACCTTAATGGGCGTTGCACACAAATTAATCAGTTGAAAAATAGGGGTAATTTACTAGTGGTCATTAATAGACACAAAAAAATACCATGAGTGATTTGGTGATGGGAAATAAAATGTTCAGTTGTGTGCAAGAGCATTTCTGGATTTTAAAAAAGAAAGGATGTTGGCCCTTATTTGAAGGGGATTGAAGCAGGGAGTAGGGAAGCCATACTACAACTGTGTTAGGTGCTGGTGAAACCATACGTGGAGTACTATGAGCAGTTTTGATCCCTTTTTCTAAGGAAACATTTTTTCATCGGTGGCTGTTTCAGAGGAGGTTTGTTCGGATGATCCCGCGAATGGAGGGATTTCTTATGAGCAAAGGCTAAACATGTTAGGACCCTACTAATTGAGTTTAGAAGAATGTGAGTAATGATCTCATTGAAACATTTAGGATTCTTAAGCGGCTTGACAGGATAAATGTTAAGAAGATGTTTCCCCTCATGGGAGAGTTTAAGACCAGAGAGCATAGCCTCAGAATTAAGAGGTGCCAATTTAAGATTGAGACAAGTACGAATTTCTTCAGTCATAGGGTGGTGAGCCTTTGGAACTCCTTGCTACAGAGAACTGTGGGGTCAGTGTTCTTGTGTATATTCAAAGCAAAGATAGATTCTTGATCAGTAGGGGAATCCAGGGTTATGGGCTAAAGGCAGGAAATTGGATGTGAGGATTGTCAGATCAGCCATGGTCCTGTTGAATACTGAAGGAAGCTCGAGAGCCCAAATAGCCTACTACTGTTCTTATTTCTTATTGTCTTATGGATTTATGATCTTGTGGCACATTGTTAGCATTCCTGATACTTCACCCCTATGTCTTCTCAAAGAGAACTTAAAAGTGCGTGAATATGCTGAATAAAAGGATTCCCTACCAAATGTGAAACATCAACTCATGCCAGCATCTTGCAAATTTGGTGTTAAGTTGATCAAACATGATGTGAAGTACTGTGATACATTTCTAAATGCCATGGTGAGTTCACCTTCATCATGCAAAGCACAGTGGTTTATGCAGAAGGCCTTTCACCACCTTGTTGTAGAATCATAACACAGAAAAAGGCCTTTTGGCCCACAGGTTAGAATATAATAAAATTTATCTTTTCAAGCAGTACATTGCAAGTTACAACAACTTGTTGCATGAAACAGTTTGACTCAACTCAACTGGGAGCAGTGGCGACAGCCAGGAATGTAGACAGTCCCAAAGAGGAACCTCATGGAGCTCAGACTTAGTTATCTCACCCAGGTCAGGCTGGTAGGCTCTGGTAATGGAAGTTGCGGTGGGGGGGAGGTGTGGCGCTGCGGGCTCAGGTAAGAAGGTTGATGGCAAACCCCGATGGAAGAGTGAGATTTCCTTTTGGGAGAGGCCCCTATTGGGCATAATAGCCTGAAAGGAGGCATCCCCTTTCTTCCCTGACCACCTGTTGGCTAGGTTTCACTTGGCAAACTCCACAACAGTGCTGAGTGAAATCCCAGTGATGGTGGAGGAGGCCCTTCAGTGACCATTCAGTTGTTCCATGGGTGGGCTCAACACCTTTCCTGTTCCTCGTATTAATTACAGCAAGGGCAGGTAGGCACATGGCATTTGTCACCCCATCTATGTCTGCCTTAGTATTCCATGAGACCTGTAAAGCTCCGACCCTTATCTCTCAAAGGCAACTAGGAATGGGCAATAAATGCCCATCTTTGCTTGTGATATCAAAATCCTGAGAATGAATGAGAAAATCACACATGTTGAAATTTTAGCAAACCTTAATTGCTGAATAATTAATATCCTGTATTTAGTGCTCAGCAGCTCACTGCTCCAATGCTGACAGATGTCCCAAAACTTACACACGCGTTTGAGCAATAACTTTGTTATTGGGAGTCTGAAGCAGTGTGACACCCTCTACAGACAGTCTTCCTTATTTTCGAGTAGGGTAAGCAACACCATTGCTTTCAACCAATCAGGTTGAGAATCCTGACTGATCAAGGAGACTGCTAACCAGAAAATATAAATTTTAATATTTGATGCATTGCAAAATGACATTCAGAAAGTGAAGAGGGGTTGATAAAAGATCAGATTATAATAGAGATAAAAGAGACAAAGAAAAGGGACACCATTATTAAAATCTCCCTCAATAAATTGTGAAGGAATGCAATTCCACATTTGCAAAGTATCTTTTTCAGCGACAGAGAGATTGTTGGATCATAAATGAAACCTGCATTGCTAAAGTTTACTTGCATATTAATGCATCAGTTCTAGCTTTTTCACACATTTTGTTTTGGACAGTACAACAGCATAGAACATAGAACATAGAACAATACAGCACAGAACAGGCCCTTCGGCCCTTGATGTTGTGCCGCCCTGTGAACTAGTCTAAGCCCATCCCCCTACACTATCCTATCATCATCCATATGCTTATCCAAGGACTGTTTAAATGCCCCTAATGTGGCTGAGTTAACTACATTGGCAGGCAGGGCATTCCACGCCCTTACCACTTTCCGAGTAAAGAACCTGCCTCTGACATCTGTCTTAAATCTATCACCCCTCAATTTGCAGCTATGCCCCCTCATACTAGCTGACGTCATCATCCTAGGAAAAAGACTCGCACTGTCCACCCTATTTAATCCTCTGATCATTTTGTATGTCTCTATTAAATCCCCTCTTAGCCTTCTTCTCTTCAATGAGAACAGACCCAAGTCCCTCAGTCTTTCCTCATAAGACCTTCGCTCCAGACCAGGCAACATCCTGGTAAATCTCCTCTGCACCTTTTCCAATGCTTCCGCATCCTTCCTGTAATGGGGCGACCAGAACTGTACGCAATATTCTAAGTGAGGCCGCACTAGCGTTTTGTACAGTTGCAGCATGACATCATGGCTCCGGAACTCAACCCCTCTACCAATGAAACCTAACACACCGTATGCCTTCTTAACAGCACTATCAACCTGGGTGGCAACTTTCAGGGATCTATGTACCTGGATACCAAGATCCCTCTGCACATCCACACTACCAAGAATCTTTCCATTGACCCAGTATTCTACCTTCCTATTATTCTTCCCAAAGTGAATCACCTCACATTTATCTGCATTGAACTCCATTTGCCACCTTTCAGCATTGCATCCTAATGTGGATTTTAATGCTGAGTCAATTGGCCAGCTTTGGGTCAGGTGCACCTTGTAAAGAGCCTAGATAAATGAACAAAAGTTTTGAATTTCTGTGTTTAACTGAACAAGTTCAGACTGCAAATATTCTTGTTTGATCAACTCCATTTTAACAGCAGAGGGAACAGCACCACCTGCAAGATCCCCCTCCAAGCTACTCACCATCCTGACTTGGAATCTTATTGCTGTTCCTGCAGTGTCATTTGATTAAAATGTTTGAACTTTTGCCTTAATGGAATTGTGGGTCTGGCTGCAGTATGTGGACTGCAGCAGTTTAAGAACGCAGCTCACCACCACCTTCTCCAGGATAACAATGGACATACAATAAAAGCTGGCCCATTTCCCATGAGTAAAATTGTATGGTGGCATAAGGATATTAAAATTAAACGTTGTGGAGAATCTTTTTTAAAGATCTATTTGATCTAATAGGAGGCTTAATGCTTATAGGAGGGATAAAGGAACATATGTGAGGTGGGTGGGAGTGGAGATGGGACAGGGGAGGTACCAGCAGGACATGTACCAACATACTATTTAGGATCAGGACTAGGTTATTTGGCCCCTAGAATTTGCTTTGCCATTCAGTAATATGATTCTGGCCACAGTTCCACATTCCCATCTGTCCCTGTTAACCTTAGACTCTCTTGTTATCAAAAATCTGTTCTCTACCATGAAAATATTCAATAAATTTGCCTCTGCTATTATCAGGGGAAGAACGTGCCAAATATTTTTGATCCTCTGAGAGGAAAATATCTTCCTTGTCTCTATACAGTTGCTTGGTAGTACAGAATGTAAATCTTGTTGAAAAGGGTGACATTTTGCCAAAGCTTTTTGTTTTGCATTCATGTCAAGCACGAGTGCAAGCATGTCAAAATTTAAATGATCACGGCAATTTATCATTACAAGAGAAAATGGGGCTTATTAGTTAGAAAATTGACTCTGATTAGCCAAGATGTTACCATGAAGGTTGCATGTGGGAAAACATAGGCTTCCCAAGCTTTTGGCTAACTCAAAACAGGTTTTAGGCTAGAAGTACTACTCGTGTGGCCACTGCATCGTAGCACATGAAATAATTTGCTTAACCTGTTGTTCTGTTTTTTTTTAAATACTTAGCATTTCCAGGGTAATTTGAGAGTGACTGGGCACTTATCCCGTTTGAAAGTGGTGGCATTTGGCCCATTTGTAAGTTTGTACCAGACACAGTGAATTGTGATCTGATAATGAAACAGATTACCTTGCAGAATGGTTTGTGTCAAGCTTATGTTTAGAAGATCCCTGTTAAGGTCAATCTTATATGTGGAACTATACACATCACACCGTATGTGCTGAATGAAGAAGGTAAGCTTGCAATGGACCTTACTGGAGAACCCATTAGTGGGTTTCCCAAGTAGCAGGATAAGTGGCATGTTCCACTGACAAAATACTTCCATTAGTCTGAAAAGGTGTTCTGCCTACCACACAATTGACATTCTGTATGAACTTTATGCCAGTGCGATGTTAGATACATAGTCCACGCAGCTCAGTAGTTGCTTTTCAAATCAGTTAGCAGTTCCTTTGGTCATTTATAATAGTTTGAATGCAGACCATACTCTGTCTGCAAAAAGCAAATCAAACAGACTACTGTGAAATGTGATACTGCATATGCACGGCATTTGCTGAGCTATTGAGTGTACTAGTAGGTGCAAAATCAAGCAATGAAACAATCAGCTGAATTGTAACATGGTTCGCTTTGACATGCTGGACTCTTCTCTTCAAACAAAAGGAATATGTTCAAGCCTTGCACCCTTTTTGAATCATCTTGGAGCTTGGGGATCTTATGCTCCTTTGCCTTCTCCATTTCAACATCTCAATAAATCAGGGCCAACTTCCCAGCCAGCCAGCATTTTTTTTCATCCTGTAGAAATTGATGTTTGAAATTTGGTATTCTTGCATTTGTCCTGATGAGGATGGAAAGAACAGTGCAGGATAGAAAGCTTCAATAACATACCTGAGCAGTTGATGTTTAGCTAAAGGCCGTAATGAGGTCCAGTGCTGAGTGGCCCTGGCAGACGCCGATATTAAAATATCTTCTAATCAACCTGTTCACAGATTTCACACCCCTGGAGCAGATGGGAGTTGAATGTGGGTCTCCTGGCCCAAAGGTACTACCACTCCACGACTGAGCATTGTTGAATAGGTTATTACTGAGTAAGTCCAACTAGTTAGTGTGATTGATGATGCCTTCCATTACCGTTTTTGAGAGTAGACTGATGGGATGGTAATTGAAAAACGAAAGAACTGCGGATGCTGTAAATCAGGAAACAAAACAGAAATTTCTGGAAAAGCTCAGCAGGTCTGTCAGCATCTGTGAAGGGAAAAACAGAGTTAACGTTTTGGATCCAGGTGTATTTGTCCTGGTTTTGGTGGACAGGATATACATCAACGTGGATTGATGCTTGGTTGTAGCTTCACTTGAAATGTTTGGCCATGGTGTAGCTAATTCTGGAGCACAAGCTTACGGTTCCTTACATGGAATGCCGTTAGGACCCAGAGGCCGTACTATATTCCATAGTAATTGTATTTAGAAAGCTGACAACTGTCATCTATCCCCAAAAGCTGGATGCCAGCCTCACCTGGTGAGCATGCTGCACAACAATTTGAATTGGTAAACCTGAAGTTCTGAGTTCAAATGCGACCAGTTCAAGTTGTGAAATATGAATTCATTGAACTGAATAATAAAAGCAGTTAAATTGAATTCCAGTTATAGAATAGGATCATAGAATCCCTACAGTGTGGAAGCCAGCAGTTCAGCCCATTGAATTCACACTGAGCCTATGAGCCCTGTCTCATCCAGTAAAGGCTGTGGGACTTCCAGGAGATAACTGGCCCACATGTTCTGTAGGGCAGCACGGTGGCTCAGTGGTTAGCGCTGCTGCCTCACAGCACCAGGGACCTGGGTTCATTTCCACCCTCAGGCAACTGTGTGGAGTTTTCACATTCTCCCCGTGTCTGTGTGGGTTTCCTCTGGGTGCTCTGGTTTCCTCCCACAGTCCAAAGATGTGCAAGCTAGGTGGATTGGCCATGCTAAATTGCCCATAGTGATCAGGGATGTGTAGATCAGGTGGGTTATGTGGGGGTGGGTCTGGGTGGGATGCTCTGAGGGTCAGTGAGGACTTGTTGGGCCAAAGGACCTGTTTCCAGACTGTAGGGATTCTATGATCTCTGAAATGGAAATTACATTCCTCCCTGTTCTAACCCGTGAGTGCACTTGCAGTTTCACAGAATGTAGTTAATTCTTAAAGATTTCAAGGTACCTCTGTAATAACTCATGCAATGTTTCACTTATGTCCAAAGCAAACTAAAAATTGTTATACGCTAGCTCTTTGTACCCAAGATTGATTGTGTCTTAGCAATTTTTGGTGACTTTACATAATATAATCTGTTGCGTTATAGCTAAAGCTTTTATACCTTAATTATTGAAACACACAAAGTCTTAATGCAGTGGTTTACTTGTTATCTATTGAGGTGACTACCCTATAGTTGAAGGACGCTGAGAAGGGCTAGATTGAGTGGGAAGTACCTTTGCAAACGGGGAAAGAGGAACAGGTACGCTCGCGTACCCCACTAAGCAAACATGTTAACATTCTGTATGATTGCGACCCCTCTCCATCCCTGCCACATCCAGTAGCCCACAGCGTCTGAGAACTGCTCCCCTCTGATGTGTGCTCCGTGAGCCACACCGTTTCCCTCCCTTGATGTTTCAACCTCTCCTCGAAGCTCCCTGGCTGAACACCAAAAATGTGCAGGCTAGGTGGATTGGCCATGCTAAATGGTCAGTGCCAGATCTTGCTGGCTACATCCAGGAAACAGATTTTAAAGGTGTTACTTGGACACTGCTGTCAATCACAGCAGGATCTGAGGGAAAAGTTTTTCTTCTATTTCTGCACCCCCTCACCTGCTTTTTAAGATATTTCTTAAAACTTAACATTTTTTGCCCTAATATCTTTCTTTATACGTGGCTCAGCACCAAATATTATTTTACAAGGGTCCTTTCCAATGCCTGGAGCTGTTTTATTATGTTAGAAGTGCTATATAAATGCAGGTTGTTTTTTAAATATTTCTAAGCTTGTGACTAATGTTGTTTGGAGCTCAGCAAACTTACGTAAACAGTTGCTAAAATCAGAGGAAATCAGTCCCTGAAGGGTTTTTTAGTATTTTTCTTTCAGGGCTGTGGAACATCTGATGGAGAGATTTGGCTGCATTTGAAAAATCTGATTCAAAACAGATGGACTATCACATCATTCGTTCTCACTTCTTGAATAGAGGGCACAACAGCATGATGTTCTGCAAACATATTGGCAAAATAAAACAGCGTTGCACTAATGAGTGGAAAGTATGGTTTTTTTTTTAAATGCAGGGCTTGACTGCCCTGGTTGTGTTTTGTAGCATCTACTGTTTTCAAAAATAAAGTTCATTGCATATGTTTGGGGCACAAGGAGGGGCTGGGGTGGGGACTACGTCTCCCTTTTAAGACAGAACCTTGTACTTCGCCTTATTTGGGTTCGTTTTCTGGTAATTTTCAACTCTTTGGTAGTGATGTCTGATGGCTGCTAGCAACTCTAACATGCATTAGCCATAGATTGACTTTCCTTGTAAAAGCCCCAATAATGACCGTTGGCTTGCTACTTCATGGTGCAGGAATGTTAGAACCAATTCTTGTTTCTTTGTCACCAGCAATTTGCTTCTGTTGGAGTTATTTGTACATGTCAAGCAATTGCAATCCTGGTCAATTAAACCTCCCAAATCCCTGAGCGTGGAGATGGTGGCAGAGTGGTAATGTCTCTAGGTTTGTTCATTCAGAAGGTCAGGCAAATGCTGTTTGAACAATCCCACCATGGCAGCTAGTGGAATGTAAACCTTGTTGCTGTAATGGTGATCCAAGTCATTTTTATAAGAAAGTAAACTGCCATGAGGTTAATATAGTGCTTATGTTATTTGGCTAGTAATGCAGAAGCTGAGATCAGTGATCCAGAGTACAGGGAGTTAGGTTGGAAGCTGAAGTCCAGGACAAACAGGGTCACTATCTCTGGATTACTACCAGTGCCATGTGATAACGAGGTAGGAAATAGAGAGAGAGTGCAGCTCAACATGTGGCTACAGGGCTGGTGTAGGAGGGAGGGCTTCCATTATGTGGATAATTGGAGCACGTTCTGGGGAAGGTGGGACCTGTACAGTAAGGACAGGTTGCACCTGAACTGGAAGAGCACAAATAACCTTGGTGGGAGGTTTGCTCGAGCTATACAGGATGGTTTAAACTAGATTGGCAGGGTGTGAGGAACCGGATTTGTAACTCAGAAAATGAGGTATTCAACCTTCCAACAGACACAACAGGGAGTGAAGTTGTTAATAAAGAAATGCAGTCATTGGAGCGAAATTGCAGACACAGGGATGGTTTCAAGTGCATATATTTCAATGCTAGAAGTATCAGAAATAAGGCAGATGAACTTAGAGTATGGGTCAGTACTTGGAACTACGATGTTGTGGCCATTACAGAAACTTGGGTAACTCAGGGACAGGAATGGTTGTTGGAAGTTCCGGGATTTAGATGCTTTAAAAGAAATAGGGAGGGTGGTAAAAGAGGCGGGGGAGTGGCATTGCTAGTCAGGGCTAGTATAGCAGCTACTGGAAGGCAGTCTGAGAATGATATGTTTGCAGAGTCAGTTTGGGTTGAGATCAGGAACAAGAAAGGAGCAGTCACTTTCACAGACCCCCTAATAGTTGCAGAGAAGTGTAGGAGCAGATTGGAAGCAGATACTGGAAAGGTGCAGAAGTCACAGGGTTGTAGTCGTGGGTGACTTCAACTTTCCAAATATTGATTGGACACTTTTTAGTTGTAATAGTTTGGATGGAGCGGATTTTGTCCAGTGCGTTCAGGAAGGATTCCTGACACAGTATGTAGATAGGCCAACACGAGGAGAGGCCACTTTGGATTTGGTGCTTGGCAACGAACCAGGCCAAGTGTTAGACCTATTGGTAGGAGAGCATTTTGGCGGTAGCGATCATAACTCTGTCACTTTTACAATAGCCATGGAAAAGGATAGGTACGAAGAGCAGGGTAAGGTTTATAATTGGGGGAAGGGTAATTATAATTCTGTTAGGCAAGAACTGGGTAACATAAAATGGGAACAGATGCTGTCAGGGAAGAGCACTGTAGAAATATGGAGATTGTTTAAGGAATGCATACTGCCTGTGCTCGCTGATGTTTATCCCTAGCAGGCAGGGAAGATGCGGTCGAGTGAGGGAGCCTTGGTTCTCGAGAGAGGTCGAATGACTGGTTAAGAGGAGGAAGGATGCTTATATAAGGTTTAGGAAACAAGGATCGGAAAAGGCTTTAGAGGGATACAAGTTAGCCAGGAAGGAGCTGAAGAAAGGACTTTGGAGAGCAATAAGGCGGCATGAGAAAACCTTGACAGATGGGTCAAGGAAAACTCCAAGGCTTTTTACACTTATTCTGTGAGGAATAATGTAAGAAGAGAAAGACCAAAGAAAGGGTGGGGCTGATCAAGGATTGTAAAGGGAATTTGTGCGCGGAGCCTGAAGAGAAAGGAGAGGTCCTTAATGAATACCTTTCTTCGGTATTCACAACTGAGAGGGACCTAGTTGTAGAGGAGGACAGTGTGAATCAGGCTGGTGGGCTAGAGGAGGTGGATGCTAGTAAGGAAGGTGTACTAGGAATTTTGAGGAACTTGAAGATAGATAAGTCCCCCAGGCCTGATGGGATTTATCCAAGGATTCTATGGGAAGCGAGGGAAGAGATCGTAGAGCTTTTGGCGATGATCTTTTCATCCTCACTGTCCACGGGTATAGTGCCAGAAGATTGGAGAGTGGCAAACGTCATTCCCTTGTACAAAAAAGGGAGTAGGGATAACCCTGGAAATTTCAGGCCAGTTAGTCTTACTTCAGTGGTGGGCAAATTATTGGAAAGGGCTCTGAGAGATAGGATTTATGATCACTTGGATAGGCACAGTTTGATTCATGATAACATGGATTTGTGAGGGGTAGATCATGCCTCACAAACCTTATTAAATTCTTTGAAGAGGTGACCAAACACGTGGGTGAAGGTAGAGCAGTGGATGTGGTATACATGGATTTAAGTAAGGCATTTGAAAAGGTTCCCCGTGATTGGCTCATGCAGAACGTAAGGAGCCATGGGATGGGGGAAATGTGGCAGATTGGATTCAGAATTGGCTGACACTTAGAAGACAAAGGGTGGTAGTGGATCAAAAATATTCAACATGGCGCTCAGTTACGAGTGGTGTACCACAAGGATCAGTTCTGGGTCCTCTTCTATTTGTGATTTTTGTAAATGAATTGGATGTAGGAGTGGAAGGGTGGATTAGTAAGTTCGCGGACGATACAAAGGTGGGTCGAGTTGTGGATAGTACAGAGGGCTGTTCTAGGTTACAAAGGGACATTGATAGGATGCAGAGCTGGGCTGAGAAGTGGCAGATGGAGTTGAACCCTAAAAAGTGTGAGATGATTCATTTTGGAAGGACAAACTTGAAAGCAGAATACAGGGCTAACGGAAAGATTACTGGCGGTGTGGAGGAGCAGAGGAATCTTGGGGTTCATGTCCACAGTTCCCTGAAAGCTACCACCCAGGTGGATAGAGTTGTTAAGAAGGTGTATGGTATTTACCTTTCATTAATAGAGGGATTGAGTTCAAGAGCCGTGAAGTTATGCTGCAGCTATACAAAACCCTGGTTTGGCCACACCTGGAGTATTGTGCCCAGCTCTGGTTGCCTCATTACAGGAAAGTTGTGGAAGCGTTGGAAAAGGTGCAGAGGAGATTTACCAGGATGTTGTTTGGAATGGAGGGAAGGTCTTACGAGGAAAGGTTGAGAGAGCTAGGGCTTTTCTGTTTAGAATGACGAAGGATGAGAGGTGACTTGATAGAGGTGTACAAAATGATCAGAGGTATAGACAGAGTGGACAGCCAGAGACTTCTTCCTAGGGTGGAGGTATTACTAGGGGACATAGTTTTAAAGTGAGTGGAGGTAGATATAGGGGAGACGTCAGAGGTAGGTTCTTTACTCAGTGAGTGGTAGGGGCGTGGAATGCATTGCTGGAGCGGGTAGTGGGGTTGGCCTCATTAGGGGCATTTAAGCAGTTATTAGATAGGCATATGGATGATAGTATAAGGTAGGGGTGGAGGTTGGATAGACCTTAGGCTTAGGGTAAAAGTTCGGCACAACATTGTGTGCCAAAGGGCCTGTACTGTGCTATTCTGTTCTATGTGCTGTGTTCTAAACGAGATTAAACTGATCTTGAGTCTGTGAAGGCTTTGTGTGAGATGAATTCAAATCTTAGCCATGACTTCAAATCCCTGAACCACAGTTAACAAGGTGTAGAGCTGGATGAACACAGCCAGCCAGCAGCATCAGAGGAGCAGAAAAACTGATGTTTCGGGTTTGGACTCTTCATACCTGAAACGTCAGCTTTCCTGCTCCTCTGATGCTATCTGGCCTGCTGTGTTCATCCAGCTCTACACCTTGTTACCTCAGACTCCAGCATCGGCAGTTCCTCCTATCCCTGAACCACAGTTGGCAACTTTTAATTAAAACAATTAAACAAATCTGGAATTAAAAGCTCGTACTAACAAAAATAATAATTGTGGAATAGCCAGAGTGTAGTGAAGCTTCACCTGGATGACTAATGCTCTTCAGAGAAGGAAATCTACTATCCTTACCTATTCTGGCCATACATAACACTAGAGCCGCAGCAAAGTGGTTGATTTAGCTGCTCTCTGAAATGACCCAGCAATCTCTCAGCGAAGAAAGCGCCACCACACTTTCTTGGGGACAATTAGGATATGTCAAGAAATGCTAGTTTTAATAGTCAAGCCCGTGTTCTGCAAATGAATATTAAAAAAAATTGCACCTCATTATCACTCCCTAATTTTGCCCCAATTCCCTTTTAATCCCGGGTTAACATTTTACTTTTCCATTGTGAGAGAGCTCTTTTGTCTTGCATTCTTCAAGACAGGCACAAAATGCCAAATTTCAAAGGAAATGTTTTTACAGGAGAAAAAGATGGTGTTTGTTTGGAAAGTCGACTCTGATTGGTCAAGGTGTTGCCATTGCAAACTGTGCCAGGGAAATGTTTAATAAAGGTGCAAAGCCTGGATAAGTACTTTCTATTTACATAGGACAGACCTCAGCATATGAGTATGTGTAGCTTCTAGCAAGTGTAAGTGAGCCTCTTTGCAAACCCAAATGATTATCTTAAATTGGTTGTTAGATGTAATTTGTGGCATACTATGGATGATTCATGAGGTACTATCTGATCGCAGGATCACGGCAATATTAGTTATTATGTTCTGAGTGTTGGTGATGTGATGCCAGGTCTGTAGGCTGTACATTCCAACAATTGGCACATCATATCAGTTTCTTTAGCTGTTTGCAGTAGACAGTACTGACTGAATCCACTACCCTGTGCTTGCATGAGATCCACTTACTGGACTCCTACCTACAGTTAAAAAGCATTTTTTTTCCTGTATCAAGTAAGTATTTTTTATTGTTGGACTTTCTGGCCAGATGTTCAGCAATGTAATACTCTGGCCTGTTTCTGTACTGCTGTTGCCTGATTCGTTCTGTGTGGTTTAGACAGTTCAGGAAGTCCACTCGCTGCATAAATGCTGCGTAAACTTTAGATTACTCATGTCTTTGCACAAAAAGTGATGCAATCTCCAAGAACAACTTTTTTGAAAAATACAAAAGAGATTTTGCCTCCCCAGATTTCTTTTTCAACTTCCTGAAGGCAACATGGCATGTACCCAGTAGCTATCCGGTAACTGTACCCTTGCGGTGTGTGTTGGCAGCCTGTTCTGTGGTCTGCAGACAAATGGAGGTTGAATTTAACTCTGGCAAGAACATGGCCCAGTGAGTGACTAGCTGGACTGCGAATGGTGTGAGCAAATTGAACATGTTTGCTGCTTGCTGACTCCCCAGTCAAAATGCCTGGGAAGTAACTGGCTTGTTTTAAAACTGTGCACGTCAGAGGTCATTGCCGTTAGATTAGAGTGAATGGATGTGGAAAAAGAAATACTTTCATTTTTATGATAATGGGATGGTAGAAACTGCCGATGCTGGAGAATCCGAGCTAACAAGGTGTAGAGCTGGATGAACACAGCAGGCCGAGCAGCACCAGAGGAGCAGGATAGCTGATGTTTCAGGCCTAGACCCTTTTTCAGAGACTTTTCATTTTTATCACAGTTTTCATGACGACTGGACGTTCCAAAACAACTTGCAGCTAATGAAAGACTTTTGGTGTGGAGGCACCGTTGTTCTGTTGGAAATGGGATAGCTAACTTTCACAGAACAAACTTTTACAATAGCATGATATCAGTGACCGAATAATCCCAATTTGTGAAGCTGATCGAGGAATGAGTATTAGCCAGGCCACTGGAAATAACTCTCTTGCTGTTTTCAACATAGTGTCATACGTTCTTTAATATGCTTTTGAGAGAATAGTTAGGGGAAGGTGCATATTATCTCCCTTCCACCCTCCAGTGCCTTTGAAGGTGATGAGGGGATATATAAAATGGGTGCGCCACAGTGAAAACATCATACTTAGAAATGAGCATCTTTATCGCACTGGAGCTCCTTTTGATGCATGCAAGATATGTTGGGCCAGTATGTATCATTGGCATGTCTTACTGGCTTTTCCTTCTGGATGGCCAATCTGCCACTGATCTTGTCCACCACATTAGAGGAGAGTAAAGTGTCAGGTATTCTGCCCGCCTGCCTGTTTGAGCTCCTAAAGTGGACAAAGGGCCTTTATGTGAGTCCAGTTCTGGCTCTTGCAAATTTTTGGTTGGTGGGGAACAAGTGGAAGGAGGCTGAGCAGCCTGGCACTTTTGACAGCACAGGCTGCTGTTTGGCACAAAGTAGAGGATACCGCCTGTGAAGAACTGTTGGCCTTATCAGGGAAGTTGCACCCCACCTCTTTCCCCCCCATAATGGTTCCCTGCTTGCCCCATCCCCGCTTTCCTGCCCAATTGGCCTTTCTAAACCAATTCTCATCCTCACAATATGAAGTGACTATTCTTAATTAACCATTCTGCTTCAACAGTGCCAGAGAGAATGACCAGTTAGTCAGTTTTTAGTACTATTTGTTGGAGGAAAAATGAAGGCCAGAATATTAACAGCCTTCATCAATGTTTGAATGTTAAACCCCATCCTTGGTGAAGTAGAATATTTTTTCTTCACCCTCACCCTCTGTTATTGTGTATGAATTTACAAGACTATTTATTTTTGAACTATTCCCTCTATCTCTGACCACCCACCTCTTTGTTGTCAGGAGAAGAAGGTAATGCCACTGATTGAACCTGAAACTGTCAGGCAGTTTGTGATTGGAGATGCTCTTTTCATGTTAAACCGTAGGAGAACGAATAGGCCATTCAGCCCATCTTGGTCTACACCAGTATTCAATTAGATCATGGCTGATCTGATAATGCTGAACTTCACTTTTCTTCCCATTTTTAAAAAATCTCTGTCTCAGCCTTGAAAATACTTGATGACCCAACCTTTACATCTCTCTGTGGTAAAGAATTCACCAGATTCACGACTTCTAATAATCTTTCCTTTTAATAAGGTGAAGTTACATTCATACTTTTAAATGAGATTTTGTTTAATATGCTGTACTTCATTAGTAAATATACTTTCACATCTTTTATCCTATAGTGTGACTTCATGATGAGAAGATAGCCCGGAATTTGCTACTTGACGATCAGAAAGCTTGTCCTCATGTTGACAGTAAGCATGGGTAAGTAAACTATTATGTTCATTTCTTTTTTATTTTCAAGCTGGTAAAACAAAATCCGTGTTTACCCACACCAACTTAGTGTCCAACAGAAATACGAGTCATTTAGCTAACTTTGATATTAGAATGATCAAATAGCACTATATACTTTACAGAATCAAAGCAGGATCATATCCCTAAACTTTAGGAGCAAAGGGTTAACAATCAGGAAGAGATCAATTGAGCCAAAATTCTTCTGTAAGCTCACCTTTCTTGGGATTTCGTTGGAAGTGGACTGTTTTACTTTGTTACCTGTATACCATTACACTGATTACCTGGTTGTGAACAGAGCTGTCTTATTCATGCACACTGCTTTTTATTGAATGCTTTGCTTTCATCCAATCCCTCAGGTACAATTTGGTAAAGTGAGCGCTTCAGTTTTCTGAACTGTAACACATCAGGGTATACTCTGAGATAGTAGGAACTGCCGATGCTGGAGAATCTGAGATAACAAGGTGTAGAGTTGGATGAACACAGCAGGCCAAGCAGCATCAGAGGAGCAGGAAGACAGATGTTTAGGGTCTGGACCCTTCTTCTGAAATGGGGGTGGGGAAGGGGATTCTGAAATAAAGAGAGAAACGGGGAGGCAGGTGGAAGGTGGATAAAGGAGAGGCATCCTTAGAAGAGGCTTTGCAGTGGGATTAAAATTGATTCAGAGATAGTAGGAACTGCTGATGCTTATTTGTGGATCTGATATTTGAGGATTGGGGTCTCCTTGGTGTCGAGGAAAATGTGTTAAAACATAAGAAAGCACATGTTACCAGTTTTACCGTTAGGATTTTAAAAGTAAAGATTATTTAAGAATGATTCCTCCACTGAACTTCCTGAAGACTTGCGTTATCCAGAGGGGATAGGACTGCTATTTGCTAGTGCTGCTATCTCTATTTCAAAACTACAAAGATTTGTTTTCATTGGGTTGATAATGCCAGTAAAGACAGAATCGATCTAGTCAGTCTTTTTGTGCCATCATTGGTGAGAGGTGGGTATGTGAATTATGCAACTAACTGACTCATTCTGCATTCACCCTACACGAGTTTAAGCTGCCCATTGCAAGGGGCAGAAACCCAAAATATTCATACTGTGCCCAAGTGGGATCTATCTGCCTTATGGTCCCCAACTACCTTTAGGAATTTCTATGCTCCAGTATTAATTCCATTGAATTAACAATGTTAATAGTCCCTTCTGAATTGAGATGTCTCTAGAGTATTTTGTACTTGTGATGATGTACTGTTAATTACAATGTGTTAATTACTAGAAGTTGTAAATTAGCTGTCGACAAGAGTTATATAAGCATAACGTAAAAGATTGTTTAGTGCATGTAAGCCCTGTCCCTCAGAGTTTCCTTCAACTTACCCACCACTGATGTCAGGCTCACCAGTCTATATATTCCTTACTTTTCCTTGCCAGCTTTCTTATATAGTGGCACCACACTAGCCAACCTACAGTCTTGCGGCAGCTCACCCATGGCTATGGATGATATCTCAGCAAGGGGCCCAGAAATCTCTTTTCTCGCTTCCCACAAAGTTCTGGGAAACACCTGACCAGGACTGGGATTTATCTACCTTTAAATGGCTGGTTTAGCTAAGATACTCCTCAATAGTAACCTTGACAATTTTGATGGTTAGGTAACTCAGTGGTGGCAATGTAGTGGAAGATTAAGAGGAGATGATCATTGCCTGGCACTAGTGTGACAGAAACATCCACTTCTGAGCTCTGGCCTGCTGCATATGGGCTAGGACTGTTTAAGAGTTTTGGTCGCCTTATCTAAGGATATATTTGTCATAGAGGCAGTGCATAGGTTGGTACAAAGCTAGTCCCAGTGATGGAAGAACTGTCCTATGAGGAGAGAATGGTCCATTTAGCCTGAATTCTCTAGAGTTTAGAAAGATGAGAGGGAATCTGATTGAAACATGTAGAATTCTAACAGGCTAGAGACTAAATGCAGTGAAGATGTTTTCTCGAACCAGGGAACACAGTCTCAGGGTATGGGGTACTTTAGGACTCATTTAGGATTGAGATGTAGAAACATTCCTTCACTTAAAAGGAAATGAACCTGTGGAATTCTCTACCACAGAAGGCTGGGGAGACCAATATGTTCAAGAAAGAGCTAAATTTTTAAGTTTAAAAGGCATCATGACTCTTGGGGAGAAAACAGGAATATGACATCAAGATACAGGACTAGAGATAAAAGGTACTGCAGATGCTGGAGAATCCGAGATAACAAGCATGGGGCTGGACGAACACAGCAGGTCAAGCAGCATCATAGGAGCAGGAAAACTTGACGTTTCGGGCCTTTTCTGATGAAGGGTTTAGGCCCGAAACGTCAAGTTT
>JAHRHZ010000054.1:4608212-4685979 GCA_024137785.1 Ginglymostoma cirratum
AAACTTGACGTTTCGGGCCTAAACCCTTCATCAGAAAAGGCCCGAAACGTCAAGTTTTCCTGCTCCTATGATGCTGCTCAAGATACAGGACTAACCATGTTTGTCGTGAATGGTAAAACAAGTTTGAAGGGCCAATGGTCTGCTCCACCTTTTACTTTCTATGTAACTGTAGTCAGGGAACAGATCAGTGACAATTCAATTAAATGACAGAGCAGTTTAAAGGATTGAATAGCCTTCACATGTTATTATGAAAAGATTCACTGAATCTTTAGTTCATCACAAAGAAGAACTTTTCCTTGCTGAAGTACGTATAGAATTTTGGACATAAGAGTTTTGTCCTGTGATACTAATACCAATTTGGCAAGTTTTTGTCTAATCAACAATCTTTTTTTCCTGTTGGAGTGTTTCCAGAGTCTGGTATCAGAAACATTCAATGATTAACTTGTAGTCACTGTACAACTGAGTGAGGTAATGGCATTTTAGCTATTTGGGTCTGCTCCATGCAGCATATTCTGTCTACAGTACCCATTATCAATTGTTTTAATTAGTTGGGTTAGTTTGGGAAATGGAGATTGGATTGCCTATGTATTAAGCGAAGTTTATGCATGCATGTGCTGTTGATATGGGTTAATAATTTATGAATGAATAATAACTTCAACCTGACGTAACATCTTGAAATGAGAGGAGTGTTAAAGCAGGTCATGGTCGAGGAAACAGTTGATGTCAGTGAGAGAACTAGCAAAATATATTAGGGAAAGAGTTCCAGATATGGAGTTTCATTTAAATATGAAGCCAGCACAATTACGGGAAATCTGAAATTTAAAATCAAAATTGCTAGGATTAGCCAATTGGTCACTCTCCACTGGAAAGGCAAAAAAAAAATGCAGGTTCTTAGTTTAGAAATTGCCAGACAAGGAATTCATCTAGTTTGGCATCTGCCATCTTAGTATTTGCATGATGTAGTAATAATGAAGTTAAACATAATCTTGGTAATCAATCTGTATCAAGTAGGTGCTTAGGTGGGCAAAAACAAACCAGTGACCGAAAGCTTTGGGAATCAGTTCTAAAGCCACCTGTTCTTCCTCTAAGCTTTCAGTTCAGTTCATGGTTTGGCATTTCGATAATGACAAGTGGCACAAACAATCATTATGCTTACAGCTGCCAAAGACTTTGGAAAATTGAAAAATAAGTAGACCATTCAGCTTGTTCTATCATTCAATTTGATCATTGCTGATTGTCCTCTTCAATACCACTTTGCTTCATTATTCTCGTCCTTTTGAGGTTATTGGTATCCAGAATATATAATGTTTTTACCGACTTTGCTCAAAAGCTGAGCTTCCATTCGCTCCTGGGGTAGGTATTTTCATACACTAGCGCAAAGGCATTATTGTCAGTGTATAAGTTGCAAATATCACCCGTATAACGTGGCTCCCATTTTGGAGGATCTGAAACTTGTGTGACCAAGGCACATAACAGCATGTATTTCAGCTAGTCATTTCAAATCTATGTTGTAGCACACAGACTCTGAATAAGGAACCATTAGTTAGAATGTTTAATTTAATGTATAACTATGTACAGAAGTCAAAGTAAAGAGAGGGAAGAAAAATGGAATTAAAGAAGAAATAAAAGGGTGAGAAAGGAAAAAGTTAAAAATAGATTTTCAAAAATAACTGTAATCAGTAAGAATGTGACTTCGTACTAGCAAAAAGAATTAATTTCACAGAGGCTGCTTGGCAATAATCAAAACATGTCACACATCCAAACGTTTACTAACATTCAATAGAGCAGATCCTAAATTTTTCTGGCAAGTTTATTATGCATATATCATTTAAATACAGCAGCTTTACACACTACCATGTGTTTCACTCTTCAAAAAATATACAGAGTACCGGTATATTGCTGCACGTTGGGGAACTAAGCAGAAATGTCTTATTTCAATTTTTAACTGAGTGTGGATGTATGCGAGACATTGCTATCCAGTTTACTGCCTGTTGGGTCTGTTAAATCATTTTTACCACTATCTGGGGTCTTGGGCCAAACCTAGGGGGCTAGTTACCACCAACAACGGTCAGTAGCAGCAGTGTGTAGTGTCTACAAGATGCACTGCAGAAATTCAACAGGACTCTTCTAACATCATCCTCCAAACCATGACCACTACAATCCAGAAGTATTAGGACAGCAGACTCTTGGGAGCACGACCCTTTGAAGTTCCCGTCCAAGCCTCCCACCATCCTGACTTGGGAAGTATATCACTGTTTCTTCAGTGACGCATGGAACTCCCTCCCAAACAGGATTGTAGATCTCTCTACAACAAATAAATTGCAGTGGTTCGAGAACGCAGCTCACTCTGACCTTTCAGCAACCATCCAACCAATTGGATGGACAATAAATGTTGGCCCATTCTGTGAAGCCCAGGTCCCTAAATGAATGAATTTTAAAAAAAGAGCACAGGCTGACCTAGTAATATTTTCACATAGAGGATCTCTGCATTGCAGTTATGTAGCACGACCATCATGCTAAATCGGACATTGTTTGAACAGTTTTAGCAACTCCAAATTGAGCATTCACACCTGATAGACCGTCAGCAGCAGCAGAATTGTACTTGACCACAATCTGAAACTTCATGGCTCACCATAAACCTTACTCTGCCATCAAGCCAAGACATTAAACCTGGTTTGATAGAAGGAATACCAGGAACAGCACCAGGCAAACCTGAAAATGAAGTGTCAACCTGCTAAAGCTACAACACACAACCATGGAATGCCATGTAATGGAAGCAGAATACTGTGGATAGGGCTAAGCGATCCCAAAATCAACGGATCAGATCTAAGCTCTGAAGTCCTGACGCATCCAGTCTTGAATGGAGGTGGACAATTCAACAACTAACACAAAGTGGAGTCTCCACACACATCCCTGTCCACAGAACATCAGTGAAAAAAGCAAGCCAAGTACTCACATCAATTTACTTCAAGTGGTATCAAGAAATGAAGACAATTGCTGTGATATCACTCGGGTCCTAGTACTGTAGAGCTGTAGAACCAGCCATGTCCCTTTCTAAGCTGCTTCAGTACAGATACAACACCACATCTAACCAATGAAGTGAAAAACTTTCCAGGCACGTCTGTACACCAAAAACAGGAGACATTCTGCCTGGCCAATTACTGCCCTAATTTGATCATCGGTTAAGTGATGGAAAGGGTCATTGAAAATGCTATCAAACTGTTTAGCAATAATCAGCTCACTGACAGTCAGCTTGTGTTTCATCAATGCCACTTGGCTCTTTATCCCTTTAGAACCTTGGTCCAAAAAGCTGAGGTGAAGGGAGAGACTACCCATGACATCAAGGCAGCATTTAACCAAGTAGGGCATCTAGGAGCTCAAGCAAAATTGAGTCAGAGGGTATCAGAGGGGAAACTCTACTGGTTCAATTCAGAGTTAACATAGAGGAAGATTACTGTAGCCCTAGGGTATTTACTGCAGTGGTTCCTCAGGGTTAAGACCTAGGCCAACCATCTTCAGCTGCCTCAGGGATGATCTTCCCTTCATCGTAAGGTCAAATAGGGGGATGTTCGCTGCTGACGGCACAATGTTCAGCACAATTTCTGTCTCAAATACTCAAGTCTTCTGTGCCTGTAGGCAGCAAGCTCTGGATCACATTCAAACATCAAGTAACATTTGTGCCTGGCTATTTATGTCATAGATGTTGTGGAATCATTTTGTTCATGAATTGGCTGCACTGCTTCCCTACATTATAATAGTCACTATACTTAAAACCACAGACATAGATACTTTGAGAGCATGTGAGATCAACTGAACTGGCATATCATTATAAGCTCTTTATCACTTGTTAAGTGCTGAGCAACTTTTTCAGATATTAGTAAGGCAGTAGCATGGTATTTGCATGCAAACTTTGTTTCTTGTGATACATGGGCATCTTTAGTTTAATTTCAGTGTTTCTTTGAAATTTATAATTCTTTGAAGTTTAAAAATCATCTAGGAGGTTAAATAAATGGGTTTTAGTTGAATCGGTTTAAATTGGAAATGTTTACTTCATCCAGTATCTTAGTATTTTTCATATTGCCTTGTTTATTTCTTGGTTTTGTATTGTTTCCAGATGAACAGGAGGCTCTGAATTCAATTATGAAAGATCTGGCTGCTTTGGGCAAGTGCAGAAAGTTGCTAAATTTTGACATCAGCAAAAACAATCAGGTAAGATTTGTGAGAAAGACCAAGCCAACTTTAGTTGAAGTCATTAAGTCTTGTCAGTATAGTCACCCGAGTAATTCATTGAACTAATGCGAAATCTGTTTGGATGTATAATACTTAGTTCAGTACCTCAAATTGTCCCCAGGAACCGTGACTCCTTCAGTCAAAGATGCCTTTACTTTATAGAATTGCAATGAATGACTTATGAAAAAGTTCACTGTTTCACAAGTGAGGATAAAATTTGTTAGGCAAGGGCCTTAAAACATAAAGAATGATGACAGGTAGCTACAGTAAGGCTTGATCTAATGAGCTAAAAGGACTACTTGCATAGCAAATGTCATAAATGGCAAGTGATAGACAGGGCTAAGTGATACCACATCCAGTGAATCAGATCCAAGCTCTGCAGTCCTGCCACATCCAGTCTTAGAATCATAGAGTCCCTACAGTGTAGAAGCAGGCCATTCAGCCTGTCGAGTTCAAAGAGCATCCCACCCAAACCAAGGGGCTGAATGACACTTTTCCGATACTGACTCCTTTCACTGGCATTTCCAATTGCAATTACAAGACTAGCCTTGCCTTCTTCTCGACTGGCAGAGGTTTGACTTCCTTGAATTCAAAATGTCAGCCCTTATTTTCACATTCAATGCTTTGTCATTCCAGCAGCCTTATACCTGAGCCCTTTCTTCGATTCTTCGTTTTGAAGCCTGTGTATCTCCATGCTGTCTGAATTTTCATTAGCGGCAGAGTCTACAGCCCTACTCTTGAGCTTCCTCTCTGAATACTTCACCTTTACTTCTGCCCTAAGGTCAGACAACAGTGGGTTGTGGCGTGTGGTTAATTGAGTGTTTTCCATTGCGGTCTGTATCACCATGACGTCTTAGTTTAACTAGAGAGGCAGTGCCTTCATTGCATAAACGTAAGTTGTATCCCAACATCGTTTATTACAATTTAAAGTGAATTACCATAAACATTGCACACTACTGCCATGGCACTCCCCTGTAATCTCAGCTACTACTTTGATTTGTGACTTGCAGGGTTACTGCCAATTCAAGTCTTAGGAGAATGTTCAGAGTTGTTTCTTATGGGTGCAGCACTCAGGCATTCCACAGCGTACTTTTAATCTTGATTGTTTTGGAGTTTTGTCAAGAATGTTGTAATCATTCTGACTATCAGCAGAGCTGGAAGCTTATAGGCAGTGAATTCTCTGCAATTCAGTTTGCTAATGTTAAGTTCATACCCCATCCTCATACCTTTGAGTTTCTCAGTTGGATTTTCAGATCCTTCTTAGTTTTTAAAAGTTTGAAATACTTCTTTCCTCCCTTTTCCATTGTATCATACTTGTCATTCTGTTTTGCACATCAAAGCATTCCTTTGTTATCTATTTCAGTTGACTCTGGCTAGCTTCTCACTGAGGGTGTGTTCCATTTCGAAATGTCATCTAGTGTTTACTGTTATTTTCAATGACGAGCAAAGCCCTTCCTCAGCTCGAGAAATAGGTCCTCTGGAAAAAAAAATTCTTCTTCAATATATTTTCTGTTTAGTTCATTGCATATGCATGTACATACATCAGTGTTGACATCTCCCCATTCTTCCTTTTTGATGTCAGATCTGAACATCTGCCTTATTGTTTTGTGCCTCTTTCAAAAACTATACCACCGGCCCAAAACAGCCAACGCTCTGGAAACCCAGCAGCCAGTTAGCGGAACTCTCAGATTTTTTTCTTTAATCACAAGGATTAAACGTTTCTAGTCACTTTCTGTTCTGCACCCACTAACACCCATCCTCCTGTTCTGGCTCTTTGAAATAGCAGTCATGGTTAGTCCCACCTTTTGGCCATAGGTCTTCAGTTCATCTTCCTTGGGTACCTGTCCAACTCCTATTTAAATAAGTATTTATGTTATCAGCTTCCACAACTGTACTGTTTCCAGACAACTGTATCAGGGAAAAGAATTCTCACAGTTGCCAAAGATTTTGAATCAGCAGCCTTTTATTATTGAACCTCTTGCCAGAGGAACTGATTTTTCTTGGTTTACACTATCTAGATATCACATCTTGAAGTCCTGTATTAGGTCACATGTTCACTCCCTCTGTTCCAAAGAACAACTTGAAAAACAACTAGCATTTTGATAGCACCTTTACAGCAGTAAAATGTCCCAAGAAGCGTAATCTGACAGAATTTGTGACCGAGCCAAAAGAATTATAAAAATGGTCGATGACAGCTTAGTTGAAGAGGTGGATTTTAAGGAGCAGTTTGCCGGGGGGTGGGAGAGAGGCCTAGAAGTTTTGCAGGGGGAGTTACAGAACTTGTTGGCTTGGCAGCCGAAAGCACACCAGCTCATGGGGTGAGGAACTGCAGATGCTGGAGAATCTGAGATAACAAGGTGTAGAGCTGGATGACCACAGCAGGCCAAGCAGCATCAGAGGAGCAGGAAAGCTGATGTTTCGGGTCTGGACACTTCTTCAGAAATGGGGGAGGGGAAGGGGGTTCTGAAATAAATAGGGAGAGAGGGGGAGGCAGATAGAAGATGGATAGAGGAGAAGATAGGTGGAGAGGAGACAGACAGGTCAAAGAGGTGGGGATGGAGCCAGTAAAGGTGAGTGTAAGTGGGGAGTTAGGGAGCAGACAGGTCAGTCCAGGGAGGACGGACAGGTCAAGGGGGCGGGATGAGGTTAGTAGGTAGGAGATGGGGGTGGGGCTTGAGGTGGGAGGAGGGGATAGGTGAGAGGAAGAACAGGTTAGGGAGGTGGGGACGAGCTGGGCTGGTTTTGGGATGCGGTTGGGGGAGGGGAGATTTTGAAGCTTGTGAAATCCACATTGATACCATTGGGCTGCAAGGTTCCCAAGCGGAATATGAGTTGCTGTTCCTGCAGCCTTCGGGTGGCAACGTTGTGGCACTGCAGGAGTCCCAGGATGGACATGTCATCTGAGGAATGGGAGGGGGAGTTGAAATGGTTCGCGACTGGGAGGTGCAGTTGTTTAGTGCGAACCGCGCATAGGTGTTTTGCAAAGCGGTCCCCAAGCCTCCGCTTGGTTTCCCCGATGTAGAGGAGGCCACAGGGAAAAGTGCCGGGTTTAGTGGGGCTGGAGGGGAGTGTGGAGCGGACAAGGGAGTCACGGAGAGAGCGATCCCTCCGGAAAGCCGATAAAGGTAGGGAGGGAAAAATATCTTTGTTGGTGTCCGATTGCCGATGGCGGAAGTTCCGGAGGATGATGAGTTGGATCCGGAGGTTGGTGGGATGGTACGTGAGGCCGAGGGGGATACTGTTTTGGTTGTTATTGCGGGGAGGCGGTGTGAGGGATGAATTGCGGGAAATGCGGGAGACACAGTCGAGGGCGTTCTCGACCACTGAGGGGGGGAAGTTGCGGTCCTTGAAAAACGAGGAGACATTGTCACGGTTGGGGCCAAACTGGGAAGGCCTGAATGTGGATGTGGTCAGCCACATCCCCTTTATTAGCACCTGCCTACGGAACCAGATCATCCCCAATGGACTGCAGTCCACATTCAGGCCTTCCCAGTTTGGCCCCAACTGTGACAATGACTCCTCATTTTTCAAGGACCGCAACTCCCCCCCGCAGTGGTCGAGAACGCCCTCGACTGTGTCTCCCGCATTTCCCGCAACTCATGCCCAACACCCCGTCCCCGCAATAACACCCAAAACAGAATCCCCCTCATCCTCACGTATCACCCCACCAACCTCTGGATCCAACGCATCATCCTCCGACACTTCCGCCATCTGCAATCCGACCCCAACACCAAAAACATTTTTCCCTCCCCACCCTTATCGGCTTTCCGGAGGGACCACTCTCTCCACGACTCCCTTTTCCACTCCACGCTCCCCTCCAACCCCACCACACCCGGCACTTTTCCCTGCAACCGCAGGAAGTGCTACATCTGCCCCTACACCTCACCCATCCCAGGTCCCAAGAAGACTTTCCACATCAGGCAGATGTTCACCTGCACATCTGCTAATGTGGTATAATGCATCCATTGTTCCCGTCATGGTCTCCTCTGCATCGGGGAAACCAAGCGGAGGCTTGGGGACCGCTTTGCAGAGCACCAACACGCAGTTTGCACTAAACAACTGCACCTCCCAGTCGCGAACCATTTCAACTCCCCCTCCCATTCCTCAGATGACATGTCCATCCTGGGCCTCCTGCAATGCCACAACGATGCCACCTGAAGGTTGCAGGAACAGCAACTCATATTTAGCTTGGGAACCCTGCAGCCCAATGATATCAATGTCGACTTCACAAGCTTCAAAATCTCCCCTCCCCCTACCGCATCCCAAAACCAGCCCAGCTCATCCCCGCCTCCCCAACCTGTTCTTCCTCCTACCTCACGCTTCACCCCCATCTCCTATCTACTAACCTCATCCTGCCCCCTTGACCTGTCCATCCTCCCTGGACTGACCTATCTCCTCCCTAACTCCCCACTTACACTCAGTTTTACTGGCTCCATCCCCACCTCTTTGACCTGTCTGTCTCCTCTCCACCTATCTTCTCCTCTATCCATCTTCTATCCGTCTCCCCCTCTCTCCCTACTTATTTCAGAGCCCCCTTCCCTCCCCCATTTCTGAAGAAGGGTCTAGGCCTGAAATGTCAGCCTTCCTGCTCCTCTGATGCTGCTTGGCCTGTTGTGTTCATACAGCTCATGGGGTGAATGAGTTTGGGGTGCATAAGAGATCAGATGTGGAGGAACACAGAGTTCTTGGAGGGTGTTCGTGCTGCAGGCAGTTGCAGAGACAGGTGGATTGAAGGCATCAGCAAGAGAAACCATACATCGGCTGATAGGCTCACGAAATGAAGGGGAGTGAAAGCAAGAAATATTCTGGTCAGTTTTCTGGAAAGTTGTCAGGTACAGTTGAGGATCATGCAAAATCGCTGGTTTGGACATTTACACCAGAGTAGGTACGGTGGAGAAACTGGAAAAATAGAATGTAGTGCTTACAGGAAGTAGGATATGAGGAAGTGTAGTTGAAGTAACTGTGGATAGCAGTGAACACGTCATGAATATTAGTTGATAGACAATTCCTTGAAGTGGAAACAGATATATTGAGGAAGAGAAGGGAAGTGTCAGGTGTGGACTGTGGGCAGCTAAGGGAAAGTTAGAAATTGGAAGCAAAGTAGATGAAATCAGGGCAGATATAGGCATGAGTGTACCAGACAACGAGGTGATGGAGCTGCCCTGTATGGGATTGGAATAAGGAATGTGCCACATATCCTACAAAAAAGTGGGCATAACCAGGACTCACGAGGCCCAAAGCAACACATTTTCAAAGAAGCGAGTGACATTAAAGAAGGAGTTTTTCAATGTGAGAACATATTGCACCAGGCAAAGGAGAATGATGATAGGTGGAAACTTGTTGGCCTCCCGTCAAGAAACTTGATTCCACATCTTTCCTAATGGCTGTCTCTGCTCCTATCTCATCTCCTCTGCTGTTGAAACCCTAATGAATGGTTTGTTACTTCCATACTTAACTGTTGCATTGTTACTCTCAGTTCCTTGCTTAAATTTAAGCATGAGCTTTTAAAACATCACTCCAGCTTCTACCCTGTACTCCAGCTCTACAGTCCTCTGAGTGTTGTACTAGTTATTGCTATGTTGTCAACATGGAAAATAGGAGTAGGGGTAGGCCATTTGGCCCTTCCACCTGCTCTGCCGTTCAACATGATTATTGCTGATCATCCAACTCAGTAGCCTGGTCCTGCTTCTCCTCCTTTCCTTGATCCCTTTTGCTCAAATGCAATACCCAACTCCTGTTTGAAGTTTTTCACTGTTTTAAGCCTCATCTGCTTTCTGTGGTAGCGAACTCCGTGGGCTGATCACCCTCGGGGGGAAGAAATTTCTCCCCATCAGTCCTCAATGGTTTACCCCATATCCTCAGACTGTGACCTTGGTTCTGGACTTCCCTATCATCAGGAACAACCTTCCTGTAACTTGTCTAGTCCTTTTAGAATTTTATAAGTTTCTCCCTCATTCCTCTGAACTCCAGCAAATATAATTCTACTCAGTTGAACTGTCCTCAGGTCTTGCCATTCCTGGGAATCAATCTGGTCAAGCTTTACTGCACTCCCTCTGTACCAAGAACATTCCCTCTCAGATACAGTGACCAAAACTGCATACAAAGTTCAATGTATGATCTCACCAATGGCCTGATAATTACGGCAAGACATCTCTGCTCTTGTATTTCATTCGTCTTGCTACGAAGGCCAGCATACAGTTTGCCTTCTTTATCATGTGCTGCACCTGCATGTTTATGTTCAATGACTGGTACACAAGGACACTCTGGTCTTGTTGTACATTCCCCACTCTGAAGTCACACTAATTCAGATAATGATACGCCTTTCTGTTTTTGCTCCCAGATTGGATAACCTCACATTCATCTAAATTATACTGCATCTTCCATGCATTTGCTCACTCACTCATCTTGTCCAAATCACACTGAAATATCTCTGTATCCTCCTCACAGCTCATCCTCCCATGCATCTTTGTCATCTGCAAACTTTGGGATATTACATTTAACTCCTTCATCTAAATCATTAATATATATTGTGAATAGCTGGAGTCCTCCCTAGTACTGATCCCTTTGGTACTGAAAAAGTCATTGCCTGTCAGTCAAAAAATGACCCATATAGGGCTACTTTTTACATACTTTTTCGATCGATTTCAATACGCTATCCCAGTCCCATGTGTTTTGATTTTACACACTAATCTCTTATGGGACTTTGTCAAGGGCCTCCTGAAAGTTTTAAAAGACTTCCAAGTAAACCACATCCACTGGCTTCCCCTCATCAATTCTACAAGTTACACTCTCTAATAATTCCAGTTGATTGGTCAAGCATGATTTCCCTTTTATAAATCCATGCAGACTCTTTCTGTTCCTGCTGTTGTTTTCCAAATGTTCAGCTGTTAAATCCAATGTCCCCCAATACATTTGCAACCTTGATAAAGGCACTTTGTTTGTAATGTTTCGGTTCTGATAAGTCATTTTTCTATTTTTGTAGAATGAGGTAAGGATCAAGTTTGAGCATGAAGGAGAAAAAAGGCAAGTTATATTTTCAGTTTATTTAACATAATGTCTTTTGTTTCATTTTCTATGTCTTTGAACAGATCCAAGTAGGCATGTATTTATTGGTTTGGCATTTTAAATGGAAACTTGTAGAAGTAAATTAAATAGCAAACTTATGCAAGAAATGAATTTGAAAAGAATGTTTCCACTACTGCCACTGCATACGTTGCTCGGGGTGGTACTCATTGAGTCTTGTAGGTGCACAAAGTTGAATTAGTTGACCTCAACTGGAATCACAGTGGGAGATCTGTTATTCACTTCTGTATCCCTATTCTGAGCCAAAGTTAGTGTATGGGGGAAGCTAATGGAGGTAGGGAGAAGATGTACATGCAAGTTAACCAGATTTATCACCGAAAGTAGCTCCATACTGGTAAGGATGTACATAACGAAGACAGGATTGGAAATGACTGTGATTTCCTCACCTACTTCCCCCTCCTTTAGGCACTGTAGCAATCTGCACAAATTCTGCAGTTATGTTCTGACTGTGGAATGTATAAAGTCTGGTGAGAATGATTGGAATTCAGAATTGGAAAATTCCTACGCATAAGACAAGATCTTCACAAAGTCTGCAAACGCTCAGTGTATTATTTCACTTAGGATGACCACTTGACCAAGACCGAAAGTGTGGGCTACAATTTGAGATACCACTAAAAGATGGAAGAGAACATTGATGGATGTAAAAGCAATGTTACATTTTCTTAAGGTGCTGTGAGGTCCTTGCTTCATCATTAAGGGATTAGATGAAATTGTAAATACTTAAGTAATCTGAGGATTTATCTTTTAAAGGATCATGCAGTTTTCTAGACCAGTGAAATTGAAAGACATGCTACAAAAGGTCAGCGATGCCTTTGGTCAGCAAATGGAGCTACACTTTATTAATAATGAGGTACATTTTTCTACATCATTAATTTGTTAGTTATTAGCTTTTTTTGCAAAATATGTACAGTGTAGGGGTAGTCACTGTGCAACTATTGGATGGTCAGGAATATCTGAACCAACATTAGAAACAGCCAGTTTGTAAATATTTACTTCATTCTTTGGCCCTCAAGGTCTCGACTCACTGGCTGATTGAGAGTCCTATTTGCTCTCTTGTATTTCCCATGTGGCTGTGCAATTTCCCTGTACGCTAGTTCTGGTGTTATGGGAATGGCAGGGAAAAAAAGAGCATGCTGGCAGAGTTAAGGGAGAAAAGGAAATGCAAAATAAGGGCGTGAGAAGTATGAATAACGGAGAAATAAAAGTGGAGGAGTGAAGAATGTGGAGGACAAGGGCAGACAGCTCAGGTAGGGTGTGCCACCATTGGTGCTGTATGATTGTGTGACTTCAGGATTCTGATTGGAGGAGCAGATCTATTTCAGGGTCATTCAGGTTTGCCATGATGATGAAGGTGTGAAAGGCCGAGTTTTGTGATGGCCCCAGAGTCAAAGAGTTTGAAAACTAATGATTAGATAATTTGGTGTTGAGAATAACATTTGATGTCACTTGGCATTTGTATCCCTTGGATTTCTATTCCTGTGTCAGGAGAGGACTTGCAGCTCTGCAGCCAGGAGAAAGTGCTCTGGATTTTTGTTCTGGTGAGTCTATGTGCTCTGGGTGTTATGATAGGTGACCTCTGAGAAACTGCTGAGGCTGCTGGTTATGGAGACAGGCTAGGGAGAAGGCTTACCTTGATGCATTGGCACTTTGTCAAAGCAATTGCAAAAGGAAAGTCCACATTCCTGTTGATAATCCATTCAGTACATTCAATTTCCTTCAGATAGTTATAAAATCACTTATACAAACATGTATAAAAATTTATAGTCCCACTTTCAAAACTCGGGGCTGTCAATCAAACTGTAAACTGATAGGCTTTATGATAATGAAGGTTTGTAATCAGTACTAATCCCATAATGATAACTCTCAAGCCTATATCAACGGACAGAGTGAAATAGAAAGCACTGATACTTTTAACACTGCAGACAGTGTTTTCCAAATAATTAAAGGGCACATATTTTAAGTGTCTGTATAGCTTGACTGCTCTTATGAATAATTCCTTTTGACAGCTTTGTTGACAGCTCTTTTGACTGTTCCCATAGGCTTGGTAGTTTGTATAAATTTATGCAGATTTTACACATACTCATTTCTAATTTTAACAATCCAAATGAGCTTCCTTTCTCAAAGGGTATTCCATCTCCCCCAAAGGTACCTTACCTTTCCAAAAGGGTAACTCTCCAAAGAACTCAGGGTTTGTTTTTAGGCAGTTTTAGACCTTTTCCTATAAGGTCTAAAGTACACAAGTTGTCTTTTGGACATCCTACGAGTGAAAATCAGATTATCTTGAAGGAACTGCACTTAAACATGTTTAGTTGCCTCCGTGAACCATTGATATGGAAATTAGAATCCACCCCTATTACTCCACCCAACCCCTTCACAAAATGGTAAGTTTTGCCTTCAGTATTAGAACATTCAGGTTCAGGCCTCTGCTGCCATTGTCATTAACATCTGAGAGGCTCACCATCATTACAAAAATTCAAGCCTGACGACCTGTTAGTGCCAACTTTATTTTTGAACGTTACCAGAGTTCATAATTAAATGATGTTCTTTTTAAAGAAGAAAGGACTTTGTAACAAAATGATGGGAGATAACTGAGAATGTGGTTGAAGAGCTTGGTTTTGAACAGCATTTGATGGTGAACTGAGCATTAATACGATGGAGGAACTCAAGTAGGACATTGCAGAATGCAAGTATGCAATAATTGAGAACTGTGCGTCAGATGGTGAAACAAAGAGCAGGCTGAGTGAATGAGTGAGGATGTTATCAATGATAAGGATTGGGGAGATTAAGTGAATAGTTTGCATTTTTCAGAAATCCATTAATGGAATATGGGCATTACTGACCATGTCAGCATTTATTGGCCACTCCTAATTGCCCAGAGGGCAGTTAAGAGTCAAACTCATTGCTGTGGATTTGAAGTCACATATAGGCCAGGCCTGGTTAAAAATGGTAGGTTTCTTTCCCAATAGAATGTTAGTGAACCAGCTTTGTTTTTCCCAGCAATGTTTTCATGATCATCATTAGGTTTCAGATTTTTTTTTATTGAATTCAGATTCCACCATCTGCCATGGCAAATTCAAACCCAGGATCCTGGAACATCATTCCAGGCTTCAGGATATTAGTTTAATGATAGTACCTCTCGGCCATCACCTCATCAGATTAAAAATGAAGATTTTAAGGCGATACACTGGGGAGGAGTAAGCCAGTTGTAGGAATAATGAGATGGTTGAGGGAAAAAAGGGACTTTGTACACAGTAGGATCCCTTTTTAGGTTTGTTTACTTCTGTGTCAGTCCTGATGAGTACATGACAAAAAGCTTGTGTCATTTTTGTTAGGAATGCTCAGGATTCAGGCAATGAAATGTTTGCTGAGTTCGGGTTTGTTTAAAATGATTTAGAAGAAAGAATGCTGGAACAGTCAAGCCTGAATAATTTCTAGTTATGTACTAATCTCCTACTAATCTATGAACTTTGTGTTTATAAATTACCATTCAGCTTCGCACTCCACTACGATGCCAAAATGAATTGGACAAAGCAGTTGAGCACTTGGACCTCAATTCTAGTATGAAAAGCCTGAGGATTTTGGTTATGCCTCGAAAGAACAGCCATGTGAGTTAACTTGTCTAATAAACACCTTTAACTATATTTTGCTTGAGTTAAAGCTATTAGATATGCTTGGCTGATCGAACCTAATACTATTCTTCATGTGAGTCAAGCAGGTGAACTGAAATCATTGAGATATACACACTGCTAGCCTAAAAAAAAAACCCCCTTATTCCTGCTGTCTGCTTCCTGTTAGCCAACTAATTTTCTATCCGAATCAATATGTTATCCGTATCCAATGAACTTCTATTTCCCACAATAACCTTTGACGTAGCCCCTTACCAAATGCCTTCAGAAATCTTAAAATAATACATTAATGGGTTCCCCTTTATCTACAGCACAAGTTACTTTTTTTAAACTCTATCATTGGAGATCGGTGTCACTGGCTGGTCAGCATTTATTGCTCTTCTTTAGCTGCCCTTCAAAAGCTGTCTTCTTGAACTGCTGTAGTCCATGTGCTGTACGTAGGCCCCAATGCCATTAGGGAGGGATTCCAGGATTTTGACTGAGTAACAGTGAAGGAACGGTGATATACTTGCAACTCAGCATGGTTAGTGGCTCGGATGGAAATTTGCAGAATGTGATGTTCCCAAGTATCGGCTGCCCTTTTCTTTCTAGATAACAGCGTTCTTAGGTTTGAAAGTTGCTGTCTAGGATTGTGGGCAAATTTCTGCGGTACACACTGCTGCTACTGAGCGTTAGTGTTGGAGGGAATGGATGCTTATGGATGTTGTTCCAATCAAGCAGGCTGCTTTTTCCTGGATGGTGTCCAGCTTCTCAAGTGTTGTTGGAGCTGCACCCATCCAGGCAAGTTGAGAGTATTCCATCACACTTCTGACTTGTTCCTTGTCAATGATGGAGAGGCCGAACTCCAATAAATTAGTTAAATACTGTCTCCAACATTTTCACGTTCTATAGTCTGGCATCCAGAACTGGGCACAATAATGCAGTTGAGGTCTAACAAGTGCCTTGTAGAAGTTCAGCACCACTTCCTTACTCTTGTACTCTAGACCCATTTTATTAAAACCTGAGATATTGCATATTTTATAATCTAGCCTCTCCACGTGTCCTCCCCACTTCAATGATATGGGCACGTATACATCTAGTTCCGTCAGCACCTTCAACTCTTAAAAATTGTACCCTTATGTTATATTGTCTGCCCATGTTCTTGTAAACAAAGTACATCTCCTCACATTTGCTGCTTTGAACTTCTCTGCCACCTACCTGCCCACTCCACCAACTTCTAGACTTCTTCACTAATGTATTCTTCTGGATAATCCATCTGCATTTCACTATCAGGCAAAGTATTTCTACTTGGTTACTATTCTCAACTGTATCCTTCAGGTTCAATAATTTTATTCAAGTTATGACTAGTCACACAAGTATGCTTTTTCTGAAAAAGGTAGCAAAAAGACAAGTCCGCATTGGTCCACATTGTTGCAAACTCTGTGTCCCTGAGCACAAATACACAACTGTCTATCGCTGCTGAAATCTGCAAGTGTGGAGTTATAGAACAGAAATGAAAGATGGCACCAAGTCTGTGCACTCAAAAACAAGAACAGAATATCCCAAAGTAGGCAGAGGGTCTGTCATCATCTGAAGGACAAAGTAGATCAGAAGTAGATCTTTCATTAGATCGCAAGGGACTTCACCCAAAATGCTAATTAACTGTGTTTCAGATGTTGATTGGGTTACTCAGCATTTTCTGTTTGCTCCGATTTCGGTCATCGGCACTTTGTTTCAGCAGCGAAGTTGATAAACCAGAGACAATGTAGTATTTATTTTATTTCTGTGCAATTCTAACAGATGAACTGTAAAACCACGGAGAAGTTGCCTGAAATTAGAATGGCAAAATCTATGGGAGACTTGTTGGGCTCATTGTATAAGGGGAATGAGCGTCATCGGAAGCTCTCAACAGGTGAGGCAGTTGGTACAATATTCTTGTGTAAATACTCTCAGAAGTAAAACAGAAAAAGCTGGAGAAACTCTGCAGGTCTGGCATCTTCTGTGGAGAGAGAGACATAGTCCAATGTGGACTTGGAATACTAACTGTTAGTCTCTTCATAAATGCTGCTAAACCCTCCAAGTTTCTACAGCACTTTCAATGTTTGTTTGAGATCTCCAGCATCATCAGTTTTTTTGATATGGCATGTAATCTGTTCTAGATTAGCTGATCTCAGTCAGAGGAACAGTGGTAGAAGCTGATACAAGACATCATAGTAGTCTTAGGTCAAGGGCTAGAAAATCAAGCGGGATTCTCAGTTGTAATGTAATAGACAAGATTGGCATGAGCTTGACTTGCGCCTCACTTCCAAGTTTGAATTAGTCTACTTCCAAATCAATAACAGCCATGTGTAGGAGTGAGTTCAACCTGCATGGAACCTCACTGCAACGAGGAATCAAAGCTTTCAAGGGCTTGATCTCTATTGACCTGCCTTTGCCCAATTTTTCACTTTAATTTGACTGCACGTACTCAACTTTCTCCTAGGCATATTTACAAAGTCCACCCTGAAACTATCATCCATCGTATTGAAATGAGGAATGATCTTGAGAGAGGAGTGTCGTATAAATGGAAGTTGTTGCCATTATAGTGGTTTCTCAGTTATGGTTTTTCCTCCCTTTTCCTTACCCAGTTGAAATGACAGACACTTGTATTTCAAAAATAAGAGATTCAAATCCATGTTCAGTGTTGCACAGCAGTGTACACTGAGTTGGGGATAGCTGCAGTTTTCAGTCCATTTTTCATGAATGTAATTGTATTTTTCATTCTCATCCAAAATGTTGATGCCTGCTTCCTAATTAGTAGTATTTTTCATGTATCCCAGAAATCCTGACCTTGCCAATGCATTTTTAACACCCTGACCCTGAATGCCATAATCTTAACTCACTTCATGGTCTTACTGCACACCATTTCTTAATCTTGTCAAACTCTGAACCTATGGTTTTGGTATTCAGCGCATTTTTCTGCCTCTGTGTACCTCTCCCATTGGTTGTCAAGACTGTACTTTGAAACTCACTTCTGCATCACACCTCTTGCCACTTTCAAAAATCTGCTCAAAATTAACCTACTCAACCGGACTTCCTGTGACATCCTCTAATCTTGCAGCGATGTGGTGCCCAGTCCCAATTTGTAAAGTACTTTAGACATTTACGACCTTAAAGGGACTCGAAGAATGCAGACTTTTTTGCAGATTTTGCTGTTATTGAAACCCTCTGGAATTTGACTGTGCTCTGGTACCCTAGCCAAATGTCCAGTCTTCATATTGAAACCAAAATATTCGTGTTGGTAGAATACAATGCACACATTCGACCTGGCCTTCAACTGATGTTCACTGCCATCCATATGCTTCAGCAAGATTCCTCTGATATCAAGCGGAAGAAAAATTACTATGTATATTTTTCTTTTTGTTCATTCATGGAATGAGGGCATTGTTGACTAGACCAGCATTTATTACCCATCCCTAAATGCCCAGAGGGCAGTTCAGAGTTGACCGTGTTGCTGTGGGTCTGGTGTCACCTGTAGGTGTGACCAGGTAAGGATGGCAGTTTTCTTCCCTAAGGGACATTAGTGAACTAGACAGGTTATCCCCAACAATTGGCAATGCATTCATGGTCATCATTAGACTCTTAATCCTAGAATTTCAATGAATTCAAATTCCACCATCTGCCACAGCAGGATTTGAACCCGGGGTGCCCAGAACTTTACCTGAGTCTCTAGATTAACACTCCAGCAATAATACCACCAGGCCATCACTGCCCTTTTGTAGCCTAGAATCTGAAGTAAATTGTAGTACTTCGTGCCAATTGGTTTCCCTCCCCTCAACTCTTGGGCTGGCTAATATCAGCTAATTTACCAAAGGGTGAACAGTGAGACTGTGTGGTTGATTTCCCTAAGTTCACTGTGGCTCTGAGAATTTGTAGGAGTAGGATCATAGCGACCGTGGAACTTGAGAACTGACCTTGTGGAAGCTAATAGGAGTCCATTAAGGGCACTTTGTGGAAACTGGCTTTTGGCAGTACATGGGTTCTTTGAGAGTACTGACCTCCTTGTCCCCTCATTCCCACCCCTCCAGCTGAGAAAGTCCGCAGAAATGCTGCCTATGGTAGATAGGGGCACAATTTTTAAAAAAATGTATTCTCATCTATCTTTGGAGGGGGTGCAGAACTGCCTCAGCTTGACCCTCCAACTATCTCTCCTGATGGGGCCCACTTGCATTTTCCTGAAAGCTGGTGCACTTCAACTCACTTGGTCTTCAAACTCGGTGAACCTCACTAAAGCTGAGGAAGCAGGAATGCCCATTATGACAAGTCTTGAGCTTTAGCTCTAACATTTTTGTAGCAGTGGCCTTGTGTGGGGAGGGAGCCTGAAGCATCGAGTAAGACTGCTAAAGATTTTGTGTAGGTGATCTTATGTAAAGTTTCATGTGATTCCTCTAGAATCACTTGCCAGAACAAGTACAATTGGGACCCCGTATATTTACTGACAAAGTCACTGCTAGAGATGTGAAATTTATTGTTGTTGTTTGGAGATTAAATTGTGCTAGATCTGATTTGAAATGAACAGATTTAACCTTCAAATGAGTCTGAAGCCAAAGACTCATTTGTGCCATCAGAAGACTGACTCAAGTTCATTATTGTTAATCATGTGCTTCCTGCAACATTAATAGCTTAGGCTAACTTCCTCCACCAGTTCCCACAGAGATCTGTGTACTCCTGTCAGCCTGATAGCAAGCTTGACATTGAAATGCCATTGACTTTTATGACTGCTGGGTGCATGATTTAACTCTTAGCAAAAGATCACTTTAATAGTTCTATTTTTGGACCAAAAAACCACTTCAAATAAACATTTCTGAATATTATGTGCTGTTTCTGAGCAGTGGAATAGTCTGCTTTGAAAGAAAAGAATGAATTGAACATGTATAAACCCTTTTCACTGCATTAGGATATTTCAAAGCCTCAGAATGCTTTTGAAGTGTAGTCACTGTTGCTGTGTAGGAAATACTGTATCCAATTTACATAGAACATAGAACATTACAGCACAGTACAGGCCCTTCGGCCCACAATGTTGTGCCGAACTTTTACCCTAAACCTAAGGTCTATCTAACCTCTACCGCTACCTTATACTACCATCCATATGCCTATCTAATAGCTGCTTAAATGCCCCTAATGAGGCCGACTCCACTACCTTCTCCGGCAGTGCATTCCATGCCTCTACCACTCACTGAGTAAAGACCCTACCTCTGACGTCTCCCTGATATCTACCTCCACTCACTTTAAAACTATGTCCCCTCGTAAAAGCTACCTCCAGCCTAGGAAAAAGTCTCTGGCTGTCTACTCTATCTATACCTCTGATCATTTTGTACACCTCTATCAAGTCATCTCTCATCCTTTGTCGTTCTGAAGAGAAAAGCCGTAGCGCTCTCAACCTTTCCTTGTAAGACCTTCCCTCCATTCCAGGCAACATCCTGGTAAATCTCCGCTGCACCTTTTCTAACGCTTCCACATCTTTCCTGTAATGAGGTGAGCAGAACTGGACACAATACTCCAGATGTGGCCGAACCAGGCTTTTGTATAGCTGGAGCAACGTTCCAAAAACAGCAATGTGACAAATGCCCAAGATATTCTGTTTTTAAGGTAGTTGTCAAATGATAAATATTATAACTAGGATACTAGGGGTAATTGAGATAACAAGGTGTAGAGCTGGATGAACACAGCAGGCCAAGCAGCATCAGATCAGCAGGAAGGCTGACGTTTTGGGCCTAGACCCTTCTTCAACCCTTGCTTTACTTCAAAATAGTGACAGCAGATCTTTTAGTTGCACTTGAGAGGACAAATGTTACATCTGTTTAATGTTTCATCAGATGGAATCTCCAATAGAGTACACCTCCCTGTACTTCCTAGATATCTGGGTGGGGAGGACTGAAGTAAGTCATGTGCTTCTAGATTTCTCTTAATGTTTAACAATCAGGTTGGAGTCAAGCAGAAAAGCTTGTTACTGATAAGCAAAGATTAATTCTTATGATTCTCAAGACTTCAACAGCATTTTAATAGCAGCACTTCAGAAGAAAGTGGTACATTCAGAGAGAAGAAAAAAAGGTTTCTATATGTGGATTATTTTGCTTAAAATTTATATTTAAAATACAAGTCTATTAAAATTACTGATTAATTTTGGGCGCTTAGAAAAGTAATACTGAACAGTTAAAGCAGATTCCCAGCAAAAAAGGGGTAGCATAGGTTTAATATGGATTTTCAAATAGGTCTTAAAGGAGAGCAAGGGCAAGTAGAAGTGGCCAATAAATGCCATCAATATCCTCACCGTGAAATATAAGTTGAGGGTAAAAAAAATGATTCTTATGTCAGTGATACTATAGACAGCATCCATGATCTTAATCTCAGCCTGTACCCCTCTCACAGAGAAATCAATTTCACTTCAGTGCATGAGCAGACTGGCCTGCTGTCCTCACCACATTTCTTCTGTTCATTTAGATCATGCCTTACTTGTACCTCAGTGCCATTCAGCCATCTACATTCCAAACTCTGATATCTGTGCGTGGCGAAAATCTATTGATCTTGCTGTTGAAAGTTAAATTGTCCCAACGTCCATAGTCTTTTAGGGGTAGAGTGTGACAATATCCTTTCTGTTTAAAGCTTTGTGATTTCATTGCTGATTTGGCCAGCCCCGATTTAAGATTTTGCAACTTTGTTCGGGTTTCCATGCTAAAAGAAAATAGATTTTCTTATTGATCCTATTGCATCTTTTTATTAGTTTAAGCACTTCAAATAGTTCATCCTTTTTTTTAATACTTAATGGACTATAAGCCATGCCTTTCCACATAATTTAGTCCTTTAAGCCCTGCTTGAAGTAAGGTAAAGTCACCATAGTCCCAGGAGACTATAGAGCTGTTCTTTCATTGGAGAGATGATTGGTAACAGTTTAACTTGGGCCGTTCTAGTGAATGTGCACATCAAACCAACTTAAGATCTCTAACATAAGCCATGTAAGGAATCTCTGTGTTGCGAAGGCGATCTTGAAATTAAACTTTTTTTTGTTTGTTGCAAAGGTATTTCTTAAAATCAAGTGAGCTCCTTTATATTCTAACTTGTTCTGCTTGCCACAGGTTCCCTGCATACAGGACGTAGCTCGCCTCCACCTGGCAGTGTTCCTGATGGGCAGCAGCAGTTTGTACGGCAAGGATCCTATGCCAGTATCCACAGTGAGGGAGAATTCATCCCAGAGGCTTTGGAACAAAGTGTAAGGGTCATTCTACCTCCTGAATCAGTTGATACTACACAAAGATGCTGGAGATACTTGATCATGCTTAGTGAAAGTACACTTCTTGGTGCAATAAGGGAAAACCTCTATGCCCTATATCTTCTTGTCTTGAAGCAGCAAATGCTGGAGGTACACAGTACAACAGCAAGCATTTTTAAGAAAAAAACATGAGTTAATGCTTTGGGTAAGGCTCTGAAGAAGGGATTTTGATGAAAATCACTTTGGAAAATTTCAGCATCGGCTGATGGTATAACACAGGCAATATCAGAACAATTACCTGATATTAGCTCACCTCTGATTTTAATACATCTCTCATGACGTTAGTTTCCATTAAACACAATTGGAAACATTATTTAATAAATTGTTGATTTGATATTACATACTACAGTAAAACAACTTTATTCCTGCCCCATGGAGATGAATTGTCCTGCAGTTTCACGGTATTTTGAAGTGCTGATGCAGTACCTCATCTTATTTTCAGCAGACTGTTTCAGGTTTGGAAAGGATGCACTTAACATTAATATTCACCTGTTAAAATGTAAGGTGATGCATAGTTTGTGGCGTAATGCAGGAAATATTAGATGAAATGTGAGCAGTTTATCGAAATTATTTCTAATCTAATCTGAATACAGTTTCTGTTACACTTGTTCACTCAAAGTCGTGCCAAGCTTTAATAAATTAGGTTTCTAGTTGCATGCATTTGCTGCTGGAAGTTGAGGCAATTACCCCATTGTTTCTTTTCATTTAGTGAGGTGAATGGAAAATCATGGCAGGGGGGTTGCTGAAATCCAGAGATGCACCCCCTGTGAAGTGGCAGGCTTGGCTTGTAAAGGGCACTTAATTAGTCAGGGAGGTGCCACGGCCAAATTCCACCACATTCCCACCTCTGCCAGAATTATATTCTTGGCTAGAAGGCCCATGGTGTCTATCCTGAGGCCCTTGAGTTACCAGTTAAGGCCACTTATGCCCCTCCACCCATCATGCCTCTCCATCAACATCAGCAAAGCAAAGGAGCTGGTTATTGACTTCAGGAAGCAGAGCAGAGGGCACACCACTATCTGTATCAATGGTACTGAGGAGGAGTGCCCAAGTTAGTATGTGGTGATGGTGTGACTTTTTTAGATTACTTAGGGGGTCTGATGCAGTGGCTTCATACATTTTTACGTGCGTGATGTCTGGAGCTATGGATTGTGCTGATAAAGGCTCCATCACACGTGATTCATTCATCTCTCCCATTCTTATTGTCTGCCATTGGCATGTGTTAGAAAGATTTGCAGATGGATAATCTACCTGTTTGGCTGCGTAATGACCTTTCCGTGACCGTCAGGTCCTGGGGTAGAATTTAAATTCAGAACTCTTGACTCCGAAGCAGGGATACTATCCAATGCACCACAAGACCTACCTGTAGCTTGTGTGTGTTGTGCCTCTGAGGAGACATGACGTGAGAAGTAGTGACTTACTCACAAGTGAAGACCATTTGTTTGCTGGGTTTTGTTGCTATAGCTCCACTGTTTGCAGAGTCACCTTGGGGAAACTATAACTCATGCAAGGTAAGAATGTTCCTATTGCATTGGCACTAGTCTTAATGTATTGGAAAGGAATGTATAGATTTGCACAGCTGCATCCTTTTGTTTCACTGGACTTTTTCCAAAGTTGAAAGGTACAAACATTTTCTGTTGAGTTTGATTCTACATGTATTCCCGTATGTGGTTATAATATGAAATCAGATTTTTCTTTGGGATCTGTAGTTCTGACTGAAGTTTCACGAAGTTGACTTTTTTCAAAGCTTGCTGTTCTTCTTAACTACAGGTTTTGGATCCGTTCAGCAGTGCTGAGGCATCACTGTCTGGAAGTTGTCAGTCGCTGGACAGATCGATAGACAGGTAGATACTTGCAATTATGAAAAATGACTGAACAGTGTTGATATATTTGTAGGTAGTCCTTCATTAAGAGAAGAGATATGAGCTTTGCTTTCTATTCTTTTGTGTAGCTTGGTTCACATCAACTGCATGAACCCAATCAAATTTGTAATTTCGGTTGATGCAAGTGTACAGCACTGAGGGAGTAATGTGCTATTGTAAATGTCACCCTTTGAATAGAACATTAAGTTGAGGTTATGTCTACCTGTTCAATTTTGAATTAAATCCTGTAAAAGATTGATATTGAAGTGGATTGAAAGCAGTGTTCATCTAAACTTACTGAGGGTGGAAACATTGGACTGTATTTTCTGAGGAGGGGATAACTCAAGAAGAAGGTTGTCGCTCTGCTGCTTCATTTTGTCACATTGAAGGGCTGCGTGTTTCTGAAAGGAGATTCTGATCAGGGCTCCTTTCAAAATGCAGAGCTGCACTTCCATTCTGATAGCTCCCTCGTCGTGTAGAACTGTCAGGGGAAGGCGAACCATGCCCCTTTTTTTTATCAAAGCAGTCAGTTGGTGTGTTCTGAAATTTAAAGATCCAGCATCACTGAACCCCCACTTTGGGGGTCAGCTGTGAATTGGTAAGTACATAAGGTAGGAGTGAGGTTAGTACTGGGAGGGTAGCGTGCCAGGTGAGAAGGGTTCCAGGTAGGCAGGGTACCATGTGGGTAGGGTTAGGGTGCTCAGTATAGGGTGCCAGGCAAGGTGGGAAGGAGACCAGGTAAATGAAAAATAGTTTAGGGTATTTTGGGCTGAGTGTCATTCTGGGGGCGGGGTGGTGTCAGGTCTGTGGTGGGGTAGACCAAGTCCAGCAGTGGGGCAGCATGGCAGAGGGAGTCAGGTCTGGTGACCGGGTGGGCATTGTCACGCCCATCGTTGTGGGGGTCTATAGGTGTGAGGCTGGAAAAGCACTGTAGGTCAGACAGCATCTGACGAGCAGGAAAATCAATGTTTCAGGCCAAAATTCCCCTTCAGGACTGGGGACGGAGAAGAGAGCCCAGACATAAATAGAGAGAGGGGCATGGGGCTTGGGGAAGGGTAGGAGAGATGGTGATAGGTGGATGCAGGTAGTGGATAATTGTGTTTGGTCCGTGGAAAAGGTGGAGTGGTTTGGTGAGAAGGAAGATGGACAGGTTAGGTCAGGTCATGAGGGGAGGGCTGGACACGGGATAAGGCTGGGGCTGGAGGGATTTTGAAGCTTGTGAAGTCAATGTTGAGGTCATTGGGCTGTAAGCTTCCAAGGCAAAATATCAGGTTTTTTCCTCCAGTTAATGTTTTGCATCGCCAACAGTGGAGGAGACCAAGAATGGACATGTTACTAGGAGAGAGGGAGGGGGGAATTAAAATGGATGGCTACTGGAAGGTCGGGTTGGTTGATGTGTGCAAAGCGTTGGTTCTCCATGAACCGGTCCCCGAGTCCGTGTTTGGTCTCCCCGATACAGAGGTGACCACATTGGGAGCAACAGATGCAATAGATTAGGTTGGTTGAAGTGCAGGGGAATCTCTGCCGGATTTGGAAGGATTGTTTGGGGCCTTGGACGGAGGTGAGAGGGGAGGTGTAGGGGCAAGTGTAGCACCTCCTACGATTGCAGGGAAAGGTGCTGGGTGTGGTGGAGGGTGTGGTGGGGAGTGTGGAGCTAACAAGGGAGTCACGGAATGAACAGTCCCTGTAGAAAGTGGACAGGGGTGGGGAGGGAAATATCTTTTTTGGTGGTGGGGTCTGATTGTAGGTGGCGGAGATGTCAGAGGATGGTGCTTTGGATTCAGAGGTTTGTGGATTGATGTTATTGCTCCTCAGATACTGTCTGAACTGCTGTGCTTTTCCGGCCTCTCACCTACAGACTCTGGCTTCCAGCATCTGCAGTCCTTATTGTCTTCAGCAGTGTGGGAACAGCTCGTTTGATTCTAGCAGCTAAGGAAGTGGCATGATCTCTAGAGCAGAGAACAGGAAGTTTGGGTTCAGAGTGAGGATAAAGGTGTTGTTTCCAAACCCAGGGAGGATGTCCTAGGTTACGAGATGACTTTGGGTCCCAGGCATATAGGGGTGGGTGTTGGGTTCAGTCACAGGTGAGTGTCAGATCTCAGGAATGGTGGGTATGTCGGGTCTGGAATGGTTGAGCTGTGGGACTCCACAGGGTCCGTATGTGCATTTACCATATGTGCTTCAGAAATGATAATATGGCTAATTGGAAAATTCAGGCTATTACTCTCTGTTACACATTAACTACTTATATTTGTTGGTGAACTGGATATTCTAAAGACTGTTCATCTCAGTCAGGTCGGGTTGGGGTGGAAAGTCTGCTCTGGGCATAGTTGTCAGGGAGTCAGTTTGAAGCTATCCAGGAACTATACTAGGTTTTTAACCCTTTAACTTTTTCTGGATAACTGTTGGTTTACCTGAGGTGGAACCTTCTGATTCTCCAGTCTTAATGGACTCTTTCAGTGGTTTCTATCTCTAGCAGAATTACCCAGGAAATTGAATTTTCTGCTGCACCTGAATAAAAAACATTAGACTATCAGGCTCTTTACCATCCTCAAGCTTTTGGGTTCTTTGGAAAATAGGATTGTCAATCCTTCAATGTGTTCCGCCATTTGATTAGATCATGGCTGTTCTGTACGTTAACTCCATTAACCTTGGTTTCCTAACTTTTAATGTCCTTGACTGTAAGCTTTACTTTGCTCTTTAATGTAGCTTGAGCAAGTTTTTTTTAGTGAAGGATTTCCATATTTCTACTACTATTGGTGTGAGGAAATGCTTTCAAAAATCACCCAAAATGGCCTGCCTCTAATTTTATGGAAATGGCCCCTTATTTAGGATTCTTCCTTCAAAAGAAAAAGATTTTTTGTCTATCCTATTAAGTTTGTTTTGAATCATCTTAACGACTTATGTAAGATCACCACTCAATCTGCTATATTCAAGCAAAGTCCAGCAGATGTTCTTCTGACTTGATGCATGACTCCAGTACAGTTGTGATGAAGCAGCATTGCACACACTTTCAATGACAGTGTATCATTTCCGTGTATTGGTGACTGTAACTTAATGGAGTTATTCAGGGTCTAACCAAAGCTCTGTACAGCTGTAGCATAACTTCCACATCATCTTGAGATGTTTCAACACTTTTATTTTGTTTGTTTGTTTGTGGGCATTGGTACCAAAACCACCAATTCCTGGCCATCTATGATTGTCCTGGAGATGTTAGTGCTGAGATACCTTCTTGAATGCTGGAGTCCTTGGTGTGTAGGAGAATTCCAGGATTTTAACCCAGCAATGTAGTGCCAAGTCCATTGTGCTTCAAGGTTAGATTCTTTCTTGTTGGAAACGCTCATCGCCTGGCACTTGTGAGGCACTAGTGTTACAAAGCTTGAACATTGTCCAGGTCTCGCTTGCAAATGATGCACAATGATAAGTGAACATCCCAACTTACAATCATAGAGTCACACAGCACAGAAACAGACACTTTGGCCGAACTTATCTGTGCCGATCAGGTTTCCTAAACTGAACTGGTCCTATTTACTTGAATTTGGCTCATATTCCTCTAAACCTTTCCTATCCATGTACATGTTCAGTCTACCTTTATGCGTTTTAAGACCTCCTCTTCTGTAATGCTGTCTGTTTTCGAGACTTCTAATCTTATGATGAAGGGAACATCATTGATGAACCAGTTGGGCCAAGGACACTACCCAGAGGAACCCCTGCAGAGAGATGCTGGAGCTGAGATGACTGACCTACGTTTTTCTTTATGCTAGATATGACCCTAGCCAGTGGAGAGTTTCCCCGACTCCAGTTCTGCTAGAGCTCTTTGGTGCTACATTCAGTCAAATGGCGCCTTGGTGCCTTAATGCTTTAATGTCATTCTCACCTCACCGCTTTTTACCAGATCCTTCTTGGGTGCGTTCAGGTCATCTTTTAACAATACCAAAGGACACTTTGTCTCCCACAGTAGTATCGCACCTCCCCTAAAGATGTTTCAGTACTACAACCAAAAGGGTGTTGTACCTATCAGAGTTGCTTCACAAAGTTTATATTTGCTGTTAACAATTCTAATGCGGAACCTCACCCCATGCAATTCCCCGCAGATGTCAAAAATTGTAGGTGCTATGTGTGGGTTGGGAAGTCCGGATCCAGGCCTCCAGAGATTTAGTCCTAAGTATTACCTATTCCTTCTCTTACCTTGAAGTGTTTTTGGATGAAAACAAAGACATTCTTAGGGTTGAGGACCAAATTTTAGATATTTTTATTCAACCTGTCCAGATATGTTATGACCCACCATTGAAACAGATGGGATTTGAGCCCAGGTCTTCTGGCTCAGTGGTACTGTACTGAAGGGCATCTAGGACCCATGTATAAGCTTACTCCACCCTCCAGGAGGCATCGATTCAAGACATGCTTTGATTCCATTGGTAGTGGCAGTTATTGCCAATAAGGCCTTCCTCACAAAGTAGGCAAATCCACTGCAATTGGAGGTGGACTGGGGTATTGCAACTAAGTCCAAACTTTTGGTGAGAAATCGCCGATGGGAATAAACAGTGAGAAGCCCTGGATAGGCTTTTTTACAGAAAAAAACCCTTTTTCTGAAGAAGGGTCCAGACCCGAAACATCAGCTTTCCTGCTCCTCTGATGCTGCTTGGCCTGCTGTGTTCATCCAGCTCTACACCTTGTTATCTCAGATTCTCCAGCATCGGCAGTTCCTACTATCTCTGTATGTAACTTCACTTCTGTTGGCGCTACATAATCACCATATAAATTCTTACCAAAGATTCAAAAACATTAGATAATAACAGAATTTTAAGTAAACTTACAACAGTACAGTAACGATTTGTAGTCATATATTTTGATTTCTAAACTCTTTATATGCTTTCATTGTTTTCAAAATTCATAGCCCATCTTTCACCCAGCCTGGAGTTGCAAAGAGTTATCCTGATGAATGCTTCAACTTCAAAGGTAAGAATTTCATATGAACTGCCCATCATTGCTGTGGGTTTGCAAAAAGATAAGTCAAAATTGATGAGAAAGCAGGTTTCAGTTTAGGGTAAGGGTAGAAAAAGCTAAGTAGCTATTTGAGAAACAGTCAGATATTCTGGTGGGTGGGAAGGTAGGTTTGTGTGGAAAGCTCAGATGGATTGACTGAAGTGCCTCCGTCATTGGAATTGGATTGTTTAAATATGTTGGTAATGAAGAGAATGTACTGGAGGTGAAGAATAATTCACCTACACAGAGGTGATGGTGATCCATGTACAATGACATGATGCCCCATGTTTCATGATGAAACTTATAATTGGCAGCATCTTGAAAAGTGATGAGTTGAATCTCAACTTTGACAGGCCAACAGTAGGAATGGAATTGTGGCATTGGTGCTGTGTAATGAATCTGAGTTAGAGGATCACTTACAGGCAGTTTTTCTATGCCCGTCTCTAGTTATCTGCGAGATCATGGTTGAGCTGCCTTCTTTAACTGCTACAGTCTTTGCGCTATCATGCTTCTAACGTGGTATTAGGGAGGGAAATTTGGAAATTTACTCAACAACAGGGAAGGAATGGAGATATATTTTCAGCAGATTATGTGCAACTTGGAGAGTAACTTTCAGGTCGCTGACACAGGTAGGTTTCTAGACTGAGGTAATACCTTAATGTCCTGACTGTTCAAGTTGTTGTAGCACTGATCCTGATGGGTAGTGATAGCAAGTTTTCATTTAATTAGAAACAGTGGTGATTTAGTGGTGGAACGTTGTTTTCAAAAGTGGCGGAGGAATAGAGGGCTTTCATGGAGCATTGATAGTGTCCTTACATCTGAGCTAGTCCCACCTGCACCAGTGGTGTGTAATACTATCTCTGAACAGGTTGATTAAAAGTATCTACCCTGAGGAGTGGGGCTGGGGGGGAGGCATCCCTTCTGGTACTGTGGTAATGTTTCTACGTCAGGACCAGGGAAGTCCCATCTGCTCCAGATATGTGTCATAACATGCCTGAACAGGTTGATTAGAAAATATCCTGTTTTTATCTTATTTTACTTTCTCTTAGCAGTTGGACTTAACTACAGAGTTTCTTATGCCATTTCTGAGCACGGTTAAAAGTCAACTACAGTTCTTTGATGTGGCGTCACATGTAGGTCAGGCCAAATGTGGATGACAGATCACCTTCCATAAAAGGTGCTAATGAGTCAGATTGGCTTTTCAGTCAACATTATTTTTTTATTCTGATCACCATGACTGATAGGAACTTTATATTTCAGATTTATTCGAAATAGTTCTATTTAATAGTAGAACTTTAACTCATTTACTCTACAGGCCACTGGATTACTAACGCAGTAACATTACCTTTGTTCTACCCTGCCCTATGATAGGAGGATGTATTTTGCACACATACGAGACTGACATAGGAAGTTAGGCAGGTTGGTCACCCATGGTTAGCCTCCAGCCCAGTCAAATTCTCGCTTAGTAACCCTATTTGAAAATTTCTCACAAGTGATCAGTGATTATAATCATGAGCACGAACTCTCTTTTCTTAAACTTTCCTAAATTGAAAAACAAAAAGCCTTCAAAAACTGACCCAACTTCTTTTTTCATTTAAACCAGCAAACAGTACAAGCTAAGAATTAAATCTTGACCTTGTGACACAGTAGTAGTATCCCTACCTTTGAACCAGAAGTTTTGGGTTAATATTCCACTTTCCCTAGACATGTCTGAAGAGGCTGATTTAAAAATATTTTAAATCTTGACCCAGCTGGGATGATTGCATCAGCACCAAACTTATGCCTATTAAACTGGCGAGAGTCTTTCAATCTGGACTTGAGAACACCCAACTAAGACAGAAACAGCTGTGATGACAGCTATGATGGTCAATAACCTGCTTACTTTGACAAACCAGACTTAAACATGAGGAATAAATTGGACAGGTTATTCGAAAGATGCTGACGCCTGAGGCACTGTCTCTCAGCAAGGAATCGTTGGCTAGCTGGGGATGGAGGGAGAGGGATAAACATTTTGACAGATTGATTTCAGATCAAATTATTGCTTCACGAACATGTGTATTGTATCAATGTACGAAGGAAAACCCCACCCAAGAATTAGTGACTATAATTAAGTCAGCGTGGCTTTTCATGCTTTTAAATCAGACTAACGCAAGGCTAAATGCTCATTTTTATCTGGCACGGATAAGTTTGGAATAAGCACTTATAATTAATTAGCATATTCAACATGGAAAATATCCCGAAACTCTGAGCAGCTGGCAATGTAAACTGAGTAGGAGTGAAATGAAACATGACTTTTTGCTGTTTTTTTTTCAGATGAATAACGTTGAGTTAAGAAAAAGATGCAACAGGGAATAGTCGGAATTTTTGAAATTTCTGTCCCCTTCCATTATGTCATTCGGTTTGTGTTAAACCTGTACCAACAAAAGCACAGAGCCTTAAATTTAATTTTAACGAAGTGTGGATTATTTGTGAGTACTGTTAGTGGAAAGTAATGTGAGAGGCAGAAGAGTGACAATATTTTTCCACATCCTCATGATGTGCCATCCCTTAGAACTTGACAAAAATGCACTCCAATTCAGTGGAAGGAGGTTTGGCTAATTCCAGACCAGCTGCTCAATTTGGGATTTGAACTAGTCTTAATATTAATTCCAAATTCCATTAACGTGAACAGATGCATCTTACTGTTATGTACACAGACTAGATATGCCTTACCGTAGTTGGAGTCATACTGAGCTCAAGGAAGATGGTTGTGATTTCTACAGGTCAGCTATCTCAGCTCCAGAAGTTCCTCAGGGCAATGAATGAACAGTGCTGCAGACTGAAATAAAACCAGAAGATGCTAGAGAAATTCAGCAAGTCTGACTGCACCTGAGGAGAGAAAAACAGAGTTGACATTTTGAGTTCAATAAGACTGTTAAGTTTTTATGCCATTGAGAGAGAGGAAGAGCGTTTGGATGGAATAGCTGGTAAGGATACAAAAGGGAAGAAAGAGTGCAAATGGTGATATAGGAGCTCTGGAGGTATAAAATAATTCTGAATAATTAGTGTGCAAAGGAAAAAGTGAGTTTGTTCTGCAAAAAACAAAGAATTTTTTGAACTCCATGTTGAGTCCTAGGGGCTAAGACTATAAAATATATGAGCAGAAACAGGCTAATCAGTATATCAAGTCTGTTTCGCCATTTAGTAAGATCATGGCTGACCTGAAAGTCCTCAGCTCTATTTTGCTGTCGTTTCCACGTTACCTTTGATTCCCGTAATGTTTATGTGCCTATTTCAGCCTTGACCTTAATGGCACAATCTCGACAGCTCTCTGCAGTAAAGATTTCCATTCATCACCCTCTAGGAGAAAAAAATGCCCCTTTGTCTCTGTCTTAAATGGGCAAGCCCCCTCCTCAGATGTCTTCTGGTCCTGGGCTCTCCCACTAGCAAATGCAACCTCTCTGCATCTACCGTGTCAAACCCATCATCATCCTGACTTGGAGATCCTACCGTGGAAAGTTGTGTGACTGATTTCACCCAATCTGCTGATTTCAGCAGGATTAAAGAAAAAGTGACCATGAAGATTTGACAGCACGATGGCTCAGCGGTTAGCACTTCTGCCCCACAGCACCAGGAACCTGAGTTCGATTCCACCCTCGGGCCACTGTTTGTGTGGAGTTTGCACATTCTCCCTGTGTCTGCGTGGGTTTCCTCCCACAGTCCGGTGATGTGCAGGCTAGGTGGATTGGCCATGCTAAATTGCCCATAGTGTTCAGGGATGTGTAGATTCAGTGGGTTATAGGGAGATGGGTCTGGGTGGGATGCTCTGCGGATCAGTGAGGACTTGTTGGGCCAAAGGGCTTGTTTCCACACTGTAGGGATTCTATGAAGCTGCTAGATTGTTGAAGTAGTTTCGTCAATGCCTTTCATTAGCATAATAATACTAAGAACTGCGGATGCTGGAGATCTGAAACAAAACCAGAAACTGCTGGTGAAACTCAGCAGGCATGGTAACATCTGTGGAGGAAAAAGCAGAGTTAATATTTTTGAGTCCGGTAATGGGCAATAACATTGGCCTACCCAGCCACAGTGTATCTCTTGAAAGGATTTTTTAAAACAATGAGTTTTTCAACAATTTATCTGTTTTCCACTGATTATTTTGGTTTCTTCTGTTACAGTTTCAGAAACATCTAAAGTAATAAAAATACCAGATAAATCTTTTCAGAAATAAAAGCTTACAATTTGAGTTCTAGATAGTGATCACTAAATTCAAAAAGGAACCCAATGAAAATACTGGTATGTTGCTTTAAACACCAGAGTTGTACACACGATAGAGCTGGAACAATCTGCCGATAGGCTGTGGTCCTCAAGGGATGCATGAACCTTTCTCAAATTCAGCTTCCTTGGCTCTGATGTAGCACAGACTAATGTTTTGAAAATGGAAATATTTGAAGTGTACATTAAAGCCACCCTGCTGATAAGATTACAACATGTGAGCTAAATTTACAGAGTCTTACATTCCTAAACACTCATGTAAGCAAGAGATTCAAAACGTTGAGCAAATGAACAAATGATCATTTATTTCACTGCCCTCTACTTCCTCTCTGAAGAGATTTCACTAAATTTTTAAGACACATTGATAACTGTAATCAGCATATATCAGGACAATCAGTTTTTGGTAATGGAGGAAGTCAAAATCTATGTTAGCTTTGTCACCACATCTTTTTAAAGTGAAATATTAAATTATTCTATTAGAAATTAGACTCATTTTACTTTTGTTTTCTCTTTCAGAACCTGCCAACCACTATTGTGAAAGAGCAGGAAAAGGTGGGACATATCCACGGCAGTATCACGTCTCAAATCACCGCAAGGACTATAGTGATGGTAAGTTAAAGCACAGATTGTTTGAGATTCCTGTTCAAGTATGACCATCCCAGCTTTGTTGCTTAATTCCCTGGAGCAAAGATTAGTACCTTTGTATCCAATGAAAAATGCAGAATATTTATGTATTTTTTGCTGGCTAGCTGCTTGCTGCAAAGCCTCTTCCATAGATCCCAAAACATAAGTCTATTTCATCACTTAATTTGATTTAACATCATAAAACCTGAAGTTGTTCCAGTGAAAATGGGTTATATGTTGCAGAGTTAACTACCAGCTAACTTCAGGAAAACAATGGAAACAAAAAATTTGGCATGCTATTTTAAAAGTGCTATTACATTTTTGCACATATTCAAAAATTCTGTTTTTTTTAAAAATAGAATGGTCTCCTTTGCAGTTGGAATTGTTTGACACTTGTTATACACAATTGCAGGGATACTAGGAGATCATTAATACCAGACCCATGGTAGCTGCTCTTTGTGTCAGAACTTGCAGAGCGTTGGCAGGCAGTCCAACTTTGAGCACTTCCTGGACCCACCCACTGCCCACACACATGCATTTTTTCCAGTGGGTGTCAGGGAATAGTCATTTGCTGTGAGAACTGTGTTTTTACTTTCCACCTCTGGAACTCGGAAAGGTTGAATTAGAAATGTTTGCTTTCCCATTTCCACCTTCTTTATGATCAGGTAGCTCAGCACAGGTGGATGAGTTGGGTCTTTTGCAGAGATTAAGCGCACATTGGCAATGAACATACAAACTGAACTATTGACACAAGTTTTATTAAAGGTTGCTGCACTCTTGTTTTCTTCTGCCCTTTCTGTGTTCCCTCTTGTTTCTCACTTCTGCTTATAGCTGTACCTTTCTAAATGGTAAAGAACATTTGTTTCATGTAATGATTGCTCTTTAAATTAATTTGTGTTGATGAAATGAATCCAGCTCAAACATAACGTACTCTGATGCACTTAATTATTTAGCAAACTTGACGACATCTGAATGGTACTGCTGTCAGCGTTGAATAGGGACATCATGGGTTCAAAGCCCTTCTCCAGGACCTCAACATTGCACTAGTGAGGGGGTGCTACATAGTTAGAGATAATCTCTTTTGGATGAAAAATTAAACCAAATCCGTGGGTAGAATTTAATATTTTCCCAGAAGCAGGAAGGGAATGTAGTGTGGATTCTGTTTCATCAGGCGACCAGTTGCAGGATGGAGATTTCGTCGCTTTCAAGACCCTGCCTCCCCCCATCATGATTAAGTTGAGGGCATGAAGGATGGAGCATTCCATGGGCCGATTGAGGACCTTACTGGCTGCATCCTGTTGCCACTGGTATTCATTCGTTGGTGGGCAGAGGCCTTGCAGCCCTTGGAGACAGGAGATTTCTCCTTAAGGAATGGTAATGGCAGAGTTGCTGCAACCATTAAATTTCGCCCATGCCTAAATTCTCAGATTCAAGATTCCACTATGTTAATTGAAGAGTAATACATTCATGTGTCCTGATCATTAACCTATTTGCTTTTGTAAGGTAAGAGCAGACAATGCTGGAGCAGCCTCTGTGACTACCAGGTTATAAAATATTTCCACCATGTTCTGCTTTTATTTACTTTTCCAGCATTAACTGTATTTAGAACATAGGACATAGGACTCTGTAGCACAGAAACAGGCCTTTGGGCCCACAATGTTGTACCAAACATGATTCCAAATTAAACTAATCCCTTCTGCCTACCTTTGGTCCATTTCCCTCCATTCTTTGTGTATTCATGTGCTTATCTAAAAGTCCTTTAAACACTCCTGTATCTGCCTCCACCACCTGGCAGCACATTCCAGACTCCTACCGCTCTCTATGTAAAAAAAACTTTCCCCTCATGTCTCCTTTAAACTTTCGCTTCTCACTTTAAATGCACACTCCCTAGTTTTAGACATTTCAACTCTGGAGAAAAAGATTCTTACCGTCAACCCTATCTATGCATCTAGTAATTTTATAAACTTCTATCAAGCCTCCCCTCAGCCTTCGCCGCTCTAGAGAAAACAACATTAGTTTCTCTAGCCTTTCTTTATAGCTCATACCCTCTGATCCCGGCAGCATCGTGGTAGACCTTTTCTGCACCCTCTCCAAAGCCTCCGCATCCTTCCTGTTAAAGTGGCGACCAGAATTGAACACGGTACTCTATATGTGGCCTAACCAAAGTCTTTTAAAGCTGCAACATGACTTCCTGACTCTTGCACTCAGTTCCCCAACCAGAAAAAGCAAGCATGCCAAATGCCTTCTTTACCACCCTACCTACTTGTGTGGCCACCTTCAGGGAGCTATCTGTTTCAACCTCAAGAACCCTCTGTACAGCAATGCTGTTCAGGGTCCTGCCATTAACTGTGTACTTTTCCTTACCATTTGATCTACCAAAGGGCAGCACCTCACACTTAGCCAGATTAAATTCCATCTCCATTTCACAACCCATATCTGCAACCGATCTATATCCTGCTGTATCCTTTAACAACTTTCTACATTATCCACAACTCCACTGATGTTTGTATCATTTAGAAACTTACTAATCCATCCATCTATATTTTCATCCAAGTCATTTATGTATACATAAAGAGCAGAGGTCCCAAAACAGATCCCTGCACAATACCATTAGTCACGGACCTCCAGCCTGACAAAACACCATTCACCACTACCTTCTGCTCTCTATGGGCAAGCCATTTCTGAATCCATGAGGCCAAGTCACCATGGATCCCATGCATCTTAATCTTCTGGATGAGCCTGTCTTGTCAAAAAAAGTCCATATAGACAACATCCACTGCTCTACCCTCATCGATCACCTTAGTCACCTCCTTGAACAAATTCAATCAAGTTAGTAAGACATGACCTAGCCTGCAGAAAGCCACGCTGACTGTCCCTAATTAGGCCATGCTTTTCCAAATGCGCGTAAACCCTATCCCCAAGAATTCTCTCCAATAACTTCCCAACCACCAATGTGAGACTCACTGGTCTAAAGTTTCCTAGATTATCCTATGTCCCTTCTTGAACAGAGGAACAACATTAGCTACTCTCCAGTCCTCCAGGACCTCTCCAGTGGCTAGCAAGGATACAAAAGTATTCGTCAAGTCCCCAGTAATTTCCTCTCTTGCCTCTTTCAATAGCTGGGGTAGGTACCCTCGGGCCCTGGGGACTTATCCACCTTAATGCACTTCAAGAGACCCAACACCACTTCTTTCTTGATCTCAAAATGCTCTAGTGTATTAGCATGCTCCACACAAATCTCAGTATCTTCCCTGTCCTTCTGTTGAGTGAATACCAATGCAAATTACTCATTTAGGAGCTAACCCACATCCTCTGCCTCCAAGCATAAGCTCCCTACTTTATCCTTAAGTGGTCCTACCTTCTCCCTAGTTATCCTCTTGTTTTTAATCTATGTAATGTTACATATTTTGCCTTTCTGTTTCCGTTTTAGTGAGATCTTGTGTACAATCTGATTGACATGTTTGCCTAATTCTCAGGAAAGCTTCTTTCAAATTGCAGTTCATTTCTTGTGAAGTGACGTGAGATGTTTCGCTTTGTGATACTTTTTCCTTTCTGTCGTAATCCTTTTCACTTTTAGGGAGAAGAACATTTCCCCGGAGCTTCATCCATCAGGAAAATCTTTTCCAACTGGTTCCTTCCAGTAGGTCTCACAGTGCGAACGGAGACAGCATGGGGAGTACCTTGCAGTATGACGAGAGTCGAACAATTCGATGGGGCAATGAAGACAAAAATTGCCTGAAAGTTCATGACAGACATTTGCCTTCAGTGTGTAAGTAAATCTGCAGCTGTAACTGGGGTGGGGCTGCATGGAGATGAGATGTAAAGAATGATGATGAAAGTGTAAATTACGTTCTTAAATTATGGTTCAAATTTTTTGGTCACTAAGCATAAGGTCTCCTGTAAAGGTGAAAGTTCCCTCTTTTTAGTTCCTTTAGCATCTGCTAGAAAGCATAGAAGGCATTAACTGACGAATTGTGCACATTGATAATGTAGTTGCGCACAATGATCGCAGGAAGTGTTATTTCTGGAATATTAAGGAGGGGTGTCATTCATGGGTGCAAATTAGTACAGATGAAATGGACCTAGTTAATTCTGGAAAGTCAGATGGACTTAACGTAAGGGAAGGATTTTTCTGGTTGCTAAATGTTGTAGTATTATAGAAGTAAGCTCTTACAATGGCACTGTAACATTGCTATTGCCCCGATTTTAATGCAGACCGTGTGGATAATGGGGTGGGCTTGGGTTGGACATCCAGTTTACATCTTTCACTTAAGCATAACATTCAATCGTTCGGATCCAAATCTGGACTTGACCCGCAACTGTTCTGTTCTCACAGATTAGGTTAGTTTAAAGTTGAGGTTATAAATCGTGTAAGGCAAAAAATATCTCTGGTGATGTGATACATAGATATTCATAACAAATGGTTTAAAATAACTTTGTTACACCAACAGAAACTTAAATGCAAACTGCAGATTAGCAGTTAGACAAAAATATAATTCCCACATAGATTTGGGGAATGTGCTGAAATGCCTGCTTCTTTCCACGAATGAAACTTGCAACCAGCATTAAGTGGATTGTGAGTAACTGTGTGCCACCACGTGGTAATGGTGTGGGGCTGTTGCTGAAAAGAAAGGCTGTGAGAAGTTAAGAGATAACACAGTGTGGAGCTGGAGGAACACAGCAGGCCAGGCAGCATCAGAGGAGCAGGATGACAGCATAATCAGAAGCCACCAGTGCTTTAGTGGTCACTCAAACTGAAGTCATGTTAGCCTCAGCTTGCTGAGACTCAAGCTCACCATCTGCTGCAGGTACTAGTTTGCACAGGAAGCTGTCAGCAATCTGTCCTACAACACATTGCTGAGGCACCATTTTGAATTGTGGAGCGTAATCCTGCTGCCCTCTTTCAGGATGGTCACCCCAACATTTCCACTTTGGGCATTGACAATATGTGGGTTGTGCACAAGAGTTAAGTGCATAATTTCTATGTAGTTAGTGCATTTAAGCATAATAAAATGTCTCAAGATGTGTCATAGAAACTTAATAAAGCCAAATTCAACACCAAACATCATAGGTAATACTAGGCAGGTGGCCAAAAGCTTTGACAAAGAATAGGGTCCCAAGGTAAGTGAGGTAAAGAGTAGGAGAGTTTTAGGGAGGAAATTCTGAATCTTAAGACCTGAAGAACTGAATACACTACTCCCAACAGAGTTTTAAAAGGCCTACTCTTATTAAAGAATTATAGAGTTTTTCTATATTAATCATTCTTATTTACTTTTGAAGTGTAAATAAAGGCATACGGCAGGGAGTGCACGGGAGGTGCATTTTAACTGATCTTTTCTTCTACCAGCAGCCCCTCGAGCTCCCATCAACTGGAGACTGGGGAAGTTCCTTGGCCGTGGAGCATTTGGAGAAGTTTACCTGTGCTATGACGCAGACACAGGCAGGGAACTGGCAGTCAAGCAAGTGGCTTTTGACGCAGATAGCCAAGAGACAAGCAAGGTTGGTGAATTTGATCCAAAAAGTATGAGTAAAACTGCCTATTACTTACAAATCATGTATTCTGGTTAGATGTGCTGGCAGTTAAGCAAAACGCCTGTGCCTTCTATTGAATGTTCCATGACTATAGTTAGTTCCAGGAAATAGCTTCATCCTCCTTAACTGGGATTACTACTTGCTAATATAATTTGCTCTTCTGTCATATTTTAAAGTTCGCATTTTGACTATGATAAGTTTTTATCGTAGATCATGAAGAATCTTTCAAAACAAATGGCAAAAAAAGAGAAAATGCAGAGAAATTTTCAACCAACAAGTTGCTACAATCTGGAATATATCACTAAAATATTGGTGGAAACATTCAATACTAACTGTCAAAGATGAAATTTGACATGTACTTGAATAGGAAAAGTTTGTGGAACTATGGGACAAAAGCCAGACAGTGGGATAAATTGGGTAAAGAACTGGAACAGACACAGAGCTTCCTCAGGACCTCCCTAAGGCTGAAAGATTCTGTGAACATTTATTATGCAGATGCTTCATATTTAATCATTTTTATGAACTTGGGTTTGAAGGATTGTGGATATGTTTGCATTTATTTTGATGGGTCACTGGAACGGGACACATTAGAATTTAAAAAAAAACATTTCTTGGAAACCACATGGTTTCAGATAATTGCTGGTCTAGATTGCTTGAACTCACTTCAGGGGAAACACCCATTCTTGTTTTTTTGGGGTTTTTTTTTTGTTTTTTTTTGTTGTAAAAGCATTTGTAGGTGTGGACTTTGTATTTTCAGTTGAGGAAAGATTGCTCAAGAACAAGCTGCTCAGCTCATGCCTCTGAAGCCCCTTTGTGGTGAAATATCATTGTTCTTTAGGAAGAGTGATAAAAATTTTTCTCATTGTATTTTCTAGGCAAGTTGTGCTTGCCAAACCCTAGATACACCAGGACATGGTTAGTGACTTGCTGATGTGCAAAAACACAATATTAAAATAGTTCCAAATAGAATCCCTACAGTGTGGTAGCAGGCCAATTGGTCAATTAAGCCCACACCACCCCTCCAAACAACATCCCACCCAGATGCAGCCCCTTCCCTATCCCTGGAATCCTACATTTCCCATGGCTAATCCATTTAGCCAGCACATCCCTGGACACTATGGGCAATATAGGATGGCCAATCGACTTAACCTACACATCTTTGAACTGTGGGAGGAAACTGGAGTGCAGGTGGGGAGATTGTTCAAACTGAATACAGTCTTCAAGGGTGGACTCGTACCTGGGTCCCTGGCACTGTGAGGCAGTACTAACCACTGAACTACCATGCCACCCTAGCAGAGTTCTATGCTTTATCCCTTTGCTTTCAAGAATAACTACCATTGGTCAGAAAGTGATTTTCTTTTGACATGCATCCCATTTTTTTTTGCTTTTTACCTGAAAAGTGTTTTTGTATATTCTGGGTGTTATTTGGAAGGCTACCATAGAAACTGTAGAAAAGTTATGCACGAAAAGAATTCATTCAGCCGACCATGTCTGTGTTAATTGAATAAAATAGTCACCCATTTCAATCTCCCTTACTAGCATCTGTTCTATAGCATTGCAGGTTACCAAGATTCAGGTGCAGATCAAACTCTGTTTTGAAATTAAATTGAGGATTTTCACCTCAGCCACCAAATTGGGCATTGAACTGGGCCCCTGAGCATTCTATCCAAGGCCCTCATTTTGTACATCTTGATTAAGTCACTCCTCAACCTCCTCTGTTCTGAGGAAAACAGCCTAAGCCCTTTTAATCTTTCTTCATAACTGCAGTTTTCAAGCCCTGGAAACAATCTTGTAAATCACCTCTGTACTTCCCTAGAGCGATTTTGGCCTTCCTGTAACCTGGTGACCGAAACTGTACGTAAAACTCCAACTGAGGTCCAAGCAGTTCTTGTACGGTTCTGGAATTATGTCCCTGCTCTTGTACTCCATACCTGATGCAATGAAGGAAATATGTATTCTTTTCTACTTCCTGTACCTGTCCTGACACCTTCAGGGTCCTGTGGATATAAGCTTCAAAGCATCTTACTTTCTTTATCACCCTCAGTATTCTCCTTGTGCCCATTGTATATTTCCTTGCTTTGTCTGCCCTCAGATGCATAACCTTGCGCTTTTCCGGGTTAAATTCAATTTGCCACTTTTCCATCCACTAAACCACACTACTTTCATGCAGTTTACTGCCTTCATCTTTACTATGAAGTACCCAGCCAATTTTTATGTTGTCTGCAAATTTCCCAACCTTGCTTCCTACATTTAAATCTAAATCTTTAATATACCCTGCAAACAACAAGGAACCGAATGTGGATCTCTATGGAAGATGACTGGAACATGATTTCCAGTTGCAAAAACATATGTCAACCATTACCCTTTGTGTCCTGTCTCAGAGCCAATTTGGATACAACTGGCTATATTTTGATGTATCCCATGAGCTGCATAAACATTTATGTTTTCATAAATTGTGTGTTAACCAATTACTGCATTTTCATTAAATTACTTTCATTTTATAATAAATTGATAAATTTTTGTTTATTAAAGAAATCTGCATTATGAGTATTTTATTTTATGTCTTGCGACCAAGACTGCTGTTCACACCCCACGTTTTGCAAGGATTCTATCCCATTTTTCCCGTTCCTTTGCCTACGTCGTATCAGTTCGGATGATGCCACCTTCCAAAGTGGCGCTGCTTACATGGCTTCCTTCTTGCATAACCGTGGTTTCCCACCCTCTGTGGTTGGTAGGGCCCTCAACCATATCAGACCCATCACCTGTGCTTCTGCCCTTGCCCCTTCCCATCACTCTCAACAGCGAGATTGGGTCACTGTTGTCCTCACTTTTCATCCCACCAGCCTCCGCATTCAAAGCATCACTCTCCGCCCTTTCAGACAACTCCAGCAGAACACCAGCACCAAACACATCTTCCCCTCGCTCCCCCGTCAGCCTTTTGCAGGGACCATCCCCTCTGGGACACCCTAGTCTATATCTCAACCACCAACACCACACTCCCCCCCTTCCTATAGCACCTTTCTATTTAACTGCAGAAGGTGCTTGCTTGCATCTCCCTGCTTGCCATCCATGGGCCTAAACAGTCTTTCCAGGTGAAGCAACATTTTGCCTGTATCTCCCCTAATCTGGTATAAATCATTTGCTGCACCCAATGTGGCCTACTGTATATTGGAGAAACCAAACGCAGATTGGATGACCGCTTTGCAGAACACCTTCAGTCCATGTGCAAGCATGACCCTGACCTTCCATGGCTGGTCCTTCAACACAGCATCCTGCTCGCATACCCACTTATCTGTCCTCAGCATGTTGCAGTGCTGTAGTGAATCGCAGCGCAAACTGGAGGAACTACATCTCATCTTCAGATTTGGCACTTTACAATCTTCTGGACTTAATATTGAGTTCAACACCTTGAGATCGTGAACCCACTCTGCTTCCTTCCCTTCCTTTTAGCTTGTCACATTCTCTGTCACCATGTCCTCTCTCTGTCTGTCCACTGTAGTGGGACCATCTGTTCTTTTCAGCTTAACAGTTAGACACCCCATTGTCTGCCATTCTCACGTTCCAATCACTTAATCTGCACTGTCAACACCCCCTCTCCTCCCAACTATTCTACAAATGGTTCCCTCTCCACACTTTGCATCAGCTCTGACGGAGAGTCATCTAGTCTTGAAACGTTAGCTTTGTCTCTTTCCATGGATGCTGCCTGACCCGCTGTGATCTCCAGCACTTTGTGTTTTCTACATCTGCAGTAGTTTGCTCCTACCTGAAGGTGGGTAGTATCTTACTAATTTCAGTTGAGACTATTGTATTTGCCACTCACAATCTGATTTCCTTTACATTGGCGAGCCCAAATGCAGACTGGGTGACCGCCTTGTGGAACACCCTGCTCTGTCCATGGGAATGACTCTAACCATTTCAGTAATCACCTTGCTGTCATGCGAACATTTCTGTCCTGAGCCTGCTGCAGTGTTCCAGTGGAGCACAATACAGGCTTAGGAAGCAACATCTCTTTTTCTGCTTAGGCACTTTACAGCTGCTAGGACTTAATATGAAGTTGTACAACTTCAGAGCTTGACCGCATGCTGTCAGTCCTCCTCCTATCTCCTCCTTCACCCACAGGCTTGTCTTGTTTCTTAATTAATGCTCGTAGTAGAGAGGATCCATTTTCTCCCTTTCACATGACAATTTACATCCATTTTGGCATCTTTAATTCTCTTTCTCCACAACTAACAACCTTTTTGTGTTTTGCACTGTGCCTCTGCACCACCTGTTTTCCTTGCCTCGCCTCTCCTCTGCCTCTGTCAAAAGTATAAAAGAAAAACATGTTGGAACCCTTTTCAGTTCTCAAGAAGAGTCATACCAAACTCAATGTTTACTCTGTTTCTGTCTCCACAGTTGGTGCAAGAGCTCTTGAGTTCCTCCAGCATTCTGTGCTTGTTTCAGACTTCCAACGTCTGGACATGTTTTGCTTTTATTTCCTCATCATTTAATTGGCTGCATTCCCTCAAAAGCCAGTGCGTTCTTCCTAAGGTGTGTCCAAAACTAAAAAAGCTACAGCTCAAATCAGGGTTTTTCACTACTTAAGCATGATTTTATGCTTTATCTAATTTCATGCAGTGAGCTCATCCTTAAGACATAAAGCACCTCATTCCATTCGCCTTTCTATTTTTAGAACTGTGTATGATATTTTAATGTCCTTTTATTTTTGGAAACATGAGCCTCTTTGAACTGCTAGTCTTCAATGGCTAAGACAGAATCACTTTTTTATGCTGCCTACCCCATTCCTCTTCATGTTACCGTAATCCAAGATGTGAAGGTAATTGGAAGCCACAATAAGGAAATGTTTACAAGCAAAATACTATTAGACATCTGAAAGAAACAGTAGAGAAGGCTGGAATTACTTAGCAGCTCTGGCAGAACATATGGAGGATAAACAAAGTTAATATTTTAGATCAATGAACTTTCATCAGAACTAGCAAAAGTTCTGGATGTAATAGATTATAAACAAATACAGTGCCAGGTTTAGATTGGAAGGAAAAGTGGAAAGAAGAAAAGGAAAGGTCTGTGATATCGTAAGACATGAATCTTGAAATGGGGAAAAATAACACAGAATGATACAACGTAAAATGGGGTAGAAGATCGTTGTTCTGAGGATGGAAAAGCTTGTTTCTTTGGTATAATAGTTGCTGCTTCATTGTTCTTGCAGGAAGTCAATGCTTTGGAATGTGAAATACAGTTACTAAAGAACCTCCATCACGACAGGATAGTGCAGTATTATGGTTCGCTACGGGACACAATGGAAAGAAAATTGTCTATCTTTGTAGAATATATGCCAGGAGTGAGTATTGAACTGTTGCTTTTTATTCTAATTAATCTGCTATGATATATCTGTACTTTTTAAAGCAGTTTTCATCCCATTGCGACAGAAAGTGCTGATGCTTTTTTGGGAAATTGTTCCACAGTTATGGCAGCCCTTCAGTAGCTCATTCAAACTCCCATCTGCCATGCGTGAATCTTAACACAAATCATCAGTAGAATATTACACAGTTAAGGAACATCATGACCAAGCCCACATCTGTCATTGCTGACTTTTTTGTCCGCTATATTAGCTTCTTTGTTCAAAGATTGGAGTTTGTTTTCTTGCCACTACAACTACTTCTATGCCTAATTCAACACAGTTGGGAAATAATCCAGAGACAGGAAGCAGGTAACATAAAGGCTCATGAAATCGGGACTGTTATATTAACATAGATAGAGAATTGTTTTACGAACAAGAAGAGAAGATGGGCATAAACGAGGTATTTCAACTTGTTCAGGCTGGGAAATTTAGAGGAGTGATACAAATCTCAGTACTCGAGTCTCAGCTATTTGCAATCTACATTAATGCCTTAGATAATGAGATTGAGGGTATGCATCTATTGCCTATGAGATAAAGCTAGTTGGCTGTAAAAAGGACATGGAGGCCGCAAATAATTATAGACTGTTCAAGCAAGTGAGCAACAAGATTACAGATGGGGTACAATGTGGGTGAGTTTGAAGTTATTCATTTGTGAAAATAGAAAAGCAGAATTTTTTTGAAAGGTGTGAAACTTGAAAATATTACTATTTAGAGAAACTCAGGTGTGCTCGTACAAAGAATGTAGACAGGCATTTCTGTGGCTACAGGCATGACTCCAAGATGGTGTGTTTCCTCCCTGGGCCCAGGGAGAGGACACCAACAACATAGTTAGAGAGGGGGATGAGGTCCTAAAACAAGAACTTTCGGAGTTAGGTAGCAGACTGAAAAGCAGAACCTCACTATTTCCCTGACCCCTTTTGCTAAGGGACCCGTATTTGGGACTTCATTAGTGGCTGCAAACATGTTTCCTCCTTGAATCGTTCATTTCTTATATTTGGTTCTGCTGAGATTATGTTGCCGTGCTTCGGGGGGAGGAGAACTGCTATGTCCAGGCTGTTAATAAACATGTAATTCAGTTACTTATAAGTTTATTTACAACTAAAATTTTCTTACTATTCATGTCCCCACATTGCTTCAACTGAAGTGGCAGTTGATTATCCAAGTACAGTAATTGAGTTTGCACCATGCAAAGCAACGTTATTGTTTTATCAATGTTGACGATGCTACAGAGCTTAATAAGATACTGACTGGAAAGTTAAGAAAGAGCAGACAGTTGGTAAAAGTGCTAAATCAGACCTTAAAAAATACAGTGAGAAAGGAGAATAGGTTTGTATTTAAACTTAATAAGTGACTTTGATCACTAGTTTCTGCTGAGGAGCTGATCTCAACCAGGATTCTAGTATAGGGCTTTACGGTTGGATTGAGCCCCCTTTTGCCTGGGAGAGCAAGACCAGACCAGTTCATGTCAAAGTGACCTCATTCAACAAAGCATAGCTTTGTCAACGGATTTTACCGTCGGCTTATTAGTATAAAAAAGTGGGAGTTCATATCGGGTGAAGTAATTTCTAAGATTTTCTTCTGCGGGATATTGACCCTGGACCCTGTGGAGGAATGAGAAATCACTAACAACAGCTCCTGCATTTTGGTATTGGCGCAGATGGCAGGAGTTGATACAGTTTCATTGTGATTATAAGGTAAATTGTGTTTACAGCCGCAAAGTCAAGCGGCCATCTAAAGAGCCTTCTCCTGTTTACTGTCCTTTGACACAGTGTCGAAAAGCTTGTTAGTTTGCAAATTAGGTGAAAATTGCTTTGGCCAAATAGCCTTTCAGTTCTCAACTTATATTAGTAATAAATGATTAGAATTGCTTTTGGTTTATTCATTTCTGGAGTGTGATTCCAGATGTGCCATCATAGATCACTGACTACCAGGAGGAGTGGTGAATGAGATATTAGGTTAACCACAGTGAAAGTTTGGATCAGCTTGTTTTTATGGAAAGTGGAACATGGGAGACTGGTGAGCAAAGCACTGAGATAGTCAGATCTGGGGCAATAAAAGCATTAGTGTGCCATTAATAACCTATAGTTCATTTAATTCAGTGAATTGTCAGCTGCGGTATTAAATTTACAAAGGGTGATACTTGATATTCAGTACAATATTACATTGTATGGATAAGTACAGTAATCAATAGCTGGGCCAACATTTTGTGAAAAGTTGTGTTGTCTGCCATGCTACTTGTGTTTCTGGGGTCAGCTGTTTGCTTTTGCCAGGTTTCCAACACTTACTTCTTCTAGTGGGTGCAGAGATAGGAGTTAAGCCAGAAGTTTCCAGAGTTAAATTGATTCCATGCTGGAGGAAGGGTGCTGACCATGTTAAGAAAATGTAAATTCTGCATAGTGCTTTTTTCAGCATCTGAACTTCAAAATTCTTGGTGTATATTTTGGCTTCTAACAGATATCTAGCTGACTATGCCTCAAAATAAAATTGCACTCCTCTTGCAAGTTTTATTAATCAACTATTATCTTCCAGCATAACAATCAAAACTAAATGCCATTAAAGGACAAGAAACCAGGACAACTGTTTTTGATATCACGAGTGTTAGAAATTAGTTTGTTCAGTACATGCTTCAGGCAAGGGGTTGAGTTTGGGGTCACACGAGTACCTGTAACTATTTTTGCTGAGTTTTTACTTCACCTCTTGCTTTCCTTTCGTAAAGCAGAGATATTGCTTTGTCCAAGAGGCCATTCTTCCTGTGAGTGTCTGGAGGTTGTTCAAAGGTAGGCAGCATCACAGCCCATTCACATTGGGTAGTAAGTTAACCTCGAGACTACTGGTTGATTACCAATTACCAGTTGTTAATGGGAAAGCCTGACTGACTTTTTTTCTTTCACTTTCCATCAATATGTGGTATATTGAACACATCTGTAGTGTTCTGTTAGAGATCAGGAAACCTATAAGAAACCACGGAGGATCTTGTGGTGCAGAAGTCCCTACATCTAGGCCAGGAGGTTGGTTTCAGGCCCCACATGCTGCAGAGACGTGTCATAATATATCTGAACAGGTTGATTAAAATTATCTGTGAGAGTCCAAGGTTGACGTCTATTTGGATATCTACAGCTTACCATACCTGACATTTTATTACCTATTAACTGTTGGAAGAATGATGTGTTTCTTTTCCCCTTTTTAATGGTTAACTTTGTTTCCATTCAGGGTTCTGTCAAGGACCAGTTGAAGGCTTATGGAGCACTCACTGAGAATGTAACGCGAAAGTATACCAGACAGATTCTAGAAGGGGTTTCCTATCTCCACAGCAATATGATTGTACACCGAGATATAAAAGGTATTCTATCAGTTTCTTTTCCACTTCATGCAATATGTTTTTCACATTAATAGATCACAATTACCAATAAATCTTCCACATTCATTGTCTGTTACTTTGGTGAAAGTAAAGGATTTTTTACAGAATTGTTATGGTGCAGAAGGAAGCCATTCATCCTGTTGTTTCTGTACTAGCTGTCTGAGCATTTTGACTTTGTGCCAACCTGCCACTACTGGCTTCACTGCCTTTATTTCTAGCCCACAAGGTATAGCAAAATTTCATTGCTGTTGACAGCAAGATACCAGTGCGATTGTAGCCATCCAATATAAAATTGATTCGAAGGGTCTATAGCTATGCAGACTATGCCACTACAACTAAGCTATGATAGTGTTACATATGTGGTACTGGCTTAAAAGTCCAGAGCTGTGAATTCAGTAGGAGTATTGTGTGTGCGTATTGACATGCGAATTGACGCAGGTGAAGTCAAAGAACCCTCATAAAACCGTAATTATTGGGAAACAGGAGGAAAGCTTTTTATTGGTGTTAGGAAATCTTACTCCACACAGTTAATTCATTGATCTTAATTGACCTTTGAGTGATGTTCACATGCAAGTTTAGTCAATAAATCAATTATTCCATGCTAAGTAAATAAATCAATGCTGCCTGATTCCTTGTAGACTCAAGGTGGGGTTGGGAAAAGCTTAGCAGATGGAATATAATGTGACAAAATGCGAGGTTATGGATTTTGGCAGGATGAATAGAGGAGCTGAATGTTATTTAAATGGGAAAAGACTGCAGAAAGCTGCAGCACAGAGGGATTTAAGGGACCTTGTGTATAAGTTGCAAAAATCTAGCATACCGGTTCAGTGGGTAATGGGAAAGGCAAATTGACAAAGGAAATGGAGTATAACAACATGGAGATCTTGTGAAACTATACAAGGCACTTGTCAAGCTGCAGCTGGAATACTGTGAACACTTATGGATCCCTTATCTAAGGAAAAATATACTAGCCTTGGAAGTAGTCCAGGGAAGGTTCAATAGGCTGACACACGGTGTGGAAGCACTACCTAATGAGAAGAGGTCGCATAGTTTGGACTTGTACTCATTGGAGTTTAGAAATATGAGAGGAGACCTTTTTGAAATGTACAAAATTCTTAGGGAGCTTAACAGAATAGATTTGGAGAGATTGTTTTCCCCCTGTGTGCGAGTCTAGGATGGGAGTGCATAATCGCCCATTTAAGACAAAAGATGAGGACACATGTCTCCCCACAGAAAGTGGTGAATCTTTGGAAATCTTTAGCAGCAAATGTGGAGAACAACTGTAAGTTTGTAGATTACATAAATCATGGATGTGTATTGTGAGGAGGATGCAAAGAGGCTTCAAAGGGATTTAGACAGGCTGAATGAGTAGCTAAGAGCATGGCAAGTGGGACATGATGTGGATAAATGAGGTTAATCACTTCAGTGGGAGCAGCAGTGGTGCAGAATATTTCTTAGATGGTGAGAAATTGGAATGTGGTGAAGACCAGAAGGATCAGGTGTCACAATCACAGAACTTGTTATGGTGCTGAAGGAGGCCACTTGACCCATTTGTGCCTGCACCAGTTCAGTCCTGTTTCTTCATGCCAACCTCCTGTATATTCCTCAAATTCCTGCATAGCGCTCCTACCCAAATAATCATCCAATGTCCTGTTGAATGCCTGAATTGAACCTGCCTCCATTACACTTCCAGGCATACCCACAGCTTGCTGTGAAAAGGTTTTATTGTCACATTACCCTTGCTTTGTTTGCACATCACTTCAAAACCATGCCCTCTTGTTCATTTTCTTCTTTTATGAAAGGAAACAACTTCTCCCTATCTACTGTCTAGCCTGCTCATGATTTTGAAAACCTCTATCAAATCTCCTATTTGTTTTGTCTTTCAATGTCCTTCTGAACAAAGTACATCACCTTACACTTCTCTGTATTGACCCTCATCTGCCACCTATCCACCCACTCCACCAAATTCTCTGTTTCTCCCTAGAGTTCCACACTATCCTCCTCCAGTTTACAGTTCTTCCAAGTTTGGAGATTGTCCCTCTAAACCAAGATCCAGATTATTAATGTGTGTTAGGAAAAACAAGGGTTCCAATTCCAACCCCTGGGGAACTCTACTACAAACCTTCCTTCTGCCTGAAAGCTATCCATTGATCGTTGCTCTGTGTTTCCTACCACTCAGCTAATTCTGTATCTGCTGTTCTTTTTAAACCATAATCTATGACTTCCCTCACAAGTCTGTTGTGTGTCCTTGTTCATATGTCACTGAAAGCCAATATGTAGGTACAGCAAGCAATTTGGAAAGCAAATGATGTATTAGCCATTATTACAAGAGGAGCAAGGATTTAATTATATGGAGCATTGATGACACCAATAACTGGTGACACCAGTTGTATTGTCTGCAAGTCTTGTTGCTTTGGCTGAGGGTGTTAATACAAACTCAAATTCTGGTAATCACACAGTAATTAACTATATGACTCTAGCAATTTCTTCCAACTGTCTAAAGTTGTACAAATGGAGAGACAAATGTTTGCAGTTGTTGGAGCCCAATCATCTCAGCTCCAGGATGCCACTGTTGGAGTTCCTCCATGTCATTGTCTTACACGTAACCAAGTTCATCTGATTCATCAATAACCATCCATTCATTGTGAGGTTAGAAGTGAGCTTTTTCACTGATGATTGTACAATACTCAGCACCATTTGCGACTTCTTGGATACTGAATCAGTCTGTTTTCATGTGCAGCAAGGGCTGAACAATATCCAGATTTGGGGTGATAAATGGCAATTAACTTTTGTACCACTCGTGCTAGGCAATGCCTGTTTCCACCATGTATGTATCCTCCCTGGATGTTCAACGGCATTACCATCAATGAATCACCCACCATCAACATCCTGGAGATTACCATTGCCCAGAAACTGAACTGGATGAGCCATATACATGCTTTGGCTAGAAGAGAAGGTTAGAGGTTAGGAATCCCCAACGAGTAACTCAGCTGCTGTCTTCCAAAAGCCTGCCTGCCATCTACATGGCATAAGTCAGTGTGATGGAAAACTTACTGTGGCCTTCATGAATGCTCCTGCGCCATTCAAGACACTGTCCAAGACAAGACAGCCCAGTTGATTGGCACCCTATTTACTGCCTTAAATATTCACAGCCTCCAGCACCAATGGACTATGACTGCATTGTACACAAAGTATATGATTCATTACTACAGCTTGCCAAAACCATTTGACAGAACTTTCCAAATCTGAGCTGAGTAATAAACCAAGATAGTAGATGGGATTAATGTCTCATGTATAGTGCAAGTGTCCTTTATCAGCCATATTTCAGTGGTATTGCCCTTGTCTTGGAGTCCGGAAGTTGTGGGTTCAATTTGAAATAAAGGGACTTGAACACAAAATTCCAGCTAACGTACAGTACTGAAAGGCTGCTACCTTAGCATTGGTGTTGACCTTTTGCATAAGACAAAACACTGAGGACCCACCTGCTGTCTCAGCTGGTTACAAGAGGTCCCATGCCCCTAAAGAAGTACAGAAGATATCTCGCCAATGTCATGGTGAACATTTATCACTCCTCCACATCATTTAAATAAAACACAGATTATCTGGGCATTATCATATTGTTCACTGAGCAGTTTTCCTTTCTTACTTTTCAAGAGTTCAAATGTTTCTATTAACTGTGAAGTGCTTTGGTGAGGTTAAGGCCATGAAAAATGCTACATAAATGCAAGTTCCTCCATTTTTATCTTCGACAATATGTACTGAAGCATGTTTTCACTCTTCTGTTTCTATGTTTTCTGACTTGCACATCACTTCTGAGTTACACAGGCTTACATAGCTGTAAGAAGTGGGTCGTTTATTCTATTCAATAAAAGCCTACAAAAGCAAGGAGATTAAGCTGGAACTGCATAAAATGTTAGATAGGCCACAACTGGAGTATTTTGTGCAATTCTGGTCACCACATTATAGAAATGATGTGATTGCATTAGGAAGGAAGCAGAGAAATTTTATTAGCATGCTGTCTGAGCTGGAAGGTCTGAGCTATGAGGAAAAATTGGGTAGCTTGCGTTTTTCAGCAAATGTTCAAAGGGGACTTAATAGCTGTGTCTACAATTGTGAAGGGCATAGGGTGGATTTGAAGGTACATTTTACAATAGCAGAGGGGTTAATGTCAGGGAGCATAGATAAGGAGTAGCAAGCCAGAAGAAGAGTTGAAAAGGAAGTTTTTCACTGTGGGAGGAGTCTAGAACTCAATACCTGAAGCAGTAGCTCAGCCAGAAGCTGTCGTAACAACATTTAACCAGTATTTAAATATTCACTTGTGTTATCATAGCCTGCAGTTCTACAGGCCAAGAGCTGGAAAGCAGGATTAGTGTAATCAAATTTTTGTTGGCCAGTGCAGACACAATGAACCGAATGACTTTCTTCTGTGTCATAATGTCTGAGTCAATTAGTTATCTACTAATCCTTTGGCAGTGCTGCTTTTCTAACTAATTATCAAATATGAATTGTAATGCTTCTGCTGTTTCTTCTCTAGGTTTGTTTAAAATATGTGGATGCAGCTCATCCAGACGAGGGCCCTTTTTCCCTCTTAAGCAGAGTGTACCAAAACACTGCAAAGTTAGAATTGGACATAATTTATATCAGTGAAAATTTTTGTACATATTCCGGAGATGTGTATCTCACTGGCAAAGCTAGCATCTCCAGGAAATATGGTGGTAGGCATTTTCTTGAACCACTGTAAGTTTGTACAATGAAAGTGAACAGTTTGCTAGGGTAGCTTTTCATTACAAGTTGAACATCATCAAAACCACACTTTATTAAAAATCTTGAGCGTATTTTAAAATTTGCCTTGAAGTGAGTCATTGCTTAAAAACTCTCTAATTTAAATTATTAAAGGAAGTCTTTCTGTGATGTGCTGATATCTTGTTCTCAAAACTCATTCTTTTTATAAGTCACTTTCCTCAGGATGCATGCATTAAAAACGATAAAATATGCCTGTGCCAAGCATACACTCTCAGATGATCTTCCTGCCTGCTAATTCCAGTTCTGTTCCACCCTGTTTTAAAGGTGTTATCACCCTTACTGATAACTTCTCCATAGCACAATGTTGGATTAAGTTATAAGGAAATCATTCCATTTTTCCATTTTACAGGAAGACTTGTGATGGGAGTGGGCCAGGAAAAGGAACGGAAAAAAAAATCAGTCATGAATAATGACCTAGGTCCTTGGTGCTGAACATTTTATATTTCTTGCTAGTTCAAACATACTGATTTATTGTTGGATAAATCTTGCTGGTATTGATAAACTGATTATATTTGAGAGGGCAGCAGATTTAAATTCAAGGAAGATTGGGAAGAAAACAATAACAGAATGTATGTTTAAATTTTTTTTTTGTTCTGGAGACCTCAGGTGGAGAAGCCAAGAGGCAGGATCATTAACACTTTATGGGTTGCCTTGTCAGAATTGCAAAAGTTAATCCTAATTACTCATAAGGAGATCTTGCCGAATATTCTGCTTAATGATGACTGCTAACTTGGAGGAAAAGCCCAAACCTGCAAAGATTGACCCCTTCTGCACTAATTGTTCACACTGTAATAGATTATAGTAAAAATTAGTGTACAGTGAAAGTCTGATACAGCATGGAGTTTGGGATCCGAGAAGTACAGAACTTTGGTTAGGCCACACCTGACGCACTGTGCACGGTTCTGGTTGCCTGACTCTAGGAAGGTTTTGAGTAAGTGACCATTGGGAGGATAAGAAAGGATAAAAGGGAATGTCTGCAAAAGTGTAGAGGGCAGGAGAGATTAAATTCACAAAATTTTCCATGGTGCAGTGATGAAAGTTCATAATATATTAGTATTAGGGAAACTGGGTTCTAAAGTGGTAGAAAATTTAATGTTTCTGTTTTGCGAATGTCTGATCTTTGTAAAAAAAAAATCAGAAAATAATTTTGAACTGATAACAATAGCATTTCCATGAAATTGTGAATTTAGCTAAATGACTAGCCAGCCCAACTAGAGAGATAAATCGTCACCTTTATGACTTGAGTTTTACAACTGGAAGATTGATGGAAAGTATTTATTCGGCTTCTCTGCAATTTCAAAATTCCCCATTATTATTTGCCCACTAGTAGATAATACCTTAAGAGACTAGACATTCTTTTATTCAGAGAGAGAGAGTGAGAAAGAGTCAAGAGCAGCAGAAACACTATTTGTAACAGTTCCACACAGCTGGGGAGAGTTCCTGAGTTGTTTGGAAGAAATCTGCAGGAGTAGATAGCTGTGGCGCTGTTAAAGAGGCGAACATGTTAAAGACATGAGTTACCCGTGTTTGTGGTAATAGTGAGCCGAGTTAGTGAGGCAGTTTGCTTAACTGACGTAGAGAGGCATTATTTGAAAAGAATATTGTCGAGTGAATGTACAGAATTTTAGCAAAAAAGAAACCTGTGTCAGCTGAACAAGGAACTTTAGTGTGGGGATAGGAGTAACCCTTCACTGAGGTTTGAGTATCAGTCAGGTTATTACTGGGGATTAATAGATGAACTTTTCTTTTTTAATATATGTAATGATATCATTCCAAATAGTGTAACATTGTTCATGGTTTTCTTCTCTTGTGTAATAAATTCTAAATCAGTTTCTTAGGCATATATTGGCTGCCTGTTATGATTATCTTTAAGTAATTGATCTCCGTGTTAAACAAAAAGAAAGAAAACTCTTATGGTCTATCCTCTTGCTTGAGATTTGGTGACGCTGGGGTTAAACTACCACTTGTGGTCTTTCCATAATGAGAGAGAAGCCCTTTGTCTAGCAGGACTATGGTAACTTTACCTTTACTAGCTAATATACATTATAAGCTCATCGACTCCCATAGCTACCTTGACTACGCTTCCTCACAGTAAATACTTTTACTGCAGGATTTGTTGCTCCTGTAGCCAAGATGTTCCATCATAGCTACAACACTGGCATCTGCCCAGCAATGTGGGAAATGGTCTCATGCACAGAAAGCAGGACAGGTCAGTTCTGGTCAGTTACCACCCCATTAGTCTACACCTGATCATCAGTAACGTGATGGAAGGAGCTTCCAATTCTTTAGGCTTTTCCAGAACACAAGGAAACTTGAAAGATTACTACTAGTGCATTGACTGTCTCAGTAGTTACTTCCTTTATTAGCATAAGCTGAAACTGGGCCTTTAGTCTAATTTTTGGCTCTGGTACATTTTGGTCATGATAGTTATTTATTTCACCCCCACATTTTATCCCTTGATTACTTAATATTTTAGGAACGCTATTCATGTCTTCTACCATGAAGATTGATGTAACGCATTTATTCAGCTACTCTGCAATTTCCAGATTCCCCATTATTATGTGCCCAGTCTCCTTCCTTAGAAGGCCCATGTTCATTTTGGTCCGTCTGTTCTTTTCAATATACTGAAAGAAGCGCTCCCTACCTTTTTTAATATTACTTGCTAGTTTACCCTCAAAAGCTATTTTCTCTTTCTTTATTATTCTTTACTTGGCCATCTTTTGTTGATTTTTGAATCTTTTCCCATCCTCTGGTTTATCACTAATCTTTACCACATTGTATATTTTTTCTTTCAGTTTGATATATCCTTGAATTGTTTGGCTAACCATTGTTGATTTGTGACTTTCCTAGAATTTTTCTTCCTCCCAGAGATGTATCATTATTGTGTGTCATGAACTACTTTCATAAATATCTGCCAAGCAAAACATCCCAAACATTCAATAATCTAGATACGGGCAAGAAATATTGGCCGAGCCTGCAATGCCCATGTCCCACGTGAATATAGATATGTAATCAGACAGAAACTGGATGGTAACGTAAAGAAGAATTTTGGGGGCATGGTTGGTTGAGAGAATAAGTTTTTCAGGAGCGTTTTATTGAACTAGAGGCTGTGAAGATAAAAAGGAATTTTGGAGCATAAGGTTTAGACAGTTGAAGGCACACCAGCTATGGTGGGTTGAAGGGAATGAAGGATGCACAGGAGGCTAGGGTGAAAAGATTGAGGAGTCTGAGAGTGTAGAGGTATTTGTCAGACTGGTAACGATGACAGAGTTAGAGAAGAGTAAGCTAAAACTGATAGATATGAACATGATGATGGAACTAAAATATTGTTGTTCTGATTGACGCGGCTTCTTGCCAGTAATGGGTTCAGCACCAAGTAACATTCCCATTATTCAATTCCTATTTGAGTTTCTGGTGAGACCATTTATCATTCTTACATCAAGCATAACGTTTTTGGATTTTGTTTTTAGCTTCCTTAATCTTGATCAAGACAAATTATTATTTCTTCTGGCTAATCTTGTTGCTTTTTTCCTGTCATGACTGAAGAAAACCTTTGACATGAGTTGCATTTACTTACTTAAAGCCAGTGGATTGATCTTGTTGACTGTCATGCGAGAGGATGGCTCAGGAATTGGCTTCACATGTCCCCAGATCTTAGGTCTATTACTCTTTAGTATTAAAATTCAGAAAAGCATTTACCAGCTCATTCATCATATTGCAATATTCCTCAATGCAACGAGATTGGGAGAATTTACCACGTGCAACTAAACTGCAGGGAGAAAGGCGAAGCTCAGAGAGCAGTTCAGTATTATTGATGGAGTGTCATTTCAGAGCAGGTTTCTTGCCTTGTAAATTTTAAATTACCTAGTGATTGTGCAAATGACATTCATGATCTGACATATTGCTGGCTTTGGTAAATGTACTAGTCAGAGCTTTCATGTGTTATCAGGTTTTTCTATCTACCACAGATACTTAAGAACACAGGCTGTTTCTTCCAGGAACCTAGTTGAGGTTTTGTGAGAGTAACTGTGTGTGCCAGGTAGCTTTGTGAGGTTCAAAAATGAGAACAGTTGTGGGGAAAACTTCATTGTTTAAGAGGTCAAATGTTACAAATCAAAACATAGCTGCGAATTTATAGAAAAACATAAATACAAAACATCACATTTGCAGAGTAGAGGTGATCCTAGTAAGACCCTAGATGGCCTACTACCTTGTACATCCCCTAAGTAGGGGAGGCAATGGGGTAGTTGTCACTGGACTAGTAATCAGAAGGCCTGAAGGGCATGCACTCAGCATTATGATACCTTATTCTTGGGTATGCCTGGAGCTGCTGTTGTCATGCACTGTTCAGTAAACGAGGGTTGATGTCTCAGCTTGATAGTAATGGTAGAGTGGAGGGATATGCCAGGCCGTGTGGTTGCAGGTTGTGGTCATTTAGCACTGAAATGAGGATACATTATTTTACTTAAAGGACTGTGAAGCTTTGAAATCCTCAGAGGGCTGTGGAAGCTCAGCTTCAAGTATATTTAAATTAGAGATTGATAAATTTCAAGATGTGGAGGGGTCAGTGTTGGTCTGGAGTGGATTAAGTCAGAAGTCACACGACCCCAAGTTGGAATCCAACAGCTATATTTGAAATCACAAGCTTTTGGAGTGCTGCTCACTTCACCTGACGAAGGAGGAGCGCTCTGAAACCTTGTGTTTTCAAATAAACCTGTTGGAGTGTCACCTGGTGTTGAGTGACTTCTGATAGATTTTACTGAAAGTTAGCATAAAGGGTATAGGGATAGTGTGGGTAAAAGGTATTACTGAAGAGTTCAATCAGCCATTATCATATTAAATGGTGGAGCAGGCTCAATGAGCTGAATGGCCTACTCCTGTTTCTATGAATGGACAGTTTTGAATTGCTAGATCTGTTTGAAATCTATCCCATTTGGCGTGCTGCCAGTGACAATGTCACGATAGAGGATATCCTTGATGTGAACACGGGGCTTCTCCACAAGAACAATGTAGTGGTCTCTCCTGTCAATATTGTCTTGGACAGATGCATCTGCAATAGGTAGATAAATGAGTACAAAGTCAAGTCTTGTTGGTTTCCTCAGAACATGCTACAGACCCAGTCTAATAGATATGTCTTTTAGGACTCTGGCAACCTGGTAAAGCTACAACACAGGATTCCTTTCATTTTCGTTTATTCATTCAGGAGATGTGGTCATTGCTTGCTAGGTCAGCATTTGATCTATCCTTAACTACCCTGGGGAATGTGGGCTAATCTGCCTTCTTGAACCACAGCAGTCCTGGGGATGTAGAGACACCCATCGTGCTGTTAGGGAGGGTGTTCAGGATTTTTGACCCAGCAGCGCACTAAAGGAATGGCGATATTCTTTCATATCAGGCTGATGTGTGGCTGGGAGGGGAATGTGCCGGTGGTATTGTTCTCATTCATCTGCTGCTCCTGTCCTTCGAGGTGGCAGAGGATGTAGATTTGGAAGATGCTGTCAAAGGTGACTTGGTAAGTTACTGCAGTGCATCTTGTAGATAGTGGATGCAGTTGCCAGTATGTGTCAGTGGGGAGGAGAGTGAATGTTGAAGGTGGTGACTGGGTTTGACAGGCACGCTGGTGGTGTCATAATGATAATATCGCTGGTCAATAATCCAGAACCATAGGTTGTTGTTCTGGCGACATGGATTGAAATCCCACCAAGGCATTTGTGAGAACTAAACTCAATAAAAGCATATCTGAAATAAAAAGCTAACTTGATGGTGATCACTGACAATTGTCACAGAAACTGGTATGGTTTATGTATGGCCTTCAGGGAAAGAAATCTGCTGTCTTCACTTGGTCTGGCCTACATGTGACTCCAGACCCACGGCAGTGTTTCTTCTGGATGGTTAGAGACCAGCAATAAATGCTGGCTTGTCTGGTGATACTTACATCCTGGGAATGAATTTTTAAAAAATGCATAGGAGCATTACCTCCAGGTTCCCCTCCAAGTCACCTGCCACCCTGACTTGGAACTATATTGTTATTGCTTCATTGTTTGCTGGGAGTATCCAGGAACGTCCTTCCTAAAAGCAGCGTTGCCCCTACACCCAGAGGACTGCAGTGTTTCAAGAAGGCAGCTCATCGCCAATTTCTCAAGAACAGTTCAGGATGAGCAATAAATGAGCAGCTCCCCTATCTCGAGTCAGTTTCTTTTAGAAGAACTACAAGATGGCAGGTTTACCATGGGTAACCACCTAGAAACCGATGTCCACTTCAAGCCCACTGACTCCCACATCTACTTGGAATACACCTCCTCCCACCCACCTTCCTGCAAAAATGCCATCCCCTATTCCCAATTCCTTCGCCTCCGCTACATCTGCTCCCAGGATGAGACATTCCACTCCCGTACGTCTCAGATGTCCTCATTCTTCAAGGACCGCAACTTCCCCACCACAGTGGTCGAGAACGCCCTCGACCGTGTCTCCCGCATTTCCCGTAACTCATCCCTCACACGCCGTCCCCGCAATAATAACCAAAAAAGAATCCCCCTCGTCCTCTCATACCACCCCACCAACCTCCCGATCCAACGCATCATCCTCCAACACTTCCGCCATCTGCAATCAGACCCCACCACCAAAGATATTTTTCCCTCCCCACCCTTATCTGCTTTCCGGAGGGACCACTCTCTCCGCGACTCCCTTGTCCGCTCCACACTCCCCTCCAGCCCCACCACACCTGGCACCTTTCCCTGCAACCGCAGGAAGTGCCACACCTGCCCCCACACCTCCTCCCTCACCCAATCCCAGGCCCAAGAAGACTTTTCACATCAGGCAGATGTTCACCTGCACATCTGCCAATGTGGTATACTGCATCCGCTGTACCCGTTGTGGCTTCCTCTACATCGGGGAAACCAAGCGGAGGCTTGGGGACCGCTTTGCAGAACACCTGCGCTCAGTTTGCAACAAACAACTGCACCTCCCAGTCGCGAACCATTTCAACTCCCCCTCCCATTCCTCAGACGACATGTCCATCCTGGGCCTCCTGCAATGCCACAATGATGCCACCCGAAGGCTGCAGGAACAGCAAATCATATTCAGCCTGGGAACCCTGCAGCCCAATGGTATCAATGTGGATTTCACAAGCTTCAAAATCTCCCCTCCCGCTACCGCATCCCAAAATCAGCCCAGCTCGTCCCCGCCTCCCTAACCTGTTTTTCCTCTCACCTATCCCCTCCTCCCACCTCAAGCCCCACCCCCATCTCCTATCTACTAACCTCATCCCTCCTCCCTGACCTGTCCGTCCTCCCTGCACCCCGCCCCCCCACCCCACACACCTTTACTGGCTCCATCCCGCCTCTTTGACTTGTCTGCCTCCTCTCCACCTATCCTCTCCTCTATCCATCTTCTATCCGCCTCCCCCTCTCTCCCTATTTATTTCAGAACCCTCTTCCCCTCCCCCATTTCTGATGAAGGGTCTAGGCCCGAAACGTCAAGCTTTCCTGCTCCTATGATGCTGCTTGGCCTGCTGTGTTCATCCAGCCCCACACCTTGTTATCTAAGATGGCAGGTTTACTTGTTTATACGGCCCTTATGAAAACGTCAGTTATTACCAAGCTGTTGTTGCTGTGGCTTTACTAAGTGTTTTAGCTCTATGGAATTTGAAGTGATTTACTTTTATTATTTTCATTATTCACTATTATTCTTTCATCACAGGTGCCAACATTTTGAGGGACTCTGCAGGGAATGTCAAACTGGGTGACTTTGGAGCCAGCAAACGTTTGCAAACTATCTGTATGTCAGGGATTAAATCAGTAACCGGAACACCCTACTGGATGAGCCCTGAGGTTATCAGCGGTGAAGGATATGGAAGGAAAGCAGATGTCTGGTAAGTATTATACTAAGGGCAACATGAAACAAAGAATAGTTATGATTTTTAACTTTTTTTGAAATAACACACTTGATAACCATAAAACAATCTCATCATCACATTTAATAAAAACCGAAAGAACTGCAGATGCTGTAAATCAGAAACAAAAACAGAAATTGCTGGAAAAGCTCAGCAGGTCTGGCAGCATCTGTGGAGAGATTCATCATCACATTTTATTCGTCTCCTACCCATTGGGGTCCTAGAAGTTGAAATTGGATGGGCTAATAATTTCTTTGTATTACATATGCTTCTCTTCATTTGACAGTGAGACTGGGTCAGTGTAGGGTTATATGACAGAAGAAATTAAACATTATATAGAAACTATTACATTTTTATGTTGTGCTGATTTGCCGAACAACTCGACGGACAATGGTGCTGTTACGTGATGATGTATGTGCATATGAGTATTGAAATGCTTTTCCTTTTTTATTTGTAAAGGAGTGTGGGGTGCACCATTGTGGAAATGTTGACCGAGAAGCCTCCTTGGGCAGAATTTGAAGCCATGGCTGCCATCTTCAAGATTGCCACCCAGCCAACCAAGCCTCACCTACCAGATAGTGTCTCAGACCCATGCCGTGCATTCCTGAAGCAAATATTCGTAGAGGAGAAACGGAGGCCATCTGCAGAAGAACTTCTGAGACATACATTTGTTCAGTATAACCTTTAGTCAAATGATCATTGGAGCTATGAAGAGTTGGTACCCCACTGAGTAGGACTTTGTAATTACTCCCAACTCTTATAAAGATACTTCCAAAGGAAAAGGCATTTTAGCTTTGTATATATTTTTTGTAAAAATAATACAAAATACCGATCAATGCAATTGCACATTCTGCTTTTTTAAAACTTGTTGTGACATAATTTTATCTATTAGCAATGTAGGAAGGTGAGTCAGTCATGAGATAGAAAAACTGGAAAAATTTGCGGTAGGCTGATTTTTTTTTGCCTAAGTGTTAGTTTTGTTCAGAGTTTTTGGAGGGAGAGTCTTTAATCATATCTTACCAAATTCACCTTGTTAATTTCCCCATCTTACCTTGGACATTCCCGGAACAAGTCATCACTGCCAGAATATCACAGAATTGATAGTGCCAGCACCAGGGATGCCAATGTTTAAAATGCCTTAGTGCACCCGGATAAGAGCAGTTGGTCCAGAGCTGCCCTCCATAGTCCTTGACATTTGTGTTGGGCATGGCAGACAAGGGACACATGTTGCCTTGCTTTGCCGGTGGAAATTCTGCTGGGTTGGCTGGTGCACTTAGCAGGATATCCTTTTCCCCCGGACCAGCAGAGGAAGCTATGACACCAGACCATGCCAGTCTGCCCTGGAGTTGCCACTTTGGGTCAGTGCAGTCTCAAAGTCTGGAGGAGCACACAGTAATGTCTCCATTCTCCTCTCTGCCAGTGTTAGAGCCACCATTCACATTCACCCTATCTCTGCTACTGTACCCACCTCACACCAAGGCTCAAGTTTTACCATTGTCGGTATGGTCCACAACATTTTCCCTCACTTACCCACCACAAACTCTGACAACATGAGCCCCACATGCCTTCTGCACTGCCTACTCACTCACTCGGGACACCTCACCCGATCAAAACAGCTATGTCACCAACTTTCAACCCCCATAAAACCTGCTTCACTGTCATTCTAGGATGGACAGAGCTCACAATAGGGAAGAAATATGTGATATAACAAGATGTTGAGCTGGATGAACACAGCAGCCCAAGCAGCATCAGATGAGCATGAAAGCTGACGTTTCGGCCCTAGACCCTTCTTTAGAAAGTCTTGGTGCTTGGCCTGCTGTGTTCATCCAGCTCTACATCTTGTTAGCTCAGATTCTCCAGCATCTGCAGTTCCTACTATCTAGGGAAGAAATATATGTTTTTTTTTCTCAGAAGGTTTGAGTTGTTGGAATTCCCTTCTTCAGAAGGCAGTGAATGCAGATTCCTCAAAAAGTTTTAAGGCAGGTCTGGATAGATTCATCGTTATCAAGGGGATGAAGGATTATTGGGGACATTCAGGAATATAGACTTGAGGTTAAAATCAGGTCAGACATTATCTTATTGAATGACATGTGGCCTACTCTTATTCCTTATTTGTAAGTGTCAAGATGGAACGGGGACTTCCCATCATTCAACTCCCCAACCTGTATGAGGAGAGAATCCTAACTCTGACCGTTTATTGTTCATGTCCAAGCCCCTGAACTGGTATCGGAGGATGTTCATGATTTACTGTGCCAGGACCCCCTGAGCAAAGCCATTGTCTTGACTGAGTATCGCTGATAACCATGACAGGTTTCTTGGCTTCGTGTCTGCACTAAACTGAAAGCAGTACTGGTATCTCTGGCTGAGCGGTAAGACAAGGCAATGCAACACAGGGATGATGTGAGCATCCAGATATACTCAGAGTGAGTGAGTGCTAAGACAGTAAGCAAACAGGCTGGAGATATAGCCTGGCCCAGTACAATGAGCTGATTGCGGGCTCTCCAAGCACACAATAATATCCTTGCAGCAACATTACAGTGGTAGTTGCTGACATGCCCTGAAGTGCACTGTTGCGCAGAAGTGAATCAAAGATGTTCTGGGTTCTCCGTTTAAGGATGGGCTCCTAGAGGGTGGCACATGTCGAATACCAAATCTATGAACGTGGGATTTGTATGGTCAGTGCTCACAGAGTGTGGTGGCAGAGCCAGCAGTGAGCTGAGGTCACCAGGTACACGCTGTAACATCTGGCTCACCATCTGCATTGTTCAGCTTGTTTGCTGAGTATAAATGAGGCGAGTTGTGGTGTTAATGGATATTTAACATGCAATAATCTTTCATGTGTAACACGGCATTGCCAACTGAGAAACCTGTACCCTACCCCACTGCTCAGCCGATGCATAAAAGAGGCAACAATTAGCTCCCCATGTCAAAAGAAGCTTTGCCAGATCTTTCAAGCAATTCCATCACAAATCCCACTGTAGCCCGCACATCATTTGGGCCCTTAAGATTTTACCACATGTCTTCAGATCTTGTTTGTTTGTATAGTTTTTCCAAAACCAAACTGTCTCATCTTCCTGGTGTCTAAAACACACCCATACATTGCATACAGCATTCAAATGACGTCACAGCGTGACTGACAGATTGTACCTCCTGATCCGAAGGGAAGCATTGTCAAAGTTCTCCTGGATCGTATCCATTCTGCATTTCCACATTTGGGTTAACAAGGGAAAGATGAGCCAGATGTTTGGTTAAAGGAACGTTAACACAACCTGTTGGCCCTTGGAACTGAAATACTCTGTTACCGAGCCTTTCCTTAACCTTTCTTTTCTATTCACTTACTATTGGGCTGTATATAATAATGACATTTAAATATAACTTTGTTTATTTGAAAGCCATGTTGAATTTTGTAAAAAAAAGTAATCCTCCTTTCACTGGATGGAAATAAAGGATCATTGAAATGCATGACTCATGACAACTTTTTGAAGTCTTATTAACGTCAAAATGGAATGAGAGTGGAAATTGAAAAGGACTGGGATTTGAAAGTGGTGCCAAAAGATTAGGAGATTCAAATGTTGCATTCCTATCGAAAAAACAATGATGTGGTAAACTTGGCAATACTAGCCAGTTAATATAATGTCCACCTTAACGATAACAATTTAACGATAGTAGGCAAAGTTTCATTTTGGAAGTGGTGCCCCTCTTTACAGGGTCTTGTTCTGTCAGAAACTTCATGAAAAGGACATGAACGTTATGTCTCAGACTGCCTTCTCATCCCATACCAACAGCAGAGCACCTGATTTACCGCATGCAAGTTGTCGATTAATCTGTAGCTTACTCATGAATGAGAAAGTGTTTTGCAAGATTTGGCCTCAACCAAGTCTATTGAAGGGCCATGCCATCAACAACTTGGGGTTAACATTAGCTAGAAACTGAACTGGACCAGTCATATAAATACTGTGGCTTCAAGAGCAGGTTAAAGGTTGGTAATTCTAAAACCTGCCCATCGTCTACAAGGTACAAGCCAAAAATGAGTGGTGAAATACTATCCACTCGCATGGACAAGTGCAGTCAATACGTAAGAAGCTCTATACCATCCAGGATAAGGCAGCAGTTTGATTGGGACCCTTTGTCCTACCTTAGAAATTAAGTCCCTCCATCACCAAAGTACAGTGATAGGAGTGTGTACCATATGCACGATGCTCAGCAATAACTCCCAATATCCCGACATCTACCAGCTCCATCCAAGTCACCTCGCTATCCTGATTGTGAACTACATCACCACTTCCTTCACTGTGGCTTGGTCAAAATCTTGGAAGTCCCTTCTCACAGCACTTGGCTGCAGAGACACAAAGCTAATTATGAAGGCTCATTGCATGGCAGAATACGCCAAAATTATATTTAACACAAACCTCGGAACAAATTACCAGAACCATTCAGTAAAACATGTCTCTGTTGCCTTCCTGACAGTCATCCCAAGCCCTGCTAACTCAATTTTTTTCACTGTTGAATTATATGAAATTAGCTACCTTTTTCAAATAAATACAGTATCGGAAATGCAAAAGATTGTGAGGTTTTCACATCCGTAAGTCTTGCCCTATTACTTTTCATTGGATACTATGTTCGTAAGTTCTCTCAAAATTGTTGATTCTTCAACTCAATTAGTTGGCACTCCAGTACTGTGCTAAGAGAGTGGACAATAAAACGCAGAATTTAAGATGATCAAATGAGTTGTTGGTGCAAACAGAAGCTTTTTCATTTGGCCAAGCATTAAATTTTAAGACCATACAGGGGTGATGTGAGAAAGCAGTTCTTCAAGGAACTGAGGAAAGCTATTGAGGCTTGGTTACTTGAACATTTGTGATTGACCATTTTTGTTAAGCAAAGCTATTAAAGAACCAAGTCAGGCAGATGCGGTTAAGGTACACAGTAATCATGATTTAATTAAGTGGTGGAAAAGATTCACTTGTTTGAATGGCCGACCCTTTTCCTGTGTAAGATAAATGAAACCACTGATATCTTCTAAGGTAAAGGCCCTGCCTGCATTCAGTGGTTTTATAAACAAGCCATCCTACTGCCTAAGCAAAAACAATATACAGTCAATGCCTGAGATTTGAGATAAAGACAAAAAATGCCAGAAACACTCAGCAGGTCAACCAGCATCAATGGAGAGTAAAACACAAGTTTCAAAACCTCATCTTGGAACTGTTAAAATTTAGAAATGAAACAGGATTTCAGGGAGTGCAGGGTTGGAGTGTATGGGTGGGGGGAACTGGAGTAAGACCGAAGTGGGGAACATCTGGGCAGGTTGGTGAGAAGGCAGGAATACTTAAATGAAAAGGGATATTGGGTAGCAAAAGGGAGCACTAATAGGAAAAGTAAAACAACAAAAGATGGGGCAGAAGAGCTGTGAACTATAAAATTACTAATCAATAGAATCAGCAGCTACTATCTGAAAAATGGAAGCAATTGTTCTATGATATTACTGAACTCAATATTGAGTCCAGAAGGCTGGAAAGAACCTCATTAAAACATGAGGTGCTGCTCCTTGACTTCCCATTGAACTTCTTTAGAGCAGTTTAAAAGACTTAGGACAGAGAAGCCACAATGGGAGTGAGATAGAGACTTGAAATGAAAGGCAACTGAAAGCTCAGGTCATGCTTACAGATTGAATAGAGATTTCAGCAAAATGATCATCCAATCTGCATCAACTACAGAAGCTGCAGACCTGAAACAAAAACAGAAAGTGCTGGAGAAATTTGGCATGCCGGGTATCATCTCTGGAGAGAAAAGCAGCTAACTTTTCAGCTCCAATACGTTTCATCTTTGGAAGAAGAGTCATATTGCACTTGAAATGTTGGACTGAAACTTATGTAGTTTGGCTGGGTGCGAGTTGCGTAAAGTTATTTGGAGGGATTGCCACAGCAGGGCCTAGTGAGATTTCTCGCCATAGCACCCAATGCAGCTGTCATGAACAAGGAGAGTCTCCACCTCCCTCTTGGAAGACTGATTCCATTCTCCCAATTCCTCAGCATCCTTGCCTGATTGCATGCTTCAATTGTACAGAACGCAATATTCCTTGATCAACGTTCACTCTAAGCCTTGGAAGCTTTCACCCATGCTGATCGGTGTGCTGATGCGTTGAATTGCACATGCAAAAGCCATTGTTTAGAGGTTCACACAGTGGAAATAACAATTATGACACACTGTGTCTGGAATGTACTGTAGCCCCATCATCTGCCCCACCATGGTGCCGGTCGAAGCATATGCAGCATTATGTTTATGCTCCACATGGGTTAGACAGTTGCACAGTGGGATCAAGAATGCAGTGGGTAGCTCTTGTGCACGAGTAAACAGCCTTGTAAGGGCCCTGGACTCTCAACCACACCAGGTACACAAGAATTCTGCAGGCTGTAGAAAATGCAGTAGCTGCCAGAGTAGTGAGCGCACACCTCCAGGAAGTGGAAATGGTTATCACAGATCACCTGAACATCAGGCAAATGTAACCCCTTCCTGTTGATGAATTCTACAGTGTTGTGACATGTCCCACTCAGTGTCAAATAGATGGCACCCTGCAGCTGGGCGAAGCCAGATATGCTCCTGAATCCTACTACTTGGGATGAAATGATTTCAAATTAAATGCTTTGCAAATGGCTGCTTCATATATTTGTTCTTTCGATGTCCTCGGATCCATTCCGATCACATTTCATTGCTCAGACCTTTGACTAAAGGAGTTGGGACATTATATTGCAATCGTACAAAACATTGGTGAGTCCCTTTCGAGAGTACCATGTCCAGTTGTGGCCACTCTCTGATGTCCACGATGAGATTTCTTACTGCCTTGTTTATTTGGTGTGTTTTGTGGAGTCAGAAGCTAAATATTAATGAGGTGAGTTGTGCTGTTAACAAGGCATTTAACAATCAACAAACACTCTTAATTGGCAACTTCACTATCTAGAAAGAAATTTGTTGCACCATCTGTCAAAAGCATAAAAGATGGAATGAGACGCACCCAAAGTTGAGATAGGTCTCAGTGGACTTCTTGTCCGAATCTGCCACCAAACCTGCCATAGCCTGTGTTGCTCAGACCTCTATCAACTCATAAACTCTTTCTGTCTCCATAGATGCTGCCAGGCCTATTGACTTTCCCCAGTGCTTTCTGTTGTTATTAAGGAATCTATCTAATTCAGCCTGAATAATATTCAATGATCCTGCGTCTACTTCCTGCTGGCAAAGAAAGTTCTACAGACTAATGACTTTCTGGGAGAAAACATTTCTCCTCATCTTCATCTTAAATGGGAGAACCCCTGTTTGTTATCCCTGCCATGTAGTACTAGTCTGGTCTACTGTGTATCCTGTAACATGCACTCTGTCAAATCCCCTCTGAGTTAATACCATCCTGATGCCATACGGGGAGGCATCGCATGTCAGTACTAGATCTTGCTGGGGATCATAATGCGCCAACAGCTGAGAGGATAATAGCTGTTACTTCACTTCCCTGAAGGCTACGGCTTGGCTTTGCAACCATTTCCAAGGCTGATCCTTCTTTTAGGAGTTGATGCAAAGGTGCCAGGCTGAAGGCCAAGTTATGTATGAACTTTCCATAATCATTTACCAGCCCAAGAAAAAGCCTAAGCTCCTGGACAGACATGGGAGCTGGCACCTTTGATTGCCTTCACTTTGTAACACAACTCTGTAGTGTAAGTAGGTCATGTTGGGGAGTGGGGGCGTGCTAAAACACACATTCTCCCCTTTTTAGGCATATGCCAGCCTTGGAAAAATGCCTTAGGAGTACATCTACGATCTCTAAGTGTTCTTTATTCATTCCTTATTCACCGTGTTTAGAAAATCATCTACGTAAATGGCGACCAGATGTAGACCTTACAGAGTTCTTCATCATCCACTGAAAAATTGGACAAACTGACGATACCTCACATGGTGGTATCATATATTGGTACAAACAGTTTTGGATATTAATTTTAGCATACTTCTGGGAGTCCTCATATAAACACATTTGCAGGTGAGTGTTGATCATGTCCAGCTTCATTGGAGGACAGTACACCCACCAACCACCCCCCACCTCCACCTTCCCCCTGCCCCCCCCACCCCTCCAAACAGCTTTGTGTATACATCCTCTATGCAAGGGATTGGGCATTTATCCAGCTGCAAAAAGGAGCTGACTATTTGTTTAAAATTCCCACACAGGAAAACTGACCTGTCAGGCTTCAAAATCAGTATGACCAGTACTGCCCATTCCACAAATTGGAACGGATTTGATGATTCCTTCACTTGCCAGCCTTCTGATTTCTTCCTCTACTTTTGCCCATAAGGCAAATGGCACTGGACAAGTTCTGTAAAATTGTGGAATTGCTTCCTGGTCAACATGCAAAGTAGCCTTGGCTCCTCTGATAACCGCAGACCTTCCTGTAAGACTTCCAAGTATTTGATTAGCACTTCACTCAGCCAGCTAGTTTCTAATTGAAAAATTGGGCAGTCCCTTAGGACCGAGGATAACAATCTTCATCTCTGGAGTTGTTTGTCGAATACTGGATCCGTGTACACTGCCGCTGCTGAGGATGGTGGTGTATTCTGTGGTGGAGGATGTGACCTGCTGAATGCAGCTGATTGATAGTAACTGGTGCCTTAATGCTGCGAATGTTGGCCTGAGAGAGGACATTGATATTGGAACGCATATCCAACTTTGGATTTCTAGTATTTTGTGAAGGCATCACTGGTGATATTTCTATAGGAATTCAAGATGCCTGCTGCATGTTGTCCATGCCTCTGTTGCATAGAGAAAGGCAGGCAACTGCTGTTAGCCATAAACTTGGTTCAAGATTTTTATCATCACTCTGTTCCTGAGATGGCCATAGTTTGCGTCAGCGTACTGTAGACAATGTTGAACTTTATTATCAATGTCTGACCTTAATCAAAGGGCATTGCCAAGATATAATTGTTCCATGTTGTTTAGCAGCTCGTGCAGATCTCTATAGTAAGAAAACAGCGTTGCTTGACAGGAACAGGCTTAAAGGATCTTTGCCTTCTGGATGTTCAGCTTAAGGCCCATTCTCTCATATGTCTTCATGGCAATGGTTTCAGCCTCTGAGTTTGCGCACATCCAAGCACAGCCTGTGTTCTGCAGCTCATGGGCAGAAGTTTTCGTGTTACAGCTCGATGACAAGAGGTTGTGATGAGCTTGGAGAAGACAGTTGATACAATGACAGTGGACATGTTTGACCCCAATTGAACAAGTAGTGATTGTAACAAGCTCAGCCAGCTGGACAGCATAGAATATGACTTCTCTGATTGGAGCTGTTAATCTGGTCCAATCAGGGAGCCCTAGCTTGGGATGGGTCAGAAATACTGCCAGTCGAGCAGCTGAATTTGAATAAGGCAGTACTAAAGTCAAGGACTGTTTACATGTAAATAAAGGGTTTCCAAATGACCAGACACCAGCCTCTGTAACATTATTTCAGTGGCAACAAAAGCCAAATTCCCGAAGAAACATACTCGCAACAGTTATCTTTGAGTTGAGATAAGCATTTCTTACTTGATGCCTTTGCTTGGGAAACTTGATATATTTGACCCTGCTGTCAAGTACTGTGCCCAGTATGTGGAAAAAATGATTGTGTTATATTTTCTGGGCAAACAAAATTATGATAGACAAACAGTAATTCTCCTGACAGCCTGTAGAGCCACGGCTTTTTCTGTTATTAGAAGCCTAACATTCCTTGAGACACCAGATAAAAAAACCTTTCAAGAATTGACAGACATGTTTAAGGAATATTATGACCCCAAGCCTCCTCTAATTCTGAGGCACTATTGTTTTTTACTTGGCAATTTGAGAACCGTGGGAATCCATATCAGGGTTTTGATTAGGTTAAGTTGACTGGCAGAAACCTGCGTCTTCGGTTTAACCCTTAATGAGATAATTAGAAAACATTTGGTATGTACGATTAATGATATAACTATGCAAAAACACCTACTAACTGAAGCCAAACTGGACTTCAAACAGGCACTACAACTGACTTGATCATTGCTAAACGCGGCAAGTGGACCAGATGAGTTTCAGAGTATTCCCGATGCAAGTGTACACCCTTGTCAGTCTGACTGAGCTTGGGGAACACCACTTGAGTGCAGGCAATTGCATCACCTCACACAGGACATATCCTGATCAAAGCGACTCTAAAACAACAAAACCCCAAAACAAAGCCAAGCCTTGGTCGAAAAATTAAAATTTTCTTCAGGATCGAGGCCCAGAATTCATTGTAGTTGCTGGCTCAAGACAGCTAAAAATCCCTACTAGACCTAAATTAGTCTGTAACAGTCTGTAATAATATTAAATTTTCCAGACACGCTCTGAGTCCCAGCTGACTATATCAGACTTTGGACGCAAGAAGGTCCAGTTTCTCAAAACGGAAAGATTTGGTTGTGATGGGGGAATCCAAAGGTCCATCACAACCAGTATGGAAAGCTCTTTGGACCAGGAGAGACCAGATCACATTACAGGATGTCATATTGTTATGGTGAGCAAGAGTGAGTAAAGGTCACTGCCAGATACTGGCTGAGTGCCTCAGAGGGTGAATGTCCTTGACAGTGAAGTGTTCCTTGACTGAAAGGGACCACTCCTGTCTGGTGAATGTTGCACTGTGTTCATTCATCCATTGCTGTAACGTCTGCATGGTCTCGCTGATGTAACATGCCTTGGAACATTCTTTCTTGCAGCGTATGAGGTAGACAACGTTGGCCGAGTCACATGAGTACGTACCGTGCATGTGGTGGATGGTGTTCCCATATGTGATGGTAGTATCCATGTCAGTGATCTGACATGTCTTGCAGAGGTTGCCATGGTAGGGTTGTGTAGCATCATGATCGCTGTTCTCCTGAAGGCTGGGTAGTTTGCTGCAAACAATACTCTGTTTGAGGTTAGGCAGCTGTTTGAAGGCGAATAGTGGAGGCGTAGGGATGGCCTTGGCAAGATGTTCATCATCATCAATGACATGCTGAAGGCTGCAAAGGCCATGGCATAGTTTCTCTGCTCCGGAGAAGTACTAGACGACTAAGCGTGCTCTATCAGTCTTGTCCAGTGTCTGTCTTCAAAGGAGGCTGTTGCAGTTTTTTTGCTGTGGCATGTTGGAACTGTCAACTGATGAGTTGAGCATTGCGTCCCATTCTTATGAGGGTGTCTTTCAACATCTGTAGGTGTCCATTGTGTTCCTCCTCGTCTGAGCAGATCCTGAGTATGTGCAGGGCTTGTACGTAGAGAGTGGCTTCTTTAACATGTTTAAGGTGAGAGCTAGAGAAGTGCAGCATCGTGGGGTTATCTGTCAGCTCACGGTAGAGTGAGGTACTGAGGTGTCCATCCTTGACGGAAATGGCCGTGCCCAAGAAAGAGCCTGATTCTGAAGAGTAGTCCATGGTAAGCCTGATGGTTGGATGAAACTTGTTGATATCGTTGTGTAGTCATTTCAGTGATTCTTCACCGTGAGTCTAAATGAAGAAGATGTCATCGATATATCTGGTGTATAGCATTGGTCGGAAGTCCTGCACAGTGATTACTTGATATTATCTCTCTACCTTATTCAGTTTGTACAGTACTTTAAAAAAATGGAAGAGTTGTGGATGCTGTAAATCAGAAACAAAAACAGAAGTTTTCGAAATGTTAACTCTGATTTCTCTTCACACATGCTAAGCTTTTCCAGCAACGTTCGTTTTTGTACAGTTTTATTATTATTTATTCTTTTAGTTAGGCCCTCGTCATGTGACTCTGATACCAATTCATATTATTCCTGCCATTCAGTTTATCTCTAGTACCATCCTATTTTTGATAACTTGTAATTATCTCTCTGCCTTAATTAATTAGTTCATAGATCAACCCTTCACTTGTTATTCATCTATTGACACACCGTTTGACACTTTTGGTCACCTACAAAGACTTGTTATTCAGCCGGTCGACACTCCATTCACAGTATTTGTACTTATCTATTTACACTCTTTATTACCTGGAATTATCTTGCCAGTATCTCTTTGCCTATATACTCTGTGCCTGTGCACCTTCCTCCACTTCACCTGACGAAAGAGCAGCGTTCCGAAAGGTTGTGATTTCAAATAAACCTGTTGGACTATAACCTGGGTCGTGTGACTTCTGATAATTGGCATTGACTGTCTGTTTGTAAACACAGGTTTCCTGCAGTTAACTCCTTAAATTCTTCTGCCGGGCAATCAGTTCTCTGTGCGACATAAAGCAGCTAGTTGTCAAGCAGATTTCGAAACGGTTTTGTTCATGTAGCTTTGACTCCCTCTGACAGACTTGCATAATTGCTTTTAATTCCAGTGTAAATTTGTCCTTGTCTCTTAATAGTTTATTCCATGCAGAATTATTGCTGCTTCTTTCCATTTGTAACAGTTTACCTTTGACTCTTTCAATCCATGGACAGTTAATAAAGTTCTGAAGTTTACATTGTCACACTCGATGGGTGAGGATCACGACTTAGATGATCTCATGCAGCAAGCAGAGAGAATTTCTGTGAGTAGCCACATAGGAGGAAGGTGCTCCATAATCCCTCATGTTTGACAAATTTGAAGCCCTACGCGACGTTAGAGAAGGCAATGTATAAAAGTTGCTGCTGCTTTCTGCCCTTGTCTTGCTGTGAAGCTCCCTTCTACTGTGCCTCGTGATGGAGAATCCACATTGTGACCCTGGTAGGAGCACTTTAGACACTGGGAGAAGGCAATTGAAGTGAATATTTGCTAAAAATGCTCATAATTTCAGTAATTGGAGATCCATCAGTGTGCTCTCCTCCTTCCAGTTGAGGAGGATGAGATCACATATTCATGCCAAAAGCATTTCAGCAAGGGATTCTATTCACACTGGCAATCATCAGCTCTTGGACAGTCTTTTGAACCTCATGCCAGGCTGATGTTGTGCTGATGATGGCATGGTGACATTGAAACCTATCCAATTCATCAGGGGATTGATAAGGTAAATGTTGAGAGGATGTTAACCGCATGGAGAGTTTAGGACCCGAGGGCATAATCTCAAAACTAAGGTATGCCAGTTTAAGACTGTGATGAAGTGGAATTTCTTCCCTCATCGGGTTGTGAGTCTTTCCACAGAGAGAGAGCTCTGGCAGCAGAGTCCTAGTGTATATTTAAGGCTGAGATAAATAGATTCTTGATTAGTAGAGGAATCAAGTGTTATGGGTAAAGGGCAGGAAAGTGAACGTGGGGGATGCTGGATCAGCCATGACCCTATTGAATGGTGGAGCAGGCTCGAAGGGCTGAATGGCCTATTCCTGTTCCTATTTCTTAAGGTCTGACTTCTCAATCTTAGTAACAGGCTGCAGGCTCTTGGGTCTCTGGTGGGTGCTGTGCTGTGATCAATCTTCACCTGGTATGGATGCACAGAAGACAGTCTAGAATTTAGCGATAATGGCAAATCAACCTTCCCAACTTAAATTGCTATCAATGGCTGGAAAAGAGATGTGTGACATGAAAACGATTACTGCTGCATATTTGTCATACTGAGAGAATTCTGTATATCAATTTGTGGCTGGTTACAGAAATGTAATGCTGCATTTTGCAAGCAGTTCAGCTGTAAACCCTGTTGACTGAAGATGAATGAATCATGAGTTGGGAAAGTCAGGAAGTCAGAAAGTTTAAAGTGCACATGGTTTGCGGACATTGCGAGAAGATTGAAGATTCTAGTCCGTGGATCATTCCAGTTGTTGCAATTTTGGACAATGCTGATTTTACTGTAGACTGTAACTGAAGCTTGGGAACATGTGATTGATTGCAAAAGAGAGGATGTAAAGAGATTTCCAGGAATGCTGTCTGGGCTGGAGGATCTGAACTTTGAGAGAAGATTGGAGAGGCTGGAGATCATTTCCTTGGAGCAGCAAAAGTTAAGAGGCATATGTTATGACGGACATTGATAGGTGGGATGGAAAGGCACATTTTCCATTGGCAGAGCGTTCAATAACAAGGGGACGTACATTTGTGGTTAAGAGGTAGAAGGTATACAGGAGGGTTGAAGAATTTTTTTTCTCTCAGAGGGCAGTGAGTCTGGAACTCATTATCTAAAGCGTGGTTGAGTCAGACATTATCATAACATATAAGCAGCATTAGCAATTCATTTGCATTGCTGTAGCCACCAGGGCTACGGGCTGGAAGCTGAAAAATGGGATGAGTGGAGTCAGTTTTTTTGGTTGACTTGTATGGACATGATGGGCCAAGTGGCCTGCTTCTATGTAGTAAAGGTCTAGATTCTCTGAGAGCAGCATTAAGATTTAAGGTGGTAAGTCACTGTTGTCCTGGAGCCCCATCTGCTGGGAGTTACTTTATTGTATACAGAACAGAATTTACTCCTTGACAGTGGCACTGATAACAGAAAGGAACCATCTGAAAGCCACAGACCACTCTCGAACATCAAATAAGGTCATCAATGTAAAAAAGCACTGGGGACACATGTCTCTTAACAGGCTGAAATAAATGGATTAAACAGTTTGCCATCTCATATCCTATCCCATTCTTATGTCTGACTAGTAACTCCTTCCCATCTCTTCACATTATTCTTTCTCTCTATCCTCAATATTTCAAACAATCATTACTTCCTATTACTTAATTCTACTGGGTTACGCTCATGCCATGTGACATATTTAGTGACACCTTAAGGTTGTGAAAAGCACACAAAAAATTCCAAGTTCCTTCTTACACTCCCTTATTCAAGGCTGAATCGGGCAGGGTTTATTTTTTGGCTAAATGTAAGTAGTTTGGCTGAGTGAGTCTTTTTGCTGTATCTTACTGAACTTGCTGCTTAATTGGCGCTTCAGCCCTTGTAGTAATCTAGTCCAATTCCCATGTTACCACGTGCCATTCCCGGAACAACTCACCACTCGCCAGATATCCCGGAAATGACCAGATTCCTTGTATCCAGGCCATTTTAAAAGGTCATTGCGCACCCGGACAAGCGCTGTGAGTTTGGAGCTGCCCTGCATGGTTCCTGACATTTGCTGCACACATGACAGATGCGGCTGGGTGTGGATAGGGATTGGTGAATCAGGGTCCTGGAGATCCTGATGGATGGGGTGGTGCACAGGGCAGGAATTCTTCTACCACAAGAGGCAGCAGCAGAAGCCATGCCAGCCTGGCCTGAGGTAGGAAGAAAGTCAATGACTTTCTCCACTCCACCAGGAGAAGTGCCACAACCTTCTCTCCGATACCTGATACTAACTCTATCTCTGCCCCTTGACCCACTTCCCACCAAGGCTCTCACTGTGGCATATACGTGTTCCCTACTTGCCCCCAGCCATCCCAACGCATGATGCCACTAACCTGTCATGCCCTTTACGCTGCCTGGTGATGCCTGCACCAACAGTAATAGCTGTGCCACCCAATTCTGCCTACCATAATCTCTGCCCCGATTCATTCCATTAAGAAAACTGCCCACAATAAAACAAAAAAGATTAAGACAAGTGGCACTCATCATGTGGCTCCTCACCTCTTATGGAGGGGAGGATTTTGATTGGAACTGTACCGAGCAGCATCTGCACTGGTATCAGAGGTTGCCCTGTGCCAGGGACTCCCTAACTGATGGCAATCCCTTTTTGACTTGACTGAGGACTGCTGGCAATTCTATCAAACTTCCAGGTCTGCGTCTGCACTAAGCAGCAGAAGGCAGAAAGTGAAACTAGCCTTGTATCTTGGCTGAAGGGGCAAAGTGCAAAAAGGCAAGGCAAGGCAGGAATGCTGAGAACATAAAGGTAAGCTCTGAGAGAGTGAGTGCTAAGATAGCAAATGCAGAGCCTGGACTTGCAGCCTGGTCCAGTCCATGAGCTCTGTGTCTGTCCCTGAGCACACAGTGTCCTTGATGCACATTGCATTGATACTAGCCAGTGCAGTCCAAGGCGCAGCGCTGAAGTTTAGAAGTGTCTTGTAAATGAATTGGAAATATTCCATGAGGGTTCTTAGATGCTGGCCCATGTTAGATGCCAATGTCTGTGGATGCGGTATGCATGAAAATAAACAGAGGTTGGCCTGCTGCTTATAAATATGTTTAAACCTTAAAGAATATATTAATTTATCAAGTACTTTTGGATTGGAATTTTACCGGCCTTTTGGTGATGGACTGAGAGGTGGGTAGGCTGCCAAATAGAGAAGGCAGATGTCAGTGATCATGTGCCTAATGTCTCCTCACTATGTTGCCATTTGACACGCCATCAGAGACTCCTGCCCCACATCTAATTTCAGAGACCTGCCTGCCTGTCTGATGACACTTACATGACTTTGACGTGCTGTAGGTGTAGCTCCCACCACTCACTCTCATTCCACTGTGGCTGCTGAGCTGCTAGCTCTCTGATTTCATCAGCACCTAATGGGCAGCTATTTCCGAAATTCCTTAGATTCTTGAAGTGTCCCAAAAAGTTGTAAAATAATGAATGTGTCTTCTCTATTCAATGAAGCAAGGAGACAAGAAAACAGAAAACTACAAACCAGTTATCATAACCTTTGTCACCGGAAAAATACTTGAATATATTATTAAGAAGGTTGTAGTAGGGCATGTAAGAAAATATCAATGCAATTAGGTAAAGTCAACATGGTTTTGAAAAAGGGAAACCATGCCGGATTAATTTATAGGTGTCTTTTTAGGAAGTGACAAACAATAAGGGAAGGCAATGGTCTAGTATTATTGTTGCTTAGACTATTAATGCAGAGACCCAGGTAGTGTCCTGGGGACCTAGGTTCAAATCCTGCTGTGGGCAGATAAAACTTAAATTCAATAAAACTCTGGAATTAAGTGCCTAATAATCATGAAACCAATGTTGATTTTTGGGGAAATC
>JAHRHZ010000054.1:4691726-4711200 GCA_024137785.1 Ginglymostoma cirratum
CTGCTGTGTTCATCCAGCTCCACACCTTGTTATCTCAGATTCTCCAGATCGGCAGTTCCTACTATCTCAGAGCCGAGTGAAAGTAGTTTACAGGGAGAACACATTAGACAAGGGAGAAATCAACAACATAAAAACTAGAACAAAAGCAATTTGCAAGTACAGGTCGATGGATGTGCTTTGCATGAGTACAATCAAATAAGGCTGGCTTCCAAGTTAAAAGGAGAATTATTAGGTCGGTCCAAAAGGCAGTTTTAAGGAGTAGATAGAGACAGAGAAGCAGAATGCTTTGCAAAGTCAGGTAAGTGTTTCACAGAAGAGATATTGGACAGGAATTGACACTGAACTGAGAATTGACACTTTAGGGCACTGGATAAATCAGTTTTAAGCAACAGTCTAAAGGGTAGAGGAGGAGGTGGAGGTGATGAACTTAACAACGAAAATCCAGAGCACAGGTTGTGGATGGATGAAGGTTGTTGCAGATGGTTCTGAAAGGGTTAACATGTACTGAGTTCTATAAGCACCATCCTTAAGAGGATGTCATGGGGGCTGGGGAAGAGAGTAGCTACGAATCTTGCAGGAGTCAGATTTGAAACCATGTTCCCCTAACAGTCTCTGTTAGAATATACACAATATCCTTGTTATATATAAATAGTTACAGATTGCAATAGACCGTATCCTGTTTACTGCAAGATAATCTTCTAGTTTGACCAGGCGTACTTATCTGCATCCACAGTGGACTGTGTGAGCCCTGCAGAAATATTCTTAGAAAGTACTGGTGGCTGCTGTAAACAGTGGGGCATAAGAAATTGGAAGTGTTCAAGAACCCAAGGTTTAGGGTTAGGATTAGGTTGGGGAGGGAAATATGGATGAGTTGTAGGTAGTACAAGTACAATGTTATGTCAAAATAATGAAAACATTGATAAAAGGTTGGAGCCACACAGTTTTGTTTTGGTATGGGCATTGTAGGCTTGAAGGAAGAAATGAATTTATGAGTTTTGAGGAACGGTCACTTGACCCGAAACATTAACTCTGATTTCTCTCCACAGATGCTGCCCAGACCTGCTGAGCTTTTCGGGCAGTTTCTATTTTTATTTGAAAATCTCCCCACCCCCTGTCCTCATCCCATGACCAACCCTCCCTCTCATCCCCGCCTCTTTGACCTGACACAACCTGTCCATCTTCTCTCCCACTTATCCGCCCCACCCATCTCAGTGACCGATCCTCACCACTCCCTACCTACACTCACCTATCACCATCCCACCTACCTTCCCCTGCCCCATCCCTCCTCTGTCTTTATTTCGGAGCTCCCTTGCCCTTCCCCATTTCTGAAGAAGGGTCCCAACCTGAAACATCAACTTTCCTGCTCCTGTGATGCCACCTGGCCTACTATGTTCCTCCAGCTCCACACTATGTTATCTCTGACTCCAGCATCTGCAGTTCTTGCTGTCTCTTTGTCTTTGTTTAGGGATATTAAAATGTTTAAACAAGGTTTGGGAGAGTTTTAAATATAAGACAAGTGACGATTTAAGTGAATATCAGCGAAAGCACCTCAGCTGATGACATTTGAGGTAGAACCAGGGAACCTGCTTCCAGTCTATTCTGAAATATTGACATAGTCCTTGCTTCAATTGTTACCTCCTTAAAGAATATCCTGCCTTATACCTAAAGGTTTCTCCTCGTCTGCCTCTGAAGGGGGCACATTTCAATGGGGATGGGAGCTACAGTGGGAAAGTAAAGGACATGTTGGAGAAAATATAAAATCCACAGGTTTCCTGGTTATTCTGTGGCTTGGCTGCCAAAATCATGACTTTAACAATTGGGAGAAGCCATTCAGACAATATAACATCTTTTCATGTTGCTTGTACATGTTCAAATTGAGATACTGTACTCCAGTCTTGGCATGGACTCCAAGACTATGACTCTTTCATTCCCAAGACAAGTGAGCCAAGATAAAACCAAACAAAGGCTGGTCCCGTCCTAAACAGCAACAATCTGACTTCTGCCTTACAGCTACTTTGATGAAAGTAACATTTTGATTCCCTTTTGATTTAAAAGTGCATATGGTGTAGAGAATTATGACTTGGGGCAGAGTGAGTTAATTATAGAGTCACATAGCATGTAGATAAAAACCGACAGTTTCGAGACAGATTCTTGCATTTTCAGTCTGTGTTTATTTCAGAAACGTCAGGATGAGCAATGTTTCTCTGACCTTGTTTATGTTTATGGATCGAAAGAGCACAGCCATTCGTCAGGCTTGCTAAACAATTCCATCGTTTCCTTGGATCTGATCCCAGGTTTCAGGAAATGAGTCCTCCTTCCTTGTTTGTTGGTGCAATGACACTTTGTAGCGAGTTTAGTCAATACCACTCGCTTTCACTGTCGAGGATCTTTGAAATCTAAGGGAGCTAGAAACAATTGTAGTCTGATTGAATTGACGTGGTGTGTTTACCTCATTTCATATCCCCAAAGTGGTCCTGTGTCAGCAGTGATCCTGCCCATGTGATGGGAGTTCGGATATTTCCAACAAGCATATTCCCACAGTCCCAAACTGAGATGCTTGAAGCTACTGTGGGTGGTAGGGTCAGTGAGGTTTTAAAAATGTTGTGTTCTAACCCGTGGGCCACACTTAACCTGGAAATACTTGATGTTGACAAAGCTGTTTGGATTATAGGAAAGTATACAACTCTTGGTGCATGGAAATCTTTCAAGTTGACCCATTCAACTCATGAATAAAGTTGAACCAGCAGTTCAGCTGTGGAGTCCATGATATTTTCTCCATGGGCGGTGAGGTGCCTGGGGAATACTGTCCAGTTGCCTCAGATTACAATCCTCCCGAGTATGCATTGCCCAAGGAATACAACTGTGAACGTCCAAAGATTTGAACACTTTCCCAGGGATCCGACAAACATCAGCTTTTCATTAAATAAGTTGGATACGTTTGAATATTTATTTCACTGTTGGTTATTTTCACTTTCCTGTTTTCCTTTCCAGAGGTCACCCTCCCTTCCACACATCAACTCAGGACTAATTTGGGGGCTACACTTTGTGGTTTTGGTAAATCTTGGTCAACATCCAGCCAGAGTTACATACTCATGTCACAAAAAAGGGAAAGCCACCAGGGTCTTTAAGCTACTGGGAGGCAGAAGTGTTAAGAGTAAAATACTTAAAGATGAGCACAGAAATAGAGCATGCAGAACGTCTCAAATAAACTTTACATTAAAATAAATTTTCTTTCTGATACAGCAATAGGGGAGGTAAGGGCCAGATTTGACAACAGCTTAACATGTAGCCACTTAGTTAATTTTCTCAAACATTAAAGTGGTCTTATTTTAAAAATGTAACTGCTAGCACATGACTATAATTTCATCATTTTATTTCCAAGCTACATTCATCGCCATGTTGTGGAGCGTTATAACTAGACAGAAGTTGGCATTAATATGGGATCTCAATCAATCTTTAAGAAGTAGCACACGTACTGCATAAATTTTGAAATGGATTGGCTCTTGGTTGACAGGAAAATGAGGCAGTAATATAGCACACAACAAGATTCTGGGCTTAGTGCGGTGTTTGTAGAGGAAATAATATCGACTAGGTCACAGAGGAAAATATTCTAATCTTCTTTGCAGGGTGAAGGGATGACCCTTCAGAATGAAGTAGAGGAGAAATTTCTTCAGCTAGAGGGTTGTGAATCTAAGTAACTTGCTGCAAAAGGCTGTGGAGGCCAAGTTATTGAGTGTATTTAAGACAGAGATATAGATTCTTGACTGATAAGGGGTTCAAAGGTTACAGGAAGAAGGCAGGAGAATGGGTTGAGAATCATGTCAGCCATGATCAAGGTCAAAGGTTACAGGAAGAAGGCAGGAGAATGGGTTGAGAATCATATCAGCCATGATCAAGGTCAAAGGTTACAGGGAGAAGGCAAAATAATGGGTTGGGGATCATGTCAGCCATGATCAAAAGGCCTAATTCTGCTCTTATATCTTATGGTATTATGGTCTTCTTTCCGTTGTGCTGATAGCTGTCCTGTACCCAGCCAAACTAATGGAATCATCCTTTGAACCATTGTCTCACTAAATGATCACATTAGAAGAAAAATATCTGGCACTTCCTTAGAACATACGTAAATATGATACTGATGAACTTGAAAGGATCATATTTTTATTACTCCTACAAGAACAATAACAAGGAGGAAAGCATTTTTAACATGATAAAATATGTTAAGGTTCTTCACAGGGGTGTGTAGGAGATATCTGAGCAGAGGACCAGCAGTTTGGTCAAACAAGGTTTGAAGTCTCAAGGAATTTACAATCATCAGGATGGGTAAGACTATGGAAGCATTTGGAAGTAACGATGGGAACATTAAACTGGGGGAAATGTTTAGCTAGGAACTATGGTTCTCAGGAGTGGTAGGTGACTAGCTCATTAATGGGTATATTTTTATTATCTGTTGTTCAGGAGGTCTTATGGAACAGTGGGTATCATCCAGGCAACTGAGCCAGTAACTCCAGCCATGGCTTGATTGTGAAGGAGAACATGCTCACAAAGCAGCCGACATTGGGTGTGGTACATTGGATCTGTACTGGTTCCAACTTGCGCCTCTGGCAAGTGCTAGGCACAGGAAAGGTTCCTGATCAGTATGTTACAAGAAGAAAGCGGAAGCCTTAACCATCAGTTTCCAAAGCTCAGGATCATATGAATGTAAAAGTACATGTTGCTATGGTAATTCAGGCTCCTTGGGGGATTTGGCTCAATTAGCTGCACTGTTGGTGAAAACATTATGGAGGTTCATCCATGTTCCAACAGGGATGGATTTGAAACTTATCCTTCTTATCCAGCTTTTGTAGTTGGTGGGTTGGACCTGCCTTCGAGCAGAGATCGGAAGAACAATGTTTTTCTACATGATGCACGTCTGACCTAGATTCAAACTAAATCAACTTTGTCTTGAAGTCAGCTGGCTATGCTGAAGTGTCATTTTGGATTAAAATCTTGGAAAGGAGCCTAAGACATAACAGGACTTATGTACTGATATTATTGTGTACTTACTTCAATGAATCAGTTGGATGGTTTCCAAAATCAAACCTATATGGGATTCCACAACTTTTGGTGAAATTTTGAACAGCTCCTTGCTCTAGGTAAAGCATTTGTTTACTGTGGAGGTATAACTTTGTTCAGCTTTGTTGATGGATGTGCAATGGATCTGAAGGAAAAAGTAAATGTTAAAAACTATTTGTACATAATATTGAGCTAGTGCACAGCTGACACGTTTTGCTATTTCCTATTTACTGTTAAAGTTCAGTTATAAGCTCATGGTAAACAATAGAATCACTGAATCATAGAATAATTCAGAATAGAAAGAGGCCATTCAGTTTATAATGTTGCTGCTGGCTGTTTGGAAGAGCTAGCCACCAAATTCACTCCTTCGCATTCTCCCTATAACCACACACACACACACACACACACACACACACACACACACACACACACTTATCTAATTCTATTTTACATGTTGGTATTGAAAGATGTTACCAATCTTCCAGCCAACACAGTCAAGTGTATAACAAAAGATGTTTTTTCACTACCCCTCTGGATCCTAAATCTGTGTCCTCTGTTAACTGAACCTGCTGCCATTCAAACAGTTTCTCATTATTTTCCTTGATGTGACGATTCATAGACTTCTCTCAACCTTATTTGCTCTAAGTTGAATAACCTCAGCTTCTGTGAGCTTGCCCAGGTACTTCTATTATTTAGGTGGATCTCTTCTCAAACCTCTCCAACATTTTGAAGTCTGTCTCAAAGCCATGCTCAGATTTGAACACAATGTTCTTTTTATGTAAAGGTTCAGTATAACATCTTCCAGTTGCAAATGATGAGCTGGACTTCAGAGGTTTGGAGTGGGTGTGGTTTGGGAGGAACAGGGTACAGCTACAAAACATAGTAGTGGAGGCTTAGTTCACTCCCAGCTTGGTTGCTTTGTCCCACAAACATTTAAACGCCGACCGCTCTCTGGTCACGGCAGTGTCACCTGAACTGGATCTGTAATTGGTCACACAGTTGGGAGGCCTCTTGACATCTCTCCCTCCACTGGTAACATTGCAGCAGCTGAGCAGGTAGTGGCCTGGAATGGCATCCACAGCATGGTGCCCAATTTTATGGCCCACCCCACTTGCTAACCCACTCACAGGGAGGGTGGAGAGTAAAACTTGGCCCAATTACATTATTAATAAAGCTACTGATCCTATATACCTATTTCATGGCTGGAAAGAGGAGGGAAGTCTTTGCAAGTCTGACTGTAACAGGGTAGACACCAAAACTAACCAGACCAAAGTACTCTCTCCTTGACAGATGGTAGAGAGGCATTGGAGCAGATTTTAGTGGTCAGCCATGTCAAAGTGCATACAGTGTAAGGAAGATGAGGAGAGATAATTTACCTGTATTTATTATATTACATTAGATTATGTGCTATCACTATTACAAATATAATAGATTTATAGACAAATGTATGAGATAAGACTAGATGATGAAGTTCAAATGAAGAAAGCAATGATAAGTTTCCACTGGTGCACTAAAGAGGAATTGTAATTTACAAGGTCATTTCAAAGCCCAATGTGTTGTATCTTAATTGGTAATAACCAAAATGTAACACCATACTAACACAAAGTTTCTAATACTGTAAACTGGTAAACACGCAAAAGCTCAGGGGACTTGAACTTCTAACTTTGACCAAACTAAGCAGAACTGCATCCTTCCTGAAGTGTCCTCCCTTGAGTTGTATTTAGTTGACTCTATAAGATGGCTAAAACCGATAAATACAGGCCCTGCTATGAATAAATAAAAAATAATCAAAAAACATTAAACTGCTGTCTAACATGCCTGCCAATCTTTGAGAATGTTTAAATACATCAGGATAGAGACTGTAAAAAGCCAATGTGTATTTAGTTTAGTTTGCGTCCAAAACCTAATAAGTTGAATAAAAACCAAAAGAACTACGGATGCTGTAAATAAGAAACACAAACAGAAATTACTGGAAAAGCTCAGCAGTTCTGGCAGCATCTGTGGAAAGAAATCAGAGTTGATGTTTCGGGTCCAGTGACCATTCCTCAGACCCCTAACAATCTAATAAGCTGAAATGACAACTCAGTTCAACAACTATTTTGTGTCTGAACCAGTTTTTCTGCTAAAAGAAGCACAACTGAGCGGGGCTCCCATTAGCAAAGCTTCATGTCCATTAATGGTCAGAACTTAAATAAAGAATAAAGAGACCTGTCTGACAGTCAATGGTTATCAGACTGTAATTTGGGGACATGGCCATCATTGCATTAGCCGTGATCTTACTGAATGCCCAAGGGGCTGAATGGCCTCCTACTGCTCCTAATTTGTACGTCTATGTGGAAATTAATCACAACATACCAAAGTCCCATTGAAATGATTTTAAATCACTTTGTTAATGCAGGGAAATTCAGTGTCAAATTTACACACAGTAATATTCTACTAACATCTTTAGACATTGGTTGAATGGTAAACATTGCTTACTCCCCCAGGAGAACTCTTCTGCCCTTTCATCAAACAGTGCCATGAAACCAGCTGAGAGAAAGAGAGAGGGCCCTAGTTTGATAGCACTTCTGAAAGTTGGAAATTGGTTAAGGCCTGAATGGAGGCATAAGTATCTCAACAAATGACTAACTTGTGACCGTTTGTTTAAATGCAGCCAGTGCACAACTTAATGCTGTATGTCCACTTACACGCACCAGGGCTTAGCATGCTATTGAGTGGCTGCAATCCTAACTAATGTTTGCAAAATCTTGAGAGGCTAGAGCCTGATTTCAAGCTGGCCTGCATTGTTTAAAAAAAAGTTGTACCCTTTAAACTACGATTGCATTTTGGCTTGAGCAGGTGCTGGAATTCATTAACACATGGCCTGATGACTGTCACAGGAAGGGTACAAGGTGGTAGAGAGTGGACTCAAAGTTTCCTTGTATCAAGTTGCAAGGAAATCGCATGAAAGCCATGAAGAGTTTAAAGATGCACTGTCATGACTGTAGAGGGCAGTGTTGTTATTCAGGGAACTGTATTAAGGCAATTACACGAGTAGAACAAAAAGAGATCAAATTCTGTAACATTTATTTAATATTAATTTTCTTAACTGTTTTGTCAGTTTAATCCACATCCCCTTACTATGTGCAATCATTTTGCATGGTTTGAATGGAGTTTTGAACTTGTGACTTAAAGTATAAAAGTGATCCTATCTCAGTTCTTGATGGGTAATTAGAGAGAAGGTGAATAGAAATTAGAAAAGCATATGGGTGTGGAGTGCAAAAAACCACAACGATAGAGAGTACAGGATACCATGGAGTTTAGTGTATAGAACATTGTGGGTATGGAAGGTATAGAATATCATGGGGATGGGGATGTAGAATATCACAGCAGGTGGTGAGATTAGAATAGAATAGAATACAGCAGAGAATATAGAATGCCACAGAGATAGAGGGTATCCTAGAAAATGGGGCTGGGGCTATAAAACATTATGTAAGTGGAGGAAAAAGAATATTGTGGGGTGGGAGGGTTGGAATGTGACAGAGCAGGGAGTACAGAATACTGTAGGGTGGAGAGTGTACGACAATGTTGGAATGGAGGATAAAGAATATTGTATGAGTTGGGAGCAAAGAATATCAGAGGCAGAGGTATCGATTATAATGGATGCAGGTTATAGAATAACATAAGTGTTGGGGCTTAGAATATTTCAGGGTTGAGGGTAAAGAAAATTGCACAGGGTAAAATATTTGGATGGAAGTTGGTGAAGGTTCTAGCTTATGGGGTGTGGGGTGGGTGGCATCTTGAGGATACGGTATATCATGGGCTGGTGGGTATTGAATATTGCAGTGTAGGAAGTACAGATTATCATTGATGGTGGAGGGTAAATAGTAGAAGTGAATGTTGCAGATATCTTGTGTATTGGATTATTGTGTGCTTAGGAGTTTCAAAGAACATTTCAAAAAGGTCTTCCATTACAAGATATGCAAATATCAAAACACAAGACTTACATCCATTTAATCTTCTTCATTCCTTTAGAATCTATTTTGTCTTAGCATTTCTTAAATCTTTAACTTATTGTAACACTTAAGACGATGCATCTGCAGTTACATCATTTTTTTTCCAGTAATATCAATACTCTTTAAGTGAAATGGTTGTAACAAAAGATTCCATCTGAATAGTATCACACTGTGATTTTTAAACTTTACAATGAAGGCCAGTGAGTTATGATCAGTAAAAATTAATATTTCCTTGTTTCTATGTCAGACATAGACTTCAAAGTGTTGAAGAATTCACAACAACCTCAAAATGTCTTTTTTCCACAGTAGATTACTTCTTCTGATACTATTTTAGTTTCTTGGGAAAGTACTCTGTCAGCTTCTCGAGCTCTGACTTATCATCCCGTAACAGGACAACTCCAAACTGAAATCATTCATGTCAATTGCCATTATGAACAGGGGTGACCAACACTTGCCCATTTATTACGATTGCCTTCACTTCTCAAACACTGTTTGGCATTCTAATGACCATACCACCTTTGCTTGTTTCTTTAACAAATTTGTTCAAGGCACTGCTATCATACTAAAATTATGCACAAAGCCCTGATAAAATGCACACATTTCTAAAACAGTCATAATTTCTTGTTTAATTTTAGGAACAGGGAATTCTATGAAAACCTTCACTTTCACTGTCATTGGCAACACCTCTCTTTGTCCAACAATAAATCCCAAATTAGTCACTTTTGCTTTTGTAGATTCACTTTTAACAAACTAGCTAACTTTAATTATAAACAAACAGAGTAGGATATCATTGAAAGGTGTAAAAGACATTGGGGCTAGAAGGTATATGGTCAGGGTTTGGAGTGTATAGAAAATCATGGATGTTGAAGTGTATGGAATATCAGAGGTGTTGTAGTTTATTGAAGCTAATTGAATTTGGAGAGAAAGTTCATAGGTTAAAGGGTATATGCGATTGTGACAGTTGGTAGACCACAGCAGTTGAGGGTATAGAAAGTCAGAGGATTGGAGGGTATAGAGATCTGGCAATGGGAGCCTGTAGAGATCCGGGGGCTGGTGAGAATAGAGATCAAGGGGTTGGAAGAGTATAGAGATCAGGTGTTGGAGAGTATAGGGATCAGGGGTTTGGAAAGTGTAGGGATCAAGGGGTTGGAGGGTATAGAGATAAGGGAGTTAGGAGGATATAGAGGACAGAGGTTGGAGACTGTAGGGATCAGCAAATTGGAGAGTATAGAGATCAGAGGGCTGGTGAGTATGGGGATCAGGGTATTGAAGAGTATAGAGATTGGGGGCTGGAGAGTATGAGGATCAGGGTATTGGAGATCATAGAGATCAGAGGGAAGAAGAGTACAGAGATCAGGGGTTTGGAGAATAATGGGATCGGGGGTTGGGAGGATATCGAGGTCAGGGGATAGAAAGCATAGAGAGCGAGGAATGGAGAGTATAGATATCAGAGTGTTGGAGGTTCTTGGAGGGTGTAGAGATCAGGGGGTTGGAGAGGATAGAGATCAAGGGATTGAAGAGTATTGAGATCCGGGGCGGGGGGGTGGGGGGGGGATTGGAGAGTGTGGAGATCAGGGGATTGGGAAAGTATAGAGATCAGGGCATTGAATGGTATTGAGATTGTGAAGTGATAGGAGTCAAGCAATTCAGGGTTGCGAACATTGCACTGATGGATCAATCTTCAGAGTGGGATCAGTTGACTGCACAGTGATTATAAAAGTAAGCTTGGAACTGGGTTGGTAATGGATACAGTGAATGTGGTTGCACACCTGCTCTTCATAGTTCACAAAGACCTAGCTTTCAGATAGAAACATAGGAGTACGAGTAGACTACCTAATCTCTCAAACCTTTTCCATTATTCTAGACAATGGCTGATCATTCACCAGCTGATTTTGCATACTGTCCCCTTACTTATTGACGCTGCTAGGATTTTTACATTTTTTGTTTAATCAGTTACAGGAAGTGACTGTGATAACAAGGTGTAGAGTTGGATGAACACAGCAGCCCAAGCAGAATCAGAGGAGCAGGAAAGCTAATGTTTTGGGTCTGGACCCTTCTTTAGAAATGTGGGAGGGGAAGGGAAATCTGAAATAAATAGAGAGAGTGGGGGGCAGCCAGATAAAGGAGCAGATAGGTGGAGAGGAGATGGACAGGTCAAGGAGGCGGGGATGGAGCCAGTAAAGGTGAGTGTAGGTGGGGAGTTAGGATGGGAGTTGGTCAGTCAAGGGAAGATGGACATGTCAAAGGGGTGGGGATGAGGCTGGTAGGTAGGAGGTGGGGGTGGGAGTTGGTCAGTGACATGAGAGGAGCAGATAGGTGGGAGAAAAGATGGACAGGTCAAGGAGGAGGGGACGAGCTGGGCTGGTTTTGGGATGCGGTAGGGGGTTGGGAGATTTTGAAGCTTGTGAAGTCAACATTGAGACCATTGGGCTGCAGGGTGCCCACATGAAATATGAGGTGTTGTTCCTCCAGCCTTAGGGTGGCATCGTTGTGGCACTGGGTGAGGCCCAGGATGGACATGTTGTCCAAGGAGTGAGAGGGGGAGTTGAAATGGTTCGTGACTGGGAGGTGCAGTCGTTTGTCGTCAACCGAGCATAGGTGTTCCACAAAGCGGTCTCCAAGCCTCCATATTGTTTCTCCAATGTAGAGGAGGCCACATTGGGAACAACGGATACAATATACCACATTAGCAGATGTGCAGGTGAACATCTGTTTAATGTGGAAGGTTTTCTTGGGGTCTGGGATTGGGGTGAGGGAGGAGGTGTGGGGGCAGGTGTAGCACTTCCTGTGGTTACAAGGAAAAGTGCCGGGTGGGGTGGGGCTGGAGGGGAGTGTGGAGCGGACAGGGGAGTTACGGAGAGAGTGGTCCCTCCGGAAGGCAGCTAAGGGTGGGGAGGGAAAAATGTCCTTGGATAGTGGGGTCAGATTGCAGGTGGTGGAAGTGGCGGAGAATGATGTGTTGAATCCGGAGGTTGGTGGGGTGGTATGTGAGGACGAGGGGGATTCTGTTTTTGTTGTTATTGCGGGGAGGGGGTGTGAGGGATGAGTTGGGGGAAATGAGGGAGATGCAGTCGAGGGCGTTTTCAACCACTGTAGAGGAGAAGTTGCGGTCCTTGAAAAATGAGGACATCTGGGATGTCCGGGAGTGGAATGTCTCATCTCGGGAGCAGATGCAGCGGACGTGAAGGAATTGAGAATAGGGGATGGCATTCTTGCAGGAAGGTGGGTGAGAGGAGGTGTATTCTAGGTAGCTGTGGGAGTCGGTAGGCTTGAAATAGATATTGATTTCCAGGCCGTTGCCAGAGATGGAAACAGAGAGGTCCAGGAAGGAGATAGAGGTATCGGAGATGGTCCAGGTGAACTTAAGGTTGGGGTGGAAGGTGTCAGTAAAGTGGATGAACTGTTCGAGCTCCTCGTGGTAGCATGAGGCGGCGTGAATACAGCCATCGATGTAGCGGAGGAAGAGGTGCGGGATAGAGCCAGTGTTGCTGCGGAAGAGGGACTGTTCCACGCATCCTACAAAGAGGCAGGCATAGCTTGGACCTATGTGGGTTCCCGTGGCTACCCCCTTTGTCTGTAGGAAGTAGGAGGAATTGAAGAAGAAGTTGTTAAGGGTGAGGATGAGTTTGGCTAAGCGGATAAGGGTGCCAGTGGAGGGGTACTGGTCGGGCCTGCGGGGCAGGAAGAAGTGGAGGGCCTTTAGGCCACCTGCATGGGGAATGCAAGTATATAGGGACTGGACGTCCATGGTGAAGATGAGGTGTTGGGGGCCAGGGAGGAAGTTTTGGAGGAAGTGGAGGGTGTGGGTGAGGTCCCGGACGTAGGTGGGGAGTTCCTGGACCCGGGGGGAGATTTTTAAATTGAATTTAAATTCCACCATCTGCTGTAGCAGGATTCAAACCCAGTCCCGCAGAACATTACCTGGATCTTTAGAGTAAAAGTCCAGCAATAATACCACCAGGCCATTGCCTCCCCAAAATAGATCTAGAAATCTATTATCTCTATTTTGAACATAGTCAATGCCTGAATCTCCACAGTCACACAGTTAGAGGATTCCAAAGATTTACCACTGTCTGAGAGAAGAAATTCCTCCTTATCTCAGTCCTTGCTACTTACTCTGAGTACCCTGGTTCTAGAGATCCAGGCAGGAAAACATCCTTTCTGATTCTACCCTTTCAAGCCCTTTAACAATGTTTAGTGTTTCCCTGAGATCACATTTCATTCTTCTAAACTCCTGAGAATACAGTTGGATCTCCCAAACTCTTCTTGCCATCTCAGTAATTAGTCTGGCAAACCTCCACCGCACTCTGTCTATAAAAACTAACCTGGTAAGTAAGGGAACCAACATCACAGACATTGCTCTAGTTGTGGTCTTATTATGATTCTGTACAATTTGAAACAAGACATCCTTAGCTCTCTACTGAAATGCTCTTGCAATAAAGGTCAACAAACTACTTTCCTTCCTAATTACTCATTGCACATTATTGCTTATTCCTAATTATTCCTAATCACTTATTGCATGTGAGCTACCAGTGAATTATGAACAAGGTCACCTAGGTGCATTTGGACATCTGTGTCCTGTAATTACTGACCATCCTTCTAGTAGAATCATTGCTATTAACTTACTCTATTAAAGTGTGTCATAATTTTGAACAGGTTTTTAAAGCCTCTGCTCCACGGGAAAAATGTCCTAATTTCTCACATCTCACCACATAATTGAGGTGCTTAATCCCTGGGGGATTCAGGCTTCATCTGCCTGGCTAGCCAGACATAATAAATAGGGAGTGTGAGATTACTTCAAAACTATTTTGTGTGGGATGTATCATAGTTTTTGGGTAAAAAAAAAACTGAAAACACTAGAGAAACTCAGCAGGCTTGGCACCATGTGCGGAGAGAGATACAGAGTTAGCACTTCAAATCCAATATGATTTCTTCAGAATGACTTTTTGGGTAACATTTTCAAAGTGCGAGCAAAGATATCATAAGCGGCCTTCTGTATTTTATTGGTCAATGATTCACCTTTCTTTCAAAAATTATACCTCTGATAATGCAATATTGAAATGTCAAGCTAAGTAATGTAATCAAGTCAGGGAAGGCACTTAAATATTGCCCCAACCCATGTTATCACTGAATCCTTGCCTTTTATTGAATTCATCTTTTGTGTTTATATCCTGTTTTCGTTTGTCAAGGCCTTAGAGTTATTGACACAACATCAACAGTGGTGATCATGCCATTCACAGAGATTTTTTTTCTTGAAGTAAAGTAATAACATTACTGAGTTAGTTATTAATCCTTTGGTGTACAGAAATGTAGGGTTGTCCAGAATGGGATGATCAAACGGTTAACTAATTGGCCAAGCAAACTACACAGGAGTTCAAAACCTCCTAATACTATTTCTATCCATGATTTATGGCTAGGGAAGAAAGTCTCATTTGCATTAAGCCCTTTGGGGTGTCAACTTAATGTGATAGAACAAATAGTGATTAAAATAACATTATTGGTAATGTGTTCCAGCACAGTCAAATGGACGAAGGTCAAAAACACAAATTACAGCAAGAACAATTGCTGCTAATTTACTGAATGTATCCAGCAAGAAGATAAGAATTTGTGAGAGGTACTGAGCTCAATAAGCCTGTGTCTTTTGATACCATTGTCCCCAGCAAACATTAATTCATTCTATTACAGTTTTACCCTACCACAACACCCAGTTTCACTCCTTCACCATGCCTGAAGTATGTAGCCTTAAATATACTTAGTGCACAACCATCAAAACCATCTACTGTATCTCTCTCATAGGAACAGGATTAGATCCTTCAGTCCCTCAAGTCTGCTTTCTGCCATTCAGTATGATTATGGCTGGTCACAAAATCACCAAATATCACAGCACAGAAGGAGGTCATTCAGCACATAATGCCTGTACTTGACCTCCAAAGAAAACTCATTTTACTTCATGCCATTCTGTTTTCTTCTTCTTATCCTGAAGACTTTTTTTTATTCATTAACATTTATCATTTAGGTCTAACATTTATTCCTTTGTTTGTGAAGGAGTTTCTTAAATTTTTCATAGTTTGCACTTCCCATGTTTTTATTTTTATTGGCCTGGCTGTGATTTTAAGGTTATGTCCCTTTGTCCTAGACTGCCCCATTAAAAACTGAGTACCTTTTTTTCTCTATCTAGCCTAACAATTCCTTTTGAAATCCTCAAAACCTTTATCACATTTTAATCTTCAACTTGTGAATCAAGCTGGTTAATGAAGTTCGTCTTTATAATCTAAACCTAGGAGCCCTGGGAATGCTGATAAATGTGTACTTCATTCCTTTTAAGAGATATTTCCTTTTGCCCAGGAAAATGCAGAGTTGTCTAGAATGTAGCTTGATCAGAACCACGTGTAGCTGTAGTGAAACGTCCTTCTCTTTACAGATAGAAATACTGACATTCCATTAGCCTTTTTGGTGACTTTCTTTCCACCTGATCACTGTGGTCTGGGAACTTGGTTCCCAAGATCCTTTTGGACTGTGACTCGTCTGTGAAAGCTACCTCGAATATAAGATACGTTCCCTTCCCCTACACCAAATTTCTTTCATCGTTTTCAATTGCTTATTAAAGTCCCTTCCATTCAAAGTTCATTCCTGATTTGTTTTGATGTTTTTTTTTTGGTCACAGCCATGTGCACATTTGTTGGTTCATTTGTGTCAAAAAGTTTGATAAATTTTCAAACATAATTCATGGGCCTTAAAGTACTTTGGGATACTTTGCAAATATGAAGAGCATTTGGAAAGCATTTAAAGGTTAATTGATTGTGTTTCTTTCTTTGCTCTTCCTCCCTTCTTTCTTGCCTCTGCTGTCAACTGTTGAGATGCTGTCTTGGTCAGTCTTTCATCCTCAATCCCTTCTCAGTTCACCTTGCATCAAATCCCGTTCACACATCACTCAAGTTCTCACATCATTAGTTGTACGCCAAAAGCATCAACAGCTTGTATTTGTGTACTGGCTTCAAAACAGTAAGATATCCAAAATATTTCATGGCAGTCATTGAAAAAAAATTGACATCAGGCCACATAAAGGGACATTAGATTAGAGAAATGAAAGCCTGACCAAAGAGGGAGATTTTGAGATGCATCATTAAAATGAAAAGCAAGATAGGGAGTGAAAGAAATGTAACCAGAAAATTCCAGACCTTAGTGACTGGGCAGCAGTGTTGGTCTGCCAGCAAAGACCAATTGGAAAGCTGAGCCTCAAATGATATGGGCTGCCCTGTTTTTGCTGAGATTAAGTTTTCAGAGGGAAGAGAAGGACCAGTCTGATGGAGCTAAAACATGAATAAATGTTCCATCACTTTTATGTATGGTACACCTGTTTTTTTTTTGTTGGAGATGTAAAATAATTTCTCTTCAAGCTTTTTTGTATGATTCAGTTTGGAGAAATTGGAGAGTATGCAAAACTATGATGGGGGTGTATATCAAATTCTTATTTGAAAGATACTGTTAAAGCTGAAGGTGAGGTTGAAAGAGGTAGGAATGAATGAGTTAAAAATATGATTTGTGTCAGAGAAAAGAAGCTGTGAGTTAACTTTGAATTCCAGGATAATCCTTGAACATTAAATAATTTTTTTGCCTCCACCTGAGATTCAATTCTATGGTGGGCTAACTTTGTACCACGTGTGTTTAACCTCAAAACACGGGATTGGGTTTTCTGTCCATGAGCGGAGATGTCCACCCGATCATGCCACCATCAAATATGGTACAATCATGTTGGGTCAGCAGTCTAATATCATTACACCAGTCTTTGGTATTACAGAAGTTGAATAGGTGAAAGGCGCAGACTTATAGACTGACACTCCTGACAAGAGAATTTATAAACGGGATCTATAGAAAGAACTTATACCATCAGCTGGCACTTACCCAGGTTTTGAAAACCAGGAGCTGCAGAACAACCTTGGCCTAAAGTGTAAATCCATTTTGTTACAGTACTTGTCATAAACACTTGGATATGGTTGACAGCAAGGCTAGGGACATGCCAATAAAATCAATAAATGTAATAGATTGCGCAAAAATTGAGAAGTATTTAATGAAATAATGTCCAAGCTGAATCAAAGCTCAAGCTGTGGCTCCACTAGAAGTAGCTCAAGGGTGAGCCAATAGATATTTGAGTTCAATGGAGGCAAACTAAACTTGGATACATTTTAAGTGCCATGTTATTATCGGAAAAACTAAATGTCACAGAACAGGCATTACTACAGTTAGAAAGATGTAGTAATGTCCTCTTATTTTATGTGAAAAGCATTTATTATGTGTTTTTGGTTAGGTTGCACAATGTTCTGGTATTGCAGGGTGAATAGAAGTTATCCCACTGGGGGAAGATCTGAGGGAACAGTGGTTCACAAAACTGATCTATGAAATGGCTTAGCAAGCCATTCAGTTTCATCAGCTGGATTGCAGCAATTCAAGAAGGCAGCATGTGTTTCATAGCAGAGTGGTGAAATATGAAATAGTGATTAGCCGATGCCACGTTTATGTTTAGACCATTCCTTTCAACGGAATGACAGTACTTAGAAATGGTAAAATACAACAACAGGCTTGCTTGAAATGCTGAATGATTTGGTAAAGGAGAATAGCTTTTGTCAGGGCATATTTTACCTTTTGAATAGCTGAAGATGAAGTCTAAGAGAAGAATAATTAAAGCATCGTTAATAAGAGACCATCAATTCTTGTGCAATCCTTTGTTAGTCATCTAAACTTAATCTTCAACCTCTTCCTCTTTTATCCTCCCAATCTGATCATTCCTGTGCAAACCACTATTTTTTTCCTAATATTCTCATCAGTTTTATGTATCAGGAAGAGTCAAGCTGTGGATTTAATGCTACAACCATGTGGGCAGCAAAAGAGCTAACGCATGTTGCATACACAGGTCATGAGAGATATTGCTTTACCACGTAGCAGCTTGAATATCAATATTGGAACAACTAATCATGCCCCATTTTACAACCACTCAGTGTGCCTCCATCCACAGGTACCATCAAGAGTAGGGAAGGTATTACCTGTTGAAATATATAAAAGGGGAACAGTTCCTATTTAAGATGTGAAACATTTGAAGGATAACTTGACGCAATACTTAAGCCAGTTATCCTATCCCATCTTTGCCTGAACATCTTGCCTTGATCCAGGACATGTCATGGCCAGTGCATAGGTCAGACTATACACCACAATGGCAGATTCAAGCCTTAGCCAGCGACATTGAATGTAAATGTTTCACTACCTCATGGGAGGAACTGTGTAATTAGGGAACGCATGTCTAGGTACATCCATGGATTTGAACTGTAGAAACATTGAGAAAAGGAGCAGGAATAGGCTGTGGCCCTTCAAGCCCTCTCTGCCATTCGTTATGATTATGGTTGATCATCCAACTCAATAGCATTTTTCCTTCTGTTTCCCATATACTTTGATCCTTTTAGCTCCCAGTGCTACATATAACTCATTTTGAAATCATATGTTTTGGCTCCAACTGCTTTCTGTGGCAGGAACTTCCACAGGCTCACCACTTTCTGGGTGAAGACCATTTCTCCTCATCTCAGTCCTAAATGTCTTTCCCATATCGTTAGACTGTGACCCGAGTCTGGACTTCTCCACTGTCGGAAAAATACTTCCTGCATCTATCATGTCTTGCCTGTTAGAATTTTATAGGATTCAATGGGATTCCCCTCTCATCCTTCTGAGCTCCAATGAATATAACCCTAACTGATCAACCTCTCCTCATATGTGAGTCCTGCTATCCCAGGAGTCTGGTAAACCTTTGCTGCACTCCTCTATATGAAAAACATCCTTCCTCAAATAAGGAGAACAAAACTGCATGTGATAGTCAAGGTCTGGTCCCACTAAGGCCACGTAAAACTGCAACAAGACATCCCTGTTCCTGTATTGGAACCCTCCTGGAGCCCATCCCAGTGTTACCATTTGCCTCTTTACTGCCACCATGTTTACCTTCATCAACTGGTGCACAAAGACACCCAGGCCTCGTTGAACATTCCCCTCTCTCAATTTGTAGCCATTGAAATAATAATCTGCTTTTATCTTTTTGTTACTAAAATGGATAACCTCACAGTCATTCACATCATACCGTATCTGCTGTGCATTTACCACTCACCCAGCTTGTCGAAGTCATACTGCAACATCTCTACTTCCCCCTCACAGCTCATCCTCCCATTCAGCTTTGTGTCATCTGCAAATTTGGTGACAGCATACTTACTTGCCTTTTCTAAACGATTAATATATGTTGTGAATAGCAATGGTGCAAGTACTGATCCCTGAGACGCACCAGTGTCACTGGTTGCCATTTACCCATGCCCTGATTATTGTCTGAGATAACAAGGTGTAGAGCTGGATGAACACAGCAGGCCAAGCAGCATCAGAGGAGCAGGAAAGCTGACGTT
>JAHRHZ010000054.1:4711600-4748048 GCA_024137785.1 Ginglymostoma cirratum
TTTTGTTGACGTACCAAATAGTATAGATAATTTGACCAGTTCCCTTTTTAATCCTAAATTGATATCTAGCAAGTACTGATAGGTGGTGAAGCATAAAGGAGAAGGACAACACTACAATGTTGGCTACCTCAGGTGTAATGTCGCTGTTGTAGTCACTTCCATCAATGTGTTTCTTGACAATAGGATGGAAAAGGAAAACATGAATTGGGAACAGTACACGATACCAAATTTCTGATAATGAAATGTTGATATTTCACGATCAGTTGAGACACAGGGCCTATGTAGAAAGTTCTGCTAAAGTGAACTCAGCATCAACCTGTGGTACTGCTCTTAATTTTAAATGATTTTAAATAGACCTTTGATGAATGGTATTGTAGAAAATCGAACAGGAAGTTCACCTGTCAGAGACCTGTATCCCAGGCTCAGTACTTTATAAAAGAACATTTGGAAATAGGAATGGAACAGGTCATACAGTGCCCCATCTCTTGATTTACTTAGTACCCAAAAAATGCAGACATGTTCCCTCTCATAAGTGAGTCCAGAGCAAGGAGGCATAAGACCATAAAATATAGGAACAGAAGTAGGCCATTCAGCCCACCAAACCTGCTCTGCCATTCAATTAGATCATGGTTGATCTGATAATCCTCAACACTTTTGCCTTTTGCCTTGATTCCCTTACTGATTAAAATCAGTGAATCTGAGTCTTGAAAATACTTAAAGACAGAATTTCTACAGCCCTCTGCAGTAAAGAACTCCACAGGTTCAGCACACTTTGAATAATGAAATTCCTTTTTTATCCCTGTCTTAAATGGGCACCATTTTAAAATTAGGATTCACTGTTTTAGAACAGAGATGAGATCAGATTTTTCCACTCAGAATGTTATGTAACTTTGGATCTGTGCTATGCAAGGTGGAGTTGTTATATTTTCTAACGTAGCAGTAGAAATATTATTGTTTGGCAAGATACTAGAAGGTTATTGGGGATGCGAAATTCATAACACAACAGATCTGCCATGATTTTATTAAATGGTGGAGAAGCCTTAAAAATTTGAATGGTCTACTTCTGCTCCTATTTCATACATCTGCGTATTGCTATTTGCCTGAGCATCTATATTTACCTGAGGTAGAGAATTCTAAACACTTTGGATGAAGGCATTTCTTTGTATCTCACTCCAAAATTACTGAGTCCTAGAAGTTGACTCAGAAATTGACTGTGAACAACTTCTCTTTTAACTCCTCTTCAAGTCAAAGGGGTGTCCATGGGTACCTGCATGGGTCCCAGTTGGGCCTGTCTCTTTGAGGGATTCGTGGATCATTCCTTATTCCAGTTCTATTCCGGCCGCCACTCACAACTCTTTCTCTGGTACAGTGATGATATCATCGGTGCTGTTTTCTCCTCTCATCCAGAATTGGAAAAGTTTATCTATTTCACTTCCAATTTCCACCCCACTCTCACCTTCACCTGGTCCATCTCTGACTCCTCCCTACCCTTCCTCGATAGCTCTGTTTCCATTTCTGGGGATGGGCTGGTCACCACTATTCACTACAAACCCATTAACTCTCACAGGTATCTTGACTATATACCCTCACACCCTTCTTTCTGTAAAGACTCTTTTCCATTCTCCCAAGTCCTCCATCTCTGTTGCATCTGTTCTGATGATGCCGACTTCAACAAAGTCTGAGTTGACAGGGTCCTTGGCCGGATCTGACCCATCTCCTGCTCTTCAGCCCTCACTCCCTTCTTCCCACCCTCAACTGTGATAGGGTTCCCCTTGTCCTTATCTACCATCCCATGAGCATCACATCCTTAGGATCATTAGCTGCCATCTCTACCATCTCCAGCAGATGCCATCACCAGACACGTATTTCCCTCCTCTCCCTTGTCAGTCTTCCACAGGGACCGTTCCCTCCGGAATACCATGGCCCACTCCTTCTTCACTCCAAACACCATCGCCAACCCCCCACCCCCCAACAGCCTCACAGCACCTTCCCCTGCCTGTTTACTTCCTCCCTCCTCTGTATGTAAGACTGCAAACACACCTTCCCCGTGAAACAGCGCCATACCCGCACTTCTATCAATTTGATCTCTTCTACATTCTACTTTGCAGAAAACCTACATTCTGTCCGGAAAAAGGTCCCTGAGTTTTCAGTTGCCTGCCATTTCAATAAACCACTGTGTTCACTGGCTAACATCGCTATGTTTATCTCTTGCTGCAGTGCTCCAGCAAAGCTCAGCGAAAGCTGGAAGAACAGAATCACATTTTCTGCTTGGACAGTCCACGACTTTAATATGGAGTTCACAATTTTAGGGCTTGAGGTCATGTCCTTATCCTAACCTCCACACACCAGGCCTTGACATCACATGCGCTGCTACCACATTATCAGCTACTAATAGCCCTCACTAACAGTTAATCATTCCCTCAGACTGACCTTTAACCACTCCTTTGTCTGCCCAATGTTTTTCTGTCTCTTTGGGCTCTATCTCCACCTAGTGTTTACTCTCCCACCTCTCCCCACCCCATCTTCTGTATAAATATCAACCTTTCCTAACTACCATCAGTATTAAGGAAATGTCATGAGGCTGGAAATATTAACTCTGATTTCTCTCCACAGATGTTGCCAGACTTGGTAAGTACTTTTGTTTTGTTTTTGTCACCAGTTTCTAACTTGACAAGTTCTCTAAGAATTTTACATGTTTCAAAATCTCAACTTTCTAAACTTCATTCTCCTCAATACCTTCTCATAAAATAGTTCTTTTATACAAAGAATCAAGCTTAGTGCACCTATCTGATGCTAATTCTAAGGTGCATTCATACTTAAGGAGACCAACACTGTGCATTGTTCATCCTGCGTAGTTTCACTAAAATCCCACACAATTGCAGCAAGGTGTCCTTAATCTTCGAAATGTAACTTCCTTGCAGTAAAGGCTAAGATATCATTTTCCTCTCTAAATGGTTGCTGATCTTATTCAATTTTATGGTCAGCATAGATTATCACCTTAAGACTGACTCTGAGCAACAAACATTTTGCTATGTGATAAAACTGGATGGCACTTGAATTGCCCTTATGAAAACTGGAAGATATTTCATAACAATTGCCTTGATATTCCACCAGACCAAAAGTTTTCTGATTAATAAGATACTAGTTAGTTTCCAGCAGCGTTTGGACTCAGTGAATCAGAGAGGATAGTATTGTGATCCAAAACAAGCGATATTGTAGATCACAAAAAGCATTGGTTTCTTTCTTTATTAACCAAAGCCCATATTCACACCCTTAACCCATACCCTTTATGTTACCTTTCACTGCAACACCTTTCTTGCTATTTTATCTCCCTGTCACCTGTATCACCCTCTCTTCATTCCATAATGCCACTCACACTCATACCTGTTGCCACTTCTACAACCATGAAAGAGGTCTTTCTTCATGGTTCCATGCTATCATGAACATTAACTTAGCAAGCTCACTACAATTTTCTTAAAGGCAATTGGGGATTGACAATATATGCTGGCCTAGCCCACAATGTCCACATCTCATGAACAAATTAACAAAACATCTCATGTGTAGTACCATTTTATCTGAGCCCCCATTTTCCAAGTCAACAAAAATAAAACTTATGGAGAGTGGTAAGCTAGACTGATGACTTGTAATTCTCATGTTTCGGACAGGGTTATCACCAGCCAACAATATAATTGTGGCAAATTTTTAATTTGATTTGTGATTTTTCACAAATTATGTTGTTAATGGTGTGTATCTCATAATTTTCAGTCTGACAGAATTTTAATACTATTTACATTTGCATTTTTATATGTTAAGTGTATTGTTTTCATCTAGTAACAACATTATAATTTTTGCTTTGCATGTTTATGCTTTTTCATCTTTCATCTTATCAATCAATAGCGTTTCTTGGTTTGCTGTAATGATAAGTCGAGTAATATCTTGAAGATTGTTTTGCTCGCTAAGTATTAACATAGAAACATAGAAAATAGGTTCAGGAGTAGGCAATTCAGCCCCTCAAGCCTGCATCACCACTCAATATGATCATAGCTGATCATGCAATTTCAGTATCCCACTCTCGCTTTCTCTCCGTAGGCCTTGATCCCTTTAGTTGCAAGGGCCACATCCAGCTCTGCCTTAAATATATATTACAAAACTGGCCCAGTCTAGGCCCGAAATGTCAGCTTTCCTGCTCCTCTGATGCTGCTCGGCCTGCTGTGTTCATCCTACTACCCTCTCTGATTCACTGAGTCCAAATGCTGCTGGAAACTAGCTAGTATCTTATTTATTAGAAAACTTTTGGACCAGTGGAATATCAAGGCAAATGTTATGAAATATCTTCCAGTTGTCATAAGGGCAATTCAAATGCCATCCAGCTCTACACCTTATTATCTTAGATTCTCCAGCATCTGCAGTTCCTACTATCTCTGGCCCCAAAATCTTTCTGTGGGAGAGCATTTCACAGGTTTATTAGGAGAATGTGATAACCGCTGTACTTGCTTTGAAGGTGCTAATATTCAGCCCTCTCCTGTGCAGAAATAGCTTTACTCGGGGTATAGCTACTGATCACGCATGGAAGGAACTGTACCATTGTGGTCTCAAATCACTTTGAATTGGAACCAAGTCAGTAGGACTCCAAGCAAGAATCACTGTTCCATGTACAATTATATTCAATAAAACCTGTTGTTCATTCACTCATAAGCACACCAAGCTTATATTCCTACAGCTCTTAGCAAAGCATGTAAAGGTAAATTCACCACGTTACAGATATCTGCTCTCTCATTTGATGGGAGAAAGAGAGAGAGAGAGAGAGAGAGAGACAGAGTGAAAGAGAGAGAGAGAACTGGTGGCAAGTTTAACCTGAGGGTCACCATGCCTCAGGCAAGGTTGAGAAGGCAGGACTTTTATGGTCAGCCAGTACAGAAATTGGGCACATGCTGGGATGTGATGGGATCACTCATCATCACAAACCAGACATCCAACCAACTGAGCTAACTCTGGTGTCTGGTGCTATCTGCAGTCAAAGGGTCAGTTGATTGTGAGAGATGAGCAAGGTTTGTCCATTATAATTTCTTTCATTTTTGGGACATTCTAAAAATGCTGCATATATATTAAATGGGTGTGATCTCACCAGATCCAACAGCTGCGAAGGGCAGATATTTTCAGAGTGAAAATGGGACTCGTGTAAGTGGTGGTATAATTTTGGCAGTACAGATTTGATTGGCCGAATATATGAACATACATTTACGGGAGTGCAGGAGTTTTTACAATGAAATGACACCTGGGCCACCAATGTGGCTTCAATAAGTTTTTTTTTCTCCTTTTCCCCCTCAAGAATCCTCTATAGATAGAATGAAATTGATACTATTTTGGGGAAATTGACACCCGCTAAATCTTTGCAGATATCATTCATTGAAGTTAATGACAAGTGCTGTCCCTTTCCCAGTGACTGCAAAATCCAGGCCAACATTATATTTTGCCTCCTATTGCTATGTTAATTGAGTACAGGTATAAGAACATAAGAAATAGGAACAGGAGTAGGCCATCTGGCCCATCAAGCCTGCTCCGCCATTCAATAAGACTATGGCTGATCTTTTTGTGGACTCAGCTCCACTTATCTGCCTGCTCACCATAACCCTTAATTCCTTTACTGTTCAAAAACCTATCTTTCAATGAGGCAGCCTCAACTGCTTCACTGTGCAGGGAAATTCCGCAGATCCATGACTCTTTGGGTGAAGAAGTTCCTCCTCAACCCAGTCCTAAATCTGCTTCACCTTATTTTGAGGCTATGCCCCCTGGGTGTAAGTTCACCCACCAGTGGAAACAACCTCCTTGCTTCTATCCTACCTATTCCCTCCGTAATTTTATATGTTTCTATAATATCCCCCTGATTCTTCTAAATTCCAGTGAGTACCATCCCAGTCTACTCAATCTCTCCTCATAAGGCAACCTTCTCAATTCTGGAATCAACTTAGCGAACTCCCTCTGCACCTGCTCTGCTGCCAGTACATCTTTTCTTAAGTAAGGAGATCAAAACAGTGCTTTTTATTCATTCACGGGATGACGAGCATCACTGACCAGACAGCATTTACTGCCCATCCTGAATTGCCCAGATGGCAGTTAAGAATCAACTACATTGCTGTGGGTCTGGAGTCAAGTGTAGGACAGATCAAGTAAGGATGGCACAAAAAACAAAGTTGCTGGAAAAGCTCAGCAGGTCTGGTAGCATCTGTGAAAGATAAAACAGTTAACGTTTCGGTTCTGAGGAACGGTCACCAGACCCGAAGCATTAACTCTGTTTTATCCTTCACAGATGCTGCCAGACCTGCTGAGCTTTTCCAGCAACTTTGTTTTTGTTCTTGATTTATGGCATCCGCCGTTCTTTCGATTTTTTTTTAAGTAAGGATGGCAATTTCCTTCCCTAAAGAACATTGCTGAACCATATGGGTTTTTCCCTGACAATCAACATTAGATTCTTAATTACAGATATTTATTGGATTCAAATTCCAACATCTAAGGACCCACCACCTGAGTCCTCAGAATGTTTTCTGTGTGTCTGGATTAACAGTCCTGTGATAATACCACTAGGCCATCACCTCTAGGTATAGCCTCACCAGCCCCCTATACCAGCAGCATAACCTCCATATTTTTAAATTCCATCTGTCTAGCAATGAAAGACAATATTTTATTTGCCTTCTTAATTATCTGCTGCATTAGCAAACCAACTTTTTTGTGATTCTTGCACAAGATCAGCCAGGTTCCTCTGCACAGCAGCATGCTCCAATTTTTCACATTTAAATAATATTCCATTTTGCAGTTATTCCTACCAAGATGGTCAACCTCACATTTGCCAACATTATACTCCATTGGCCAGACTCTTGCCCGCTCACTTAACCTATCTGTATCCCTCTGCAGACTTTCATTGTCCTCTGTACACTTTGCTTTACCACTCATGTTAGTGTCATCTGTGAACTTTGACACACTACACTTGGTCCCCAACTTTAAATTATCTACACTTGGACCCCAACACTGATCCTTGAAACACACTATGAGCAACTGATTGTCAACCAGAAAACACCCATTTATCCCCACTCTTTTGTTTCTGTTAGTTAACCAATCTAATTTTCAAGCTAATACATTATCCATAACCCCATGCACCTTTTTCTATGCAGCAGGCTTTTGTGTGGCACCTTGTTGAATGCCTTCTCGATATCCAGATACACCACATCTACCAATTACCCATTGACCACTGCACTTGTAATGTCCTCAAAGAGTTCCAGTAAATTAACTAAACATGATGTGCCTTTCATGAACCCATGCTGTGTCTGCCCGATGAGACAATTTCTATCCAAATGTCTCACTATTTCTTCCTTGATTATAGATTCAAGCATTTTCTCCACCACAGAAGTTAAGCTAACAGGCCTATAGTTACCTGTCTTTTTTCTACCTCCCATTTTAAACAATGGCATCACATTTGCTGTTTTCCAATCTGCCCCAAGAGTCCTCTGAATTTTGATAAATTACCACACGAGCATTTGCTTTCTCCCTCGCCATCTCTTTTAGTATGCATGGTCAAAAGAGTGTCATTACTGGTAGATCAGACGTGGGTGCAGTGTGGAGGATGCATAAGATCCAAGCGGACTGGAGGACATTTAAGGCTGGAGGAAGTTTGTGGGAAATAAGATGAAGAGGTATGTTTAGCTGCTGCACGCATAGTATCCCTGACTTTCCTTCGCTTCCAAAAGCTGTAGACTTTTACAGGGTAACATGAGGTCCCATAATTACTACTCTTTGATTTAGCAATTTTCCATATATTAATGCTTCCTACCTTGGGAGTGTACTGCATATGATCTTTTACGACATTTCTCAATTTGAAATCCAATAACAATTGGAGTGAGTTCTGAATGTAGGAAATGTTCCTTGCTTTTGATGCTTTAATAAAAGTTTAATCAAGAGTTTTGGAAGGGAATCATTGGAAGCTTTTAATGTTTGCTTGCGATTACCATCATCTGTTATCTTAGATAATGCTTCATTCCCTCTCCTCCTAGATCTGACGCATGTCTATCTTTTGTCAGCGAGGTGATATTTGATCATTCTTTACTTCGGTAATTATTATTCTTGGTTCTGCTCCACAGTAAGAGGTGACATGTCGTCATTTTCTCACCATATTTATGTCTTTGTGTTCTTAATCACTTTTGTTTGTGACTCTGAACACTTGTTAAATAGAAATTTTTCTTTCAGCTTAAAAACAAAGTAAGAAAGACCCTGTTCATAATTGGTATCATTGCTATGGATATGTGCCCAAGGGGAGTGCATGAACAAAATACGGTGTAACAAACAATGGAGACAGTCTGTATGGAAACAGACCAAGCTTGTGTAATAGCTACTACATCCTTTTTAATGTATTCCGCACAGGGCAGAGAAACACGGCATGCTGTATCACTGCATGAAGATTATTTATGTTTTCTTTGAATAACAATTGTTACAGCACAGAAGGAAGCTATTTTACCTTCATGTATGTGTTGGCTCGCTGCAGGAGCAATTTAACTAGTGCCACTTCTTCCGGTAGGGTTGAATGTTCTTTCTTTTCAGGTAATAATCCAATTTCTCTTCAAATGCATTGATTCAAATACTTCCACCACAGTCTCAGACAGTTCAGTCCAGGTGTTAACCACTCGCTCTATGAAAAACACTTTTTCTCACACTGCCTTTGTTGATAATCTCGAATCTGAACCCTCTGATTCTCAATCCTTCTACCAATGGGGAAAATTTCTCACTAAGTACTCTCTCCAGGCAGTTCATAATTTTGAAAACCTGCATCAAACTTCCTTTTAAACTTCTCTTTTTGAGAAAGAACAATCTATCGAAATATTCAAAATGTCTCATCGCTGGGGCCATTCTTATGCATCTTTTCCTCACTGTCTCTAATTGCTCACAATCCTTGCAATGCTGTGATGCCAAGAACTGGATGTAACACTCCAGGTGAAATTGAACTGCTATTTTATTTAAGTTTATAATAACTTCCTTCATCTTGTACTCTACGCCCTTATTGATAAAGCCTAGGGTGGTGTATGCCTTTTGAATCCCTCTCATAACCTGGTCTGCTCCATTTTAGACTCATGCACCCAGGTCCCCGGCACCTGCAGCCCCAGTAAGACTTGTACCCTTTATTTTATATTGCTGCTTTTCATTCTTGTTACCAAAAGGAATCACTTCACATTCCTTTGCATTAAATTTTATCTTCTACTTTCCCACCCATTCTACCAATTTGTCCATTTTCTCTTGAAATTCTACACAGGCCTTGTCCCAGGTCACAATGTTTCCAAGATTTGTACCATTTGCAAACTTTGAAACTGTGCCCTGCATACAAAGGTCTTGGTCGATTATATATATCAGTAAGAGCAGAGGCCCAAAATACACCAGTTTTTGGGAAACTCCACTATAAACCTTCCTCCAGTCTAGAAAATATCCATTAACTGCTACACTCTGTTTCACTGAAGTAATTCAGTTTTTGTGTTATTACTGCCCCTCTTCTTCCATGAACTCTACATTGGTTCACAAAATGCTTTGTGGAATATTTTCAAATTGTTTTTTTGAAATCCAGGTATACCACAACAACAGCATTACCTTCATCGACCCTCTCTGCTATCTCTGAAACTAAAACTCAAACTTCAGAATGTCCTGGTCTGCTCCTGTTGCCTCCATTCTAAATCTACTTTTCAACTACTCTTTATCCTTTGCAGCTGTCTCCAAAGAGATCTCCCCCTTCATCTCATGCTCTGTCTCTTTTATTCTTCAATACTGCTGCTGCCTCTGATAAGAATAGGAATTCCAAATTTTCTTAAATATGAGGATATTTAAATTGGAATGTCTATAATGCTGCTTAGGTAGGAAGACATGCTCAAACCATATGGTGAATCTAACACTAATTCGAAAATTTAGTATCAGGATTCAAAGACACTGTTGATGATGAAAGTTTTGAAAGCAATTACCTTTGTTTGCACACTACAGACCTTCATTTCCTCAGCACTGAACAACACTATTAAGTGCGAGTTAAAAATGTGATTTGTATGATCTTTTGATCTTCCTGCCCATTGATCTCACTGCCAAAAAAATTCTGTGCCTGTGTGCTTCTCTCTCATTTCACGTGGCAAAGGGTTAATGTTCCAAAAGCTTGTGATTTCAAATAAACCTGTTGGACTATAACCTGGTGTCTTCTCATTACTGGCCTTGATGAATAATTGTTTTACAAAGCAAAGACAGTTATGTTGGAATTCCCTGTGCCATCCTTTCAGTCTTTTGTTTGCTCAGAAGCTTTGACTTCTTACTTTAGGATGACCAGGTTGCCCAAGGCTTACTTGAACTTTAAATGTCTCCTGCTATGATTGATGTTGAGATAACACATCAGTCTGCTTGCTTTTTGGCTGCAGTGAATCAACAGGGGCAGTCATTTGGCTTTTGGCAGCCATGTTGTGAGACTCTGCTTTCATTTTAAAACATTGGGAAGCTGTCATTACAAATTATATGCTATTATAATTATACAGTCATTGCAAATAGTTGCATTTACCAACCCACTCAGCTTGAGCACTTGATCCCCAATATGCTGGGTAACATTCTATCTATGTCTTTTATTTAGAAAGAATGCATTTGCAATTTCATTAGTGATAAAGCTGAAAGAAACACTCCTCCTGGTTCAGTCTGTTCATCATCGTACTGTGATTGATTTCAAGATTTTGCTTGTCACCTTCATTGCTCAACAAAAGCTACATACTTTCCAAAAAGCTTTCCACTACATTGCTGATTATGAGTGATGTTTAGAAACGTTGTCAAATTAAGCAAGCATTGAAATAGTTAATTTGGAATCCTTTTCTTTTGCAGTGATTCACACATTGTCAGCATTGGCGAGCACTAAAAGTTATTTTTCCACCACAAAAATAACTTCTTCCTGCCAATTTATTCCGCTTGCAACCCATTTGTTCATTTTTTATAAAATCCACCAAAGAAAACTTTCAAATTAAATGCATTCAGTTATTGGAGCTGGGGGTGGGGAGGGAACATCAATGGATTAAAGCTTTCAAAGAAAATAAAGGATTTCATTTTTACCCTTGGTGTAGGGCAAGACAATGCAGTGTAACAATTTGCCAGGAAGGAACGTTGACTAATGTTCTTTGCACTATGTGCGATTTTTACCTGTGACCTTGAAGCATCTCATTCAGCACTGAATATTTCTGCCTCTTCATTCACTGAGCCTTCCAATATTTTCAGCATTCCACATCACAAACTTTCTTAGTGAATGTGATATTTCTCAGAATGCTTTTCATTTTTTCTTTATTCATTCACTAGATGTTAGCATTGCTGTCAAGGCCGGCATTTATTGTCTGTCCCAATTGCGTTTGCAAAAGTAGTGATAAATTGCCATGTTGAACCATTACATGTGGTGTATGTACACCCACGGTGCTGTTACAGAGAGACTTTTAGGATTTTAACCCAACAACAGTGAAGGAACTTTGCTTTAGTTCCTAGTCAGGATGATGTGTGGCTTAGAGTGGACCTTGGTAGTGCAGACAGAGACATTTCCAGGTCTTTGTCCGTATCTTTCGAGATTGTAGATGTTGTGGATTCAGAAGGTGCACTTTAGGATCTATGGTAAGTTGCTACGCTACTTTTTGTAGACACTTGTCACTTTACGCTCGTGTTTGAGGGAAAGGTTTTGGGTCAGAATATCAAACAAACCAAGTTGATTTGTCCTGGATAATGGAGAGTTTATTGACTAGCAACAAGTAGTTGATTGGTTTGTGGATGAGTGACCAGTTGTTGGTGACAAATGCCTTCTGCCTGCTCACAATTACATGGTTGGTTTGCTAGTCAAACAGCTTTGGGCCGTGATCAAGACAGGGATAGAGGCCTTCAGAGTTCCATTAGCTCAGGAGATGCTCTCTGCTCTCTGCAGTAAAAGCTACTTTAAGCCGAAAGGAAAAAGAGTTTATTTTTCCTTTAGCAGCTGTTGTAAGCTGTGACTTTGAAGTAATAAGCCAGAGAATTTCATAAGTGAGAACCAGCCATCCTGTGCTTCTGGAAAACCAATGAAAGCATCCAGTGATGGAAGATCAAGAAGCCTCATTCTGATCAGCACAAGAAACATTTCAGGAGATCCTGTGAACAGGGATCATGGAACTTCCTTGCCAGTTATTCACTCTGCCCATCATACCCACGTTTTGTTCCTGCCTCTGGCTGTAATATGTCTGTGTAATGGGGACATTATAAGGGATTAGAATTTTAGCTTGTATAGTTATACTCTAATGATTCATAATTGTTTACCTGTAGCTAGACTCTATTTACTTGTGATAAATAGTAAATCTGGTTACATACAGAAACTGGTTCATGTTTTCCATCAACTCAGGTCTGTAAATCAGGGAATTGGTGAACTTTTGCAAGCTTCTATAAACTTTTTTAACTCTTGTGATGACTCTGGTTTTCAGCGTGAGGCGTGACAAAGTTTTAATGATTGAGGATGAACTCTAAGGTTCATCATCCCTCGTAATTTATATTTCCCTTCAGTAATATGTGAAGCCAAACATGACAAACCAGAGTCAGCTAGGAAAAAGAAAGTTTGACAGAAGCCCATCATTTTAAACTTTACAGTTGAGCCCTGCTGTCTTTAGCAAAAGTACGACTGCCGGTGAATTAAGGCTGATTCATCTGTCCAAAACAGGAATGTACGCACCCCTGATTTTTGATAATGAACTGACAACACAAATTTCCCTGCCAGCTTCTCATTTTCTGGCCCTAGCAAATTTCTGCCAGACTGCCTGAAGTAAAACTTTGAGATGCACAGGACAGATATGAAAGAGGCCAGAGAATCACGAGGCCGAATTTTCCAGCCATTCAATTATGTGGGCAGTGATGAGTCAGTTAGGACAATATGGTGAGATTGGAAAAAATAGTTTCTTGATTTGGGGAGAACAAAGCCAGCTTCTGCGAACAGGCTTTGAATGATGAGATGACGATCATGCCAGTTAGCAGTGATAAGTCTGTCATTTGGATGTTCTGGGTACATAATCTCACTCATTGATATGCATTTTTCCATTCTCTGATTTGCCAGGGAGGAAACTGGCGAGAAATTCACCCCTTCTCACCTCCTCACCAATGAAATTCTAAGTGACAATGTTCACGGGAGATCTTCTGACCCAACATCCATTAAGGTCCTTGAATGGACAATTAATGGACTCTTAAAGTCCTCAGCTTTCCACCTTCCTGATTACCTGCCCTCCCAACTGGTTTCCAGGCAAAGTAACCAGGGCAACCAAGATTGATCCAATTGCGTCAATCTGGGCACCATCAGAAACATGAATGGAAGGCAAGGGAAGGGAGCTCTGAAAGCTAATCTACTGTCAATGCCCTGCCATGAGAAGCAAATGCATAAGATGTATTGTCCCACCATTGGATCCCATAAGACTCACTGTGTTTAGGACCCCTTTTTGGAATCAGGATTAGTAAGGAGTCATTACTTTTTAAAAGTATGTATTTTAAGTGCACTGAATGACTGACTGAGATACACAATGCTCACCAGTGAGTTTGCAAATTGGTTCGAAAGTCACTAACTAATTTGTTTCTTATCAGGTCCTATTGAATAGGAACAAATAATCCTTTTAATATTTTATCAGCTATTTATATATGCTTGAGATAAGAAAATAGCAGCCTTTGTTGACGTATGTTTTCTCCTTCACATACTGGAACATGAGAGAACAAAAAGAATTTGTTGAGATGGACTGAGGGATTCAGATTCTACTTCAAATCCAACAAGTGCCTTCTATATTATTCTGATATTTCCACTTCCTTTTGAACATTTTACTGCTATTTGTAATAAATATTTATGAACTCAGCATGATAGGTGAATGCAATTAACATTTACAAAATACTAATTATGAATCTGGTTGGTTTTACCAATTGCGTGATTGGAATTCCTGATAAAGGAACAGAAGCTTAATTATGCAAGCTTACACAAGAGTATTTTCTGTAAGCAAAACTGAGGTAACAGTCAAAATGTTTAAAATAATATGGAACATGTTTGGAGGCACTGGGTTTCAGGTGGGCCTGCTGTAGAGTCATTGCAAATAGTCTTGGTATCTGAATTAGTGAAGAAGAAATATATATTACCAGGTCTTTGGGGACTGCTTGATATTATTGGCCTCTACTGGAAGTGCATATGTGTGGATGGTTTCTGAGCATATGATTAGATTAAATTAGGATTGAATTAGTCTGTGTTCTGCAGGTGTCCTGCCAGTAGTTACTGTAAGGGCTCACAAGAGGACAGTGAGTGACATTTTGGTGGTCTTATTAAAGTGGCTGATATTAAAGAGTCAGTTCCTTCAGGAAATGAAAATATTTAAAAAGCAGAAGAAAGTTGAACAGGGAAAAGGAAAATAACTTTGAAGGGTCAAGGAAAAACAGAGTGGAGCTGAAGTTCAGATCTCCATTGTGTGAAGCTCATGTAGTTGATTAGCAGCAAACCATGTCAAAGGTTTGTGGTTTCACATCACGCACCAGGTTTGAGCGTATAAACTGTGCAACCATCTGCATCAATGTTCCGATTAAACTTGAAACTGATAGCCCTTCTGACAGTTCAAGGGGATGGTAAAGATTCCACAATACCGTTGAATCCAGAGTTGATAGTTACCGCAGTGTGCCGGTGAAGATTACTTGTTCAGAGGAATTCATTCATTGATGGTTGTGGGATTTTGATGTGCAACAAATGGCTATTGAACTTCTCTACCTGGCAATTATCGCTGAGAATTTTTAGGGAGCATTCTGTTTGGCTTCCTAATAAAGTGGGATGGGAGGGTGACAGATCGAGTTGCCTGGAGGCAGGTAACCAGCAGCAGGCTGCAGTGCCAGAGTTCCAGGCAGCCCTATAGGCCCCTGTGACCTGGTTGTTTGTGACTGTAGTCAAAAGTCACACTGTAGCGGAGCCTCTGTCTTCCTCCTCACACAATGGTAGCTTGACTGCTTTCTCTATTTTAAAATTAAATTTTTAAAAAGATGCTGAAAATGTAACTTTAAATTGGAATGTCTCCTCACTGACATTTTGACTGCAGCTGGATTCAGCCCTGAGGCTGCAAGTTCTTGAATTAGTCAAGCTTCAAGATCCCAATAGCCATTCTTTGTTGGAGAGAGACCTGTCTCCATATCAATGAATGGAGCTGTTTGATCAAAATGCCAACATTTGACTAGTTCCCTGTGGGTTAGGAACCTGTAAATTATCCCACCTATTGTTCATTATCCTGAAAGTGAAAATGCAAAATAATTTGTTCAATCTAATGTGCTTTATACCAGTGTATTATCGCATTTGAATAGCACCTTCAAGATGTAAAGGTTCCAAGGAATTTATATCACAAATGTTCAGATTATTTGGGTGAAGATAATAAGTATTCTTCTACATGAGCAAGTAGTCATTCATTCATTCCCTGGAGATTTCTCTGCCACTCAATAATGTCACAACTGATGTGCAACTCAGTTCCATTTACCGACGTTTTCTCCATTTTTTTGATACCCTAACCAAAGAAAGGTCTACTATTCTCAGCCCTGAATAAGCAGAAATTTCCTTCAATTAAAGATTGAAACCATTATTTTTTGTTCCTGCTCTAAACTCTGTTCACGAGCTAGAGGTATCATTCATTTCCACGACAACATTCTGATGTAAAGCAAGTCTTTTCACAAACTCACATTTGGTCCCGAGATGAGCTTTCAACCTGATATTCATGCCAACACTAAGACCACCACTTACTCAATTTCCACAGCATCTCTCAACATTGTTCCTGTCTCACCTAATCTGCTGCTGAAATTCTTATTCCTGGCTTTGCCTTTATTACCTTTACACTTGACAATGCAGTCCAGGCTGGCCTCCTACATTTCATTTGCCATAAACGTGATGTCATTCAAAACTCTGTGCTTATGTCTTCTCTTGTAGCAAGTGCTGTTTAATAATCACCCCTTGACTCACTGGGCAACCTGGTGGCTCAGTGGTTAGCACTGTTGCCTCACAGCACCAGGAGCCTGGGGTTGGTCCCATCCTTGGGTGACCATCTGTGTCGAGTTTGCCCATTCTCCCGAGTCTGTGTGTGTTTCCACCTGGTGCTCCTATTTCCTTCCATGGTACAAAGATGTGCAAGTTAGGTGGATTGGCCATGCTAAATTGCTCATTGTGTTCAGGGATGTGCAGGCTCGATGGGTTAGCCATGGGCAATGCAGGGATACAGTGGGATGGGTCCGGGTGGGATGCTCTTCAGAGGGTTCAGAAGGCTGATGGCCTTTTTCCATACGGTAGGGATTCTTTGATTCACTGACTTATGATGGCTCACCATCAAGTGATGTCATTGTTTCTTTTTCAAATCCCTCCATGGCCTTGCCAATGCCTATTTTTGTAATCTACTGAGATATCTGCGCTTCTCTAATTCTGGCCTGCTGTATACGCTTAATTATCATTGTTCAACCACTGGGGCCTTTGCCTTCTGTTGCCAAGTTCCAAGTTCTGGAATTGTATGCCTTCCCTCTTCACCTCTTTACTTCACTTTCCTCCTTTACACACTTTTTAAAATCTGACTAACCTTTTGTCATTGTGACCTAATGTCTTCACACATAGCCACACAGGCTTGCTGCCATATTTAATGTATAATGCTGCTCTGAAGTGCTTTGGGGTCTTTAATTATGCTATCATTGCTCTATGAGGATAGGCTGCTACTATTTACACTTTGACTTGATCCATAGCCATTAATGTAGAAACAACAAAATGGTTAGAATATCGGAGACATTTTATTTCGACCAATTTATAATATGAAAAATTATGCTCTCACTTCAGTATGAGGGAAGATTAACTGTAAATAACATTTACTCACATTTCAGTTTCATTACAGCCTAATTGTACTAGCTAACAGACAAATTGGAACTTAAAATCCTGACTCAATCCGTGGACTGGTACAGATCACAATTGCAGCAAGAAGGCAAAATACATTATGCTTGTTCAGTGCCTTCATAATCTTCCATTTGACAGCAGCCTACAAAACCAAACTCTCCAGGACGTAGGTTTCCCCCGGTTGCTATGAGTTAGCCTACAATTTTAGCAATATGTTAAAATTGTTTCAAATGATTTCATTCAATGCTTCTCACTAGAATGAAAGGGCTTCTCACTGCGCTTGTAATGCTGCTGACACAAAGTGGTCGGGAAAATGTTCTCCTCTCTCAATTCTGGATGACAGTTTTAGAAACAGAAGCAATTAAACTACATCAACACTGCATTACCGTAACAACATGATTTAATGGTTCATTTGCACATAAAACGTTGCAGGATTATACTATTTGAAGACCAATTTTCAGGTTTATCTTCCTGTTTTTTAGTTTGACACTCCATTGGTTGTACGGTTATACAATTTTTAGAGACTTCCCCTTCACATATTACACAGAATTTTTTTTTTAAAATGAGAGAAGCAATGAAAAATAGTGAGACATTAAGAAAAGTCTTCCACTCGTCACTCTGGTAAGTAATTATCGAAATGTGATAGAGTATTATCTTTGTGAAGAAGAGATTTCAAAGAACTGAATTGTCATTTTTAAACTTATATCATTTTAATTTTCCACCCTAACCCTAGTTTGATACTTTGTCCCCACTACCAACACTATTCTAATGACAGGCATTTACTACCTCCAAGCTCAATAATTTCAGATCATAGCCATTGATCTCAATGCTTAAGGTGTTAGAACTAATTCTGTTGGCGCCACTTCTAGGCCCATCTTTTATTTCTTTACTTGTCCCATTACCATTCTTCTTTGTGTGAACCATCATACCTTTCATTATCTAATCTCTTCTGCCTTCAACTCTCGGTCAGTTTGCTCCTTTACATGTTATGAACTGGTTTTCCAGATTATCAGGTCTCTCACATGACCATCCTGTATCTGCTGTTCCCGATGTGGCCTCCTCTACATCGGGGAAACCAAGCGGAGGCTTGGGGACCGTTTTGTGGAACATCTACACTCAGTTCATGACAAACGACTGCGCCTCCCAGTAGTGAACAATTTCAATGCCCCCCCCCAACTCCTTGGACGACATGTCCATCCTGGGCCTCCTGCCGTGCCACAATGATGCCACCCAAAGGTTGCAGGAACAGCATCTCATATTTAGCTTGGGAGCCCTGCAGCCCAATGATATCAATGTGAACTTCACAAGCTTCAAAATCTCCCCTCCCTCGACTGCATCCCAAAACCAGCCAAGCTCATCCCCGCCTCCCTAACCTGTCCTCCCACCCATCCACTCCTCCCATCTCAAGCCCTACCCCTCTCTCCTACCTACTAGCCTCATCCCGCCTCCATGACTTGTCTGTCCTCGCTGGACTGACCTATCTCCTCCCTAACTCCCCATCTACACTCACCTTTTCTGGCTCCAACCCCACCTCTTTGACCTGTCTGTCTCCTCCCCACCTATTCTCTCCTTTATCCATCTTCTATCCGCCTCCGCCTCTCTCCCCATTTATTTCAGAGTCTCCTTCCCCACCCCCATTTCCGAAGAAGGGTCTAGACCTGAAATGTCAGCATTCCTGCTCCTCTGATGCTGCTTGGCCTGCTGTGTTATCCAGCCCAAATCTTGATATCTCCCATTCCACACTATTTTGTTTAAAGCCCTTGCTGCTGCCCAATTGTACAATCTCCCAGAATGTTGGTCGATTGGTGAAGATTATCCCTTCAGTATATTTCCTATTTTCTCCAGGATTGATTTCAGTCAAAAATGAACTGCAATCCCTTTCTCACACATCAAATTGTTTATACCCTACACCAATTAGCTCATAGTTCAGGAAATAGTCCAGAAATTATGACTTTTGTGGTTCTGCTTTACAATTGATGCACACCTGATCATACTCCCTGGACAGAAACCATTCCTAGTCCTAACTGTATTGTTGGTTGATAATGAGGAAGATGACAACTGCTCCACCCACTTTGCTCCCACCCAAAGCAAATACTCAAACTGTGGCAATTGAAAGGTAACTGTCCCATCTGGACTCCCAATCTCAGCTGCAGAGAGGTGCCTCTAACCCTCTGAATATACTATCCCATGTTTCCACTATATTTCTGTTAATGTCTTCTGTTCAAATGGCTCCCGGTATGTTGGCACCATGTTTATTTTGCCCATGCATCCTGAAGTCTCTGCTGTTGTTCATATAATTTGCAAGAACATTTAAGTTGTTGGACAGTTGCAAAGACTGAAACTCTTTCACTTCCAGCTCTGTCTCTGCCTGGAAGGTATATAAAATATTCCATGACACATTTTCAGAGAGCTTTGTAACATAAACCAGAGCTTCAAAATTGTGTTCAGTGTGGTCAATGGTAACCCCCATGCTGTTGATAGTGGGAACTTCAGTGATGAAGGGGTTGTTGGTTAAATTATCTTTTATTGGACATAGTCATTGCCTGGCATTTGTGTGGTGCAAATGTTACTTGCCACTTGTCAACTTGTACGTGGACAATTTGAATATGGACTCCTTCAGTATCTGAGGAGTCATGGATGGTGCTGAACATTGTGAAATCATTGGTGAACATTCCCACTTCTGACTTTATGATGGAGGGGAAGGTTTTTGAGGAAGGAGCTGAAGATAGTTGCGTGCAGGACACTACCCAGAGGAACTCCTGCAGAGATGTCCTAGAGTAGGGATGACTGACCTCCAATAACCACAACCATCTTCCTATGTTCCACATATGATTCCAACTAGCAGAGAGTTGGCTCCTTGTACATGTTGATTCTAATTTTACAGGGGCTCTTTGATGGCAAAAATAGTCAAATGTGGCCTTCACTCTCACATCACCTCTGGAATTCAGCTCTTTTGTCGATGTTTGAACCAAGGCTATAATGGGGTCAGGAGCTGAGTGGCCCTGGCTGAACCCAAACTGGGCATCACTGAGCAAGTTATTGCTGATCAGGTGCTGCTTGATAGCGCTGTTGATGACACCTTCCATCCATTTACTGATGATTGAGAGTAGACTGATGGGGTGGTAATTGACTGGGTTAGATTTGTCCTGCTTTTTGTATGCAGGACATACCTTGGCAATTTTCTATATTGTTGGATAAAATACCTTTTACACCTCTAAACTCTAGTGAATAGTGTCCTAATGTGTTAATCTTTACTCATATAACAATCCTTCCATACCAGGGATCATCATAGAGATTGTTAGTTGAACTGCCTCCAACGGAATGATATTTTTCCTTAAACAAGAGGACCAAAGCTGCTTTGAGTACTCTCGATGTGGTCTCACCAACATCTTGCGCAGTTGCAATAAGACTTCCCTACTCTTATACTCCAATCCCCTTGAAATTAGGGCCAACATTCCATTAGCCTTCCTGGTTACTGACTGCACCTGTCTGCTGGCTTTCTGTACTTCATGCACAAGTGGGTCGCATGTTGGCACAGTGGCCAGCCCTGCTGCTTCACATTACTAGGGACTCGGGTTTGATTCCAGTTTAGGGTGACTGTGTGGAGTTTACACATTTGTCCCGTGTCTGTGTGGGTTTCCTCTGGGTACCCTGGTTTCCTTCCACAGTCCAAAGATGAGCACGATAGGTGGAGTGGCTAGGCTAAATTGCCAATAGTGTCCAGGGATGAGCAGGCTAGGTGGGTTAGCCATAGTAAATGTGGATTACAGGGATGAGGGGGGAGGGGTGAGATGCTGTTTGGAACGTTGGTGTGGAGTCAATCAGCCAAATGCATTTTTCTGCCCTTTAGGGATTCTATGAAGTACCCCCAAGTCCCTTTGTATTGCAGTTTGTCTCTATTTAAATAATTTTTTTTTTGTTCTCCCTTCTAAAATGAACAACTTTTCATTTTCCCACATTATACTCTATTTGCCAACCTTTTGCCCACTTACTAAACCTGTCAATATCTTTATCGTTCCCATCTCACAGCTGTCTTTATACATATTTTGGTATTGTCTGCAAATTTGGCTACAGCACATTCACTTACTGTCTCCAAGTCATTCATATATATTCTAGACGGTTGCAGTCCCAGCACTGATCCATGTGGCACCCCATTGGTCACTGGTTGCCAATCTGAAAAAAGAACCCCTTATCCCCACTCACTGTTTCCTGCCCATTAGCCAATTCTCTACCTGTGCCAACATACTACCTCCAATACCATGGTGTCTTATCTTTATGACTTAATCTTTTCTGAAGTACTTTGTTGAACATCTGGAAGTCTAAATGCAACACATCTGCTGGTTCCATTCAATCCACTCTTGTTGGGACTTCTTTGAAAAGTTCTAATAAATTAGTCAGACATGATTTCCCTTTTATGAAGCCCTGTTGACTCTGTTTGATTAGACCAAGATTTTCCAACTGTTTAGCTATTACTTCCTTAACAATTGATTCTAGTACTTTTCCAACCATAGATGTTAAGCTAATTGGCCTATAGTTACCTGCATTTTGCCTCCCTCCCTTTTTGAATAGGCATGTCATATTAACGCTTTTCCAATCCACTGGTACTTCTCCAGAATCCAAAGATTAATGTAAAATTGCAACTAATGCATCCACTATCTCTGCAGGTACCTCTTTTAGGATCACAGGATTCAAGCAGTCAGGGTCAGGGGACTTATCTGGCTTTAACTCCATTAATTTGTCTGATACCACTTCTTTGGTGACAGCGATGGTACTTAATTCCTCCCCCAAACTCTTTAGTATTAATGGAATTTTTGAAGTTAAAGACTGAAGCAAATTATGCCTTTTCCTTGTTCCCCAAAATCATCTCTCCAGATTTATTTTCTAAGGGCCTTTATCCACTTTGGTCTCGCTCTTCCTTTTTATATATTTACAAAATCTCAATATTGCTGGTTTTTATCTTTTTTGCTAGTTTGTACTTATACTTTATTTTCCCATCTTTATTATCTCTTTTTGCTGAATTCTGAATTTATCCCAGTCTTTGGGGCCATCACTGACTTTGGCCAGTGGAAGGGTTACTGTACTTGAAATGTCAACTCTGCTTTCTCTCCACAGATACTGCCAGATCTGCAGAGTTTCACCAGCAATTTCTGATTTTGTCTTCAGATTTCCGGAATCTGCAGTTCTTTGTTTTATCTTAGGGCGTATTTGAACAATGGATAAAAACTGATCTGCCTTGTAAAGGTTGAAATAGAAGTCTTTTCTTTCAAAAATCTAACATGACCCTTAGCTGCTTTCAACTGGAGATTTTGTCGCTTATTGGACTAAAGATGAAGGGGTAAAAATGACTTTAGTCCTTGCATAAATCTTTGATCAGCATTATAGCATAGAAACAGGAATAGGCTATTCAACTCATTGAGCCTCTTGCACAATTCAGTCAGATTATATATTATGACCCCAGCTGATGTTACGTGTGGACAAGTTGTATCCCTGAACAAAATATTGCTTAGAACAGAGATATAGGTACGATAATAGAAATGGAGCATATCTTTTATTTTGCTATTTAATAAAGTGGCCTTTCACTGAAACACAAGCAAAGAAAGCTGCAGATCTTGCTTTAATAATTATACCAAAGTTTGTTATGAGAAAGAAACAATGAAATAGAATAAACCAAGCTTCATTTAAGAGGCACAGTAAAGGAATAATTACATCTATCCCAACACCATCATTTACAGTACTCAAGCAGCAGTGAGAATTACTTCCCTCCTCTATCACATCTATAGATTTGATTTAATTCGTAATTTCAATTCTCAGTTTTGAAATTTTAGTAGCCTCTTCCTTCATTTATCACACAACTGAGCTTAGACATTCTCAGCTTCAAATAACCCCTTCTGGGTGCTAATCTGATACTTCTGTCTGGAGTTTCTAACTGAAACTCTTACTCTGACGTAACCCATTTCCGAGCTTTCTGAATTGCTTCCTTCTTTGGAAGAAACTATTTCATACATCTAACGTCAACCAGAACTTCTGTGAATTGAACAACAAAACTTTCGAAGCTAGAGAGTTTTCCATTAAGCAAAAAAAATCAATTGCCGATTCTCCTAAATGGAAGCAAGCTGATGTTGTTCAATGCTCATGCTGTCTGCCTATAAAACGTTCCCAATGCAAATAAATTGTCTTATTACCCCAGGAACTCTCTCTCTCATTCTCGTTTTAAAACTGTGGTCCAGAAATACTGATAAATTAAACATTAAACTCTCTCATACATTCAGACCAAAAGCTACATGACACAAATAAATCACACACCTTACATCTCACATAACCATTCGCACCTCAATTTCATTTTCCTTCCTTTGCCCCATACTTCTTGATGCACTTACCTTAAATTCAGTCTTGGAAGCTTCGATTCACTAAACATCTACAGCTTTTTTGGGAAGACAGGTCTAAATTTCTATCCTTTAATGTTCTTTTTGATGCTCATTCTAAGTTTTCTAGCTCCACTTTTGAGATAATGTCCCTTTGTTTTTGAATCCCTGACTTGCCATAAGAAGCATTCAGACAAATACATGAATAGGAAGGGAATATATGGAATCTTGTAAGTGAAGACAGTTTTAGTATGGAAGGGCAAAATGTGCCAGCGCAGACCTAGAGGGCCAAAGGGCCTGTTCCTGTGCTGTACTGTTCTTTTTTTCTTCTTTGTTCTTTGTTTCCATCAGTCTACCTTATCAAATTCTTTTAACATTTTAAATATCTCAATCAGATCCTCTATTCAATCTTATAAACTACAAGGAATACAAGTTACGCTTGTGCAATCTGCCCTTATATCCTAAACCTTCAATCCCGAATATCCTCCTGGTAAAGCTTATGCTGCACTTCTTCCAATTTATCCAATGTCAATTATGAGGTACAGTCCCCAAAACCGACACTGGGCTTCAAAGAAGCCCTATTGGAAGGAAAAGGTAATTTAACCTCTCTTCATTCTAACCTGTTTCAAAAAATAGCAAGGTTCAATTTTCATTTTTGCTGCCCACTAGCTTCAAATAGTTTGAAGACTTGAGATCTCAGCAGTTTGAAGGTAATTAATCCCTCGAGGATGAGTTACCTTGATTTATATCTTCTCACTGCCATCAATTCTGAGAACTATGTGAAGGAAGCGGCCTGACACTGGATAGAACCCCTATTGGAAATGTTTTAGACATAGCCTCATAAAAAGGGAGAATAGGCAGAAGATGAATGATCTTTCTAAACCTGAATCACTGTAGTTGTCAGCAAAACAACTTGAGCAGAATAAATTCAAGATTCCCCCTCTTAAATTCCAAATTTCCCTGCTATCACAAGTTCATACGGATTCCTGCTTTTAGGAAGAGATTTCCTCTGTTCCACTTTCCTTCTGCAGCATTGTAAGGCATGATTTAGAAATGTTAGTCAACACATAGCTGTGTAATTTAGGTTTCTGCTCAAAAGCTAGATGGTGCAGTTGGCTAAGACATTCCTCTTTTTTCGAGAACTCTCAAGCTCAAACATTGTTTGAATTTGTTCTAAAATTTTTTTTAAGCAACTCGTATGTTATCAGTAACATCTTTTAGGAATACCGGGAGTAGAAGTTCAGGAGTGCACCCACTCCTTAGCTCACTAGCATAATCATTTGTCCATAATTTCACCTTGAGTCTCATTGAAAAGAGCTGATGGGCTGCAAAGAGCTAAACTGTTGGTCAGTTGTCAGTGATGACCAGACGCTGCTGGCATTGCTGTTGTCATTGGATAAATGATGATTTCTGATGAAGGGTTTAGGCCCGAAACGTCAAGTTTTCCTGCTCCTATGATGCTGCTTGACCTGCTGTGTTCATCCAGCCCCATGCTTGTTATCTAAGTGTATGGTATAATTGGTCTGCCATCTCTTTGTTCCCATTTTTACTGTCCCTGATTCTGACAGTGAAGGACCTATATTTCCATCACTAATCTTTTTCTTTTCATATATCTATAAAAGTTTTTACATTCAGTTTGTATGTTCCCTGCAAGCTTACACTGGACTCTAATTCCTCCCACCCTCTTTCATAATCAATGCCTTTGTCCTCCTTTGCTAAAATCTAAACTGTTCCCACACCTCCATTTTTTTTTACCAGATTGTATTCCCTTTCCTTGGCTGTAGATGGAGGTAGAAAATAGCAACACAAAACAACACTTTTCACTGTATTTTGTAACAAAATACACATGACAATAAATCAAATCAAATATCCCTAATTTTCCACGTTAGTCATGGCTGGGCTACCTTTCCCATTTTATTTTTATGTCAGGCAGGAATAACAATTAGAACATAAGATAGGAGCAGATGATGATTCTGGGTAATCCAAGGTGGAGGACAGAAAAAATTGTGGCTGTAAGAGCTGCTCATTTTTTTGAGGTGTTTTCAGTGTTGGAGCCGATTTCCTCGAACTCTAGGAGCAGCAATTATTGTTGCATTGTTTTGGAACTTTGGTGAAAAAAAGATCAAACCAGCAAAAGGAGGAAGAGAGAGTGCAGGGGCCACTTGGGAGGTGAAACAAATGGAGAAATGAACCCGCACAGCTGTGTGAGCGAACAGTGAACATGCACGGCTGTGTGAGTGAGCGGTGAACCCGCATGGCCGTGTGAGCAGGCTGTGAACTTGCCAACTGATTGCCTCTGTTGTTTAGTTTCAAGTATCTCTTGAAATGGGAGTTTGTTCTAAGAAAAATAAAAGTCCTTTATTCATTAACAGGATGAGGCTATTGCTTTTAGGCAGCATTTATTGCCCATCCCTAATTGCCCACAGGGCATTTCAGAGTCATCCACATTGCAGTGGGTCTGGAGTCATGGGTAGTCCAGACCAGGTAAGGATGGCAGTTTTCTTCCCTAAAGGACATTAGCAAACCAGATGGGTTTTTCCCAGCAATTGACAATCGACAATGGATCATGGTTATCATTAGATTCTTAATTCCAGATAGTTTACTGAATTCAAATTCCACCATCTGCCATTGTTGGATTTGAACCCAACTCTTCAGAAGGTTATCTGGGTCTCTGGATTAACAGTCCAGCGATAATACCACTAGGCCATTGCCTCCCTGTGTGCACTAAAAGTGTACTAAGGGGCAATGTTTTCACGCAGATGGTTGTACATGTATGAAATGAGCTGCCAGAAGAAGTGGTGGAGGCTGGTACAATTACAACATCTAAGAGGCATCTGGATGGGTACATGAATAGGAAGGGTTTAGAGGAATATGGGCTAAATGCTGGTAAATGGGACTAGATTAATTTTAGGATATCTGGTCAGCATGGACAAGTTGAACTAAAGGGTCTGTTTCCATGCTGTGCAGTTGCATGACTTTATGACTCTAATTTGGCCATTTGGCCCATTTAGTTGGCTCCATCATGGCTGATACGTTTCACAGCTCCATTCTGCTGCCTTCTCCCTGTAACTCTTGATCCCCTTACCAATCAAGAACCTATCTCTGTCTTAAAGTAATAAGTTTGCAGATGACACTAAAATTGGAGGTGTAGTGGACAGCAAAGAAAGTTACCTTACAGTGCAATGGGATCTTGATCAGATGGCCCATTGGGTCGAGGAGTGGCGTGTGGAGTTTAATTTAGATAAATGTAAGGTGCTGCATTTTGGAAAGACAAATCAGGGCAGGATTAATACACTTAATGGTAAGGTCCTGGTGCGTGTTGCTGAACAAAGAGACCTTGGAGTGTAGGTTCATAGTTCCTTGAAAGGAGGTAGATAGGATAGTGAAGGAGACATTTGCTATGCTTGCCTTTATTGGTCAGTGCATTGACTTTAAGAGTTGGGAGTTCATGTTGCGTCTGTACAAGATATTGGTTCGGCCACTATTGGAATGCTGTGTGCAAATCTGGTCTCTTGTTATACGAAGGATGTTGTGAAACCTGAAAGGGTTCAGAAAAGATTTACAGGTTACAAAGATTTCACAGACATTATAGAATCCCGACAGTGTGGAAACAGGCCTCACAGCACCAGGGACCTGGGTTCAATTCCACCCTCCGGCAACTGTCTGTGTGAAGATTGCACACTCTCCCTGTGTCTGTGTGGGTTTCCTCCGTGTGCTCCGGTTTCTTCCCACAGTCCAAAGATTCACAGGTGAGGTGGATTGGCTATGCTAAATTGCCGATAGTGTTCAGGAATGTTTAATCCCAGTTACCACTCATATGCATCAGTATTGTCAGGAAACCTTTACTAGGTAAACAAAATAAAACTTAACAGTCAGACAGAGGCTTTAGTGCTTCATTGTGAGTTCTGATTAAACCTTTGGTGAGACAGACACCTAGATTTCCTCTCACTGCCACTTCTGGTTTAGCACCTGTCCTGCTGCACACAAAAATAATTCTGAAGAAGAGTCACATCAGCTTGAGATGTTGACTCAGTTTTTCTCTCTCCAGACACACTGAGTTTCTCAAGTACTCTCTGTATTTTGTTCCCATGGCCCACAGCAAGGCGTGTGGAATCTCTCCCTTTATGTAGCCCTTTAGTTTTTCATTTTCCAATTCTGTGTGAAGGGTTTCAGGTAGCTGTTGTCTTTTTAATGTTTTCTGGTTCAGTACCTAGAGCGATGATTAGAGACCTTTACAGATCCTGATTCATTTAGACACCATGTGACTCATCTCTGATTGGTTTCTTTAAATGGCTGTCCTAATAGATGTCTTTTAGAGGGTCTCTCTTTGGTCTCCAGAGATCATATGAATCACAAGTGATATGCGTTATGGTCTTCTATATTTTAGCTTGGATAATATATAACATACAGAATCAGGTTCTTATTGAATCAGATATCTGAGAGTTTACTAACAATTAACTATAAGCATTAATATGACATCTTGGACTTTCATATAGAGTTTAGCTCATGCTTAGTTAGATTATTACATGAAATACATAGTTGTCTGGCTGAAAAACTAGCAGGCTGACCTCATTAGATTGGCTAACCTAATGTTAGATGGGACCAACTTCTTACACCAAAGTACCACATATGATGATACCATCTGTCTTTCTGAGACCTGTGCAAAAATATACCAGTATTCTTTACAGGCAGCGAAACACACTTGCAAGCTACAGTGAAAAACATTTAATTATATGAACAATAAAAGCAAAGAGAAAAGACTGCTTACCTACAAAATTATTTGCAGAACTTGATTCTTAAAGCAGCAATTCAGACACATGAACATCTGAATAAGGAGCAGGATTAGGCCACTGTGACCCTCAAGAATGTTCCACCATTGAATAAGATCATGGCTGTTCTGATTACCCCGATATCCTTTCACTCCATTGTTTATCAAAAATCTATGTACCTCTACCTTAAAAATACTCAAAAACTCTCTTTCCACCACCCTTTGAGGAAGAGAGCTTCAAAGATTCACCACCTTCTTCAGAAAAAAAGTTTTTCGTCTCTATCTGAAAAGGGCAACCGTTGTTTTTTCAAAGAGTAGCTGCTAGTTGTTGATTTTCTCACAAGAGGAAACATGCTTTCATATCCATCCCATCAAAACAGCTCCAGATGTTATAAGCTTCAATCAAGCCTTCAGAACTCCAGCAGATACAAGCCTAGTCTGTCCAATCTTGCTTCAAAAAGCAACCCACCCATTCACGTATTAGTCTGGTAAATCTCCTCTGAACTGCTTCCAACTCATTTACACCCTTCCTTAAATAATGAGACAAATATTGTGTACTGTACTCCAGAAATGGTCCGCTGTCCTATAAATATTTTTTGTTCATTTATGGGACATGGGCATTGCTGGCTGGCCAGCATTTATTGCCCATCCCTAGCTGCCCTTGAACTGAGTGTCTTGCGAGTCTATTTCAGAGGACAGTTGAGAGTCAACAACATTTCTCCAGTTCTGGAGTAACCTGTGGTCTCCGAAAGATATTAATGAGCCAGATGTGTTTTTCCTGACAATTGGCAATGGTTTCATGATCATCAGTAGATTTTTAATTCCAGATTTTTAAAAAATATTGATCCCAATTTCCACCATCGGCCATGGCGGGATTCGAACCCGAAACCCTTCTAGTTCATTATAATGTCCTTTAGGGGATCCTGGTCGAAATGTAACTCAGATGTAGTGTGATTGACTATCACTGTGCCCTCTACAACAGCCTAGCATAGTCAGACAGTCTAAACGCATGTAGACATGAACAATATATACTAGCCTTGCCAGTGATGCCTACACCTCATGGAAGAATAAAGAAAAAAAACTATGCTAATGTCGCATTAAACAGTCACAACTCCAGAATTAAATATAGACATGCAGTTTTGCATGTAATTGTTGCCTATGTTGTATGCTTCACCTTTTCAGTGAATATGCAAATACATCGCTTGTAGACAAACATGCAGTGACATGGGACAGTGTCAAGTCTACACAATGAAATGGAGTACAGTATTGACTAGTATCAACTAATACATGCTTATAGTCTTGCCTGAGTAAATGAAGCTGGCTGAAGACTGGATCTGTGATACTGGGACCTTAGGAGGATGATGATATAGATTACTTACTCAACACTTCTGGCTGATGAGGTTACAAATATCTTGTATTTTTTGTACTGATCAGCCAGGCACCCCCATAATTAAGGATGGAAATATTTGTGGAATCTCCTCCTCTTTCCAGTCATTTAATTTTCCACTATCATTCTCCAATCTCAGGAAGAAGGCACATACATGTGCCAATTAGTTTCCTGAAATGAAAGAGGCTGGTATTAAAATCGGCAAGTTCAGGCATTGATTCTCACTAGGAAGCCTGGCCATTCCTTGAATCTATGCTTCAACCACCAGCAAGAAAGATAAATATACTGAGGAGCAGAGGAAAAAGGGAAAAGGATAACATCTAGTTAGAAATAATCAATCTTAATCGCAAAAGATTAATACCATCCTGTCAGAGAAAGGCAAGGCAATCAGTTCCTCCTCAGCAGCTCATAAAAATGATTTAGTAGATTATTTGAACCCAGAGTCATGTTGCTCATATTAGTCAAATATCCCTTTTGTTTTTATCTAAACTGTCAGCCAGATATCTAACACATTTTAGTACAAAAGAAATTGCAAGGTAAGGGATCCAAATTGCAGATGAAGAGTTCCACCATGATGAGATTGCAATGAACCGAGAATATATGTGATTTCTCTGAAGATTCTCACCTAGGACCTTTTCCAAGGACCTTGGAAAAGAGCAACTGAAAGATTTTGGCTGAGAGGTTAGGACTGTGTTGAAGGATCTAAGTGGAGAAGCAGAAATGGATAAACAGCCACAAGAATTGGCAAAAGGGAAAAAGCACTGTTATATGTTTGTCAATCTGGTTAGGCCTGTCTTTCTCTCTCTCTCTCTCTTGCAGTGCAGCAGGTGAAAACCAGTCTGGCAGCCAAGGTGAAAGTCTGTCAAATTTGACAGATGGAAAGAATTTTGAAAGAAATGAATTTTGCTCGTCTCAACCCCGTCCCCACCACAAACAAGGGTTTTCTTTTAATATCTGTCAACATTGGCAGTTGACAATTTTATTTAAGAAGCCAGCACAAGCTAAGGTTGCAGGCCATACAAGGAATGAATCACATCAGACAGGTTCAGTTGAGGCATGGCTCCTTTGATAATGTTCAGAAGATGTGTGTTTAATCAAGTTGATGTTCCTTGTTGCTTCTGGTGCAAATAATTCACCACCATCTCCAGGAAATAGTTTGACATGCTAGTATGTTTATGGGGATCTATTTATCAAACAATATCAAAGGAACAAAATGGCAGTCATAAAGTATTTGATAATTCTACTATTGTCTTGAAATGTTTTCACTGTCAGTGACAGAGGCGGATTAATTATCATGCTTCTTGACGTGTACTCAACCTTGGTCTCTCTTGATGCAGAATGATGGTTCACCAGGGTCTAAATTTATAATGAACTCTCAGGATGCCAGGAAGATTTGCATAACATTATATTAAAGTGACTTTTTGCTAATTTTTAGAGGATTAACTGATAATGCTCCACATAGCCCAATGCTCAAAAATAGATAAGAGGAAGGGTGAGCTATTTTGATAGTGTAAAGTCCCTTCATACTGATGGGGAAAGTGCAATGTGAGGCATTTAGTGAAATTTTAATTCCTGTGGCCTTTTACTTTGTCATGATTGAAACAAATTGAACCTTATACAGACCTGCTAAAAATTAAACTGGCACAGCATATTCTTGGTATCCTTTTTCCTGTAATCTTCCTGGCCCTTTTGTATCTTCCTGGGCTTTCAAAACTTTGGCAGTGGTCCAACGCATCCATATAAAAAGGCTGGTTGGAGAAATTAACACGAATCAGAGAGCCAAGGTGAGGTGGCCAGAAACTTCAGTTTTAAAAATGGATATACAGTAGAAGGTAAAAAGGTAAAAAAGATAAAAAGATCCACTGTCTTTAAAAATTGGAAAAAAGTGAGGAAATTAGGAAATAACTTGGGTTGATAAATGTTTAATGAATATTATAACTGAGGCTCAGCAGAAACAATTGAGGACAGCTCAGAGCAAAAATGATTATATTAAAGTTTAGCCATGATTAGCCATTGCATTAGCCATTAGAGTTAATAGCTCCAAGGGATGGCCAGGCTTGCTGGTGAGAATCAATGCCTCAATAAGAAAAGAACAGGTGACAATATGTTAAACAAACAAATTGATTCTCTACAGCACTCTTGATTGTTAAACAAGGAATATGCAGTGTGCCCATGAAGGAGAGGCACAGATCAACCACAGCCTAATGAAATGTTTGGGAAGGCTGGAAGGTTTTACCCACCACCCTTCCTATACTTTGAATTACTTTGTGAGTGGGTTTGCCATGGTAATGCAAAAATTCAAAATGTTTCATTGTGGATGAACCAACATAGGGAATGACTGAGTGACGTGGCCTCTGGTGAGATATGTGGCAGAATCAGGTAGCAAGTTGGGCCCATCCCATCTCGATGTCGAGATAATCTCGTCCGACCTTCCTTTACACTTTTCACAAGCAGCATGGAGTGATTCTTGGTAGGCAGCGGTGAGATGTCAATTGACAGTCATTGATTGTTAAATGCCCTGATATTGCCAAAACTCACCTCATAAATATTCAGCCTCCCGTTTTATCAAGCTCATCAAACAATCTAAACATCAAAAAAAGACTGAACAGGAAATCAGAGTGAGTCCCTGGTGGATTCAGCTTCTGCTCGGTTGAACAATCTTCATGTTGGAAATCAGACTTTGACATGTCAGGGCATTCCCTATTGGCACTGGACACATTCACTCTGTATCTACAGACATTGGCATTTGATGTGTGCCTGTTTATAAGAATTCTTCATACCTCCAATTCACTCTGCACTTCAATGCTGCACCTCAGGCTGCACTGGCATCTGTCACGTAATGCTGCAGCAAGGATACTGGGCAGTCAGGGACAAGCTCCTAGCTCAAGGACCGGACCAGGCTTCATCTCCAGGCTTTTTGCTTGCTGTCATAGTGCTCACTCACTCTCTGCCTACCTTAATACTTACAGCATCACCGCCTTCAATTTCCTTGCTTTGCCTTTTTGAGCATTGTCTCCTCAGCCAGAGACATCAGGCTTATAATTACTGAGATAGTAGGAACAGCCGATGCTGGAGAATCTGAGATAACAAGGTGTAGAGCTGGATGAGCACAGCAGGCTGAGCAGCATCAGCGGAGCAGGAAAGCTGATGTTTCGGGTCTGGACCCTTCTTCAGAAAAAGGGTTTTCTGAAGAAGGGTCCAGATGAAAAACATCAGCTTTCCTGCTCCTCTGATGCTGCTTGGCCTGCTGTGTTCATCCAGCTCTACACCTTGTTATCTCAGGCTTATAATTACTGGTGTCTTGTTGAGCCATTTAGTGTAGACACGAACCTGGGAAGCTAGTTGTTGTTGTCAGCAGGCGTCAGTCAAGCCAAGGTGGAGAGACCCCTCTCAGGGAGTCCCAACACAGTAATTCAAGGGTAGCCTCCAATGCCAGTTCAGGGGCTGAGACACAGCTCCAAGTCAGCTAGTTGGGGCAGTCAAACTAAGAATTCTTTCCTCATTAGAGGTGGGGAGCTGAATGTCCATCCAGCACATCACCTATCTTGACTGTTTCTGCCTTACTGGGGGCTGTTTTCCTCCTGGAATGATAGAGAGGCAGGTATTAATGATGATGAAAGTGGGTGGCACAGCGGTTACTGTTGGTGCGGGCGGGAGGATGTCCCAGCGAGTGAGCGGGCAGCACAGACGGCAAGCATGGTGGGTAATCTCTGGAGTTGTGGCAGGAGAGACCAAGTGAGGGGAGGTGTTGCAGGCAGCAAAGAGAGTGACAGAGTGTGAGCCTGGGTGGGAGATGGGTACAGCAGCAGAGATATTGAGTGTGGCTAACGGAGAGAAGATTGTAGCACTTATGCTGGCAGAGTGGAGAAGGGCATTGACTTTCTTCCTCCATTGTTGGACTTTCCTCCAGATGTTGAAACTGCTTTAACCCAAGTGGCAACCTGACTGGCGTGGTCTGGTGTTGTGGCAGCCACTGCCAGTCTTGGGCGAGGAGGAAATTCCATGCCAGTCCCACTCTGTCCACCAGAAACTCCAAGATTCTTCCCACAAAGCAGGGTGCCAGTTTATGCCTGCCTGCCATGTCTGGGGCAGACATCAGGAACAAAACAGAGCATCTCTAAATTGTTAATGACAGTTAACATGACTGAAGATTGCAGCAGAGTGGGACATTCCAACCAGAGGTGCTCCCCTCCGTCTGTTTATTTCTTGTTTCTTTCCTTTTTCTCCCCCATTTTTCCTTCTTTATCTCTTGGTATTTCTTTACCTCCCCAATGGCAGATCTCGGTGCCTGCTCTCTCGGCCGCTTGTGGCACGTCTCGGTAGCTCATGGCCTGGTCTCTCAGTGGCTCATGGTGAGTCTCGGTCTGGTCTTTTCTGCTGTATGTCAGCCCAGTCTCTCAGCAGCTCATGTAGGTATCTCGGCCTGGTTTTTCGGCAGGTGGTAGTAGTGTCCTGGTTCAGTGTGTGAGTAGGATTTTCCTGAGGCACTGCAGGAGATCGGCGAGAGGGCAATTTCAGAGACAGTATCTGCAGCAGCATTGTCGAGAACAGAAGACATAACCAGATAAGTGGACGACTCATTAAAGACAGTGAACTTCTAACTTATCCATTTATTTTTGTAGCTTAAATTAAGAAAGACTTTAATGTTAATTATTATCTTAATTATTTATTTTTCTGCTTATTCTATAAAGTAAGCATTAACTTTTTATCTCTATTTGTGTACCTAGGTACCTCAAATGAAATCTTGCATGGCATCATTGTACACTGTTCACTGCATTCCTATACATCTGTACTTGAGTACAAGTGGCAATGAAATCTAAATCTGTACAACTCAAGTGTGAACTATAAGGTAAATGGAAAAGCCCTGGGTAAAATTGATGTACAGAGAGATCTGGGTGTTTAGGTCCATTGTACCCTGAAGGTGGCAACACAGGTCAATAGAGTGGCCAAGGAGGCTTACGGCATGCTTTCATTCATCGGACGGGGTATTGAGTACAAGAGTTGGCAGATCATGTTACAGCTGTATAGGACTTTGGTTCAACCACTTTCGGAATACTGCGCACGGTTCTGGTCACCATGTTACCAAAAGGATGTGGATGCTTTGGAGCGGGTGCAGAGGAAGTTCATCAGGATGTTGCCTGGTATGGAGGGCGCTAGCTATGAAGAGAGGTTGAGTAGGTTAGGATTGTTTACATTAGAAAGACGGAGGTTGAGGGGGGTGCCTGATTGAGTTTTACAAAATCATGAAGTATAGACAGGGTGGATAGCAAGAAGCTTTTTCCCAGAGTGGGGGACTCATTTACCAGGGGTCACGATTTCACGGTGAGAGTTTAAGGGAGATATGCGCAGAAAGTTCTTTACGCAGAGGGTGGTGGGTGCCTGGAACGCGTTGCCAGCAGATGTGGTAGAGGTGGGCACGATAGCGTCATTTAAGATGCATCTACACAGATACATGAATGGGCAGGGAGCAGAGGGATACAGATCCTTGGAAAATAGGTCACACGTTTAGATAGAGGATCTGGATTGGTGCTGGCTTGGAGGGCCGAAGGGCCTGTTCCTGTGCTGTAATTTTCTTTGTTCTTTGTTCTTTGTATATCTAAATCTCCAGAATGTCTGAGTGCACAAGGTGCTTTGAAAGATGGAGTGTTCAGGATGAGTGGTGAGTTGTTCTGGGAATAGCATGTGGTAAGATTGGGTGGAAATTTGCATATGAGAGATGCATGTGGGTGCGATAGGTGATTAGTGAGGTCAATTTGGTAAGATAGAGGGAGAGAACTTTCTAGTCCTCGCAGCGACAAACTCTCTAAAAACCTGACACAAAAAATTACCCAAAAAATTTAAGATTCAGCCCATAGTCTTCTTTGACATAGTATTTAAAACATGATAGCTGAGTAACACTTTGTCAGCTCTGCCCATAGAGTCTGCATAGTGTATACATTAACTTTAATTGCAGTTTGGACCCACAGGCATCAGATTCAGAGGTGGGAGTGCTACCAACTGAATCAAGCTGATAGCAGTAATAGGACTGTGAGGGCATAGACAGCAACAAGGAGAATATTTTGAAGGGTTGAATATTGAAATAATGTTCAAAACATTTAAAAAATTGAAATTAAAATATTTTCCTTACATGCGTGTAGCACATATGCAGCTCTGAAAACTCTGCAGCCAGCAACAGTTTTTCTCTTTGTAAAAGTGCTTCAGACATCATTGCCAATAAAACATTAAGAAAAGTGTGAAAATGTTACACCTCACTGGGATCATGCACTGGAAATCAAACACTGCTATTCCCAGAATTGTCACAAAATTGAACATTTGAAAAAGGCTCTCATAATTCCCCAGTTCATTGGGTTTCCGTCCTTGGTTAAAAGCACGGGCCAGGTTTCTATACTTAACAAGGATTACTATTTATTACAGTAGAGAGTCTCACTGAACCTAAACATATGTGCACCTAGATTACCGTACGACTTCAAAGTGTAGCCCCAGTGTATGCATGCGCAGACACACAGACACGCGCACAATCATACACACGCAATGCACACATACATACACTCATGCACACACACACAGCTCGCGCACAAACACAGACACACATACACACACTCGCAGCACACACAGACAGCACGCACACACACACAGACAGCACACACAGCACACACACACACAGCACACACACACACAGCACACACAGCACACACACACACAGCACACACACACACAGCACACAGCACACACACACACAGCACACACACAGCACACAGCACACACACACACACACAGACAGCACCCACCAACGCCCCCACATAGCGCACACACACACAGACAGCGCACACACACACAGACAGCGCACACACACACAGACAGCACCCACCAACGCCCCCACATAGCACACACACACAAACAGACAGCACACACACACAAACACAGAGCACACACACACAAACAGACAGCACACACACACACGCCCCCACATAGCACACACACACAAACAGACAGCACACACACACACGCCCCCACATAGCACACACACA
>JAHRHZ010000054.1:4748148-4769294 GCA_024137785.1 Ginglymostoma cirratum
ACATAGCGCACACACACACCCCCACATAGAGCACACACACCCCCACATAGCGCACACACACACCCCCACATAGCGCACACACACCCCCACACAGCGCACACACACCCCCACACACACCCACATAGCACACACACATACACACAAACACAGACACACACAGACACACAGACACATCAAGGATTTACCGGGCAACTGGTTCCCACTTGTAATACCTTTAACTTATCTATTACAAGTTACAGATTACAGCAGCTAGGATCGGGAAACAAACTGGCTATCTTCAGGTTTGGAATGTTTCCACTGCAAAGCAAAAACAGCTCCTTCTCCTCCACAGGTCTAATTGTTTACTTGGGAATCATTCATAGATTTTACAAGCAGAAGGCCTTTGTCATCATAAGTTTCTACTAGTCAACAGACAAATCAGCTACTTGCTGCCAGCCAAAGCTTCCCCAGAGACAGGTAACAAGATTAACATAAAAACCTAAAGAACTGCGGATGCTGTAAATCAGAAACAAAACAAAGTTGCTGGAAATGCTCAGCGGGTCTGGCAGCATCTGTGAAGGAAAAAACAGAGTTAACGTTTCAGATCCAGTGACCCTTCCCCAGAACTGACAGTGGCTGGGAAAATGTCAGTTTATATGCAGAAAATAGGGAGGTGGGTGGGGTAGGGAGTAAATGATAGGATAGAGCTTAATGAGAGAGAAGAGCAGTTGGATAGACAAAGTGTTGCTAACGATCGGGCTGGAAGGGTGAATAGTTGTTAATGGGGACTGTTTGTGACTAACAACAGGGGGTGTGTAATGGCAAGCTATATGGTAACAAGGCCTGGTGTGTGGGGTAGGGGGCTAGGACATGGGGGAGTTTAGGCCCTAAATTTATTGAACTCAATATCGAGTCCGGAGGGCTTCAGGGTCCCCAAGCGGAAAATGAGGTGTTGTTCTTCCAGCTTGCCTTCAGCTTTGCTAGAACAATGTCGTAAGCCACAGACAGCCATATTGGTCAGGGAATAGGGTGGTGCATTGAAGTGGCAGGCAATGGGTTGTTCAGGGTCTTTTTTGCGAGCAGAACGTAGGTGTTCTGCGAAGCGGTCACCTAGTCTATGCTTTGTTTCTCCAATGTAAAGGAGATCAAATTGTGAGCAGCGAATGCAGTAACTAGATTCTGGGAAATGCAGGTAAAGTGTTGATTCACCTGGAAGGTATGTTTGGGCCCTTGGATTCTGGGGAGGGAGGAGGTAAATGGGCAAGTGTTGCACCTTCGCTGGTTACAGGGGAAGGTACCGTGGGGCTGTGGAGGGCTGTTGGGGGTGAAGGAAGTATGGACCAGGATGTCCTGGAGGGAACAGTACCTGAGGAAGGCTGACAAGGGAAGGGAGGGGAATATGTGTCTGGTGGTGGCATCTTGATGGAGGTGGCGGAAATGGCATCTGATGATCTTCTGGATGTGGATGCTGGTGGGAAGGTAGGTAAAGATAAGGGAACCCCTTTCGCTGTTGCGGGAGGGAAGAGAAGGGCTGAGGGCGTAGGTGCGGGACATGGATCGGACCCGGTTGACAGTCCTGTCGACCACAGAGCTGGGGAATCCTCGGTTGAGGAAGAAGATGGACATTTCGGAGGCTCCCTTGTTGAAGTTGGCCTCATCTGAACATATGCGACGGAGATGGAGGAACTGAGAGAATGGGATGGAGTCTTTACAGGAAGTGGGGTGTGAGGATGTATAGTCCAGGTAGCTGTGGGAGTCAATGGGTTTGTAGTGGATATTAGTGGCCAGTCTATCCCCAGAACAACACTAACATCTTGTCTTCGGCAACAACATTTTGAACTTTAGCCTTTTTATCTGCCCTAGTTTTCATTGTCTTTCGGGCGTCCTTCAAATGCTTTATAGCATTTATCAAATGCTTTATAGCAATGCTTTATACACATGGTCCAACAGGATTTGCAATCAAACACACTTCCTGCAGACATAATCTCTGGGAACATTCAAAATCCAGAAATTACCTAACCACAAACATAACACACATTGCTCAAAAAAGTAGCCTTAACACAGTCTTACTGCTCAAACACACTGCTCTGGGATACCTTCATACAATCCTTAATATAGATCACAGTACGTGCACTAGAAAAAAAGGTCCGTCACCTTATTCCCTATTATAGATTTATAAAGAAAAAGGGACTAAGATTTCAAAGCTTTATAAATCTTGAAAATCAACGACTTAGCTGATCAGGCTCAAAAACCAATAGTTCTTCTGTACTTTCAAGCAGTGATTTTGTTTAAATCAATGGAAGCTCTGCAGCTCTGAGACCTCGCACATCAACTATGAACCCTCACTTCTTGTTTATTGTTTTAGTGAAAACCTTGAGCAATGTCTCAGTCTGACAGTTGTGAAACAACATTTGTTAGCTGCTTCATAAAAAACCGGCCTCCCAGCCTTATGCTATCCCTCAGACTCCGACTTAGCTACATGGTCAGTCTCCCAAAACTCTTGCTCTTTCCTCCCTTTTAAGTTATCTTTGTTTTAGATACATATTTTATAAAATGTTCCAAAAACAATGTAACAATTTGTTAAAAAAAAAGACAGCAATTACTGCCCCAAGGAAATGAGAAAATCCAGCTGAGCACGAATGAAACCTCAAAGTCGAGAGCACCTCACACAGCCACGATCTCCCATCCACCACTTTGGAGTACTTTGTTTTTCTTGAAAACCAAAGATCTTTTCATTGGATTATTAATAGAGAGTCTGTAGATTCCTTTATAGAATTATTTCCCCTCCAGCCCTTTGAACCTTAGAATCATAGAGTTTTACAGTACAGAAGGAGGCCATTATTTCAATCATGCCTGCACCGATTCCAAAAAGGGCTACCCAACTAGTCCCATTCTCCAGCCCTAACTCCACTGCAGTCACCTTTTTCAGCTGGGCAGAGATATGCTCTAAAGATTTCTGCACCTGAGAGACAGTATTTGCAAGTTTGGATTTATCCTGATTTACCCCAGTTATTCAGCTTTCTTCAATTGAACTTACTTTTTTCATTGGATCAAAGATTTGCAATTTTAGCTCCACTAATTCAGAAGTGTTCCATTCTTCTTTCATAGTCACTTCTGCAAGTGCTTTTTGAACGGACTGTTGGAATTTCTAATACGCCTCTGATATCTGACTAATCCAATGGATTGTGAGCAGTGTGGCCACTAACGTGCTGGTATACTTGCAATTGCTTGTGCGTAGTATTCACGATATAGAATATCTACAATGTCTTGTATTTGCAATCTAACACTATTGATTAGTCACATGGATCTGGTGAACCACGGCATACTGAAAGTTTTACATTCATAAGTTTCATCATGGTTTCCCATGTCTTTAGGTACACGTATTTTGGAATCCATAGGTGTACTAAATTGACACTTGCCTCTGTGCCATTCTAAGATGCATAGAGCTTGAAAAGCAAATTTGGACTGACCTTTCTTGAATTTGCAGCCCACATAACACAAATCAAATTTAAATTCTGGTCATCTGGGGACATTTGAGTTGTATTGGCATTTCTATCTGATTAAAATGGAGTAGTCACAGCTTGAGGACATGTAGTATTGTGAAGACTGTAATTATTGAAGCTGATCATTTCCTCCATTAGGAAGTGTCACTGCGTGAGGTTAAACTGTAATTAACTGCTATACTAAAAGAACAAACCAACTTAGCAGCTGCAAGGTTTAATCAAAAGGATTCTTTACAGGCCTGAAATAATTATTGTTATCAGGTGAAAACCAAGTACAAGCAGCATGTCAAAGACATGAGCATTGTAGTTAGGATTGAGGACAAGAATTTGATGTGTTATGATAACAGCAAGTGTAATAAATGATTTCCAATGGCTAGCATCAGTGAGATTTATCATTTAAAATTTAAAGTAATCATTAAGAATATTAAACGGATGCCTTAGAAAACTTTCCCCTATTCAGAGGTTGGTCATATTATGTAACTTTCTGCTGTCAATGTTGAAACTAGTGACTGAAAACAATTTTACACAAGTAATACTTAGTTGTTTAAGAGTCGGAGCAGATATGAATGTCATGCGGAAGAATGGAAGTAGAATAGGTGGAATAATGAAAGATAGACAAACAGGAGGCTGGAAGAACACAGCAGACCAGGCAGCATCTGGAGGAAAGGAGCAGTCAACATTTCAGGTATTACCCTTCTTCAGGACAGGATGACGGGGTAGGGGGAGCTGCAGATAAAGAGGAGGTGGGGAAAAGGAGTGGCGGTGGCATGGTGGGGATAGGTGGACACTGGTGGTAGGTACAGCCTGGTTGGTCAATGGGAGGCTTGAATCTGGTTGGTGGCTGGAAGGAAGGGTCAGAAGGTGGAATGGAAGGGAGGAGGTGGGGCTGGAAGTGGAATCAGGGGATGGGTGGGAAGGTTATTTGAAATAATAATGCTGAGTCCTGCACGCTGTAAGTGACTGGGCGGATAAGGTGTTGTTCTTCAAATTTGCTTTCCGAATCGCTGCATCACCGGAGGAGGCTGAGGACGGACATGCCAGATGGGGCGTGGGGCAGGGATTGAAATGGGCGGTGACTGTAGGTTGGCCTTTACTGTCCAGGCGGAGATACTTGGCAAAATGGTCACCTAGTCTATGTTTGGTCTCTCTGACGTGGAGAAGAACACTTCGGGCGCATCAGATGCTATAGACTAGGATGGAGGAGATGCAGGTGAAGCTCTGTCTCACCTGGAAGGACTGTTTAGAGCCTTGAATGGAGGTGAGGGAGGTGGAGTGTGGGCAGGTGTTTCATCTTTTACGGTTACAGGGGAAGATACCAGGCGCGTTGGAGTGGTTGGGGAGTATGGCATGAATTAGGGAATGGCAAAGTGAATGGTCCTTGTGGAAGGCAGAGACGGGTGGGGAGTGGAAGATATTCTGGGTGATGGGGTGTAATTGGAGATGGCAGAAGTTTTTGAGGATGATACGTTGGATGCGTATTATCTTTAAACACTTTTGCCAACTCTACATCAGTGAGCCCAAACAGAGACTAGGTGACCATTTCGCCGAGCATCACATCATATCCAGCACACACGGGAATTCCTAGATGTATGGTTCATCACCCATAATGCTATCAACAAACACATAGAATTGGAGCCCATATACAAACCCATACAGATCAAAACCAGAAATGACACAACTCACTGGAACAGACTGGACAGTATAAATTCCAAGTGGAGTAGAATAACATCGCTTCATCAGAGGCTCCACTGATGATGTCACCTAGCATAGCGATGGAATGTCTGAACGAAAACAAGGCAGCTTGGCAAGCAAGTCACCATCAACCCGAGGCTACAGATCTTTGCCAGAACATTAAATAACGTTCTCATTTTCCACTTCGCGATCATGCTACCTCTAGGTCTCAACATCATTGCTCTGAGGAAGGGTCACCAGACCTGAAACGTTACCTCTGATTTTATCTTCACAGATGTTGCCAGATATGCTGACCTTTTCCAGCAGCTTCTGTTTTTGTTCTCAATGTCACGTTTGATAACTTTAGAGTCTTATTCCATCTTACCATGTTTCTTACAAGCATCACACCCAGTCCTCTTACGACATGGAGGTAGCAAGAACTGCTGATGCTGGAGTCAGAGACAACACCGTGTGGAGCTGGAGGAACACAGCAGACCAGGCAGCATCAGAGGAGCAGGAAAGTTGATGTTTCGGGTTGAGACCGAAACTTTTCTGCTCCTCTGATGCTGCCTGGTCTGCTGTGTTCCTCCAGCTCCACACGGTGTTGTCTCTTATCACATGGGTTGCTTTTAGTACGGTCACGCTTTCTCACTTACTCCTAGGCCCATTATCACATTATATGGGTTGCATTCAGTACAGCTAACCCGTTTTCTCCTACTCTTAGCTCTTATTGTCACTTATTAAGCTTTTCTTCTGTTCTCACCTGCTTTCTATGCACTTGCTGTTTACCTATCCCTTTAATATCTCTCTGCCTCTGGGCTCCATCTCCACCTATCTGCTCACATCTCTGCTTCACCACCCACTCCCTCTCCCACCCCAACTCTCTCCACTTTGGTTTCAACATAAATATCAATTTTTCCCAGCTGCTAACAGTTCTGGTGAAATGTCAGCGGGCTTGAAACATTAACTCTGCTTTCTTCCCACAGATACTTCCAGATCTGCTGAGTTTCTCCAGGAAATTCTGATTTTGTTAACAATCTGCCTACCTGTCTTTCTATGAAACTGGATAACCTCACATTTATACACATAATACTACATTTGTCATGCATTTACTCACTCACTAAACTTGTCCCAGTCACACTGAAGTATCTCTGCATCCTCCTCAAAGCTCACTCTCCCACCTATGTGTCCAGTACAACTTGGAGATATTACATTTCATTTCCTCAACTAAATCATGAATATATAACATGAATATCTGGGGTCCAAGTACTGAGCTCACAGTATCCCATTAATCACTGCCTGTTGTTTGGAAAAAGACCCATTTATTCTCATTTGCTTCCTGTCTGCCAGTTCTTTATCCATATCAATATACTACCCCCATCCAATGTGCTTTAATTTTACATTCAAACATTAATGCTTGAGGGAGCAAATTACTGCGGATGATGGAATCTGTCCTGAAAACAAAAAAATATTGGAAATCACAGCAGGTCCGGCAGCATCTGGGAGAGAGACAGCAAGCTAACGTTTCAAGTCATCAGAGCTGGTGCCTGATGCTTGAGGATTGCCCTGATTCTGTTCTGGAGACTAATTTTATTGGATTCAGACTGACTGAAGCTAGGCAAATAATTGTTGAGTTTCAGGAGTATGCCAACAGTTTATCCAGCCCTGCAGTGCTTGAAGTGACTCAGATTTGAGGTGCCTCAAGATTTGAGAAAGTAAGATTTGTAGAATTGGATAGATGTTGACAAAGATGCATCAGTTCTGAATGACAGATTGAAGAGATTGCAAAAATGTTTCTCAGCAGTGAATAAAGCTGCCAGTGATGATGTGGATGTTGAGATTGTAGTCGTAGAAAGAAGTTTCCATCGATAAATCAGTTTGTCATGGATTTGATTGCTGGATTAGAGCGAAGAAGTTTCATTCAGAGCAATGGGTCTTGTCTGTCTACATGTCGCAAGAAAAGGTTGTCAAATTATGACCAAACTTTATTGGACAAACCAACAAGATTAGTTTCAGAAGATAGGCAAGAAGAGTGGTCACCATCCCTACAAAAGCACCTGGGCAAGTGCAATAACCCCATTAGTGAACAGCCAATCGAGTCTCCCCATCAGTAGTTTAACCAAAGAAACCACCTTTGTACACGCCAGTGTCTTCAGGATAGTGGAAAGGACTGAGATGAGGAAGGAGTAGTTTAAAGGATTTGTAGAAATTCCAAGTGCATTGCATCGATCTTTATCAAATATATTTAACTTTTCTACTCTTGATTATTACTTTTTCTGTCAAAAATATAGATGCACACGCATATAAATAGCAGCACACCAAGAAGTCATTTGGGGGTGAAATGAATGCTTTAAAAACCCCTGTGCTACCCTGGAATTTGACTTCCCATGATTCAGAAAATTCTCTTGCCAGCAAAGACCTGTTCTAGTGGCTGTCAAATTAGAGAGCTACAACCTGTACAATGTATGGCTTTGATCACAGGGGCCAGAGGTGGTGTAATGGTAAGCTTGGAGGGCTGGGGAAGTACTTTGTGGACCCCCTGGTTCATAAGTTAAGAGCCATTCTCATATTACATTGGCTGCCATGTTTCCATAGGTCTGAGGAAACCAGGCCTTTACTGTTAAAATTAAAAACTAAACTAAATTAGAAGCACACCTACTTCCCAAGTATTAGTTAGTTACCCCTGCCAAACCATCACTTCACAAACCCCACCCCGACAATCCTCGTATCTCACATCCCCGTTGTTAAAACTGGAAATGTCAGGTTGGAGACAGGCTGAGGTCAGGTTGCCAATTCTATGAAAATGACTGCAGTGAATTTGTGCAAACATCACAAGCTATTTTAATGAGACGTGAAGCTATTTGTACCACAGAGCTTTATTACACCTATTAAACAATAAACATCTTGCCTGTATTCTCGCTCCCCAATGTTAGTCACAGCTAAAGTGATTCTGAATATAGCTCTATTAACATCTATAGCACAAACTTAGCAAACCATACACCCTGGGCTTTCCTCCCCCAGAGTAATTTCCTTATTACTCTTTAGCATAATTGTAGTAATTAATCAGATGATGTATAAAAATGTTAAAAGTCTGTCCCCTGATCATTCTAATTCCACAAGTGAGCCTTTCAAACACTTAGCGGAGGCCTGTGTACTGTAATTTATTTCAATTCAAGAGGACAGTTTTCCATTCAATTGGGCTATATCTTCCCTGAATAATTAATATTGCGATAGCAATCAATTCTTTTGGAGGTAAGACAATGGGATACACAGCTTGGACAGTAAAGTACCAATCACACATAGGCTTCAATTTTATCTTCACAAGGGAGAGAACAGGAACAATGACGAACTCACATGTTTAGGCGCACAGCAATTTTAACTCCTGGGCCTTATTTCCATATTCAGTGTCGAGCTCCTGTTCCAACAGAGTAGAAATCACTCCCTTGGGTCCTGGAAGGGGAATGCCGGGATCAAGGAATGTTGCAAGAAATCAAGTAAAGGGTGAGGAGAAGGAAGGGTCCAGAGTTGAATGCAAGCAGGATAAAAGAGAGGAAACAAGCAAGACCCAAGGTTTTCTCAGCCCAGAACGGCAATCTTGACGCTATGACATTTGTCTAAAAGCCCAATTGAGTTAGTATGGTGCTACAGAAAGCTGCCATCTTTTCTGGTCTGGCTGACATGTGACTCAAATCCCATGCACCTGGTCAACTCATCTTAAAGTGGCCAAGTTTGTCCTCATGCGTCATAAACATTGGATATTCACATTCCGGGAATATAGTGAATTGAAAATTGCCAGGAGCGATTTTTGTCTTCAATGTAAGAAAATGGGGAAAGTAACAACACAAAGGCTGAATGACGGAAGTCTATGAGCTAGTGATTAGGCATCACATTCATTTTCTAGTCATAAATACTGAAGAGGTTCGACGGCATGCGCGCATATCCCTTCAGTAAGTAAGTATTATGGGCAAAACAATTTTATTGTGTTTTTGTTGAATCAATTTCTGATAGTCCTACTGTGCTAGGCAACTATCCAAATCAATGTTATCAAACAAAGCTTTGTGCCAGTGCTGACTGACGTGTATGACCTCTATCAACAAGCTGCAGATATTGTGTACTTGATGTTAATGACTGTTTAATAGAAGTTCATGGGTATTAATAGCTATTGATTTCAGTGTGACTGGCTGCTGATATGGCAATTTTTGCATGTTATTGTGCTGTTGCAACAAATATCACCTCTGAATCTTGTCTTTCCTTATTTCCTCAAGAAGTAATGATGAATGATGTCAATATTTGGTATTGATGAGTTCTATACAGCTCTGCAATAATGTGATGCCTCAAGCATGCCATTGGCTCGCAGTGACATGTACTAACAGTTTAGTGGATGTTACGTCATTTTTTTTAATATCAATTACTCAAATCTGCAACCATTGATTGACAAACCTTCCTTGGAAAGCCAGGTAGTCTAATTGGCTGACAGCACCGTCGACCCCAGCAGCAGCAGTATTCAGGACACCAGCACATGGTGGGTGGGAGGTGGGGGCTCATGGTGGGGAAGGGAGGTGAAGCCAGGGGCTGGGTGTCTCAAACGAGAAGCTGAGATGGGAGGAATTACAAGGTGTAGATCTTGGTGGAGCAGGGAATGGAGACTGCTGTGGAAAGGATGTCTTTGAGGGAAATGCTCCTTTCTCTTTTCAGCCTGGAATGTAAACAGAGCGAGCTGCCACACTTGCCCCTGCCCTTCTCCTGAACTCCTCCTGTCAGCCTTATACTTGAGACAGGGCTGGAAGCATTGTTTAAATGCTCCATTGTCCACTTAAGGACCTCAGGTGGGGCATGTACCAGTGTCTGACCCCAACATGCAAAGTTGAGGAGGGGTTGAGGTGGGTGAAAGTGAGGCAGGAAGACCTCCTGAGGATTTTAATGCTCCCTTCCTGCCTGCAAACCAGTCAGTGGAGAAACCATAAAATGTGGCCCTGAAGATTTCAGTGGACCCCAGCTGAAACATGTCTCTATAAATAGTGTAAGTGTGAATGCTCCTTACTTTACACTTGTTTGGTTTCCTGTCCTCATCTGTCAAAAACATCAAGGACCCAGTTGTGATTCATGATTGTCCTTTACCAACAATTCTAGCTGACAAGGGTGGAAAGTGATAAGCCAGTGGCCTGGCAGAACACTCTCGAGAAAGCGTTCACAACGATAATCAGAACAGCTAATCATTGACACGCAACCAAAGCTATGGAGAATATCTTAGCTCCATCATGCCCCTTGACTTTGTAGGAGGCCTCAACTAAATTGTGCACTAGAAAAAATGATGTCGCCAATTCAGACCACATCTGAATTCGCACAAAAGCCACAAAAGGATGGGGTCAGTGTATTCCTGCACACACTCGGTAGCTGCACCCATTATGGGTTTGATGAAGAATGCTAAATATGGAAAGGTCATCAAAGCCTTTAATTCTTACTTCAAAAGGAATCTCACATGCACCCAAGGAATTTCAACATTGACGCTCAGAGCTCTGCTCTTATTACTTTGGTAATTTTTCGATGTTCACCACTTCAGAGTGGAGATGAGAAGGCCCCTGAATACCTACATGAGGCAGAGCTGTAAGACAAAAGGCAAGGACGTCAGAATTAATTGGTATCTCAGTTGTGAAAAGGAATCAGCAAATTGCCATCAAGTCTGTTTAGTCACTGATACACAATGACGCTTCTGTCCCAGGATAGATCATTTTCAAGCAGTTTGCTGCACGAGGCAGTTTTCAGCTCCAACTCAGAAACTTAAACATGTGGCTGCGAACGACAGTTGCTGATGCGCTACTGAACACTTGTGAGTCTCAGCTGTTGTTTTTATATCAGAGATAGTAAGAACTGCCGATGCTGGAGTCAGAGACAACATAGCGTGGAGCTGGAGGAACGCAGCAGGCCAGGCAGCATCAGAGGACCAAGAAAGTTGACGTTTTGGTTCAGGACACTTCTTCAGAAATTCTTCATTATTTTTATATGAAGCTTTAGAATCCAGCTTCCAATTCTGGACTGTTGATATAATGGTCATTATTCATAGATATTTCAAATTGGACACAGGGGAGGTGATCTCCATTCTTTCAGACATCCCACTTTGCTTGAAGCCCAGTTTCTTCAGCTGTCCTCTCTTTAAGACACAGAAGGTTCTCCTCCGAAGGTACAAAACCAGATGATTGCCACAGTTCATTACAAGGGATGAGAAATGACTGAACTCCTTCCTGTTATCCACAGTCAGATGTCATCCTTCCTAAGCTGCAGAACCTGCACAGATTTATGCCTTATTTGTAAAATGGATGAACTGAACAAGGAGGACAAACAAACAAGTTCAAGAGGAAAGTTTGGAAACTATTCACACGACTTGGGAAGCTGCAATCAACTTACCATATCACCTTGAAACCTACTGCCAAGTCAGTGTGCTATTCATCTCAAGCAAGGTTCCACACACTCTCTTAAATAAGGTCAGAAAGGAGATTGATACCAAGTTGCATCAGGAGAGTGATACCAACCCACTGTAACTCAACCCTTCTTTGTGCTCCAGCACATTGTCAGTACCCTAACTTAACTTCTTTATGATTTTGGGTAGACCTCAGGCAGTTCAACAAGCCCACTGAATTTAAAATTCACCCAGTGATACGCAACAAAGCTCACAGATAATTCAGTCTTTACAAAATTTAATGTAAACAATGGTTTTTGGTAGCGCCTCTGAGATGAAAAATATAAGCTACCAACAATCATTATTACTTCTTTCAGAATATTCTGTTTTAATCTGTTTTTCTGCTTTTAAGAGTATCAAGGTTATGCTGCAGCTCTATAAAACTCTGGTTAGACTACACTTGGAGTATTATGTTCAGTTCTGGTCATCTCATTATAGGAAAGATGTGGAAGCTTTAGAGAGAGTCCAGAGAAGATTTGCCAGGATGCTGCCTGGACTGGAGGGCAGGTCTTACGAGGAAAGGTTGAGGGAGCTAGGGCTTTTTTCATTGGAGCAAAGAAGGATGAGAGGTGACTTGATAGAGATGTATAAGATGATGAGAGGCATAGATAGAGTGGATAGTGACAGACATTTTTCCCAGAGCGGAAGTGACTATTACGAGGGGGCATAATTTTAAGGTGATTGGAGGAAGGTATAGGGGAGATGTCAGAGGTAGATTCTTTACACAGAGAGTGGTGGGCGCGTGGAATGTGCTGTCGGCAGTGGTAGTGGAGTCAGATACTTTAGAGACTTTTAAGTGACTCTTGGATAGGCACATGGTGGATAGTAAAATGTCGGGTATGCAGGGTAGATTGATCTTAGTAGGATAATAGGTCGGCACAACATCGTGAACCAAAGGGTATGTACTGTGCTGTACTGTTCTATGTTCTATGTTCTACGTTCTATGTTCTATGTCCTTAATCGTCTATTGTTTGGGATCATCTCAGCAGCCAAAATCTTGCAATGCACCAAGAATGGAATCTTAAAGGGTCTCAGTGGAGTGATATGTCACATGGATGATATTCTTAATCATGTCCCTACCACGATGGAAGTTATTTAGATATTTGCGGTTTGTGGATCTCATAATTAACCACAAGTTCTCCAAAACAGCTATTAATTCCTTGAGAGATAGTAAGAACTGCTGTTGCTGCAGTCAGTGATAACACAGTGTAGAGCTGGATGAACACAGCAGGCCAGGCAGCATCAGAGGAGCAGGAAGGCTGACGTTTCAGTTCGGGACCCTTCTTCAGAAAAAGTCAATTCCCTGGACAACATTGTATTTGGGGTCAAGGAGAATCTCAAACAAAAGAGTGGCAATCAAGAATTTTACACTGCCCTGGACAATCAATGAACTCTAGTTCTTTATGAGTATCATTCACCACTTTAGTAAGTTTCTTCTCTAACAGGAACACATCTGTGAGCTATTATTGGCAGGAACAAGTTTGGTATTGGGCCAGGCACCAACAACATGGCTTTTATATAGAAAATATTTCTTAAAGAATAAAGAAAATGCTCAAGCCCACCAAAGCCCTAGCTTTTTCTAACTCAAACCTGCCTACTATTGTTGCAGTCAACACATCCTTCAATATCTTAGGAGCTGTTTGTTCCAGATCCAAAGTGAGAGCTCTCAGTGACTGGTCTAATACCTCCCGGGCAGTTGGATCTACACAGCAGAGATATGCAGTCATTAAAAAAGATGTCCTGATGCACATTTGACTTAGAAAAATGTTCTCAGACTACAACTTGGGCCTCAAAATCTCAATCCAGACATATCACAAACCATTGGCAACCCTCCTGAAAACCAAACAGCTGGCAAATAAAGCACCCCAAATACCATGGTTCTGATTACGTTTTCCACAACCTGACATCACTATGGAAATGCCTCATGATGAATTTATTTATCTTGTCTGTAAAATCTTCTCATTGTCTTTTAGTATTAGAACTAAGAAGATTACAGTACAGGAACAGGCCCTTTGGCCCTCCAAGCCTGCACTGAAATCCTGCCCGTTACAGACTAAAGCCCCCTACTCTTCCGAGGACCATATCCCTCTATTCCCATCCTATTCATGTATTTGTCAAGGCGCCCTTTAAAAGTCACTATCGTATCTGCTTCCACTACCTCCCCGGCAGCGAGTTCTAGGCATCCACCTCCCTCTGTGCAAAAAACTTGCCCCGTACATCACCTTTAAACCTTGCCCCTCACACCTTAAACCTATGGCCCCTAGTAACTGACTCTTCCACCCTGGGAAAAAGTTTCGGACTGTCCAGACTGTCCATGCCCTTCCTAATCTTGTAGACCTCTATCAGGTCCCCCCATAACCTCTGTCGTTCCAGTGAAAACAACCCAAGTTTCTCCAACTACTCCTCATAGCTAATGCCCTCGATACCAGGAAACATCCTGGTAAATCTTTTCTGTACCCTCTCCAAAGCCACCACATCCTTCTGATAGTGTGGAGAACAGAATTGAACACAAATGCATCCTAACTAAAACTCTGTAAAGCTGCAACTTTACCTGCTAATTTTTAAACTCAATTTCCCGGCCAATGAAGGCAAGCATGCCATATGCCTTATTAACTACCTTTTCCACCTGCGTTGCCACTTTCAGTGATCTGTGTACCTGTACACGCAGATCCCTCTGTCTATCAGTACTCTTAAGGGCTCTGCCATTCATTGTATATTTTCCATCTGGATTAGACCTTCCAAAATGCATTACCTCACATTTTTCTGGATTAAGCTCCATCTGCCATCTCTCTGCCCAAGTCACCAACCGATTTATATCCTGCTGTATCCTTTGATGGTCCTCATCACTATTCGCAATTCCACCAACCTTTGTGTCATTGGCAAATTTACTAATCAGATCAGTTACATTCTCCTCCAAATCATTTATATATATTACAAACAGCAAAGGTCCCGACACTGATCCCTGAGGAAAGTCACTAGTCACATCCCTCCATTCATAAACGCACCCTTCCGTTGCTATCCTCTGTCCTCTATGACCGAGCCAGTTTTTTATCCATCTTGCAAGCTCATCTCTGTCCCCGTGCAACTTTATCTTCTGCGTCAGCCTGCCATGAGGGACCTTGTCAAAGGCCTTACTGAAGTCCATGTAGACAACATCGACTGCTCTACCCTCATCGATCATCTTCATCACTTCCTCAAAAAACTCAACCAAGTTAGTGAGACACGACCTCTCCTTCACAAAACCATGTTACCTCTCACTAATACACCCATTGATTTCTAGGTAGGAGTAAATCCTGTCTCAAAGAATCCTCTGCAATAATTCCCTTACCACTGACGTAAGGCTCACCTGCTGTAAAGAGCTGGATTATCCTTGCCACCTTTCTTAAACAAAGGAACAACATTGGCTATTCTCCAACCCTCTGGGACCATCCCCCTAGCCAGTGAGGATACAAAGATTTCTCTCAAGATCCCAGCAATTCCCTCCCTTGCCTCTCTCAGCATTCTGGGGTACATCCTGTCAGGCCCTGGGGACTTGTCTCCCTTAATGCTCTTCAAGACCCCAATACCTCATCCCTTTTGATCTCAACATGACCCAAACTATCTACACACCCTTTCCCAGACTTATCATCCTTGAAGTCCTTCTCTATGGTGAGTACTGATGCAAAGTACGCATTTAATTTCTCAGCTATTTCGTCGGGCTCCACACATAAATTCCTTTCACTGTTCTTGAGTGGGCCAACCCTCTGCCTGGCTACCCTCTTACTCTTTATACATGTATAAAAAGCCTTGGGATTTTCCTTAATGACTTAATGACTTAACGTAAGTTATCTAATAACTTTTCATGACATCTCTTAGCCCCCCTGACTCCTTCTTTAAGTTTTTTTGACTTTTGACTTTCCTTGAAATTTTTCTTGTCATGTAACTTTCCTTGTTATTACTAATAGTGGTCTAGTGATGTTACAGTCCCCCAGTTCTATAATGGTTATCCCTTTGCTCAAAGAGATTTTCACCACACATCTATCCCTGAGAAAGTCATCTCATACAACAGCGTACAGTTCACCAATAGTCAATTGACTGTACATTTTTGCACATGTTATGGTTCACCTCGATCCTGGTAAGGCCTAATGGAGGAGAGGGGGAGGGCCATATGGTCAAGGTCATGCCAAAGCTAAATGAAGAGATCAATCTGACGCAATGTTTTTGTTTACTGGACTGTACCTTTACACAACGTTATGATTCCTCCAGAGTTCTGAATGGATAGAACATTACACTCTCACTCGGAGTCTCTGGCATACTCTTTGGCCAGGTTACAGAGGCTGACTTGGATAGGGCCAAACAGAAGCAGGATTACGCAAGCTAAGCTGTTGCTTTCGACAAGTGCCATAAGGTACAGAAATTACCAGAAATTGGCCCAAGGAAGACTCTCTAGGTTCTGGTCCAGGAACGACTTGGCCTAGTTTCGAGTCCATTGGTTCACCGGCATTCTTACTTTGTCAATATTGACCATGGAATCTTCTATTGCAAGAGATTGGTGTTGGTGTCTACCTTTGCAGACCTCATTTGATTGCTCATAACCATGGAAACATGCTAACCACCTCAGTGGACTGTTTACATTCTTCTCACCCAGATGTTTGTGTTCCTATTCACATTCTAAAGGGATGAGGACACAGGCAGATTAGTTGAGCCACCACAACATCTTACTGTCTGACCCAAAGGGCCTGACAGTGACTTCAGTAGATGAGGGTGGTAGTAGGAATGGAATACCAAGATAAATAGTTTATGGGTAGGATGAAAGCTTTGGATGAAGGTGTAACATAGGGAGTTAATAGCTGTTATGCTAATAGTGAGAGTAACCATGATGTCAGTTCACATGGAACAGAGACCTGAGGAATGTAGGTTCAAAAGGAATCCTTTTGAACCATGCCTCTGTAAATAGTGCAAATAAATACTCAATGGTTTACACAGTCCTCATGTATCTAAAAGCCTCCAAAACCTGGTCACGATATTTTTAACATCAGAGACTGATTCTTAAAGTGTTCTAGTGGTAATTGTTCTGTGTGATATGTAGAGAAGCCATTGTGAAGGTATTCTGCTGGTGACGAAATCCATTGAATATTTAACAAAATTATTGTGTGAATGTGTAAAAAAATTGTCAGTTGCATATTTCTCTTCCAAAGCTACAAATCAGTGCAAGATGAGATGCTGAAAAAGCTTGCCATAAAAAATTAACTTCAAGAAGGATCTAAATTTGATTTAAGTAAAATCTCATGGTAGAAGCAAAGTGATTTAATTTGTCTTGCATTCTAGGCTTTGATGAGGTGCTTGCTTAGGAAAACTAAGCAATTATAAGAAGAAAAAAGTGAGAATTAATATAATCCATGTCAAAGAGTTTTTTTTTTCACTTTTCAATATGTCAGCTTTCTAAATTTAATTAAAAAGCTGCTTCCTAACTCTCTCGCTTTTGGTTCTCATGTGGAAAATTATAGACATTTATGTAATCTGTCTTCAAAGGAGAAAGCCAAGCAATGTGCTCTGTCCTATAGTTTCCTATAAATGTACAAACAATCCCTCAACTTGTTTTTGAAAAAAATCGGTACTTTGTAGAGAATGTGAGGATCGATAACTTTGCATTCTGCCCATTGATGTCTGGAAAGGGTTTGACTCCAAACACGCTGGTTGAAATGGAAGTGTCCTCTCTTCCACCAGCTATCAACATGAACTTGGAACAATCTTATTGTATAACCCAAGTCCATTGCAATGTTCAGTTATCATTTGGCATAAGCTGTACTGAGCGTGTTATTCATAAAATTCAGAGAATAAGAAATCTGCTGTCATAATGAGTGTTTGAGGTAAGGAACACAAAGGGTAAGTTGGATATGTAACCTAAGCAGAAAGAGATCTGATACATTGATAGGATGAGAAAATTAAGGTCAGGGGAGACTCTTGAGAAGCATAAACATTGACATTGTCCTGGTGTGCTGAATGGTCTATTTCTATATTTGTAATTGCTCAAATACAGAATGTTTAAGCTGGGCAAATAACCATGATTAAACTACAATACTACTGAACAACAGCAACACCTTACATTTTAATAACAACTTTGATGTCTCAAAATGTTCAAAGTCAACTCATAGGAGCCTTAAGGAACAAAATTTGTCACATAATGATATATGTAACCAAAAGTTTGGTCAAAAATACAGGGTTTAAAAGACCATCAAAGAAGCAGAGGGAGATGTAGAAAGACAGAGAGGTTTTGAGGGTGAATTCCAGACTAAGATCCTTGTTGTTAAAGACACAGCCACCAATGGAGATAACGGAAATTGGAAAAGCATAGACTTGAAAGACTATAGAAATCGCAGAAGGTCTTAGGGATGAGCTCTTAGGATCACAGAAAAGAGAGGGGCAAAGTTTTGGAGGAATTAGAATGCCAAGCTGAGAAGCATTGCAGTGCTGGGAGTTGAAGTTGGTCAGTGAGCACAGGGTGACTGATGAATAGAAAATCATATGCAGGATACAAGAAGCAGAGTTTTGAATGAACTAGTTGACAAGAGCAATTGGCCAGGAGAGCATTAGAATTTGGAGGATTTTGGTGACAAGGCAGTTAACTGTGGGAGTAGGGCAAGAGGTCATAAATTGTTAAAAGGTGGATATCGGGACATTTGGCTTCAGACAGATAATGAAAATAATTTGAAGTGTGAAAACGCTGTATCATATAAGAGCCAGTTATGTAGAATAACTGGAAAACTGTAGCATCTTCCTAGATCATTTTCGTTATTCATCCTCTTGTTGTGGAGATCATTGACAAGCTGAGAATGTACTGTCCATTCTGGTTACTCTGATAAAGTGATGGGCATTTGTCTTAAGCTGCTGCAGTGCGTGTCATGAAGGTGCTCTCGCAATATTATAAAGTAGCATCAAGAGGAATTTGACTGAATGATGATGAAAACGCAGTAAAATAGCTCAAAGTCAGGATTATGTGTGATTTAAAGGAGAGCCCAACGGTGATGACCTTCCCATACACCCCCATCATTATGTGCCTCAAGTCCACGTTGCTTCGTTATCAACAATCTCCAGCAACAGCAACTCACAGCTCACAGTCATAGCTAAATCTCACCCTTAGACACTGTTGTAAAGCTCACACGTCCATCACTGCTTGTACATAGTGCCAGTTGTTCAGTCAAAACGAGCAAATTACTCAAAACAATTGCACTGCATTCACTGGCAGTGCTCACCATCATTGGCTGAGGTCGTGACCAGTTGCAGGTTGAAAGGAGTGAAGGTGCTGGAAGGCTATAGCAGCAGTCCAGAAATTTGGGCTCCAACAGATCTCCAGAATGGCTGAGGTGCCGTGTCAAGGGAACACAGGATGCAAAACTTAACTTTCTCAAGGTGAAAACATTTATTCTCCAACTGCTACCCATCCTTACTTCCGTCTGCCAGGCAGCTGGTCCTGCAGCTGCCCAGACTGCAATAGAATAGCCTGACTGTTTTTTTTTAACATATTCATTATGGAGAGTGGGCAGAGCTGGCTAGGCCAACATTTATTGCAAAACCCAAATGCCCATGGGGCAGTTCCGAGTCAACCATATTGATGTAGATCAGGACTCATATGTAGAGCAGACCAAGTAATGGTGGTAGATTTCCTTCCCTTGAGGACATTAGCGAAGCAGCTTTATTTTATACAGCAATTGACAATAGTTACATAGCTGCCATCAGCCAGACTTTCAATAAATTTAAGTTTCACCATTGCCCATGGCGGGTTTTAAACCTCTGTCCCCACATTATCAGCCTGAGGTTCCAAATTACTAGCCCAGCGATCCACCCTCCCTGAAGCTGGGCCTGCTCAAGGGTGTCCAATCAAACCATCTTCACGCTTCCCCACTAATCATTCTGCAGCCAATGCATAGGAGCAGGGAGGCAATGTAGGTTTAAGTGAGGTGAATAGTTTGACTTTTGTGTAAAATATTGGATGGCTTTTTTCAAAATGTCTTTTATCAGAATGTTTTGTAGAATTAATCTTTTAGAATTGTGTTTAAAAAGATTAAATCAAGATGCCAGACTGGTGTTAAATGGGATGTTAGGATTGGGTTTACTGTCAGAAAGGTTTACTGCAGACACTCTGGGGAGAGGGGGGTCTTATCTTCTTCGTCCTCAGTTATTTATTATAAACCAAGCAAGGGATGTTCCTTTATGATCTCATGACCATGAGATTATGTAGGATACCACAGACTATCGAGCTCTGGAGAATATTTTGGGGCTCCTCCAGTGTAGTCCAGACAATGGGAGTATTTCTTACATTCTACAGTCCTCTGTTCAGCAGCACATATGGGTCAACTTGCATTGACAGAGGTGGCTGACCCAAGGAAATGGAGACAACGTGTCAGGATGTCCTGCCTTCATTCCCAAGCCTGGCAATTTTCACAAGGATAGGAGGGTGGTTTTGGCAGACATTACCAAACTGAAGTCTCCCCTGTCATAAATTCAGTCCATATAGCCGATTTCCAACTCATCAAGAGGTCACCTTCTGAAATTTTCAAATTTTCTTGTGGTTGGCCAGTCCTTGGGAGTTGAGTCTGGTTGAAAACCTCTAACCTGCAGGACCAGAGTTGAAGTCTCACTTGTTTGAAAAGAGCCTATGCTGCGTTGAGAAAATTTTATTATAATTAACATTTCCCTATACTAACCCGGGTTCCAATTCTCCAACTACATTGGCCAATTTGAAGGTTCAGATGCTTTCAATTTTTTTTCATCGTGTACAGATGGCAGTTGTTGCGAAAGTGGCTATACTACTTGTGGATTGGGAGGCAAGACGTTAGAATTTGGTGTTTGTAAACTATTGGTGTTTGTAAAATGCTATGGAGAAAGCAGTGTGTGGTCCCTTTAGAAGATGACGTGCTTTTTTCCTATGCTTCAATATTCAAAAAGGATATCTGTGGGTTTGCAGGTGCACAGAGCATTTGTATCAAAAGGCTGTACTGTGAGTAGGCAAAGCAGCACTTTTACCAAGACATCAGGTTTTTGAGAAAAAGACCACCATGCCAGGCTGACAGACCGCCATGTTGGGAGGCTGCCACACTGGGCCGGGAAGTCACCTCACCGGGTCTGCGCTTAGTCCGAGGCTGGGAGTCTGTGGCCAGGAGAAGAAACAAGACATAGAAAGGAAAAGAAACACAAAAGAGAGAAAAAAGAAAGGGAAATGGATGGAGCAGACAAGCTCCGTCTGAAGCATCCTTCTACGTTGCCATCTTGGATACCTTGGATGGCAAGGTAATCTGCTTCGCGCAGTCAAGGGGAATTAACAATAGCAGTTCCACAAGCACAGGGGATTCCAGTCTTGTTTCTTTGTTGTGATCACCATCATTCTGTTAAACATAGGGCATGCCTGCTTCCAAGATAACAAGGTGTGGAGCTGAATGAACACAGCAGGCCAAGCAGCATCATAGGAGCAGGAAAGGTTGACGTTTCAGGCCTAGACCCTTCATCACAAAATGATTTTCTGATGAAGGGTCTAGGCCCGAAACGTCAAGCTTTCCTGCTCC
>JAHRHZ010000054.1:4769694-4791001 GCA_024137785.1 Ginglymostoma cirratum
TCATAGGAGCAGGAAAGGTTGACGTTTCAGGCCTAGACCCTTCATCACAAAATGATTTTCTGATGAAGGGTCTAGGCCCGAAACGTCAAGCTTTCCTGCTCCTATGATGCTGCTTGGCCTGCTGTGTTCATCCAGCTCCACACCTTGTTATCTCGGATTCTCCAGCATCTGCATTTCCTATTGTCTCGCACGCCTGCTTCCATATTCCTACAATCAACTTATCTAATTTGAGATCTTCAGTTGAGATCTCACTATTTTTCTTGTGCGTCGGGTGCATCAGGTCATGGTTATCAATTGTAAAAAGTTAATTTCTTTAGGCTAGGCTTTCTCATGAATATGCTTTCAGGTTTAATACCTGTGGAATAAAGGATCACTGCTGGAACTTGCATGCATTCTATATGCTTTACTCCTGAATTAAACTAGCAGTAAAAGTACTTCTAAGAAATTAATTCTGTTCCCCTCAGGGTGAGTAGTGTTTTGCACGCGGCTCAACATTGTTCCTTTCTACACTGCAAAAGTGGAAATGGATAATTAATGGAAATGATGAAATGAAGAAAATTTCACAGCAAGTCATTTAGTATCTGAAATGGAAAAGGGCAAGTTAATATTTTGAGACATGAAGTGGAAGCTGGCATTAATCAAATAAAGTAAGAGTTAAGGGGAGAACTCTAAACTGTATAGAGACTTTCACCACTATTGTACATCATTAGCTTATGTACAATGGATTAAAAAATAGAGCTCAGTTCTTAGAGAGATGAGCACCACGGGGGCTAGTGAGCATTATCTCTCCCTCCAATTTAGTTTTGATTTAATCCCTTCCTCACTTCCTATTCTTTCTTGATTTTTATATTGTTGCACAGCTCCTAGTTGACAAAAGTTATAATTTGTTTGTTTGGTTGATTACTCAGGTGATTTGGTGGTTTTTCAGAGTTGGTTACTTGTTTAATTGGGTGATTGAGTGATGAGGTGGTAGGTTTATGATACATTAAAAAAAGAGCTGAGCTCTTCTGCTTCTCTCATGTGGCTATATTCACACCTGGTTGTCCATGGAGAGGGGGCAAATGATGTCCACCAGTAGCTTCAAAGTGTTTAGAGAGAGGTGGCCACCATAAGCATTATCTGCCCCATTAAAAATGTTTTGATTTCGTTCCTTCCTTTGTTTCCCACTTCCTTGACCTTTTTCTTATTGTTACACTGCCCCTGGTGGGAAGTATTGGTAATTTAGTTGATTTGATAAATTGCTTATGGGTTCCTGAAACAAACTACATGTTTTCTATGTGGTTCTCTGCCTTATAGATAAAACTCAGTGAGTCTAGCAGTTATTTGAGTTTTGAAAGCTGGAGCTCCAGCTCATGAAGCTGGTGATATTTCCTGCATTTGAGTTCATTAAGATCATGAGAGGTTTCCACTCCTCTCCATGTGCCACAGGAATGGCATTCCATTTGTTCAAGCTGCTCTGCCACACCTTAACTTTTACTTACATTTTTAAGTTACTTTACTGTATGTCACATTAATTACTTTAACTTATTTTAATCTTATATACATACTATTAACTAAAAACTAGAAATTCAACTGGAGAAGGTCAAAATTCCTCACCATTATTCAAAACATTAGCTCCTTCTCCCGTACTTATAGATCCTTTCCTTTCAATGAGAGATTAGAAATTATGTTTGGCAAAAATACCGGAGTTGTTTCAGTTCCTAACAATAGCTGCTCAATGAGTAATTAACACATAACTTTGTTGTTATATCACTCATAGACATTTTCTGTTCTCCTCACAGTTTTATCTGGTATCCACTCCCTCTCTCATGCTATTAATTGGTAATTGTTGTCTTAGAGGTGTCTTCTATCAAATGTTTGCTTTATGTAGTCTGTGCGCAGGACCCAAGCTATGTGCAAGTCTGAGGTCTTATAGCTATGTAAATAGATAGACTGGTCCACAAACTTCAAGATATATGTCTCAACAAGAACACAGTATATATTACCATGCGACCAAAACCTTTGGGAGCAGAAGAAGGCCATTTGGCCCATCAAGTCTGCTCTTCCTTTTAATGAAATCATGACTAATCTGATAATCCTCAACTTTCCTGTTTCTACACTATAACCCTTAATTCCCTTACTAATTAAAAATCTATCTACCTCAGCCTTGCATATACTCAATCACCTTTGACAGCACTCTGCAGTAAAGAATTCCACAGATTCACCAACCTCTGAGAGAATAAATTCCTCTTCATCTTATTATACGAGATACTCTTTACTCTGTGATTATGCCTCTTTGCCCTGGACCTTCCCAGAAGTGAAAACAACCTTTTGTCCAGAATTTATGGCATCTGAGTAAGCATGTACCCTGTCAAACCTCCTAAGAATCTTACGTTTCAAGGACCAACATATGGGAATCACACAGTTCATCTATACTTTCTGCTGCCTCGGGAAAGGAACCAACATAAACAAAGAACCCTCCTACCCCAGTTATACCCTCTTCCACCCTCTTCCGTTGGGCAGAAGATATAAAAGTTTGAATACACGTATGAATAGATTCAAGAACAGTTTCTTCCTAGCTGTTATCTGACTTCCGAACGGACTCTCAAATGTTAAATAAAAAAACGAGAGAACTGTGGATGCTGTAAATCAGGAACAAAAACAAAGTGCTCTCAAATGTTAATTCTGATGTCTCTCTCTGCACCTTCTCTGTAACTGTAACACTAAATTCTGCACTCTGTTCTGCTGCCCTGATGCATTTTGTATGGTACGATCTGCCTGTAGAGCACACTGTGTCTCGAAACATGTGACGGCAATAAATCAATAAACAAATTCAGTAAATAAATCATACTGGCATATTGTCATCCTTACTCTGAGCACATGCACACATATCTGTTCTACTCAGAAACCATTCTGTATTTTCTGTCCACAGCCAGCATTTATTGACAGTCCTGAGTTACAATGAAAAGGCTAGTCATATTCATTTAATCATAAGTAGCTTGATAGGCCCATTAAGAATTAACCATTTTGGAATGTAATTGCAGTCACTTTGCCCATATTGGGGAAGGCAGGTTCACTTCCTTCGATGTCTGTGAAATATTTCCGGAATATTTATTGAATTAAAACTAAAACCATCGATGTGGAATTGGGTTTCATATTCTACAGAACATTGATGCAGACCTCAGGATTTCTATTCTAGAAATATAATCACATGCCCTGTAAAAACTATTTCAAAATCCTTTTATCCATCCCACACTGAATAATCTCTTGCCTAGAATTTACAGCATATCCTGGGTTACCCATTGATGTAGGCTTGATAACACGGTTTTTCTGATCATCCCATCTCAAGCTTGAATAATCCACAGTGTCATTCCCAAATTAAGGTGCAAAGGCAGAAACAAAACTATCCATTTAAACGATGCGCACCAGAGCCAAACAGCTGCTATTTTTCACCCTTTTGTCATGGATTTTAAAATCAAATGTTTAAAAATCTAATTTACACACAAACTAAAGTTAACGTATGGTGTCAGCCATGAATCAGAATGTGGCTACACATTCCCCTCTAAATCAGAATCCATTTCAGAGACTTGAGCATGTAACATTTGCTGTCATGCAACTCTCACGAAGCGCTACTCTTTCAGAGGGGTCATCTTTTAGATGGGATATTAAATATAGGCTGTGCTTCCCCTTTTATGTGGGCATAAGTGATCCCCTGGATCTAGAAGGATTTCTCCATTGGCCTGACCAATAGATCTCATTTACTTCATTGCTGTTTGCAGTTTCTTGCTGTGCGTACATTGACTATAGTACAATATAGACTATATTACAGCATCAGCTCTCTTTCAAAAGCTTTAAAATATTCCTGCTTTCCTGATTACCTGAAAGTTTTCCATAGTTTGCTAAGTTTTCTCGTCCTTGCTTTCAAATCCTTCCCATGGCCTCATCCCCTCCTTGCTCTGAAATCTTCTCCAGCCTCACCACCCTCTGAGATATCTGTGCACCTCTAATTTTGGCCTCTTAATTTTGATCACTCCACTATTTTCTGCCGCACCTTGAATTGCCTAGGCCTCAAACTCTGGAATAGCATCTCTAAAGTTGTCTGACTGTCTGGGTAACCTTCCTCCATAAGACAGCTCTTAAAATATCACTTTAGCCAAGCTTTTTGTCATGAAACTTGAAATCTCCTACATGCTTCAGTGTCACATTTTGATTTAAAATGCTCCTGTAAAACACCTTTGGACAGATTCTTATATTAAAGGCACTGTCCACGTATAAGTTTTTGTTATAATGGTTTAACAGTTCTTACATATTTTAGTGCTTATCTGGCTAGGTTTATTCCTGTACCAACCAGTCTCTCCAAACATCAGCTGGTACCAGTTTGAGCTGTTTGGAAAAACACCCCAATGTAATTTAGTTTCTTTGCCTTCCAAGATTGGGCCAGTTGTTGATTTTAAATGAAATAGCCCTGTCGGAGTACTATGGAAAAGGATAATTTCATAGCAACCGTTACCAATATCGCTTAGTCAAAGTTCAAGCCAAAGGGCTGCAAACACTGAGTATAAGAATCACTGTCTCCAATCCTTCCCCATTGCTCGTAGTTTCTTATTATGTGAGTCATAAATAAATGAATTATTGGCCGTACTTGCTGATGGTAGTAATTGTTTATTAATTTAATGCAATGGCTTTATATGTGCAATTCACAGGATAGAGGTGCAATTGAGTTTAATAATGACAGCCCCTCCTTCCTCATGAATAACACACACTAAATCAATATAAAATCAATGAGTTACTAAAAAAAGCAAGACTGGAAGTATTTGTTGGTCTCAGGTTTAAATGTCATTATATTCCAGTTTTATGGATGACTGACTCATTGTTCAATTACTGTCTTTCCCAAAGAGGGTAAACACTGGGGGGAAAGTGTCATAAAATATTCTAGTTGAAAGCTTTTGCAGTGAAGGAAAACTGATTTTATCACTCGTTTTCAACAAGGGAGCTGAAATCTCGAAGTCAATATTTCTCTCTGAAATCCCTTCCAGAGGTTACGACTGAAATTAATGGTGGAATTTTGGTTTCAGATTGTGACCCCAGAATAAGAGTCAAATGGGGCTTGTCATCCCACATGCTAAGGGAACAGTCACACAACAGGGTTTTACAAAAAAAATGACAATTACTGCGTAGAGTGAAGACTTGAGATAACAAGATGTAGAGCTGGATGAACACAGCAGGCCAAGCAGCATCATAGGAGCAGGACAATTAAGGAAGGTGGGCAGGACCAGCAGAAGGTAAAAAGTGAGAGAGAGAAAACAAATAAAGAAGTCTCTATTTTGAGGTGCCCACTCCCCTACCTTCTAAACATTTGAATTAAAATTTAGGGCAAGCTCACTATTGTGAAGGCAAGGCCCAAGGTGACCATAGCTGTGAAAAGCCTGTCTGAATTTCTGACCTTCTGGTATGCCCCTGGGAACTGGTCTGGTCCCCTGTGCTTGGGGACGCAGGATGATAGAAGGATAGAGATGCTCATAAGCCCAACTGTAAAGTTTACAGTATACATTTCAGAGGACGGTATTGGCGGCTTTTAAATATTCTTTGTTCCTAGTTCATTACCTGCCATGAGCCAGTGAGTAACACTGCTGCTTCCTCAATTTTACCTTCAAGAAGATGTTCTCAGGGTGAGGTGATTCTAATGAACTGGCATCGTTTGTGTGATGCCCACTGTCAACTCTCCCCCATTGCACCCTAATAATCCTGCCTCAAACCTTCCACGTCAAACAGTAATGTTTTCAGTTTCTAAAGTAAAGATTCAGGAATCATTCAAATCCTGCCTTGGTGGTGTTGAAGTTTAGTATTTCTTTTTTAAAAAAATTGAAAAATAAAGAGCAGATATTGATAAGGAGGGTCACTGAAGAAGGGTCATTCAACCCGAAGCATTATCTCTGATTTCTCCCCACAGATGCTGCCAATCCTACTGAGCTTTTCCAGTAATTTCTGTTTTTGTTTCAGATATTATAAAAACTGTGTGTGAAAATGCCAGATTGTCCCATAATCAGCATTTCAAAATCCTTGGCTGTAAACTTTTGGGATGTCTGGAAGTTGGGAAAGACTTTATACAAATGCAATGTTATCTTTACGGTTTATTTTTCATTTATGTTCCAGAGGGCAGGAAATCATATATCGTTCTTTCTTCCAACCCACATGATTACAGTCACACGGTAATCTCATTGATTTTTAACTGTCCTCAAGTGTGATTCTTCAGCCTCTTCAGAATTCTGCAAAGAATGGCAAGCCCCCACTGACTTTAATAAGGACATACCACAACATTTTCATGTCAGTTAGTGATGGGCACTGAATATCCATCTCATCAGTGATAAGTGCTTTCATTTCATTAATCAACGAAGACAAATGTGTAACTAAATAAACATTGAAGGAAATCTCTGGGGTAAAGAAATGGAATTAGAATAGACCGGCCTGATGGGGAACCCGCACTGGTACAATGAAATTAATTGATCCCTCTTCCAGCACAACTTATATGAATCCTTGAGGTGCATTTTGTGCGTGAAGTGAGCCATATTTGGAATTATGACTCTCCATCAATAGATTCTCAGGTAGGTGTTGACTCAATTTGATAGATTGTGAAATACAGTCAATACCATTTATTTGGGGAACTGTGAACTATTTGTAACATTATAACTCAGAGATGTATCTTGATATTTGAGGGATGTGGAATTGTGGACAATAGCACACAGAGGAGACTGCCCATTTTTCCTGCTGTGGCTTACTGAAAAGTCTATTCAATTAGTCTTGCTCCTACACTACAACTCATTCCTGTTTCTGGTGTTTTATTGAACTGTAGATCAATTTTTTTTTTGCAAATAGAAATGTCATTCCTTTATTATTCGAACAGAACATCTGTCTGTATCAGAGCCATGCTAAAAGTAGGTAACAGGAAAATAAAAGGGCATTTAATTGAAATACTCTACATATCAGAGTTCAAAGAATGGTTCACGTTCAAGTAACATGGAAAGGACAGTTAAGGGAGAAAGCTGTGAGTATTCTGTGTAGGCACCACATCCAATTACACTAACAAAGGCAGAAATGACTCATGAGGACTTGGAATTAAAAATTATTTTAGTAGATTGCATGTTTTATGCTATTATAATTTTCTATGCAAATTCTGCTATTATCCCACATTAGTTATTTTTCCCATTAATTCTCTTTGCTTACAGAGAACTGTAATAAGCTGGTACTTAAAATCTTCAGTATTGTAGTCAGCGCCAGAGATGAGAGGCCATACTATTTGAGAATGATACTAAATGTGATGAGTGGTGTGCCCGGTATTGATCACTGAGACACACTCAGAAACATTCAAGCTAGGATCAGCGTATACAATATATTTGCAATCCGGATTAAATTATAGGGGCCTAGAGGAAATGTTCAGATTATTAAAAGGTGTCCATAGGCACATAAAATAACAAAGAATTCAAACAGTAAGTAGTATTGTCAAGAATGGATAATTTTAGTATTGTATATTGAAAATCAGAAGTCTGGTTTGACCCTACAAAAATAGACACTGCATCCAAAAAAATGGCTGCAAGAAGTTACATAGCTGATTCATGTTGATTCACCTCAGCCAGACAAAAAACAGACAGGCTGATGACATAAGTAAAACACAGAACAATGACTCTAGAAATCTGAAACAGAAACAGAAATTGCTTGAGAAACTCAGCAGGTCTGGCAGCATCTCTGGAGAGAAAGCAGAGTTAAATGTTTTGGGTCCAGTGACAATTCTTCAGAACTGGGTTCTTTCTCACCACAGATGTTTCCAGAAGCTGACGACTTTTCTCAATATAAATCACAGTGAGTGCCATTTAGAATTTAATTAACCCTTGGACAGCAAAATGGGTCCTTAAATGTTTGGGAATTCAAAGCTATTGAGACAAACACTTGAGACTGGAAGGATCCAGGCAAGGAAATTCAGCATAATTGACTTTGCTTTGTGGGATAATGATTAACTGAAAGTTACCATAGCAACCATCTTACATTTGATCTGTATAAGGCTGTGAGACACTATTTTAAACAGCACTTCCAGGAGGGCAACATCAGAGAGAGAGTTCTCAGCTCAAAGAGAAAGTCTTTCAAGAAATGAAACATAATTCTGCCAAAAGGGTCCACAGTGCTCTGCTGCAACCACAGAACTATTAAGGAAGAAGAAACCTTTCTCTTCCTCGATCTCAAATCTCTCCATACCCGATGAAGGAACAGCGCTCTGAAAGCTTGTGATTTCAAATAAAACCGTTGGCCTATAACCTGATGTCATGTGACTTCTGACTTTGTCCACCCCAGTCCAACACTGGCATCTCCACATCATGACCAACTTTTCAAATGCAGAAACCATTATAGCTTTTGATTTCTGACTTCAAATTTTGGAATTTTTGCCAAGAAAATCTACACACAAGTAGCAGGTATGCAACAATAATGGACTCATCTTTATGAGTATCTTCTATCCATGTGTACTTTTAATCTTTGTATCTCTGTTTCATCTAAAAGCCATATCGCTTTGTATTTGGTAATTTCCAGCAAAATTTCTGAAGTAAACTAACATTTGATGTAATTTAGAAACAAAACTTAGCTGCTGGTTAATTTTTAAATCTTACCACTTTTAAAAACTAAAAATGAGCTAAATGAGCTTTGCTTTAAAGCAGACCCCCCTCTGTCATGTCTTTTTGTTGCTCCCCTTCCCCTCCCCCGTTTCTGAAGAAGGGCCCTGACGTGGAGTGTCAGCTTTCCAGCTCCTCTGGTGCTACCTGGCCTGCTGTGTTCCTCCAGCTCCACACTAGTGCTCACTCGTCTCCATTCACATGGATAAGGAGAACCACCAGTTCGATTGGGACAACATCAAGATCCTTGGACAGGCCAAACAGAGACAAGCACGGGAATTTCCAGAGGCTTGGTTCTCCACCAAGAAGGCCATCAATAAATGTGTAGAATTAGACCCTATATATATATACACCACTGCAAAGAAAAGCTGGAAATGAGGTAATCAACTCCGATGGACCTCAGAGTTTAGATACCAGGCAGGAAAACACAACAGCACTTCATCGGAGGTTGCACTGATGATGTTACCCAGGTGGGTAATCACAGAATCCCTACAGTATGGGGACAGGCCTTTTGGCCCAACAAGTCTGCACTGACCTTCGCAGCATCCCACCCAGACCCAGACCCATCCCCCATAACCCACCTAATCTACACATGCCTGAACACAATGGACAATTTAGCATGGCCAATCCACCTAGCCTGCACATCTTTGGACTGGGAGGAAACCAGAGAACCCGGAGGAAACCCATGCAGACACAGGGAGAATGTGCAAATTTCACACAGACGGGGTGGAATCGAACCCGGGCCCCTGGCGCTGTGAGGCAACAGTGCTAACTACTGATCCACTGTGCCACCCCTAAAATAAAAAAAACTTCTGCGAACTAACAAACCAGCTTGACAAATGAACCAAGCACAGCATCCACAAACTGAGCTACAGATCTACTCAAGAACCTTAGAACATGAGGCTGTTTTAGAGGTTTTTTTAATGCAGTGATTTGTTATGATCTGGAATGGACTAATTAAATAGTAATGGAGGCTAATGGCAGTACAGGCTCGAGGAGCTGAAGGGCCTCCTCTTTACTGTATGACTCTCTGACTCACGATTTGATGGTAACTTTCAAAAGGGAATCAGATACATACTTGAATATTATAGCTGTATGAAGATAAAGGAGGGGGAGTGGAACTTATTAAAGAGCTCATTCAATGTACTAGCAGAGGCAAAATGGGCAAAAGGGCTTCACCTCTACAGTATATCATTTTAAATTCAGAAGAATACATCAAACTGAACTGTCAGAGGAACAGAGGCATAGATTCAAATCTTATTAACTTGGCTGTTCATTTAGTCACCTCCCCTGCCAAGTATCCAATCACTGCTGCGCGGCTTCCTTTGCTATTTGATAAACATAAACTATCATTCGGAATGACCTTAAGTAGTTTCCAAATGAGTATCTTTCTTGGGGAAGAGCAAATCTTTTTCAGATGTTTAGTTGTGTATGCGCATTAGCTGTCATTTGGTAATGTCCTTATCAGTGAATTTAAAGTTTCCTGGTTCAAAAATTACTTCATGTGGGTTATGTGAGCAATTCAGTGAAGTCACAGAACCCACCTTCATCGAAATCACAGAATCCTTACAGTGTGGAAACAGGCCCTTTGGCCCAACAAATCCACACTGACCCTTGGAGCATCCCACCCAGACCCATCCCCCTATAACCCACCTAAGCTACACATCCCTGAACACAGCAAGCAATTTAGCATGGCCAATCCTCCTAACTTGCACATCTTTGGACTGTGGGAGGAAACTGGACCACCCAGAGGAAACCCATGCAGACATGGGGAGAATGTGCAAACTCCACACAGACAGTTGCCTGAGGGTGGAATCAAACTCAGGTCCCTGGCGCTGTGAGGCTGCAGTGCTAACCACTGAGCCACTGCGCTACCCCTTCTAGGTACCACGTTCCACGGAGGCTGTGCTTGGTTCTGTTTGGTTTTTAAATTCTTAATTCTGAATATATGTATCCCACTGGCATGGTCAGCATCTATTACCCACCTCTAGAACATCGAACATTACAGCGCAGTACAGGCCCTTCGGCCCTCGATGTTGTGCCGACCTGTGAAACCAATCTGAAGCTCATCTAACCTACACTATTCCATTATCATCCATATGTTTATCCAATGACCATTTAAATGCCCTTAAAGTTGACGAGTCTACTACTGTTGCAGGCAGGGCATTCCATGCCCTTACTACTCTCTGAGTAAAGAACCTACCTCTGACATCTGTCCTATATCTATCACCCCTCAATTTAAAGCTATGTCCCCTCGTGCTAGCCATCACCATCCAAGGAAAAAGGCTCTCACTGTCCACCCTATCTAATCCTCTGATCATCTTGTATGTCTCTACTAAGTCATCTCTTAACCTTCTTCTCTCTAACGAAAACAGCCTCAAGTCCCTCAGCCTTTCCTCATAAGACCTTCCCTCCATACCAGGCAACATCCTGTTAAATCTCCTCTGCACCCTTTCCATGCTTCCACATCCTTCCTATAATGCGGCGACCAGAACTATACGCAATACTCCAAGTGCGGCCGCACCAGAGTTTTGTACAGCTGCAACATGACCTCATGGCTCCGAAATTCAATCCCTCTACTAATAAAACCTAACACACCGTACGCCTTCCTAACAACCCTATCAACCTGGGTGGCAACTTTCAGGGATCTATGCACATGGACACCAAGATCTCTCTGCTCATCCACGCTACCAAGAATCTTACCATTAGCCTTGTACCCTGTATTCCTGTTACTCCTTCCAAAATCAGAAGGTGACAAGGAACTGTTTCCTTGAATTGCCAACATATATGTGGAGACATTTCTTCCACATTGCTGTTACATAGATAAGCCCAGCATTTTGACTTTGCAGTGATTAAATAGTTTTAAGTCAGGGTGGTTTGTGATATCAAGGGGAATTTGTAGTGGTATTGTTCATATGGCTTTCTGTACTTTAGAGGTAGCGGAGCTGAAGAAGCCTTAGTGATAGAGAACATCTCGTTGTTGGTACATGTTCTATGATGAATCCTCACCTTAGCTCATCATTGTGTCAGACTCAGCTGGTAGATTTGTTGCCTCTATCTTCTGTCAGCTTAGAGATCTACAACAATTTCTGTCTCTGTTACAGGTCTACAGACCCTGCCTGTCTGATTTGGTGGAGCTAAAACAGGGAGTGCTGACAGCCCAACCGTAACTATTACAGGAAATCGGGCCAAAGTGAGTCATAAAGACGTTAAACATTTTACACTGATTAAACCACTCAAGTGCATTTAATGCATTGGCACGTTTCTCGACCTTTTGTCTGCATAAATCACAGCACAATGTGAATTTTATCTGCAACATTGAAGAATAGCTTTAATTTTATTTTTCACAAGGGCTGAAATGCATATTGATCTTTCTGCTTATGATAAGCAATGGTGTGTAAGGCACACTTTGAGTATTTATTGTTCCACTATTTTAGATGAATAAATCCTATTAATCATAGTTATATAATTCATGCGCTGTAGCCTCTATATATTTTGGTAAAATGATTTAGAGAACCATAGAATTGTAAAATAATAAAGTAAAGAAGACCACTTGGTCCATCATGTCTGTGCCATCTCTTTGAAGAAGCAATCCCCACAGTCCCAATCCACTGAACATTTTCTCCCATCAAATACTTCACCAATTTCAATTTGAAGATTATAATTCAATTTTCCTTACATCACCCTGTCAGTTAATGCATTTCAAATTGCAACAGCTCACTATTGTTTTCTTCATATCACCTCTGGTTCTTATGTCTTTAATTGCCTTATTTTTGTGCCTTTTGGCTATTAACTCTTGCACCACTGGAAACACTTTTTCCTTATTTACTCTGTCAAAGCTCTTGTTAGACAAACCTGGTGCTGCTTTAATGGTTTTATTTGAAAAAAAAACATTGCTCAATAAATAGCTGGATCTTACATTTTTCTGTTTAAGAGTCACCTTGTTCGAGTTTCATGAAGGGTTTCTCTCTGCAAGGCCTAGTGAGTCTGCCCATGCAAGCATACCAAACTCACATTATTAATGACCTACCTTGCCCGTCTGGTGTCCTTCCCATTTGATGCTAGTCCAATTCTCCCATTTGTCATAGCCAGAACTATTTGCCACTGGCCAGACATCCCGGGGTAGACTTACATCATATTTAAGATGTTGTTTTGCACCAGGTCAAGTGCCAGCAGTACAGAGCTACTCTATAAAGTTGAATTTATTTGCCACGGGCATGGCAGATAGGAAGAAATTGCTGCCCCACTTCATGGACAGGGACTTGGAAGTCCAAGTAGATGGGGGACAGTGACATTACACCCTGCAAGCCAGGGTGTACATTACCTCTCAGGTCGGTGCTATATTGGTGGTCTGGAGGAACACACTGAAAGTGCCACAAGATGGTCAATTATCACCATCTTCTCTCTGCTACTACACCCACCTCCTACAAATGCTCATGCTCCACCAGGGTTGGTATTGCCTGCAACCTCTTCCCTCACTTGCTCTCACCTCACAACACTAACCTTCCATGGCCCTCAGCAATACCTACTCAGTCAGTCCAGCCATTTTGTCTCTCTTCGCCAACATCTATTCACCAACACTAAAAGCTGCTCCATGTCCATCTCACTCCATCAACACTCCTTTGTGTCACTCCAGAAGAAAGCAACCTAGAAAATGGATGAAAGGGCCAAGAGGATGCCCAACATTCAGCTCCTCACCTGCTATGAGGAGAGAATCTTGCTCTTCAGCAGAGAAGACCAGGGCTATTCCTGTGAAGATGCTGAAACATCCATCTCCTGGCAACCGAATAAGAATCATTGCTCTTTGTTGTGGCATTTCCGAATTATTCCCAATGGGTAATGCTATAACTTCTATCCCTTGGTTGTGACATTCTCTCCCTTGGGTCTTGCAGGTTTATGGTCAAGAGAGTTGCCCAGTGAGATGCTGCCTCCTTGATCTCTGAGGAAGAGGGCACAGGTCCCTCACAGGAAGCACCACCCAGGCTGCCTCCTGCACCCTTCACCAGCTCAGATACTGACACCTCGTTGGGTATTTTATCTTGGTTAGTGTCAGGAACATCAGCTGGTGAACACTTCACAGCTCTGTCTCTGCAGAAGGTCAGGGAACAAATGCCCCAGGCACTTGAAGAACAGCCAGAGACCAGGTTTAGGGCTGTAGAGGACCCCATGCCTTCCTAATCAGGAACTTCATCAACATGCACAATGGAGCGGATAATAGGTATGTCTAAGGCACTGGGCAACCTGATGAAAAAGTTCCAGCATTGTAACAATATTGTTTGTAATGTGCTATCTCTGGCATAGGTGTGTCTGGCTGCCTCTGTGGGACAGGTTCACAGCTGCCAGGATCTGCAGTCACAGAGTCAGCTAGATACGTGCACAGAGCCCTGCTCCATCACCCTAACCACTGGACCTCAGCACCAACAAATAGCAAGTGGGGAACAAGGGACCATGACTTCACTCCAGCTGCTCCTACCTCACCAGGAGATGGTGCAGTGCCAGTAGGAGAAGGAGAAACTCCCTGGATTGTCTTCTCAGGTCAGGCGAGAGGTAACCAGGCCTACCAGCTTCACCCTACCTACCACCCTCAACCCTCTGGGAGGTCAAACAAAGGGAGTGCACATGCCTCTGTCAAAGAGACACTGGGCATGTCTGAGCCCTATAGACAAAAACATATCCTGGGTCAGCCAATCAGACCTTCAAAAGGCTTCGCTGTAGGACAGGTTGCCTCCATTACTGGGACTGCACCTAGACATAGTGTGAGGATGAGAAAGAAGATCTTCTGAGAGCTCACTGGTGGTGTCGGTGACACATTATTGTAATAGGTTTTTATATCTGTAAATATGTGCTCACTTTTCACAACCAGTGATGTCTGTGAGTCTCTGCCCAGTTGAAAATGCATCATTGCAGGTAGTGGAGCCAGAGATAGTAGGAACTGCAGATGCTGGAGAATCTGAGATAACAAGGTGTAGAGCTGGATGAACACAGCAGGCCAAGCAGCATCAGAGGAGCAGGAAAGCTGACGTTTCGGGTCTAGACCCTTCTTCAGAAATGGGCTATCCTTAAGCTGCCCTTAAATCTTCACGGTGTTCTGTGCTCCAAGGTGAGGTGAGCCCAACTGGGAAATCACAGCTGGCTGTAACATCGGCAAATCTGCTCTGTGTTTCCAGGTGCACAAACATCACTATTACGTCACACTGATTCGTGGTGCTCAGTTGTTACCCTGGATGGCATGGTCACGGGGGATTAGGGGAAGGAATTGGACTAATGCCTAAGGACCACACAGAACACAATGCTGACAAGTGTGGCTGACCTTCAGTGTGTGGGCATCAGCCTAATGGCATTGCCCTTTGAAGGAACATACATTGTACAGACTTGCAGAATTCTGCTCCTGAAACCCCACCAAAAAGACACAGGCACTTACCCCACCCACAGCCATCATCATTTCCATCGCACACTTCTGAGTTACAATGTGATGGAACAGGCTGTCCATGGATGCTGAACTCCACGTTCCAACTCCCTGCATGGGCAAATCTCCAAATATGAGTAAATATTCCTTTCCTTGCAGCTTTCTTCATCAAGCCCATTGGCTTTGCACTACCCCAAGACCCTACCCAACCTGTCAATGTGAGTCTGCATCTGGCCAACTTTCCTTGTTAGTCTCAAAGCCAGCCATATCAGGTTGATGTGGTCATGCACTGTTCCCATCTTGAAACCAGGGTCCTGATGAGCTCTCCTCTTTCATAGATCATAGAATCCCTACAGTGTGGAAACAGGCCCTTCGGCCCAACAAATCTACACTGACCCTGAGTGCATCCCACCCAGACCCATCCCCCATAACCACCTAATCTATACATCCCTCAACACGATAGGCAATTTAGCATGGCCAATCCACCTAGCCTGCACATCTTTGGACTATGGGAGGAACCCAGAGCACCCAGAAGAAATCCACGCAGACATGGGAAGAATGTGCAACATCCACACGGACAGTCACCCGAGGGTGGAATCGAACCTGGGTCCCTGGCACTGTGAGGCAGCAGTGTTAACCACTGAGGCACTGAGACACTGCGCTGCCCTGCCCCTCCATTCTGTATAGCATCACCCCCTCAAATTCTTATCACTCCCTCTGCATCTCAGCTTTCTGACCATATTCCCTACAATAACCTTCCCCAGGCTCCCTCCCACAGCAGCGGCCCCTGACACCACTACCTACCAACCCCTTGAATTTTAACAGGTAGACCTCAAGGACTCACTGTGGATGAGAGCTCTGACAAAGTGTCATCCAGTTTGAAACGTTAGCTTGCTCTGTCTCCATGGATGCTGTCTGACCCACTGTGATTTCCAGCATTTTTTTGTTTTCAGTGCAGATTCCAGCGTCTGCAGTAATTTAATCAGTTCCCATTGGATTCAGCATTTTTGTAGATGTGGGGAAACAAATCAGCTGTGCCCTTATTGCAGCTGCTGAAAAATGTGTACATATTGATGTTAGGAAATGCCAGTTCTGATGAAGCATCTGAAATATTAACTGTTTCTCTCCGCAGATGCTGTCTGAAGTGCCAAGTGTTTCCAGCAGTTTCTGTTGTTGTTTTCAGATTGCCCACATCTTGAGTATTTTAAGTTTGTGCTGAGACCATATTTGGGCACTTCTACCCAAGTCTTGCCTTTGTTTTTATTTCAACATCTGGCTGAAGCTCACTCATGAAGATTGGCTTTTTGAACAATAATCCTGAGGACAAAAGTTACCTGTGGAACTGAAAAACAACACATATCAGTTTACTTAGCAGGACAAAGAGCAAATGAATAAAAATAAGCACGGAGAAGGCCAAATCTCTAGTGGAGACTCTGTTATGATCCCTGTTGATTTTATTAACAGATAAGTCAGATCCCAGGCAGGAATCCAGCTTGATAGATTTGTTTCGGTTTTAACACAATATCGCTGATTGAAATAAGCACACAATGCTGAAGATTTTGCTTCAACATCAAAACAGAAATTTGTTACGAAAGAAATACTGATAGAATAGAATAATCCAAGCTATCTACCTAGAATGCAAATTCAAAAGTTTTAGTCGAGGTAAAAGTATCATCACATCAATCTCAAACCACTCCTTCATAAATTGAAAAGTGACATGGTGGCTCTGTGGTTAGCACTGCTGCCTTACAGCACCAGGAACCCTGGTTCCATTCCACTCTCAGGCAGTTGTCTGTTTGGAGATTGTGCATTCTCCCCGTGTTTGTGTGGGTTTCCTCCCACAATCCAAAGATGTGCAGGTTAGGTAGATTGGCCATGCTAAATTGCCCATAATGTGCTGGCTTGATGGATTAGCCATGGGAAATGCAGAATTACAGGGATAGGATGCAGGAGTAGGTATGGGTAGGATGATCTTTGGAGGGTTAGTGATGTGTGGAATGGCCTGCTTTCACAATACAAGGGATTCTATGAAATAATGTTTTTGTATAGTATCCAATTCACTTCTACTGGTACAGTTCCCAAAAACACAACTCAAATAATACTCACACCACAATCAATGTACGTAACACCTCAGTAGGTTAGAAGAACTTACAACTACAACTTGTAGAGTGTAGCTTCAAAGTGCTCAGCTTAAATACTATACCTACTTCTAGGTTTTTATCCAACACTATTGATCTGGGACTCACACTAACTTTTCACCACAAGGTAATCAAATTCATTATGTTCATTATTCCCTTCTCTGGAGCTCTGCTCTAACCAGCCATCTTGTTCCAAGATCTTCTCAGTCTATAACATTATTCAAAGTCTCTCAGTTATGGGCATTGCCCTTAAAATTTAAAACAATCTCAGATTCTAAAATTTCAGAAAACAAAACCTTTGAGGCTTCATTGTTTACCATGCCGAGTCACAGAATACCCAAATCAGAAGGCTGTGAGTGCACAAGCCCATTCCATTCTATAGCCAAGCTTCGAAAACACCATTTATAGAAGAAATTCTTATGGTTTCAGAAGTACTTTTAAGTTAGCTATTAACATCAGATACAGATTTTAAAAAGTCACCAGTTACAATGTTAAAAACAAAACCCAGAGTCACCCCAAATGCCATTAAAATTTACACAGAAAGATGCCAGGTTGTAATTGGATTCCATTCTGTAGTCTGTTCACAAGTTGATTTCTATCCAAGTTGGAACATAATACAGGATAATGTAAAGCGGCCATTCATAATTACAGAGATAACAAGGTGTAGAGCTGGATGAGCACAGCAGGCCAAGCAGCATCAGAGGAGCAGGAAGGCTGACGTTTCGGGCCTAGACCTTTTATCAGAAAAAAACCTCATTCATGAGTACAGGAAATGTTCATATGTCAGGTCCTTACAATTACGCCCTTGCATGGAATAGTGTTTGTAAATACAACTGTTTTAAGTCAGACATTCATAAATTGGTGAACCAATGTATAAATAATTCCACAGATTATGTCACAACTTGTATAGTAGGTTTTGTTCTGTATAATTAGAATGGGAGTGAATACATGCTTTTGTTAATAGGATTCCTTCTACCCATAATTTGTTTTACTCAAAGAGATTGTTTTAGAAAGCAAACAAGCAACCAAACTGCTCCAAGCTCCAGAGGATAAGTAGATCATTGAGGTTACCAATTATATGGTAAAGTGGCCAGTTTTGCGGGGTTGTGGATGGCTCCAACCTAAAGAGAGTCACTGAGGTAGGAAGAGACATGTCTAAACTTGGTAATTAGGATGAGAAATATGAATCTGAAGAGTTAAGGAAGAAGCAGCCAATTTTCATCAAAGATACTGGGTAACTGGGCATGAGGTCTGTGGTAGAATACAGGCCAAAAAGTTTACAAAGTATAGAGTCAAGAGACCAATCAGGATATCATTGAAATAATGAAGTCTGGAGGAATAGCACAGCAGAGTAAAGTTGTAGAGGTGGATTTAGGGCCTCCAAGGATATGAGATCAGACAGTCAGTTCAGAATTAAAATTCAGAAACAGTGGCCTGAGGTGAATCAGTATCAGGAAGGAAGGTGAAATTAATAAAAGCACAGATTTTTTTTTACAGAGACCAAGACAATAGCTTTGATCCTTTGATGTTTAAGTGGAGGAAACTGCAGCTCACTCAAGCAGAGAATAAATGTAGAAAAGGTCAGGATTTCATCTAATTGTACAACTTGCTAAGGAATTGTTCCCTCTGAACTTCCTTGGAGGATATATTGCATATGAAACTGTTCCAGTCTATTGTATTACAATCTATTAATTGTACTGTTATTGTCCATTTGCCTTCCTGTGTTATTTCCAGTCTGGCCTCAATCCCTACATTTGTCTTTATCCCACTTTACTTTTCAGCTTCTCAGCTCTTTCTCAAGATTAATTTGATGAATTGCAATGGCTGTAGTGAAAAACAGAATTCAAAGTTTTAGAAGCATAGAGTCCAAATATTTTACAATATGTTGTATATTGGCAGACTGTTATGTTTCCAGTTATGAGAATACTGGATTATCCAAATCTTTGTTATAATCTGTCTTGCTAGACCTAGATACATGGAAGAACCAAGGGTAAGAAAATAAATAGCACAGTTCCATGATTGAATTAAAATAGCAAACAAAATTGTATAAAATTGAACAAAATAAGAATAAGCAGTAATGACCAAATAGGTATTCTGAACAGGCAAGATAAATATTCTAAACTGTTACATTACTTATGCAGCCAAAATGCTAAGACTCAAAATTGGAATGAGATCCACAAATTAAGAAACAACTCTGGTTTAATATTCTATAAACAGCACTTTAAATCGTTAATGCAATCAGGACAGATTCCATACAGATCTGCATGACATTGTAGGTTACCAAATCTCATTAACACTGTCTCCTTTGTGAGGTATTCCAATTCTTCGCTATTGATGATCCAGCCTTGGAAATCTGCTCAAAGCCTTTCTAACTTGGACTTTCAGGCTGAAAGTCTTTAATTTCTTCCGAGACCAAGTTCCCCAGAACTGCTCCATCAAACATTTAGCTTCACTGAGCTGCTGTTGAATCCCTTAATCTTCAGTCTTCCTCAACTGCATCGAGTAGATACACGTGGGCTTTTGTCACTCCATCCTCAGCTGCACTGTATTACCTATAGCTCTCTGAGCATTGTTTTAGCCCTAACCTTTTCACATAACAGGGAGCCACCACTCCCTGGGCCTTCTCCTGAGCTCTAACTGCCTAAGAGCAACATTGTGCTGTCTAGTCACTTCTTCAAATTCAGCAATTGCCCAGCTTCAAGTTGCAACTAATTCCTCTTCCAACGCACATACAATGAAAGTAGAGGACCTTTTGAAACTCCACCCATCTCCATGAAGACAAAGCCTGATCCAAACTATCCATAATCTGCTTCTTATATTAAGTATAGTTCATTTACAATTTGCTACTGGGGGGTTTACCAGCCTTTCAGAATTCACTGAATGCTTTTAACTAACTTTAACTCCCAAAATGAACAATCTCACCAGATTTTCAGTGTAGGAACCGTATCTCCAGCTCAACACGTCCACTTGCTGTTTCTAATCCTATCTTTCAAGTTGTTAACATCTTAAAAGCAATGTGACCTCAACCTTTCTAAGCGCAGTGTGCAGCCATGTGCTTCAGCTGTACTTATTTTAATTTCTTCAGTTAACCTTTAATTCCTAAAACTAATATTTATACTCAAACACACTCAAAACCGCATCCTGGTTCAAACATCAAACAGGTACCTGACCTGCTGTTAGAGTCTGTGACCGTCAGGCCTGAAGATGGTTAGAGAATTGTGTGAGGCCAGATCCAACTGAGTCCCAAGTTGAAGAGCTCAGTGTGAGGTGCATGAAGATCTGGCAGATGGATCTTCCAGAAAGTTTCCATGCCCTGGCTCAGACAGTGGAGGGGTCCATCCAAGCCATGAGTGCTTCCATTGCCCTCTATGTGCCTGGACTTTCCAATGGCAGGATTGCAAATCTCATGAAGAGTGTCTTACTCCTTGGGCTAGCGGGAGGCTACCAATGTACTATATGGAGGAGGAGGTGTAACTATCATCTGCATTTAGAAGCTTCCAATGTGGACAGAGACTCTTCAACTCCTCAAGTTGGTGTGATGATAAAGGAGAGTCCTCCACCTGCCAAAGTCATCCCAGACCATGGAGCGATGAGGTCAGCAGCTTCCCTGTCCTTCTGTTAGCAGAAAAGGGGGAATGCTACACAAAGGCACATCTTAGAAATTTGAGTATGGATGCATTTGGGCTAAAGGGGTTCATAAAATTAGTGATTTTACACCCGTTAAGTCTAATTCAGGTTATGATACAGCTTTAAAAACCAAAAGAACTGCGGGTGTTGTAAATCAGGAACAGGAACAAAGTTGCTGGAGAAGCTCCGCAGGTCTGGCAGCATCTGTGAAGGAGAAAACAGAGTTAACGTTTCGGGTCTGGTGACCCTTCCTCAGAACTGGTATGATACAGTTTTGGTGGTCATCAGCACTACTAGTACATGTCACACACGATGTTGACTGGGGTGAGCCGTGTGTGTGTGTGTGTGTGTGTGTGTGTGTGTGTGTATGCATGTGTGTGTGTGCGCGCGCGCACGCGCACGCATGTGTATGTGTTTGTGTGTGTGTGTGAGGGAGTGTGCGTGTGTGTGTGAGACAGTGTGTGTGCATGTGTGTGTGTGTGGGCGTTTGTGTGTGTGAGGGA
>JAHRHZ010000054.1:4796001-4892147 GCA_024137785.1 Ginglymostoma cirratum
GCCTCTTCGACTTGTCTGCCTCCTCTCCACCTATCCTCTCCTCTATCCATCTTCTATCCGCCTCCCCCTCTCTCCCTATTTATTTCAGAACCCTCTTCCCCTCCCTCATTTCTGATGAAGGGTCTAGGCCCAAATGTCAAGCTTTCCTGCTCCTATGATGCTGCTTGGCCTGTTGTGTTCATCCAGCCCCACACCTTGTTACCTCGGATTCTCCAGCACCTGCAGTACCTTTTATCTCTAAAGTTCTTTTTCTGTTTTCTTTGTTTCTTTCTGCACACCTAGCTGCTAAGATTGACTGACTATTAGCCATTAGTTTTAAACAATTCTCCTAATCACGCTCAGTGGCATCCTGAATTATAATTGGCTTGCCAATGAATAACTAGCATGTAGATTGGTTGGGCAGTGTATGACCAATTTATAGTTGAATCCTTAAGAGTGATGATCGTCTTCCTAATGTCACTTCTGATATACTGTCTGTTTCTCTAAAATATCAATCACTTGGAAACATCAGGTCTGTCTTTGTGAGATCTTTATTCACCAGAGATATAGGGATCACATGGTTTACAATTATTCTTGTGAAATCGTACCAGATCAAACCTTATTACTGGTCTGAAGTGAGCACCATTGCAAGTCATAGCAAAATGTACACCTTTAATACAGCAAAAAGTTCAACATTACAATAACTACAAAACTGTTTACAGAAATTAAGTCCAGTGGGATATAGTGACAAAATTAAGCCAACCTAAAACATGAAGCTGTGTCTTTTAACAAAAGCTTTTTTTAAATTTGAAGCATCTCTATATCTGTTAGCCATAGTTTACATTATCTTGGGCCATAAGAACAAGTTCCTGTTTTCAGGTATTTTGACCTGAAGCAATATGACACTCAACGTGCAGACATGCTCTCAAAGACAAAGGGCCACATGACACCAGTGTGTTTCATTGACCAGAATTGTGTGATATACAATATTAATACCATATTTACTTAAACTTACAGATTATTTATTGAAAATAAACCTAAACCTAGCATGTATTTCCTTAGAGCAAGTAATAGAATCATAGGGGTCAATATTAATACCCTCCCTGAGACATGAAATTAAAAATGATTACAAATTAAAAATCAATTTAATAAAACAGCCAGCATGGCATGTGTGGGCCCCATCTTGGATAGGTGGAAAACTTCATTATAATATTTCAATAAGCCTCATGTGTACATCGAAGCCAACACCCAACATGATGCTCTGCTGTTCTCAACGACCCAAAACCCAATTACAGCTTCTCTGCTGGATTCCCTGCCAGGGGTACCCACATAGAAAGAAATTAAAAGTGTGGAAAGGCTTTTCAAAGCAACTGAAGTTAATACTGTGTGAACTCCTGTCAATACCTTGGCCACTACATTCCAAATGAGGTGACCCTTCATGTTCCCATGTTATATCTCTCAGCAAACTATCCATTTACCCAGGTTTAGGTTTTAGTTTCATTCGCAACTACTTTATCTGGTAATGATCTACATTTTCTGCTCAAGCACTGTGTTACACAGATGACGATAGTTACAGCTCAAAAAGAAGGAATTTTCACAAAGTACCTTAAATACAAATGGTTAATGCTGGAGGATGAGAAATTAGAAGGAAATATTTCAAACCTAAAATCATCACAGAGTCAGTTGAGACTTGTGTCTTGTGAAATGCATTGCATTTGTATGAGAATGATGATCATGGAGGGGTGGAGACACTGATGATCTACCTGGAGAGGCAGAAATTTGAGCAAATTCTTTGAAGGAACAATTGTGACTAATATGTTTCTCCTTCAGATGAAAAGTTAAATCGAAGAACCTGATAACAAAGCCATTTAAACGGGAGGGGTATCAACAAATGTCTCGCCAGAAGTGAGACACTTCAATATAATCAGAGCCAACTGTACAAGAAATAAATACGTGTAATAGAAGTGATAACCCTGACCAGTGCCAATGTGTAAATGCTAATGCTGACAAAGTGAATTATATGCAATGATGCAAATGGTGAATATTTTGAAAGTCGTTTCAGAGTGGTTACTTCTAAACAGACTTGGTAGAAAAGGCTCAGTACACTATACAAGTAGGACAATTGATCATCACCATCTCATCAAAAGGAAAAGGGAGAAATTACAGTTTGGTTTTTAAGGCAATCATAATTTTAGAAATTGAACAACTCTTGTGAACTAAAATTCTTGAGGATTTATGTCTTCACAGTGGTCAGATGAAAATGATTTGAAGAGTTTGTGTGAGAAGAGGAATGCCGTACGGAATATTATCAGGAGTAGGTGATTCAGCTCCTCAAGCTTGTTGTGCCATTCAATAAGGTCATGGCTGTTTCATGGTGATGGCAACTTCACCTGCCTGAGTTTTACACTTCCCTTGGCAATTTAAAATCAGTTTAACTCAACCTTAAAAATATATTCCATGAGCAAGGTCTGTTAGCTGCTCTCTGGCAAAGAAAATTCTATTAAGAATTGCTGGCAGAAAAAAAAAATTCTCCTCACCTCACCTTAAACAAAGCACCCTTTTTTTAAACTGTCCTTCCTTATTTTGAATCCCTCGTAGGGAAGACATCCTTTCAGTTCTTAGCCCTGTCAATCCCCCTCAGTTTCTTAAGTTTCAACAAAACTGCTTCTCATTTTTCTAAACTCCAATGGCCTAAACCCAACCCAATTGCCCAGAGGGCAGTTGGAAGTCAACCTCATTACTTCACCCACATGTAGGTCAAACAAGGGAAGGATGGCAGCTTCCTTGCCTAAAGGACATTAGTGATCCAAATAAGCTTTTACCCCAACAATTAACAATGCTTTCATGGTCATCATTGAACCCCTAATGCCACATTTTTATTAAATTCAAATTCCACCATCTGCCGCAGTGGGTTTTGAACATTACCTGGATCAATAGGTCTAGTGATAGTACCACTAGGCTATTACCTCCCCAGTGTTAGTCCTACTTTCACAGGGAGAAAATGTGAACATTGAGCAATACATTCAGAATATTTAATACAGTGGGACAACAGGACAAGTGAGTCAGGGTTGAGAAGGATAGATGCCTATGTAAAATGATCTACACTAGGAGTTATAAAGATCTGGAATGAGCTGCCGGGTGTACTGGTTGCAGTCTGAGAACCAGGGTGCCTTAAGGAAAAGCCCAACATTGAAACAACCAGGTTTGTATACTAGGATAAAGATGTTAAATGGGGTGAACTGAATTCCTTTCTTCATCCAAATCAATCATGTCATCCTATAATCAAATGGTTATGAGAGACATCAGTAAAGGGGTGAAAACAAAGTCCAGAACGAATGGCAGCCTTATATGGATTGAAAGCATAAGCAGTTTTTGGACTTTAGGGCTCAGTATTAATTTAGACTTTTAACAGGATTCAAGATGTAGAACTAAACTTTTTAATCCCACAGTTTGACAGCAGCTCTGAAGAGGATGGAATTGGAAATTCACAGTGGCATGGAAACAACACATGCAGCTGTACCTTCCAGATTGATGAGGAACAAATGAAACAGCAAGACCAACAGCAGTAACGGGAGTAACACCACCAGCAGCAGAATTCCCTTCAGCTACAAGGTGCTCCCACAGGACAGAAGGAACAGACACAGTTCGAACTCCAAGGAGGCAATACCCCAAATTAGAACCTACAAGCATGTCTGAGTGCCAATACCTCAGGATCCCACGGCAAGTCCTTGCTAACATCTGCAGCCTCCTGGAACAAGACCTCTTTCCCACTGGACCAGGTAAGCGTGTATTGTCAGTGGCCACCGGGGTGTCTATCATTTGAGGGATGCTGCCCAGAAGCACCAGGGCTCTCTTTTATCTCCTAAAGTTGTATACTCTCTTCTACAAAATGAGAAAGTTATGGATGTTAATGGGAAGAACAACATTAGTGGAAGTTGCAAAAACAAAGTTGCTGGAAAAGCTCAGCAGGTCTGGCAGCATCTGTGAAGAAGAAAACAGAGTTAACATTTCGGGTCCGGTTACCCTTCCTCAGAGGAAACATTAACTCTGTTTTCTCCTTCACAGATGCTGCCAGACCTGCTGAGCTTTTCCAGCAACTTTGTTTTTGTTCCTGATTTACAGCATCCACAGTTCTTTGGTTTTTATTAGTGGAGTTTGACAGTGAGAGGACAGTAGGAAAGGAATTGTTTGAATGGAGACACTGGAAGGTACATGAAGAGAGGGAATGACTAGACTTGGTGTGAGCAGTGAGTGCAAGACAATACTAAGAAAATCAAAATGTAAGGATTATTACTTAACAGTGTCTTGCCATCCAGTTGTCAGGGAGTCCTGGGATCCTGTTTTCTCTTGGTGCACTGTCTCCAGGTTGGAAGAGTCTCACCTCTACCTCCTTAACCATGTCCAGAATCAAACTCCACCAGCTTTGTTTACAGACCTCTCTATCCCCTCCCTGGGAAAGATCAAATCACTGCAGCCCCCTCAGATTGTGCGGCAGGACCTTCAGGTAAGAATGAGATATATGTGGAGCAATGTTTCCAAGTCTCTGCCATTCATACAATTGTTCCATCCTCAGAATCCTTGCCCAGTTGTGCCTCACTGATCCATGTGGAGATCCCATTAATTGCAGAATGACTGAATCGTTACAACACAGAAGGAGTTTATTTGACCCATTGTATTTGTGCTGGCTGCCTGAAAAAGGAATTCACTAGTACCTTGCCTATTCCTCTGCCTTCTTCCTGTAGCCCTAAACATATCTTTATTGCATTTCACCAGCCACTTATTTTAAACCTGTGTCATCTTGCTATCAATTCTTCCACGGTGGGAACAGTCGTTTTCCCTATCTATTCTATCGAGAACCACCTCATGATTTTAGATTATTATACCAAACTCCCTCTCAACCCTCTCTTTTAGCCTCAATCTGTCCAATCTATCTAAATAGTAATGTTCCTCATTGCTACAAACATTTTCATGAATCTATTCCGCACATTCTTTAATTAGTAATCCTTCCCTTGTCAGAAGGGAAGGAAAGTATTTAAAAAGTACTTGGATAAGCACTTGAAGTGTTATAGCATTCAATGTTATGAGCCAAGTGCAGGAAAGTGCGACTAGTGCAGGGAGTAGTATATTTTTAGCAGTGCAGATTCAATGGACCAAAGTGTCTCTTCCATACTGCATGGTTCTATGATTCTGAGATGATTCTAGGCGACCTCTCTGATTGGTCAGGTAACATGTGAAGCAGAGCACTGAAACTGTTGCTCAGTTAAAAAAGTTATAGCAATGTCCAATGGAGATTTTATGGGGTTCCAGGCACTCTAATTATCATGTCATGCCTCACAGTCAGTATGTCAGTATACCTTTAAGAGTCACAATAACATGCCCTGTGGGTTTAAAGGTCTCCAATCCCCATCTTACTCCAGGGATCACAAGAAGCATGACATACTATGAGAAGCAAGCTGCTCAATGCTTTCTGTGGTATTCTAATGTTGGCTTATAATAATTAGCAGAAATAAAAGTCTGTCGGATTAAACAAAAACCCAATAGTATGTAGGGAGAGGAGTAGGCTATTAACCCTTTGAGCCTGCTCTGTCATATTGTATGATCAGGGCTGATTATCCAACTCAATACCCTGATGCTTTGTTTTCTCCCCATAGCCCGAAGAACTGTATCTAATTCCTTCTCAGAAACATTCAATATTTTGGCCTCAACTGCTTTCTGTGCCAGAGAATTCCACAGGCTCAGAACTCTCCGGATAAAGAAATTTCTCCTCATTGCAGTCATAAATGGCCTACCCCATATCCTAAGACTATGACCCCTGGTTCTAGACTCCTTGGTCAGTAGGAACATCCTTCCTCTGATTATGCTGCCTAGTCCTGTTCAAACTTTTATAGGTTTCTATGAGATCTTCCCTCTTTGTTCTAAACTCCAATACTATGATTTCAGTGCCTTGTTTCTTATGTTATGAGGATACCATAAACATTATTGCAATTTGTAAAATACCCTGCTAGAGGCAAAATCACATCTGTAATAGTTCTGCCATTTTAGTAGGACTAAGTGTTGACAATTCTCTCAATATAATCATAGAATCTTATATGACCAAAAGAAGGCTATAGTATATTAGGTGGTTCATTGTGAGAGCTATCTCATTAGTCCCAGTTTCCATTCTTTCCCCACTGTTCTAGAAATGTTTGGCCCTTAATCTATCTTTGGTTCTCTTTTGGAACAAAATAATTTTGTATTTTCCTTTTGGGCAGTGGAATTCCACAGTGTATGCAAAAAAAAAATTCTCCTGATGTTTCCTTTGGCTCTTTCTAAATGTGTGTCCATCCTTCCTGATAGTGGAAGCAATTAATGTTATTCACTTTACAAAAACTCCTCATGGTTTTGGATACCTCTGTTAAATCTCTCCTTAATCTTTTCTCTCTTGGTCTCAAATCCCTATGTCTCACTATATAACTGAAGGCTCTTTCCCTCATGTCACTGTAGTAAATCTGCTTTGCTACCTCTCCAAGATCTTGACATCCTTCCTAAATTGTTGTGACCAGAACTTAGTACAAAAGTCCTGCTGAAACCTAAACGGTTATTTATATCGATTCAGCAGAGCTTCCTTTCCTGAGTGATCCACCCTTCTCATTCTCTATTTATAAAGCCAAAGCTCCCAAAGGCTTTGTCACCTTGTCCTCCACCACAAAGGCTTGAGCATTATAAGCCTCCAGGTCTCTCTGTTTCTGCCTGGTTTTAAAGTTGTATAATGTATAATTGTATTACTTCTCCCATTCTTTGACTCAAAAATTAATCAATTTACATTTGTGTATGTAAAATTTTGCCTGCAATCTTCTTCACATTTCAGCGGTATATGTCCTCCTGAAGGCTGTTACAATCCTCCTCACATTGCTGTTTTTCTAAATATTGCTTCATTTGCAAACTTTGAAACATGTTCAGCCTACCTAGATCCCAATCCATCTGGCCAGTGACTTCACAAGCCATATTTTAATATTGAGAAAACGTGCATCAAAACCGTAATACAAATGAAAGTTTGAAAAAGGTATGAGAAAAGATCATCTTATTCCAGGATTGTCAGTATAATGATGGTAAAGTGTATGTGTATTTTCATGGGAAACAAAGGCTGAAGGAGATTCAACAGTTTAGAAAAACTGGGGAATTGAATATTGTTTTGAACATATATCAATTGTACATAATAATTTGTTCATTCTGAGAAATACTGCTTTATCGTACTAAAGGGCAATTAGTGATGAGAAACAATGCTCTTATCCCAAGTAAGAAGTTTTTAAAATTGCATAGGACTTGGAGAGACCTTCACATTCAAATACTAACAGTGGTGACTTGAATCAAATAAATACTTCCATTTTGTATGTGGTACAGATCTTTTATTTTGACAAGACGCATTACTGAAACAACAGACTGGTAAGGTTGATATATGTACACATCCTCCTATGCGAAATAGAATCTCAGTCTAAAAGCCTTCATGGTCTGTGATGGCAGTGACAGAGAATGTGGAGATTTAAAGGGCAAGATTGACAGCCCGGCAGAGAATAAAACCTAAGCTTTTCATGTACCAACACAGTTTTCCTCTGAGGTTGTCAATCAAATTACACCAATAGAAAAATAATGCCCCAAACTCATAATGCTATATTTTGCTAAATGCGTTACCTTGGCAACAACTGGCATACAAAAGAAAAGTTAATATTAGGAATAGCTCATGGCAAAACAAAACCAAGGTAATGAGTAGCCACTTGATGTGAAAGGAAGACATGAATAAAAATCCTAATGTTTTTATAGGGTCTTTCACGAGTTCAGAACATTCCCAGTATTGCACAACTAGCAGAAAAATATTCCCTGTTGGGAAGAACAACAGCAAATTTGCACACAGCAACATTTAATAAACATGTATGAGATAATAATTACACAATTCTTTTTAGTGATGTTGGTTAAGTAGCAGACTAAGAGGACTTTATTGCTTTTCTGCCTTGAGATATTTGCAGCCAGAAAGGGATGTCTTAGGGCTGACATTTATAACTGTAAGGTTTTCATCTTGATTGGCACTTTCTATTTACTTTTGTTGACAGGATGTGAGTATGGTTTGCGTTGGTTGCCCATCCCTAATCATACTTGAGCTGGGCTGGTGAGCTAACTTTGTGAATCACTGCAGTTTATCACTGCAGGTACACTCACAGCACTGCTGGGAAGGGAGTGTCAGGTTTGAGGGTTGCTCGTCCTCTTGAAGTGGCCAATATCTCATCTGGCTTGAAGTTGTTTGTTTAAAGTCTCACGTCAATGTTCAAAGAAAGATAGAGTTACTCTAAACCAACATTCCTTATTCATCTGTTAGCACAGAAAGCTGATTTACTCACCATTCCGCTCATAGTTGTTATTGGGATTAAAATAGCCACCATTTGCCTACATAAGGTAATTCATTGCGTTGAGAAGTCTGATACATTTTGCTACGATAAGGCACTGCAAGCATTATTATAACACAGCTGCTCTAAAATGACATAAACTGTTGACTCACTACAATGCATAAGCCACGACTGCAGTATTTTAGAGAACTGATATCTTAACTGTGCTAAATGTATATAATCAATATAATCTTACTGGCAGCCTCTTGATGAAACATTGAAAATCTCTGCTCTGTCAAACATCATGCTGCATTAGGAGAAAAATGAGAAGCTTTTGTTTAACAGAATTATCCTAATGTCTTCTGTTACAATAGGGACTGAAAGGCTGCACCTTGCAGATAAGCCAGCTGTCACTACTCTCTGAGACCTGCTTTCCATAGAGTTTTGAACTGCACAACCCTGTATTTTTTAAGTAGCTGTTCTGAAATTTCCAAGCTGCAATCTGCCTACCAGAAATCTCAACTTTAAAACCATTTAAACTCCTTTTTATCTTACGATCTGGAACACACTGCTTACAAACATGGGGACAACAAAAGTAGCAGCACTTTGTAAGACAGAATTGGATATCTATTTGAAAAGGAAAATTTTCTGAACTGCAGGGCAGGAGAGTAGTAATAGGGCTAATGGAATAGCTCTTTCAAAGATTCCACAAAGGCACAGTGGGCCAAATGGCCTCCTCTTGCACTCTAGGATTCTATGAAGCCATTGATTCCCACAGAGATATCAATTATTGCAGCTTTCAAACAGTTTCTATCAGCAGCACAGCAAACGTAAGCATAAGTTCCAAATCTCTTTCAACACTGCGTGCTTTCGGTTTTGAGATAAATGGAAGGAAACAAATTTCTGTACTTCTCACCACCAATCTCTCCCTTCAACTTTATGTCTCATAAACAATTACTTCCTTCAATGTAAATTGTAAAACTCCTCAACATGGAAATATAAATTTCTTAATTTTGGAATGGTGGGGTATATATTTTCATGAAGGTTTTCTTTGATCACAACCTACAGAGAAACTGTGAGCACAACCGCGGAGGAATGGGAATTTATCTACTTCCTTTTCTGGTCCTCATATGTGCTTTAATGTGCGCCCGTTTTCACTGGAATGAAAGAGAATCCCATATTCATTAGCCACCCAGAATTCAGAGTCGAGACTCGCTGTTCTACACTTGTCAAGTTCCATTTGATGCAGACCATGAGTCTCACAAAGCCAAAGCTTCACTGCTCGCGATTGTTTGAGGCAGGATTTAGGGAGCCAGCATTATTAGTCAATGTTAGTTTAGCTCACTACATTAGAATTCTCTTGTTTAGGGTCTTGCATCATATATTATTAATGTTGTGTAGTAGACTAGCTCCTTGCCCCGAGTTGGATTTTCATTTCCCGTCAGTCCTAGGACCAGGATAGTGAAATCATTCCATTGCAAGTAAGAAAAGGAAATGCTAATCCCTGTCTTAAAATTGGAGAAACCCTTTACTGAGTTGGAGCAAAGGAATATCAAAACTCATCTGATAGGTTTTTAGATTGGATTTGGCTTGCTGAATGTCTCACAAGAGAAACAAATCAGTGAGGCAGCCTCATGACTGAAACTTCTGCTGGAAAGGCCATCACACTCTTCCATTAGTCTTTGCCTCATACTTTCTCCTATTTCATATCTTCAGTACCTTCTTTCACTTTTCATACATAAGAATTAGGAGCAGAAGTATGCATTCAGACCTTGACCTTTCCCAGCGAATTAATAAGATTATGGCTGATCTATTTGTGTATTGAACTCCACAATCATACCCTATATGTTTTAAATCACTCACCTAACTAGAATTGTTGCGTATTCTCCCTCCAAAATATATTTCATGACACAACGCCACCACCTCACGGACCTGATGAGGTGCTCGTGGCAGTGTCTCAATTTGGTCTCTCAGCAGCTCATGTCGGGTCTTGGCCCTGTCTCTCTGCATATCGTGATGGTCTCCCAGCCCACTCTCTCAGTGGTTTGTAGCAATATCTTTGCATGAGATTGGGTCCTGCCTGGCATGTTCCAGAGGCACCCAGGGGAAAATCAGGGAGATTGTAGTTTCAGCAGTGTGGATGGCATCACGGCCCAATACAGGAAGAGTGAGGCGGTGAGGGATGTCCCTCAGCATTGAAGACAGGTAGGTGAGGTCTTCTAGAGAATGAGATAAGCGCTGAACACTTAATTTATTTCCTTTATTTTTCTAGTTTAAATTAAGAAGAACTTTAATGTTAACTATTATCTTATTTCTTTATTTTTCCACTTATTCTATGAAGGTAATGTTCAATGTTTTAACTCTATTCCTCTTACTACTTTGTACATAAATCTTTTGTACCTAGGTACATTTGTACCTAAGATGGCGCCGTGTGTGGCAATAATACACTTTTCACTGTACTCCTGTACTTCTGTAGTTGAGTACATGTGACAATAAAATCTAAGTCTATGTTAAAACTGCCCAGGACCCTATGCACTTCAATCAAGTCATTTCTCACCCTTTTAAATTCCAGTGGAAACAAGCACAGTTTATCCAACTTTCCTCATAAAACAATGTGCTTATTTCAGGTCTCTAGTAATCATTCTTTGAACCACCACCACCACCACCACCACGACCTCATTTACATTTCCTAGAAAAGGAGACCAAAACTACACACAGTACTCCAGATGTGATCTCTGAAGAGATATAACTGTATAACTGAAGAACACTGTCTATACATTTATGTTCAATTCTTCTTGTAATAAATGATAGTACTCCGTTCTCCTTCTTAATTACTTATTGTACTTGGATATTAACTCTTTATGACTCATGCACCAGAAGACATTGATCCCTCTCCTTCTCAGAATTCTGCAGCGGTCCTCCATGTAAATAATACCCCATCTTTTTATTGTTCCTGCGCAGCAAACTACTTCATATTTTCCCACGTTAAACACAATCTGCCAGATTTCGACCCATTCCACCTATATTGATCTGGAACCTCGGTATTCTTCTTCACCACATATTTTCCTACTGATCTTGGTGAAATCTGCAAATTTGGATACTTTGACTTTGCTACCCATATCCATGTTATTGATATAACATTGTAAAAAAAACCTGAAGGTCCAACACATAGCCCTGAGGAACTTCACTCCACATCTTGCCAATTAGAAAAGACCCATTTATGCATACGCTTTGTTTTCTGGCAGAAAGACAGTCTTCACCATGCATCAATGAGTGTGTTCAGTGCCTGCTGTAGCATGTGGGAACAAGATGAATAAGTGGCAGTGGGTCCTGCTACCACCTTTGTTCCTCATTCTATAATATCCTTATTCTCTCCCTGACCTTCCTGAAAAGTGCTAGTGTGGATGAGCAAGGCCTGGCCTGCTGTGGTTCCTCCAGCTCCACACAGTATTATCTCTGACTCCAGCATCTGCACTTCTTGCTATCTCACTGTCCATTGTTAAGTCTTTTTTTTTTTATCAATTCCTGTTATCTTCAGCCTTATCCAACATGTTTCAGTTCACACTTATCTGGATTGAACTCTATGTACCACTGATCAGTCCATCTGGCCAGCACAATAGTAAAGAGGACAAAAAAATGTGCTGGCCAGCTGGACTGATCAATGGTACTCACTCAACAATTTTTATATCATTTGTGAACCTACTGATCAACCTCCTATGCTCAAGTCTAAATCGTTTATATATACCACAAGCAGCAAAGGCCCCAACACTGATCACTGTCGTTCCCCACTGGACTCTTGCATCACCCTCTCCAACCTGTCACTTGACCAATTCTGGATCTAATTATCCAAATTTCCTTGGACTGCATGGACTCTTACCTTTAATGTCAGTCTCCTGTGAGGTACCTTAAGAAAAGCCTTGTTGAAGTCCAAGTAGACTACATCAAATATATTGTCCTCATTTATAGAGCAGGCCACTTCTTTGAACAATTTAACCATGTTGGTCAGACATGGATCTCCACTAAACAAAACAATGTTGACTGTTCTTGATTAATCCCTGCCTCTCCACGTGCAGATTAATTTATTTTTCTCTATTCATTTGTGGGATGTAGGTGTCACTGGCTGGCCAGCATTTGTTGCCCATCCCGAGTTGCCCTTGAGAAGGTGGTGGTAGGCTGCCTTCTTGAACTGCGGCACTCCTCCTGCTGTAGATTAACCTACAATGCCATGAGGGAGGGAATTCCAGGATTTTGACCCAGCAACAGAGAAGGACTGACGATAAATTTCAAATGCTAAAGATGGTGAGTGACTTGGAGGGGAGATTGGAGATGGTGGTGTTCCCATATGTTGATGCCTCTGTCCTTCTAGATGGTAGTGGTTGTGGGCTTGGAAAGTGCTGTCTGAGGATCTTTGGTGAATGTCTGCAGTGCATCTTGTAGATAGTACACACTGCTGCCACTGAGCACTGGTGGTGGAGGGAGTGAATGCTTGTGGATATAGTGCCAATTAAAGTGGCTGCTTTGTCCTGGATGGTGTCACGCTTCTTGAGTGTTGTTGGGGCTGCACTCATCCAGGCAAGTGGGGAGTATTCCATCATAGTCCTGACTTGTGCCTTGTAGATGGTGGACAGGCTTTGGGGAGTCCAGGAGGTGAGTTACTCGCCGCAGTATTCCCAGCTTCTGGCCTGCTCTTGTAGCCAAATGTGGTGAGTCCAGATTAGTTTCTGGTCAATGGTAACCCCCAGGATGTTGATAGTGGGGTATTCAGTGATGGTAACACCGCTGAATGTCAAGGGGTGGTGGTTAGATTGTCTCTTATTGGTAATGGTCATAGCCTGGGATTTGTGTGGCATGAATGACACGTGCCATTTGTCAGCCCAAGCTTGGATATTGCCCAGATCTTGTTGCATGTGAACATGGACTGCATTAGTTTCTGAGGAGTCACAAATGGTGCTGAATATTGTGCAATCATCGGTCAACATCCCCACTTCTGACCTTATGGTCATTGATGAAGCAACTGAATATGTTTGGGCCTAGGACACTACCCTGAGGAACTCTTGCAGAGAAGCCCTGGAACTGAGATGATTGACCACCAACAGCCGTGACCATCTTCCTATGTGTCAGGTATGATTCCAACCACCGGAGAGTTTGCCCCCTGATACCCATTGATTCCAGTTTTGCTAGGGCTCCTTGATGCCACACTTGGTCGAATGCATCCTTAATGTCAAGGGCTGTCACTCTCATCTCACCTCTGGAATTCAGCTCTTTTGTCCATGTTTGAACCAAGGCTGTAATGAGATCAGGAGCTGAGTGGCCCTGGCAGAACTCAAACTGGGCATCACTGAGCAGGTCATTGCTGAGCAGGTGCTGCTTGACAGCACTGATGATGACACCTTCCATCACTTTACTATAATTGAGAGGAGACTGATGGGGCAGTAATTGGCTGGGTTAGGTTTGTCCTGCTTTTTGTGTACAGGAAATACTTGGACAATTTTCCACATTGTCGGTAGAAGCTAGTGTTGTAACTGTACTGGAACAGCTTGGCTAGGGGAGCTGCAAGTTCTGGAGCACAAGTCTTCAGTGCTATTGCCGGAATGTTGCCAGGTCCTGTAGCCATTGCGGTATCCAATGTCTCCAACTGTCTCTTGATGTCACATGGAGTAAGTTGAATTGGCTGAAGACTGGTATCTGTAATGCTGGGAACCACTGGAGCAGGCCGAGATGGATCATCCACTCAGCACTTCTAGCTAAAGATTGCTGTGACTGCTTCAGCCTTACCTTTCATACTGATGTCCTGGGCTCTTCCATCATTGAGGATGAGAATGTTTGTGGAGCCTCCTCCTCTAGTGAGTTGTTTAATTGTCTACCACGATTCACAACTGGATGTGGCAGGACCGCAGAGCTTAGATCTGATCCGTTGGTTGTGGGATCACTTAGCTCTGTCTATCACTTGCTGCTTTCGTCGTTTGGAGCTCAAGTAGTCCTGTTTGGTGGCTTCACCAGGTTGATACCTCATCTTCAGGTAAGCCTGGTGCTGCTCCTGGCATACCCTCCTGCACTCTTCATTGAACCAGGTTTGATCCCCTGGTTTGATGGTAGTGGTTGAGTGGGGGATATGCAGGGCCATGAGGCTACAGATTGTATTGGAGTACAATTTTGATGCTGTTGATGGCCAACAGTACCTCATGGATGCCCAGCCTTGAGTTGCTAGGTCTGTGCGAAGTCTGTCCCATTTAGCATGGTGATAGTGCCACACAACATGATAGGGATTGTTCTCAATGTGAAGGTGGGACTTTGTCTCCACAAGGACTGTGCAATGGCCACCCTTACCGATACTGTCATGGACAGACGCATCTGCAGCTGGCAGATTGGTAAGGATGAGGTCAAGTATGTTTTTCTCTCTAGTTGGTTCCCTCACCACCTGCCACAGACCCAGCCTAGTAGCTTAGCATTTTAGGACCCAACCAGCTGAATCAGTAGTACTGCTGGTGAACCACTCTTGGTGGTGGACATTTAAATTCCCCACCCAGGGTACTTTTGTGTCCTTGCCATCCTCAGTGCTTCCTTCAAGTGTTGTTCAATATTGAGGAATACTGATTCATCAGCTGAGGGAGGACGGTATGTGGTAATCAGCAGGAGGTTTCCTTTGCCAACGTTTACCTTGAAGCCATGAGACTTCATGGGATCCAGAGTCAATGTTGGGCAATCCTAGAGCAACTCCCTCCAGCCTGTATACCACTATGCCGCCCCCTCTGCTTGGTCTTTCCTGTTGGTGGGACAGGACATATTCAAGGATGTTGATGGTGGTGTCTGGGACGCTGTCTGTAAGGTATGATTCTGTGATTTTGACTATGTCAGGCTGTTGCTTGACTATTCTGTGAGACAGCTCTCCCAATTTTGGCATTAACCCTCACATGTTAGTGAGGAGGACTTTGCAGCTTTGACAGGGCTGTTTCTGCCATTGTCTTTTTCAGTGCCTAGGTCAATGCCAGGTGGTTCTGTCCCTCAGAATTGCTTCTAATAGTTTCTCCACCACTGAAGTTATACTGACTGACCTGTCATTTATCCCTTGCTCTCTTCTTGAATAATGGTACCACATTGGCTGTCTTCCAGTCCTTTGGAAGCTCTCCTGTAGCCAGGGAGGAATCGAAAATTATTGCCAGTGCCCGTTATTTCCTCCCTTGCTTCACTCAACAGCCTGGAATACATTTCATCCAGGCTTGCAGATTTATCTACTTTTAAGCCTGCCAGACTACTCAGAATTTCCTCTCTTTATGATCATTTGTTTAATTTTGTCACAGTCCTTCTCTCTGATTTCTATACCTATATCGTCTCAATCACTAGTGAACACCAGGAGTTCATTTGCAACCTGAGCTGCTTTGTCTGGCTCCATGTACAAATTACTACAGTGGTCCTTAATGGGCCCCACTCTTTCCTGAGTTGGTCTTTCACTCGTCCTGTGACTACATAGGTTCCTCTCCTCACCAGGTCTCCACTCAGCCCATCCACATGATCCTGTACCTGACCACCATTACCCCTTTAGCATGTGAAGTGACAATCCTACTGTGGTCATACACATCGTTGCACAAATTCTCTCCTTTGAAACCAGGTTTTCCCAACCTTGACAAACAGCTATATCCTTCCCATATTTTAGTGCTGCCCCAATTCAAAACTGTCATCCCCCTTCCCTCAAATCTACACCTTTTAACCCTGAAGCAAAGTTTCCTCGAGTTTCCTTCTCATGGCAGCAGACCCTTCTCCTTCATCCTCCCCCTGAAATCCCCCTTTCCCTTTAGTTTCTGTGGAAGGACCTGACAGACTGACTGTGGCCCACCGCCTTGAGTGACCTAAATGGGCAACATGGAAGGGAAGTGACTGGACCCTGACTGATGACTGAACATGTCCCCTATGGGGCTAGCGCTATACCCCCAGGACTGGCCACTATGAAGCCACAGTACTAGTCATGAACCATTCCCCACACCACAGAAGCAAGGACCCTCTGACTGGGAACAGACTGTAGCCAATCCTTACGTTTGAAAGGTTACCCTTGAGGCACTATGCTGGGACCACCGACAGATGGGTGCCTCCATGGTCTTCAGTGAGAACTACTCGCCTAAGGCATTGAGAATGGCTGCCTGTTTGCTGCCATGCAGTGTGTTTGCCACATAAACTGCAGGTGAGAGATAAAAGTAGCACACTGCCGTGAAACCCCTTTGACTGAGGAATAGAAATGCAGCCAGACAAAGTAAGCTCCCGATGGGTGACACCATCGACTGGCATGACAAGGTAGCACAAGGAGCGGATACTGTGAACATCCGGGTGAACAAGCGACTGGAGAGCCAGTGAGCAGCCCTGGGATGTAGGCTTGGTCCATTCTGTGTGCTGGCTGCCTGGCCCTGTGTGCAAACTGTCCTTGCAGCAGCCTTTTAATGTGAGTTGTTCCTGTGCCTTGAAATGCAGATCCTAAGCAGCTGCAAGTGGATCAAGAGGTGCCATGATTGTCATGACAGGTTGGCAAATGTCAGATGCCATGGATGAGTGGTGTCTGCAACTGGTGCCCGTAGATCATGCCCTGAGACCATAAATAAGATGTTTAATAAACTATAATCCCCCTCAATGGGCAATTAGCTGCAGCCTCGTGAGAAACTCAACTCACTGCTCGGTAAATGTATCAAAGATGCAGTGAGATGCTCCCAATGTTGGCGTAGGCCTCACTGGACTTATTCTGCCACAAATCTCCCATAGTCCATATCAGTCAAACCCCTACAAGATACCCCCCAATATTTCAAATCAGGATATTCCATATTCAGGGCTACTAGAAGATTCTACACGTTGAAATATATTAGTAGTATGCCCTGAACTATGTGTGATAGGGTGGTTTAGAACATAGAACAATACAGCACAGTACAGGCCCTTCAGCCCACAATGTTGTGCTGACCTATTATCCTACTCTAAGATCAAACTACCCTGCATACCCTACATTTTACTATCATCCATGTACCTATTCAAGAGTCGCTTGAATGTCCCTAATGTATCTGACTCCACTACCACTGCCAGCAGCACATTCCATGCCCACACCACTCTCTGTGTAAAGAACCTACCTCTGACATCTCCCCTATACCTTCCTCTAATCACCTTAAAATTATGCCCCCTTTTGATAGTCATTTTCATCCTGGGAAATTCTCTGGCTATCCACCCTCATCATCTAGTACACCTCTATCAGGTCACCTCTCATCCTTTTTCAATCCAATGAAAAAAGCCCTAGCTCCCTCAACCTTTCCTCATAAGACCTGCCCTCTAGTCCAGGCAGCATCCTGGTAAATCTCCTCTGCACCCTCTCTAAAACTTCCACATTCTTCCTACAAAGAGGCGACCAGAACTGAACACAATATTTCAAGTCGAGAACTGAACACAGTATTCCAAGTTTAGAATTAACATTTCTACTATCCCTCTTCATTGTGCATTTTTATTTATATTAATAGGTTTTGTGGGATTTAAGGGGTGTCAGCCATTTAATGAGACCTAATTCAAATTGCTGATTATGATAATTACCCTTCGAGTCTGTTCAAGTGAATCTGCAATGTACTCCATTCTATCCTTCCTGAGGCGCAGTGCCCAGAAATGACCATAGTTCATCCAGGTGAACCATAATTCTCCAATTCTTTAACAGAATTGTGAAAGTGAGGGTCGATCTTTGGGAATATTTTTGGCTTTGGTTCCTGGAATAATCTTGCATACAATAAATTGTGGAAAAATACTTCACCACATGAAGGAGACAGTACTATAGATTTCATTTTTATTGTATAGCAAATTATGTGGAACAATCCATCTTCCGAACCTACACTGGCCCTAAACCCCACCTCTTCCTCTGTTACATTGATGACTGTATCGGCGCCGCCCCATGTTCCTATGAGGAGCTCGAACAGTTCATCCACTTCACCAACACCTTCCACCCCAACCTTAAGTTCACCTGGACCATCTCTAACACCTCTCTCACCTTCCTGGACATCTCTGTCTCCATCTCGGGCAACCACCTAGAAACCAATATCCATTTCAAGCCCACTGACTCCCACAGCTACCTGGAATACACCTCCTCCCACCCACCCTCCTGCAAGAATGCCATCTCCTATTCCCAATTCCTTCGCCTTCGCTGCATCTGCTCCCAGGATGAGGCATTCCACTCCTGTACATCTCAGATGTCCTCGTTTTTCAAGGACTGTTACTTCCCTTCCGCAGTGGTCAAGAACGCCCTTGACTGTGTCTCCCGCATTTCCCGCAACTCATCCCTCATACCCGTCTCTGTAATAACAACCAAAATAGAATCTCTCTTGTCCTCACGTACTACCCCACCAACCTCCGGGTCCAACACATCATCCTCCGACACTTCCGCTTTCTGCAATCCGACCCACCACCAAAGACATTTTTCCTTCCCCACCCTTGTCTGCTTTCCGGAGGGACCACTCTCTCCGGGACTCCCTTGTCTGCTCCACACTCCCCTCCAGCCCCACCACACCCGGCACTTTTCCCTGCAACTGCAGGAAGTGCTACACCTGCCCCCACACCTCCTCCCTCACCGCCATCCCAGGCCCCAAGAAGACTTTCCACATCAAGCAGATGTTCACCTGCACATCTGCTAATGTGGTATACAGCATCCACTGTACCCGTTGTGACCTCCTCTACATCGGGGAAACCTAGCAGAGGCTTGGGGACCACTTTGCAGAACACCTACGCTCGGTTTGCAATGAACAACTGCACCTCCCAGTCGTGAACCATTTCAACTCCTCCTCCCATTCCTTAGACGACATGTCCATCCTTGGACTCCTGCAGTGCCACAACGATGCCACCCAAAGGTTGCAGGAAGAGCAACTCATATTCCGCTTGGGAACCCTGCAGCCCAAAGGTATCAATGTGGATTTCACAAGCTTCAAAATCTCCCCTCCCCCTACCGCATCCCAAAACCAGCCCAGCTCATCCCTGCCTCCCCAACCTGTTCTTCCTCTCACCTATCCCCTCCTCCCACCTCAAGCCGCACCCCCATTTCCGACGTACTAACCTCATCTCGCCCCCTTGACCTGTCCGTCCTCCCTGGACTGACCTATCTCCTCCCTACCTCCCCACCTACACTCACCTGGCTCTATCCCCGCCTCTTTGACTTGTCTGTCTCCTCTCCACCTATCTTCTCCTCTATCCATCTTCTATCCGCCTCCCCCCTCTCCCTATATTTTTCAGAACCCCCTTCCCCTCCCCCCATTTCTGACGAAGGGTCCAGGCCCGAAACGTCAGCCTTCCTGCTCCTATGATGCTGCTTGGCCTGCTGTGTTCATCCAGCTCTACACCTTATCTCTTAGTCAATTCCACAATGTGTTAGATTTTCTGATGCCCCGAGTGTACATTGAAGTGATCATAGTGGAACTTTTTCATGTTCATGTTCTGGATGTGAGCATTGCTGGCTGGGCCTTTGATTGTTGCCTGTTCCTAATTTCCTTGGAGAATGTGGTGGTGAGCTATCTTCATGAACCACTGCAGTCCATGTGGTGTAGGTACACCAACAATGCTGTTAGGGAGGGAGTTATAGGATTTCGACTGAGTGACAGTGCAGAAATGGTGATGTATTACCAAGTCAGGATGGTGAATGGCTTGGAAAGGAACTTGCATTTATTTGTGGTCCCACGTATATCTGCTGCCTTTGTCCTTCTAGATGGTAGAAGTCATGGGTTTTGAAATTGCTGTCTGTGGAGTCTTAATGAGTTGTTGGACACCGTTCTGGTCATACTGCTGTAGGAAGGTTATTATTAAATTGGAGAGGGTTCAGAAAAGATTTACAAGGCTATTACCAGGATTGGAGGGTTTGAGTTATGAGGAGAGGCTGAATAGGCTAGGATTTTTTTCCCACTGGAACATAGGAGCTTGAGGAGTGACCATTATAGAATTATGAGAAGCAAAGGTCTTTTTCCCTAGGGGAGGAGATTTCAAAACTGGAGGACATACTTTTGAGGTGATTTAAAAGGGACATGAGGGGTGACTTTTCACAAAGAGGGTGGTTCTTACATGGAATCAACTGTCAGAGGAAGTGGCAGATGCGAGGACAGTTACAATATTCGCATAGGTACTTGAATAGGAAAGGTTTAAAGAGATATGGACTAAATGCAGGCAAGCAGGATTAATTTGGAAAACTTGGTTGGTGTGGATGAGTTGGACCGAAGTGTCTGTTCTGTCCTATATACCTCGATAAATTGCAGTTGAAAAAAATGTCTGATAATGCTCCTGTTTGATTAATGTGAACTAAAAGGAAACATTGAAAAGGTGTTGGCAGATATAACTTCGTTATCACAGGAATTGTGCAAACGGTCTGTCATATTGTCCTCCGGGTATTGAGCTACAGTGCTACCACCAATCTACCAATTTTTCCTGAAACTAATTTTAACAGGTTAAGGAGGCCCTGATTGGGCCAGTTCTCCTTTCCAGATATTTTCCAAATTAAAGATGTTCAGAAATGTTATTACATACCCGAGGAGCAGGTAGAAACTTGAACCCAGATCTTCTGACTCAAAGGTAGGGACACTGCCATTGAACCATAAATTCTCCGATCTATGCTAAGTCTGAGTGCCTATCTAATGATCAGTGTTGGAGAATAGACCACTGGTTAGTCTGAACAAGAAGATGCCTTTGTCTTACATCATAACAAGTAGTTTATTGCATGATTACTTAAGGTTTAAGCTGCATTGACCAGTCAGATATTATTACTTAAGACAATCAAGAACCAAAAATGACACTTCTGACCCAATCAGGATCTTGTGTAAGACTACCTGACTCTCCACCCTAAGTCTTTGTGACATTATCAGATTGGGTGGAGCATAATGCAACTTCAGCATTAACTCTTTCAGAACCAATACCTCACACAACAATGTTCACCTTATTTGTTTGGGTTTATTATCCCCACAATCTACATGGGGTGATTACGAAGTTACCTCCCCAATCACCTTTCCAAATATTTTCTTTTAGTTCAAATTAATCAAATAGGAACATAACCATGCATTTTTTCAACTGCCACTTATGCATTTATATAGAGCTGACAGGCTCATGCGTCAGAAAGCTCTTCACTGACTGTTTAAATGGACCTCTCTATTTTCAGACTAATTGAAGCATCGAAGACTCATATTTAATAAAACCAGTGCCTTTATAAAGGTTAGAAAGGTAATTCTTTGCACTGGCTGAGCGTAAAATAGGTTAATAGGTAATTGCCTGCAGTAGGTGTTTGATTAATGTAAACTAATTCTCCTATTAGCATTGTTAAATCAAATCAGTTTCAGTTCGGAGTCTCCGAGCCTCCTTGTCACTCTCTTACAAATTTAAGTGGGAATGTTTTAATGTAGGAATCCAATTAGGTCCCTAAACATCTCATATCTGTTTCCCCATTCAACTGGTTCAAGACTGATCTGTAATTCAACTCTATGTACACTACCTTCTTCCAAAATACTTCTGCTGTCCAGTATTTAGAAACAGCTTTTTTTTAATGTGATGTAATTGGAAGGTTAGCCTGCATATCTAGGGAGACAGACTGTCCTAATATTCTGGAATCTTCTGCAAGTTTGTAAGGTGATTAAGATTAGTATCACCTTTTGAAATTTTTAATAATTTTGGTAATAGTTGTATTAACAGGTCTCCGCTGGATTTTACATTTTCTCTTCCAGACAAAATTTAATCAATTGTGACATAATTGAGGAAACATTTTAAAATGCTCATTCTGAAACCAATGTATTATTAAAGTTATAGAACAGGTACTAACTGAAGATTTTCACTCGCTCAGAGTCATGGTAAAATTTAGTCTACTGCCTATGATTATGATCTGAATATCAACCAAACGTCAATACTAGCACCAGAACTCAAGTTGATAATATTGAACAAATGAACAAATGAAACAGTACAGCACAGGAACGGGCCCTTTGGCTCTCCAAGCCTGTGCTAACCATGATGCCCTAATTAATCTAAAAACAAACCTGCTATTTATTGATCCGTGATAAAACGTTGTGGAGCTGGATGAACACATTTGGCCGAGCAGCATCAGAGGAGCAGGAAAGTTGAAGTTTCAGGTCGAGACCCTTCCTGCTCCTTTGATGCTGCTCGGCCTGCTGTGTTCATCCAGTTCCACAACGTTTTATCTCAGATTCTCCAGCATCGGCAGTTCCTACTATCTCTGTAACTATTTATTGATCCGTGCTTATTTTCGCCTATTTTCAAGAGTTGTAAAATAATGCTTAGATTTCCCATACCAATGAGTTCCTATAACTAATATTCAAATACCTTCTAGAAGTGTTTCACAATTTTGTGCAAATTTGTTTTGGGAGATATTTCTACTTGAGTTACTCTACGTTTTTTGTGTCATTTCAAAGCCAAAACTATTGTGAATCTTTAGAAACTGGATATTGTCCGGTAGGAGCTAAAGAAATCGCACAGTGAAACATGTAACAACTAGTGCTCAAATATATAAGTGAATCTGATATAGCATGAAAACTTTGACCTGTGAAACTGTGTCAGTTCGAAGATTTGCTTCCTTACAAAATAAAGCATGGGAAATTAAATTCAGTAAAATTAACATCTGGTTGAACGTCTGGTGGAGGGTGGTATTTTCCAAGCGTATGGATGAGCAATCTCATCAACTGGCATTTGGCCAATGATGTAATTTTCTGACATTAAAGCAAAGAAAGATTGGTATTTCTCTCGTCCTTTTCATGACTGCATGTCCCATAGCACTTGATAGCCAATGATGTGTTTCTGGTAACATAGTGACTATTGTAAATTCGGACGTATACGAGTAGTTCCCACAAACACCAATGTGACAATAACCTAGATAAGCTGTTTTTTTATTGAGGCTAGCTGAGGAATAAATATTGGCTAGGACATTGGAGAAAATACCCCTGCTTTTCTCAAAGGGCTGAATTATACAAAGTACCAGATTTCCTGTCTCTCAGGTAAAGGTTACTGGGGTAGGAGCACAGGCTTCCCTGCATCCATTTAACTACCAGTTAGCGCAGGCATACTCCTGGGTGGTTTGGGTGGTGTGTAGGGCCAGGCGCTGAAATACGTGAGTGGTCTAATTTTTTCTAGTGCTCCGGGTGAAGTGCTTGAGACATTTCCATGCATACTTTATATAAATGCAAGCAGCTGTTGAATGTCTAATCAATAGACTCCTCCCCAGCAAAGTTCAAAAAGTTTCCACTGCAGATGGATTTTTGACGCTGCAAGAACCATAGGAACAGAGAGGACTCTTCATCCAGATCTAAAAGTCTCCTCCATATATCCCGTTGCAACATCTGAGTGATTACAGTGAGGTGATCTTCCTATGGCTTGGTGGAAAATGGCCAGCCTCTCAAACTGAGCTAGTGTGGATGGCCGTGGCAGTTGTTTGTCAGCATCACCAAAGTGTTTTGTCCAATCGGCTTCAGGAGAGTGGGAAAGGTGACTGGCAGAACATTTTTAAATACTAAGCCCTTGCATTCTGATTTTCTCCGCATTCTCGTGTACAAACACTTCTCCACACAGCATACTTTTTCATTCTTCTCTCTCTGTGTATCCTGACCAGAACAGTCAACACTCACTGTCACTTCCCCCTTCTCACTCACTCTTCACAATGTTGCCCTTCCCTCCTATCCACATGTCATTTTTAACACTCTCTGCGTGCAAGGAATAGGAGTTACACAACTTCAGGGTGAGGGCAAGTGGCCTTGTTGGGGCAGGTGGTAGGGCTGACACCGCTGATGATGTTGGGACGTGAGTGATGACCACTGAAAAGGCATGACCACCTGGCTCACTGGGAAAGAGATTTTGTTCTTGGAGGCTGCAGGCATTAGCAGCATCCTTCCATGGAATCCTACACTTCCTGAGGCATTGATGCTCAGACATGTCCAGACGGTCAACCCTATGTCACAGACCTTGTGTTGGGTGTCTCACCTACTTCAAGTTGGATTTTGATGGGCAAAACTCCAACCCCTACATTGTGGAGGGCATGAAGCTGAGCAGAAGGCAGCCAGAGTTGCTCCTGGTGCTTTTGGCATTGGTGTTCCTTCTATTGTTCCTCATCAAAGGTCAAAGTGAGAGCTGCAGAAGCTGTTTCCTAGAATTGGTGAAACCTGACAGTGAGGAAATGCAGCTGGTGGTGAGCAAAATGCAGGATGGGTGACCTCTCTGGCATGTGGTCAGTACCAGCCTCTCAGCGGGACATGACCGGAGCACCTCTGCCTGTACCTGCTTGGCCTTGGTGAGTTGCTCACAGCCAGGGAAATAGGTTTGCAAGTGTTTAAAGGCAGAATGCAGAGTTCAAGAGACACTTAGTTTCCTGTTCGTATAATCAATTAGCATCACAGCAGTTGTGCACGTGTTCTCTAGTTGCATTCAAATTCATCAAAAGTGACTCCTGCAAATGGACAGCATGATCCCAGTATAGAGAGAAATGGTGCAGTAGTGGTATTGTCTCTGGACTAATAATTGAGGTGGCCATGGATGGGAAGTGAATATCCATGGTATTCAGTTCTTAGGAACTACAGACAAAAAGGAAAAGGAGCTGGGGTAGCATTGCTGATTGAAAAGGAAATTAGCGTAACAGTAAAGAAGGATATTAGCTCCAGTGAAACGAAATCTGTATGGATGCACTAAGAGGCACAAAATGTTAGTGGAGGTTGTATATAGAGGCCCAAACTGTAAGGGCAATATTGGGGAAGGGATTCAATAGGAAATTAATTAATGTAAGCAAGAAAAGGTACAGCTGTACTATGGGCAACTTTCATCCGCATATCAATTGGGTATATTGAATTAATAACAACACTGTAGAGGATGAATTCTGGAAGTATGTATGAGATGGCTTTCTGGAACAAGATATTAAGGAACCAACCATAGAAAAGGTTATCCAAGGCTGGCTATTGCATAATGAGAAAGGAATAATCGGCATTCTATCTATGCGAGACACCTTTGGGAATTGTAACTACAGTACAACAAAATTCTTCATCGGGATAGACAGTGATCTAGCTGATTCTGAGACAAGACCCTGAATCTAAGTAAAGGAAACTACAGCAATTTGAGACATGAACTGGCTATGGTAAATTAGGGAACATTACTTAATGGATGATGGTGGATAGGCAACGGCAAACATTTAAAGTGTACACCGAGAAACTGCTACAATTGAAGGGCTTGTCATATGAGAAGCAGCTGATGATTCTGAGTCTGTTTTCAATGTGGTTTCAAAGGATGAGGAGGGGGTTTGATTAACGTTTATCGAACAATGAGAGGCCTGGATACAGTGGATGTGGAGAAGATGTTTACACTAGGAGGAGAGACTAGGACCCAAGGGTACAGCCTCAAAGTGAAGGGATGACACTTTAGGACTCAAATAAGGAGGAATTTCTTCACCTGGATGGTGGTTTATCTGTGGAATTCACTGCCACAGAGGGCTGTGGAGACCAATTCATTGAGTGTATTTGTAGAGTTGTAGAGTCATAGAGATATACAGCACTGAAATAAACCCTTTGGTCCAACTCATCCATGCTGACCAGACATCCTATATAAATCTAGTCCCATTTGCCGGCATTTGGTCTATATATCTCTAAACCCCTCCTATTCATATACCGATCCAGGTGCCGTTTAAATGTTGTAATTTTACTCTCCTCTACCATTTCCTCTGGCAGCTCATTCTATACATGCACAACACTCTGTGTGAAATCATTGCCCCTTAGGTCCGTTTTATATCTTTCCCTTCTCACCTTAAACCTATGCCCTCTAGTTTTGGACTCCCTCACCGTGGGGAAAAAAACCTTCGCTATTCACCCTATCCATGATCCTCATGAATTTTTTAAACATCTTTAAGGTCAAAATTCAGCATCTGATGTTCCAGGGAAAATAGCCCCAGCCTATTAAGCCTCTGACTATTGCTCAAACCCACCAACCCTGGCAACATCCTTGTAAATCTTTTCTTTGAATGATCATCATCATAGAATCCCTACAATGTGGAAACAGGCCCTTCAGCCCAACAAGTCCACACTGACCCTCAGAGCATCCCACCCAGAGCCATCGCCCTATACCCCGACCTAAGTTGGATCAGTTTGGGGTTGGAGAAGTAGTTGGGTATTTGAGGGAGTCAGGGGTCTTTATGAGTAATTAAGTGGTCTGTGCTGGAGTTACCCTGGAGCTAAACTAAGTTTTACTGTCTAATATTTCAAGGTATCCAGGTAACTATCCAGGTAAATAGTGCAGAACTGTCAAGAGTCTCTAACTGTAAGTCAGAGTTGAAGGTTTTTTGTAGAGAGTGCCAGGAAGTAGGGGAATTGTTCATTGGAGGTTTAGTAGCTTGTTGGGACTTCCGCAGTGCATCAATGTGTACATTAAGCCTGTGACAAATAAGTAATTCGAAGCTTGTGATCAGACTTAGGAGACTGAGATAGCAGTGTGCTGCTCCCTCCCCTCTCTCATCATTCAAAGCTCCAAGCTTTCAATCCATTTGAAGCAGCAGTCTACTTGTATTTCTTCCAATTTTGTACTTGCTGCTGACAATTCACTGGGGAGTAGACTGAGTGACTACTTTGCAAAATACCTCAATCGTTTGCAAGCAAGCCTACACATTTCCAGTTCATGTTTTCACAAACACATTCTGTTCTTGACACACTGCAGCGTTATAGAAAAGCTCAATGCAAGCTCAAGGAACTGCACTTCATTTTCCATTTAGGCACTTTACAATCTTCTGAACACAACCATGAGTTCGACAACTTCAGCCCATGAGCTCTGCCCCCATGTTGATTCTGTTTTCTGCCCTGTTCTGGAATTGTTTTTCATGTTCTCACTTTTGGACAGAGCTATTCATTACTTTGCCATTTGCACTCACTCTGGCCAAATGCTTTGTTTTTACTCCAAGGTTTATCAATCCCTTTGTCTTTCATTTCATGATGTCTTTGTCATTTATTCTCGCGAGCTATGTTTGCCTTTCTCTTTTCTTCTGCCTCAACTCCTTTCCCCTTTCTAATAGCGCAAAACCTATCATATTTGTAGAAATGTTTCGCATGGGTGATTCCAAGGATGAAGAACTTTTGCTATGAAGATAGATTGGAGAAGTTGATGCCAGTTGAAGTCGGTGGAGTGGTGGATAGTGTGGAAGAATGTTGCAGGTTGCAGGGAGACTTGGATAAACTGCAGAATTGGGCTGAAAGGTGGCAAATGGAGTTCAATGCAGTTAAATGTGAGGTGATGCACTTTGGGAAGAATAATAGGAAGGCAGAATACTGGGTCAATGGAAAGATTCTTGGTAGTGTGGATGTGCAGAGGGATCTTGGTGTCCAGGTACATAGATCCCTGAAAGTTGCCACCCAGGTTGATAGTGCTGTTAAGAAGGCATACGGTGTGTTAGGTTTCATTGGTAGAGGGATTGAGTTCCGGAGCCGTGATGTCATGCTGCAACTGTACAAAACGCTAGTGCGGCCTCACTTGGAATATTGCGTACAGTCTGGTCGCCCCATTACAGGAAGGATGTGGAAGCATTGGAAAAGGTGCAGAGGAGATTTACCAGTATGTTGCCTGGTCTGGAGCGAAGGTCTTATGAGGAAAGACTGAGGGACTTGGGTCTGTTCTCTTTGGAGAGAAGAAGGCTAAGAGGGGATTTAATAGAGACCTACAAAATGATCAGAGGATTAGATAGGGTGGACAGTGAGAGTCTTTTTCCTAGGATGATGACGTCGGCTTGTACAAGGGGGCATAGCTGCAAATTGAAGGGTGATAGATCTAAGACAGATGTCAGAGGCAGGTTCTTTACTCAGAGAGTGGTAAGGGCGTGGAATGCCCTGCCTGCCAATGTAGTTAACTCAGCCACGTTAGGGGCATTTAAACAGTCCTTAGATAAGCATATGGATGATGATGGGATAGTGTAGGGGGATGGGCTTAGATTAGTTCACAGGTCGGCGCAAGATCGAGGGCCGAAGGGCCTGTTCTGCACTGTATTGTTCTATTTCATTGGAGAAAAGAAGATTGAGAGGAGATTTGACAGAGGCATTTAAAGCTATGATCAATTTGGAGAGTTTAGATAGGCAGAAATTGTTCCCGTTCATGAGATGCTTCAGATCTTGAATAATTGGCAAACGAAGTAAAAGCAATAGGAGAAAATAAAAACAAAAATTGCTGGAGAAACTCAGCAGGTCTGGCAGTACCTGTGAAAAGGGTGACAGGAGTCTAAATGTTAAGTTATCTTCCCACAGATGTTGCCTAACATGTTAAGTTTCTCCAAAAATTTCTGTTTTTCTTTCAGATTTCTAGCATCCACAGTTCTTTGTTTTACAGTATGGGAAAATCCTTTCCAGTGTTTAAGTCTGGACTGCACTGGCTGAAAGTGTGATGCGGACAGGTTTGATTGGAGCATTCAAAACTAAATTAAATGTTTATCTCGAAAGAAAGACTGAGCACATTTATGGGAAAAAGCCTGGAGAGTGGCAGAAAGTGAACAGCTCATTTGGAGAGCCAATGCCGACATGATGGGCCAACTCAGACATGATGGGCCAATGCAGACATGATGGGCCACTGCAGATAATATGGGCCAAATGGCATTCTTCTCCACTGTCAGAGTCCTGTGATTACCACACTACCCATTCACTCATTCATCCACTCCCTAATTCACTAACAGAGATGAAAACTACACACAGCATTCTAGATATAGTTTTAACAATTCCCTGTATAATTGTTTCAAAGTTTCTTTATCCCTATCCCGTAATCCCTTTACAATTAAAGACCATCTTGCCATTTGCCTTCTAATCACTTTCTATACCTCACACAAACATTTTGTATTTCCTGAATGAGCTCATTAAAATTCATCTGAATATCAACATTTATAAGCTTAAAATATATTTTTCTTTTCAAGTCTTAAAACTAAACTGAATAACTTCTCGTGTCCCCATATTATAGTCCATCTGCCATTTCTTTGTAGGTTCTCTGTCTCATTTCCCCAGCTTACCACCACCTAATGATGTATCATAGCAAACATAGACGCACGATTCTCTGTATCTTCATTGAATGTATTTATATTGATTGTGTGAATGGCTGAGATGTTAGGTATAAATGAAGTAGGAGTGGAAGGAAAAGTGATGATGAAGAAAAGAAATAATTTATCAGCTCCACAGTAAGATTTTTAAATTCCTGTGAGAAGATCTGTCCATACACAAGAATGCTTGTGCTCTGGGTTGCAAAAGCTAAAGTCATTAAAATCAATCATCTTTAATGCTGAAAGCATAAATTTGTCAGTGGTACTGTCTTTGTACCTACATGGGCGCATATCTTTGTGGAAAATCATATGAATTTGATGGTTGAGTTGGTTAATGTCTAAGAACTAAATTACATGAGTGTAATTCTGATGTAAAATACAACTGTTCTTTTAAGACTTTTTTTTGCAGAAGCAATTGTGAGAAATAAGCTTCAACTTTGAAGTCTTGAAGAATTCCGGCAGTTGACTCAAAATTAGGATTCCATTATTGCAAATTGTAGCTATTAAATCAAAGTGTATATGGTAGTCTTTAATTTTGGATACTAAGGATTTCACATCTAAAGCTTGGCAGTTTTGAATTATAAATGTTTGATTATTAATTTTGGGAAAAGATACTCGTTACTTAATTATCTTAGCTGTACCAGAAATAGGAATCATATTGAAAAATCCCTTACAAAATGCTTAAATGGCTACTGCCATTAAATCTTTTCTTTCAAACTAGATAATATTGCTAAATGATTTATATTATTTTCTATCCTTAAGAATAACACTTGTGGAAATTTGAAGAAAAGATCACAAAGAATTGAAAAAAAAGAGTTTAAAATGGGATTTGCTTCTTTTCTGAGTGAAAACATTTTTGTGAAAGATTATTTGAGGAGATGATGGCCTAATGGTATTATTGCTGTCCTGTTAATGCACCAACCCAGTTAATGTTCTGGGGACCCAGGTTTGAATCATGCCATGGCAGATGGTGGAATTTGGATTCGATAAAAATCTGAAATGAAGAGTCTCACAATGACCATGAATCCATTGTCAATTATTGGGAAAAACCCATCCGGTTCACTAATGACTTTTGAGGAAGGAAATTGCCATCTAACCTGGTCTGGACTATGTTTGTCTCCAGATCCACAGTGCTGTGTTTGCTGTTATCTGCCTTTTGGGATGGGCAATAAATGCTGGCCTTGCCAGTGATGCCCTCATCTGTGAATGAATTTAAAAATGCTCAATGATGCGATTGTACATACCTGCTTCTCCTTCCAAAGTCAAGAAGCTAAATTAACCTTTTTGCTGACTTTTAAAATACGCCACAAAATTTTCAGATCACTGAATTTGCATGTATTGACTACCACTAGAAGTTAAATTTCTAACATTGATAGATATAATTGAACAAATTAATGCAGTGGGCTCCTAACCAGAACAACAATGGATCATTGTTTTATGTTTCTTTTGAGAGATGTAACGCTGATTCCAAATACAAATGGATGCTAATACTATAGCAAGAGATCTAGAAGTCTTAAGAATTTGATGAACTTATTTGCACATCATAAATCTCAACACATAGTCATTATGTGAACTAAGGCTTGGAAAGACTTGGCCTTAATATATTCAGACTACTTCTTACATTTTGAGACAAATGACTCAATTAATTTGCGGTTAACTTCAATATGACGTATCAAAGCTCTTGTGTCTGATGCAAAAGTACCATTTAAAATCAGCAAGCTTTCACATAATTCTGAATATTGGATTGATGAAATAAATTAATATGAGCTGCTGTTCCAAGCACTCAAGTGTAAATTTGCTTGCATCTTAAGACAATAAACAGGACTTCTTTTGTAAAATTCTAAATTAAAAATACCTAGGTAGTCTCTAGTCATTAAGTACAGGAAATTTGTTTAAGATATATTCAAGACTAAGAAAGTCAGTCACTAAGCCCTGCAATTTGAATTTGGGTTAACTTTGAAATGAAAATGAATTCTGGCACATTTTAATAGATTACTTTGAGTGGTAAAGTAAAATCTAAAATGAAGAACTAATGAACACAATGTATGTTTATGCCTGAAATCATAGGGTCATAGAGTCATACAGCACGGAAACAGACTCTTCGGTCCAACCAGTCTACGCTGACTAAAATTCCAAACTTAACTAGTCCTATCTGTCTGTGCTTGGCTCATATCCTTCCAAATATTTGTTGCTCAAGTAGTTATCTAATTATCTGGTAAATGTTGTAGCTCTACCTGCATCCACCACATCCTCTGGGAGTTCGCTTCACGTTCAAACTATTTGGCATTCTGTAGCATGTAGTTACTGTGTTAGGAAAAATGAGAACTTGTCCCCTCATCTCCACCCCCCACTAAGGCAGCTTTCCAATGGTGTAGACATTTTATAATTTTATAATGTGAGCACAAATATCTCCCATCATCCTCTGTCTTTGGGAATAATAGAAGATAGAAGTTGGACCCTTGAAAAAGTTGTGTTCCACATTACCCAGTCAATCAAATAGTTAAAAGTATATTTATGACTGTATTTTAGAAAAGGTACAGTTGACAGTCAGAGGTGTGGTATTAAGAAAGAAAGGAATTAGACTGGGCAAGGCATAAAAAGAAGATTCTACAAGAGGTGATCCCTATTTGGGAGAGAACAAGAAAAACTTGGGTGAAGATTGCTCAAGGAATGACAGCATGCTCTAATGGTTGAGGAAAGTTTCTGGTTAGTTGACAACTCTCAAGGAGGAAACCTTCACCTTGCTTGGGGCAAGTTGATTGCTTGATTGCCATAATATACTATGGGCTTCTTGAAAAAGAGCAATAGCAGAGTTTCCAGTGCTTTCCAACCAGTCATGTGGCTCTTTGTCAAGAACAAGTCCAAAGATGTGCAGGGTAGGTGGATTGGCTATGCTAAATTGCCCATAGTGTTCAAGGATGTGTAGATTAGATGGGTTATAGGGATGGGTCTGGGTGGGATGCTCTGAGGATCAGTGTGGACATGTTGGGCTGAACAGCCTGTTTCCACACTGTAGCGAGTCTATGATTCTAAAACGATATTCTGCCTTAGACCCAGATCAGTCATTATGGAGTTAACAGACGTCCTCTTACTTTGCCGTTGTAAAGTAAGTAAAAGCACTGAGAATAACTGTGGTATCATATGGGATACAGAATATGTAACAAATGATTTAAGGTAGCTCAGTAACATTTAAGTCCGTGCTGAGCCTTCAGCAGAAGTTGAACTGAATTGCTTGTTTTTGTATTTGTAACTGCGCATGTGCCTTCAGCTATTTAGGTTTCATCCCCTGGTATTTCTTATCTGTATTTTCTGTTTCTCCTTCAATTCTACTTTAAGTCCCAGCTTAAGATCCACCTCTTGACCAATAGTTTTTATTTCTAATCTCTTTTCTTTCGGTTTACCAGTGACTAATAGGATTTCTTGCAAGCTTTTGGGGAATATTTTCCATTATAAACGGAAGTTACTGGTTGGTTCAGTTGGTTGACCAACAAGCTTAGTTGGACCAATCAGCTTGCAGGTTTTCCTCAGGTCGAAACTAAGTTCTCTTGCCCTAATTTTTGTAACCGAACAGTTTCCAGTTCTCTCTTAACACATGTGCATCACTTAAACTTTTGTGGAAGTAGGCTGAGGCTAATTTACTTTTGTCTTCTCTCCCTCGCTGTTAGAAAATTAAACCAATTGCATGGTCTACCAGCTTGGTAGTGGTGGAGCCCTGTAACCAGTTTCAACGCACCTGATTAATTTGATAGAATAAACCAGTTTTTCTTGGTCTATATATGGCACCATGAGTAAGGTATTAGGACCAATTAGTGCCTGCCCTTATCTTGACCTCACCAAGAAAGGACGGCAGAAAATCAGAGGATGGAATGCAAGTAGTCACCTGATGGGTGAGTGTCATCAAACATTAGGCTGACTGACAAAGAATGATGCAGCTAGGGAATATAACTCATTAGAATGATAAGTACAATTTGTTCCAAATTTTTCAAGAGCAAATAATGAAGATGCACCAGCAAGTAATTATATTCAAAGTTTACCTTGTCATGAAGATAATGCAGCACATTTTTATTACTATCTCCTGAGATGTCAGTCCAGATCAGGTATACTGTATTGCCAAACCAGACCTGAAATCAACTTGACATTTTAATATTTTTATGAAGAATACCGAGTGTAATGCTTAGCATCATGTTTTCTTGTGATTTGTGATTCAAAGTCACTTAGGACTGAGTTTTACCAAATATCAGCTAAACGTTAGTTTTGATGAGTTTCATTGAGGATTTCTCTCTGTAAGCACCAAAAGGTTTTATCATGTTGTTCTCTGCACCTTGCCTCAATACCATGCCTCCATTGGATGACCCACTCATCCAGTTGTCCATCTCTGCCAGAGGAAGAGGTAGTCACCCTGTCAGGAATTTACGGTGACATATTTAAAACACCGTGTGTTGTTTCTGTTTCTCAAGAATTGCTACATTGATGGTGTACAGGGGCAGGTTAGCTCCATCCTTGGCCAAAAGGGATGTGGAGAGGAGGGCCATCCACTTTATACAAGACTGCCAGAGGTGACCACACCCACAGACTCCGCATGCCTGGTCTGAAGTTGCCACCAGGGTGCCATACAGGTCAGTGTGGTGTCCACAATGCAGGGAAACATTCAGCAATGCTGCAAGAAAGTCAATGATCTTTTGCGCTCTTTGAGGGTAACTGCCGTTATCTTCTCTCTGATAACTCACTCACTCTATCTTTGTTACTGTGTCCACCTTCCACCAAGGCTCATGTTCTACCTTGCATGCAGCATCTTCCCTCAGTCACCCCGACTCCCAAAGCATTAATACTCCATGCCCATTGTGTTGCCTACTTTTTTTTATTCGTTCACGGGATGAGGTCGTCACTGGCGGGGCAGCATTTATTGCCCATTCCTAATTGCCTAGAGGGCAGTTAAGAGTCAACCACATTGCTGCGGGTCTGGAGTCACATGTAGGCCAGACCAGGTAAGGATGGCAGTTTCCTTCCCTAAAGGACATTAGTGAACCAGATGGGGTTTTCCAACAATCGACAATGGAATCATGGTCATCATTAGACTGTTAATTCCAGGTATTTATTGAATTCAAATTCCACCATCTGCCATGGTGGGATTCATACCTGGGTCCCCAGAATGTTACCTGGGTCTCTGGATTAACAGTCCAGTGATAATACCACTAGGCCATTGCCTCCCCAACATTACTGGTCCACAAAAGTGATTTACATTATCCGTTAAGCCAGACAGCAAACTGGTGGTACCACCACTGGAAGAGTCTATAATGGTTTTAAACTGTCTGGACACACTTCCAGTCCCCAGAACATTATCTGGGTCTCTGGATTAACAGTCCAGTGATATACCACTAGGCCATATGCCTCCCTGTATTTGTTCAGAACCTCTCACTACATTCCATATCTGAACTAGCAGTGCTGTTTCATCTCTTCAATCGCTCCCTTTGTCTCCTTCAAGGAGAAAGCTATCCACAATAGAGCAGAATAAGCCAGGATGAGCAGGGCGTCCGGCATTCATCTCCTCAGCCCCCTATATCTACCACTTTTTCTGGCAGATCATTCCACATACAAACCACTCTCTATGTAAAAAATGTTGCCCCTCAGGCCTTTTGTAAAACTTTCTCCTCTCACCTAGCCTATTTTTTCAACTATCCATCTCCTCCCTTGACCCCTGAATCTCAGGCATACCTCATCAGCATTTCAGGAAAAGTGCTGCACTGCCACCCTTTGAAGTGGTGCTGGCTGTTGATACCACGTTGTCTCGTATTACCCATTTTCTTCCTCTCCTCTTATTTATTGAGTTGCCACCCCTTTCACTATCCCAACTGCATCCCAGTATGCCATCTTCAACCCCACAGTTGATTTTGCCAACTTCCGTCCCACAGCAGTGACACCTAATAACACCTCCCCTATTTGAATTTCTGTGGAGAAGAACCCCAGGGCTGATTGTGGCCTATCCTCTGACTGACTTGAATAGATACCCCTGGCCGATGATTGCCCAGACTCCTGACTGATTTCTGACTTATCTACCACACATCCCAAAACTGGTTGCACTGGGTCTTCAGGACTGACCTGGACCCTCCGACACTGATTGTCCCAAGTCCCAAGTGGCTGAGTGACCATATCCAAGCCCTTGGGCTGATATTGGACAATGTTTTTGCCTTGCTGTGCCTGTACCCCAAGGCTGAATGTGGTTTGCCTTCAGCCTGACTGAGATTTACTCCACTTAGACTTTGAGACATGGTCATTTGGTTGAAGCACGCCCATTGTGTTTGCAATGTAAGGTGCTGACACACGGTACAGGTGTGACATTGACGTAGCTCTGTGCCATACAGAAACATGTCCACCCTCTTGACTAATTACTGCTAACAACCCTGGCAAGCTGCCTGGCTTTGTGTCTGCACTAAACAGCAAGGCGAGACAAAAGTACTTTATGCTCTGACTGAGGGGTGAAGCACAAAAATGCAAAGCAAGGCTGTGAGAATCCAAGTGAGCAAAATGAGTGAGTGCTTTGACAATAAGCGAGCAGCCCTAAGATGCACTTTAGGTGAGTCCATGAGATGGGTGCTTGTCCCTCTGAGCAAAGTGTCCTAGCACCATAATGTAAGGTCACTGTGCACTCCAAATTCCAGCGTTAAAGAATAGACCTGTACTGTAACTGCTTCGGAGATATGCCATGAGGATATGATAAGGCTGGTACGTGTCTAATGCCAACGCTGATAGATGGTGAGCACAGGCTGCCCATAGAGTGCAACCCTGAGATGTCAGAGACTGCTGTCCAAGATGGAGCCCCTTAGGAGCAAGCGATGAGCTGGAGTTGCTAGGTAACCATTCTGTTTTTCATTTTGGAAATTGTTGTCTAGTTTCTATCCAGAGGATTGGATATTAATGAGGCGACAGTAGCTTATAGCATTTTTTATGTGTATATAATTTGTGGAATTAAATGGTACTGTTTTTGTGGTGACTTATACCCACATTACTGTATTTTTACGAATATAAGTAGCAATAAATTTCGATCTTCTACCTATTATAATAATATGCTAATTCATGCAAACAGACCTCTTGCCATTCACTAGTGAGATTCTCATCTTGCTCTTCAAAACCTGTTTGGAGAATTGGAGTTTTTTTTCTCAACATTGAGAATCTAAGTTTTGACAATCTCAGCCTATTTTCCCAACTGACTCACCAGTGCCCATATTATTTAGGGCTGGAAAGATTGCACACTTTATTTATTTTTCTAAATTCAAATTTCGACAGAAATCTCAATCATAGATTTGAGAGTTTGCACCTTTGCTGTGAAAAAGCAGAAGGTTTGTTAGAATTTTATATTCAATTTAAATGTACCTCCAGTGCAGTAATGTGTATTAGCTAAAGCTTCAAATTAGAGTACCAATGCCCTGGCAGTAGGAGTATTTTGGTAGCAATAGGGAGCACATTGTTCTTGAATCCAATCTCATACTAAATCATTGCGCTAATTTGTTTTAAAAACAATAGGTTGCTGGTGCTATGACTGCTCCTACATCTAAGAGAATGACAAAGGAAAAAAAAATAGGCATGGCTTCACTTGCAAGTGCCCTGATTCTTTAGCTTAGTGCTACAGCCTTTGCCATGGTTAATTATTGAGCCTAATCATAGACAAACTGAACTATTTGAACATTTCAGAGAGCAGAACTGATTTGTCAGCCTTTTCAGATTTATGTGGAGCTTGATGACACAGTGCTAGAGGTTTGAGAGCATCCAATTTTGGGACTCTTAGCCCCCACAAACTGTGAAAGATGAGAAATCAAGGCAGTTATAATTCTGACTGCATTTACAGATAGAAAGCAATGCAAATGGACTGCATACAGCTGAGTACAGAAAGCTCAGGTCAAAGGCTCCTTTGGCACACTCAATGTGCCTTTACCTCTGGGCCAGGGAGCCAAGGTTCAAGTCACGTCTGCTCCAGAGATGTGTTATAATATGTCTGACAAAGCTGATTAGAAAATGTCTATTTAATAAAAAAAATTGGCAAGAGTCATTCACTATCCTTTCGAACTGCTCAAAGTTCAGGTCACTGTTAGTGCTCTGATAGCTCACAGGGAATCACTATCCCAAAAGTGGTCAGATCTGAGTTGCTTAGAAATGTTAAGGCCAGGGAAAAGCAAGTTCTGAATTAGAAATAGCATTAGATTTATCGGCATATATACTCAAGTACTTAGATACATGAGTACAGCAAAGTGTACAATGTCGATATTTCCAACACCATCGTAGGTAAAAAGATGCCGAGGTACAAAATCTTAGGTATAGATTAGAAACATGACGAAATAAAGTTAAAGAAATAAAGGTAAAAGTTCAGCATTACAGTTCTAAAGCAGGGAGCCCACGCTGGGTTGAGCTGAGAGAAAAGGGATAGTTGTGTTCCCGAGGAATGAGATGGGCAGTATCAATGGCGCTTCAATGAAACTCATTTGGAAGGAGCTATTTAGCTTGGGTTTTTGAAGAGCAGTGTTTCCCCTGAAACTGTCTTTCTGTGCACACTTCATGGTTGTGCAAGAAGCTTCAGCTTCTACCCCATCATTCGGTTCAACCTGCTTTTATTCATAGTAGAAAATTTGACAATTTAGCACCTTTGTACTGTCATATTGTGTAGCCAAATCATTCATTTATAAAACATTTGCAATACTCAGAGAATATAAACAAATAAATCTAAATAGCCCTTTCATCTTATTTGCCACAATAGTTTCCAACAAAATCCTTTTATACTAATAGGTTTGTTGCATCTATCGCCTGAATATGTAATGGTTTTGTGTATCTTGTCTCATCTCCCCAGTGTCACACAACTGGCACAACTATTTCACTATGGAAACACAACATGTGGTAATAAAGACATCTTATTTCAGTATCAAAAGCTATTTTTTTCTCTGTTTACTGGTATGGCTAGATGAAGAGGAGTGAATCGGCTGCCCTCTTTTTAACCTCCACAGTTGATTGTAACAGGAATTTAAGTTCTTGTTATCATGCATCTATGTCTTACCCCAGTTAAATTTGTTTTCTCAGTAGAAACAATGAGGAACCAATTTCAAGGTTTCTGAGTGAAGGAAACAGCAATTTTATTATGTGCTAACCCTGGGGTATGTACAAATTTGCATTGCCCAGCATATGGCTTTGACAAAACGTAGACGTGTAGAAAATAGAAGCAGGACTAGGCCATTTGGTCCGCATGCCTGCTACACCATTCAATATAACCAAGGCTGATCATCCAATTGAGAACCCTGCTTAGGCTTTCTCCCCATACCCTTTGACCCCTTCAGGCTGCAGAACTATATCTAACTCTTTCTTGGAAGCATTCAATATTTCGAAATATTCAAATGCTTTCTGTGGCTCACCACCCTCTGGGTGAAGAAATTTTCCTCAGCACGATCCTAAACAGCCTATCCTGTATCCTTCGACTGTGACCCCTGGTTCTGGACTGTCTGGTCATTTGAAGTGTCCTTTCTGTGTGCATCCTGTGCAGCCCTATTAGAATTTGATAGGTTTCTATGAAACCCCCCTCATTTTTCTATACTTCAGTGAATATAGTCCTAATAAATCCAGTCTCTTCATATGTCACTCCTGCTATCACAGGGAATGAAAACCTTCATTGCACTCCATCCATTGCCAGGATATCCTTCCTCAGATAAGGAGACCAAAACTGCACTCAAAACTCCAGCTGTGGTCTCACCAAGACCCTTTACAATTGCAACAAGACACCCCTGCTCCTGTAGCTGAATCCTGTCACTACGAAGGCCAACAAACCATTTGCCTTCTTCATCAAATGAGTGCATGCTTTCAGTTTTTGGTGTACAAAGACATCCAGGTCTGGTTACAAGTCTATCCCTTTCCCAATCCATTGCCATTCAAATAGCAACCTGCCTTCCTGTTTTTGCTACCAAAGTGAATAACCTCACATTTTTCCACCTTATACTTCATCTGCCATGCATTTATCCACTCACTTAACTTCGCCAAATCATTCTCATACTCTTCACTATTCACCCTCCCAAACACATTCAGTTGCAACATCTAAATAATTAAAACATACTGTTGCTTGAGATATATATACATATATGCTATGGAAGAAAATGTGTAGGAATGATGAGTAAGTTTGAAGATTACACAAAGATTAGTTAGGTAGTTGACAGCGAGGAAAAAGGTCTTAGGTTCAGATAGGATAAGCACTAGCAGATGGAATTTAACCTTGGAATGTGTGAGGTGGAAGAAGTAACAACACAAGGGAGTTCAAAGTTCAATGAAAAGTAGGATTTAGAATGCTCGGAGGAACAGAGAGACCTTGGGGTGCTTGTCCATGGATTCCCGAAAATGGCAGAACAGATTAATTTAGTAGTTACGAAGGCATACGGACCACTTTATCAGGCTTGGCATAAATTATAAGAGAAGGGAGGTTATGTTGGAGCTGTACAAAATGTTGGTTTGGCCACAGCTGGAGTACTGTGTGCATTTCTGGTCACTGCACTACAGGAAAGATCTGATTACATAGGAGACAGTGCAGAGTAGATTTATCAGGATGTTGTCTGAGTTGGAGCATCTTAGTTATGAAGAGAGGCTGGATAAGCTCAAGCTGCATTCGTTGGAGCAGAGAAGTCTGAGAGAGGACCTGATTGAGGTGTGTAACATTATGAGCATCATGGACGAGGTGGGTAGAAATTAGATATTGCCCACAGTTGAAGAGTCAATAGCGAAGGGGCCTAATTTTAAAGTGTAAGGCGGGAAATCTATAAGCTCCCTCAGTGGTGCAAATCTGGATTGCACTGCTTGGGATATTAGTTGAGACATGAAACCTCACAACATTTAACAAGTACTTCGATGAGCACTTGAAATGTCATAACACTCAAGGCTATGGGTCAACTTCTGGAAAGTGGGACTCATCTAGTTTTAGTGTAGTTTTGTCGACAAACACTTGATGGATTGAAGGGCCTTGATTCTATGATTTTAAAGCTCATGCATCCTGCCTTGATTGGCTGCAGCCAGAGTTTGCCCAAGAGACCAATCTTCAATTTCTTAAGCACAGCACCTTAAGCACTGAGGCACAAGACAGGACTTTCAGTGATCAAGGTGTAAGAGAGAAACATAGACTATGAAAGCAGGAGTAGGCCATTTAGCCCTTCAAGCCAGCTTTGCCATTCAATGCAATCATGGCTGATCATCCAATTTATTACCCTGTTCCTGCATTCTCCCAATTTCCTTTGATCCCTTCAGTCCTAAGAACTATGTTTACCTTTTTCTTGACAATCTTCACTATTTTGGCCTCAGCAGTTTTCTGTGGCTGAGAATTCCACAGGACCACCACTCTCTGGGTGGAGAAATTTCTCCTCATTTCCCTCAGATGACAAGGCTCATCCTTATGATTACACCTATGACTTAAAAAGGATTGAGGAGGTAACAGTGAGATGGTCTCAAAATGATATGTAAGATTGAAAGATGGTGTAGACAAACTAAGTCTCAAAGCATTGAGCACAGCCATCAATAACAACACGCGACATGACATTGCAGGCAGTATGTTGTTTATCTTGGCAAGAGAGTCTAACCAGTGCAGATCCAGGACTGCATATGTTTCCACTCTGTTGAAAATTAAACTCACTGAGGGAATAGGGCACAAAAGGTACAATGTTAAAGTCATGAAAAGATAGATTTAGTATTGATGTCAGGAAGAATTTACCCAAGCAATATTCACCACAGGGAATAGATATTTTCTATGGGTGTGGAGATCTTGGAACTTTCAAAGAAGATTCATAATGGCTGTCAGATCTTTCTAGAAGTATGAAATAAGATGGACTGACTAGTCTTTTTTATCTGACTGGTCTTCTTTTTACTTTTAATTATTTGTGACTCCTCTGAGCCCAGGCGGGTCTTCTGACTCTCTATTACTATTCCTGTCACATCTTTTTCTTCCAATTGCTGACAGTCACCCATTAGTTTCTATTCAAAAGCCAAATGAGCTTGTGCTGGACGTTCCATCGCAAAGCCAGAAATTTATCAAAAGAATTCATTTAATTTCATCTTTAATAATAACTTTGGATAAAGCTGACTCTTCCAAGTAAATATTGGAGCCTTTTAATATTAATTTTACAAATGACTGTCTACCCTGTTTTGTAGTACACAGTGATCTGTGTAAAGTTAATTTCACACAGAAAATGAATTGTAGTACCAGATGTTCAGCATTTTAATATATCACCTTAATTCAAAAACAGAAAAGAGAACATTCCCAAAGGAAGCTGAATCAAGCTGAACAGGGACCTTATAAAAAAAGAGAGAATTAGATTCATCTTCTAACGATAGATGAAGCATGCCACAGCCAACAAGTAACTTTTGAGATGTTATTGAAATGTGGTCACTCTGAAATGTAGAGAACAGGAGATGAAAGTTGCACCCACCTGGGTCCCATGAACAGACAATGACAGAAATAACCAAATGATCTGGTATTGATTGAGGGATAAATGTTGGCCATGCCAATGAGAGAACTGTGAAGAAGTGCCATGAGATATTTTATTCCAATTAAGGACAGATGGGGCCTCAGTTAATGTGTCTCAGACAAGACAAGACAAATTTCAGCTCATAAAGAAATTTAGCCTGGTTTTGCTTTTTAGGATAATTAAAACCCCAGGTTCTTTTTTTCCCCTTTGGTTACCTGTGAATACTTGAGAATTCCCTTCAAATGTATCCAAAGTTGAAGGTTGAAAAAATATCAGAGAAAATAAAAGTTGAAACCTCGAAGGGAGGCAGAGACAACATGACAGCGAATAACTGTAAAAGGTGTGTATTGCTGTTTACATACAACCTGTTGTCAGTCGTCACAGATCACCCTTTTCAGAATCATAAGCAGGGCAGCATGAGAAATCAAAGGTTTCTGATGAGACCTCAAAATCTAGAAATAAGAGGAAAAGACTTTGTTTTGTCTGAGGATATGGATTGGGAGTTTTAAATGATGGGGTGGGATGGAATGTGAACATTTCGGAATTAGCATCTTGACTTCTTGAACTGTTGTATCACATGTAGGGACAACACAAGTGTAGTCAGGAACAGTTGCAGAGATTTAAGAAACTGTCACTGCATTTATTCATAGCAAAGTAGCTAAGTGGTAAAGCAGCCAAACCAAAAAAAAAAGACTTTTAAGTGGAAATAAACAGATTGAGTAGCATGTCATCTCAGGCAGTCAGGCTTCAAGTATCTGCACATTGCTCACTGTTAGAGACAAGACAGTATTCAGTGAGACAGGGCAGTAACAGGTGCTGAGGTTAGGCCACTTGTCAGGGTTGTGCAGCGAAGTCTTTCATGACAGGCAGCGTACTGGGAGCACTGAGGTACCTTCTTTTCGCCCCCCTTTCAGCAGCATCTGCAGATCGCTATCAACAAATCGAGGGGCTAACTTGTCTTTCTGTGCTGTGTCCTCAGCAATAACGGTTGAACAGTGCACTGTGAATGCAATTCCTGGCTTGCTGCAGCTGAAGTGCTATGGATTTGCAGTTTGATGATGCCCCAGTGGTGTAAATGTTGCGAAATCCTAGCAGTGGTAAGCATTTCTGCCTCTCCTCATGCACCGTTTCACCAGTTGAACACTGGAGGGGCTAGTTGCATAATTAATAAGCTAGAAAGGGAACAATTGTATGAGAAAGGCTGATGTAGGCCACGGCAGAGTACTCACCATGGACCTGATGGAGAGAAACACTTATCAAGAAGTGCAAATGTTTCAGCCATAATACTTTTTAAAAAGGACCAAAGTGAACCTTTCCAAATATATTATAAAATGAAAATAGCAAAGGCAATGTCTTTACGGGGAGAATTTTAGGAAGGTGGCATACAGTGAGTGTGTCCCTTTTATGCCATGGAATTTTATTATTCAATTTACGTACAGTGCTTTCATAATATACAGCCTTTTCCAAGATATTTTTCACTTAGTTCCTTTTCAACATATACCATGTCATTCCATTATTTACAATCAAAAGGAATGGATTAAAGATGAAATGCCTGCGGCATTGGGATGCATTGTCATGGCTCCTAGTCACCAACATCATTTACTTTAATGTATGTTGTTCCAAGTCTCACAACAACTACACATGTCCAGTGACAGTAAACATCAGCAGTAAGTGAGAGACAAAATCTGTAGGAAAATGAGCTAACAATGGGAACTGGAGATGTCACACAGGAAAGAGAGAACTGCAGAGCTGGAGAGTAGAAACACAAGCAAAGGCAACTGGAGACTATCAGCAAAAGAGCAAGGACACAGGGACTGGAGAGAGTGGAACTGATGAACACGGACATGACCAAAGCAGGATGGAGACCAGAGACTGAAGAGAGATGACTGCAGAACATTGGCAGGAGAGAAGGAAACTGTGGCAAGCAGGGACTTAAGAGAACATCCAAGACCTCAAAAGAGAGGAACAAGGAAACAGAGGCCAAAGAGAAAGCAATTGGAGAATGGTAGCTTGACAATAAATGGATGGACAGAGGTGAATTGATGAACAGGAGTAGAGGAAAAATGAACTAGATTATATGAGAAGAAAGATGGTGAGTGGGCAAATATAAACTACAGGGATGGAGAGAAAGGAAATGGAGACCAGAGGCAGAGAGAAAGGAATTGAAAAACTAAGGCTGAAGCAGATATTTCCACACAAGCTCTCTAACCTATTTATTCTAAAAGTGTCCCGAGGGCTGAATGTTTTTTTTCAGGAAGAAGAATAAAGATAGAATAAAGTGTATTTTCTAAATCTGCTGTACAGATTAACAGTGGTTGAGATTGTTGAGTGGCTTTATTTGGAAGATTTCCCTTGATTGATAAAGAGGAAAAATTGTCTAGCAAATGTCTTTTTATTTGAAAATGATACAAAAATTGAGCTCTTTTAATTTGTTTACTCTTTATGTGTAGGCTACATCAAACTGTCTCTGGAGAACAGATCTCTACTATGTTAGTAGATATCCTTTCATGCCCAGAAACAAAGTGTTGGTGAAAAATGCCATTGGCATTTCTGTCACCAGATCTCAAGATTATTACTTTGTACCATTTACAAACAGACTGATCTCTTGGCTCGTCTAACATGGTAGTAAGGCACTTGTCACTTTCTTAACCTGTGTGAGTGTCTGTCTTATGGAGCTATGCAGGGATACTAGCCAAGGCCAGGTACCATGAACTGTGCATGCTATTGTTGCTGGTATTACACTGTTCAGTTACAGTTTGCAGTTACAATCAGCGCAAGTATATAGCACTACTTAAGCTTGTGACCCAAGAGTTATAATGTTATATTATTTAAATTCCTCTTCTTAATGCTTCTCTTCTTCCAATCCACCATCAATATTGGGTGAATTGGAGTTGGGGGTATTGCTACAAGGCCACCCTAAGAAAGGAGGTTGCAGAAACTTAGCTTGAATTAATTCAAATATAAGCAACTGCATGTAATCTGTTCGAGGTGCTTAAAATGTTAAGTGTTAATAGATTAGAAACTGATGGCTGAATTTGACCAGAAATTGGCTATATGTCAACTTCTAGGATATCCACAGAGAAATGCTGCTCACTTCATTATGTATGCACCAGATCTGCAGTAAACTGCTCTCCACCATTGTACACCCCTCAGCAGCAACCATACTGCTCAGTGCCTGGACTTTTTGGAATTTCCATCAATGGTATCCTCTTTAAGGCACCAGCTCAATCACTGCCAGCGACAAGTAGCTCTTCACACCACATGTAATAGGACGGAAGCAAAAAAGAAAAGCTTCTGAGGGTACACAAGTGTCACTGCATTGGCAGTACTAGCATTCCTAAATGGCTCGGTGGTTAGCACTGTTGCCTCACAATACCAGGGACCTGGATTGAATTCCAGCTTTGGGCGACTGTGTGGAGTTTGCACATTCTCCCCGTGTCTGTGTGGGTTTCCTCTGGGTGCTCTGGTTTTGTCCCACAGTTCAAAGATGTGCAAGCTAGTTGGATTGACTATGCCAAATTGCCCATGGTGCCTCAGATGGGAAATGTAGGGTAGGGGTTAAATCTGGGTGGGATGCTCTTTGGAGGGTTAGTGTGGACTCCATGGGCTGAATAGTCTGCTTCCACACTGTAGGGATTCTATTGTCACATCATCATCTGTTTGATCGACTGTCATTGTAAATGCAGCTACAAAAATCAAGCTACATCAGCTCCTATCCCTGGCCATCTCATGGTAAAGCCTTGTCAAGGAGAGTGTTACTGTTTCCCGAATACCTAACATAGCATAACATCTAGTCATTGTTTATAAGAACAAAGAACAAAGAAAACTTACAGCCCAGGAACAGGCCCTTCGGCCCTCCAAGCCTGTGCCGATCCAAATCCACTGTCTAAACCTATCGCCCAATTCCTAAAGATCTGTATCCCTCTGCTCCCCACCTACTCATGCATCTGTCCAGACGCACCTTAAATGAATCTACCGTGCCTGCCTCTACTACCTCTGCTGGCCACGCGTTCCAGGCACCTACCACCCTCTGTGTAAAGTACTTTCCCCGTGTATCCCCCTTAAACTTTTCTCCTCTCACCTTGAACGCGTGACCCCTCGTTATTGAATCCCTCACCCTGGGAAAAAGCTTAACTCTATCAACCCTGTCTATACCCTTCATGATTTTGAAGACCTCAATCAGGTCCCCCCTCAATCTCCTTTTTTCTAATGAAAACAATCCTAACCTACTCAACCTCTCTTCATAGCTAGCACCTTCCATACCAGGCAACATCCTCGTAAACCTTCTTTGTACCCTCTCCAAAGCTTCCACATCCTTTTGGTAATGTGGCAACCAGAACTGTACACAGTATTCTAAATGCGGCTGAACCAAAGTCTTGTACAATTTTAACATGACCTGCCAGCTCTTATACGCAATACCTCGTCCGATGAAGGCAAGCATACCATATGCCTTCTTGACCACTCTATCCACCTGCGCAGCCACCTTCAGGGTACAATGGACCTGAACTCCCAGATCTGTCTGCTCATCAACTTTTCCCAAGGCTCTTCCGTTTACAGTATAGTTTGCAGTTATGACTGACCATAGCCCACAGCCTCAACTGATAAGTGACTGGGCTCTCTCTAATTTTTATTTGGTGTAAGAACTTCCAAGGTCCACGTGTGGCACTGCCTTCCAAAACTGGAAACTAACATGTCAGCACACTGTTTGGCATGCGCAGAACCTTGAGCTGCTGTTCAACTGTGCAGCTTAGAGGAAATATTGCTCAAGACTGACATATTGCCTTGCCCTACCTGATTACACTCGACTGCAGGATTGACAGTGACCCATTCCCTGGACTCCACTGATATGAAACCCCTGACCCTTACTGCCCCAAGCACCTGCCTGACCATGTCAATGATGCAGCAATGCATAGAAAGTCATGGCAAAGCAATGTGAGCAGCTAAGTAGGCACAGAACTAAGAGTTAGTAGGAACTGCAGATGCTGGAGAATCTGAGATAACAAGATGTAGAGCTGGATGAACACAGCAGGCCAAGAGCATCAGAGGAGCAGGAAGGCTGATGTTTCGGGCCTAGACCCTTCTTCAGAAAAAAGAAGGCTCTAGGCCCAAAACGTCAGCCTTCCTGCTCCCCTGATGCTGCTTGGTCCACAGAACTAAGACAACAAGCAAACAGCCCTGAGATGCACCCTATTCCAACCCATGAGGTGGATGTCCGTCTCTGTGTGCAAAGCAGCCTGGTAATAATATTGCCACTCAAGGTGTCAGTACACTAGAAGGTGCTATACCGAAGTGAAGAACCTATTCTAAGTCAGTCTAAGGTGTGGTGATGAGGCTGATGCATATCTGATGCCAAGATCCATAGAGAGGGGGTGCAGGCATTCCTGACGAATGGATCATGCCGGGAGGTGTTGGTGAGCACTGGTGAATGTGGAGGCCTAGAGGAGTAAGTGGCAGCTGAAGCCACCAGTTACCCAGTCTGAGTTTAATGTCAGGAATCGAGGCTATCCAGTTTCTCTGCACTGTGTGAAGAATAACCAAATGCATATAAATGAGGCAAGAATAAGTAACAATGAGATGTTAATGCATACAAATAGGCCTCTCACCACTCACTAGTGAAATTCTTGCCTCACTGTTCAGATCTTGAACACAAGAATCGCTTTTTTTCACACTGCGGGGGTCTCATTATCCGATTGAACCATATGTTTTCAACTGGCCCATCATTGCCCGGTTGTTCAGGGAAGATTCAGCTCTGAGATATTAGTTTCGGTGGTAGGGCCATCAAGTACAGGAGGACATAATCTTAAAGTTAGAGTGAAATTATTTAGATGGGAAATTAGGCACCATTTCTTCACAGTAGGTAATAGAAAGGTGAATAAAGGTGGTTAGGAGATGCAAATCAGGCATACTGTTGTTGAGTGGAGACATAGGCATAAGGAGGTGAAGACCATTCTCCTACCTTCCTCACAGGTGCACCTCACTACATATTAGTAACTAGCTGGTTGCCCATTTATTAAGGGCTCCTTTTGACAGCAACTGCACTTTTAAGGATTAGTAGCAGCTATTTTAGCAACACAAGAACAATCCCAGTCATGAAGCAACAACATAATATGATAATAGAGGGGAGGCAATGGCCTAGTGGTATTATTGCTGGACTGTTAATCCAGAGACCCAGTTCGAATCCCGCTATGACAGATGGTGGAATTTGAATTCAATAAATATCTGGAATTAAAAGAGTCTAATGATGACCATGAATTCGTTGTTGATTGTTGGAAAAACCCATCTGGTTCACTTATGTCCTTTAGGGAAGGAAACTGCCATCCTTACCTGGTCTGGCCTACATGTGAGTCCAGACCCACAGCAATGTGGTTGACTCTTAACTGCTCGCTGGGCAATTAGGGATGGGCAATAAATGCTGCCTAGCCAGCAATGCCCTCATCCAGTGAATGAATAAAGAAAAAAAAATGCAGACTTCCCTGTAGTGACAACACCGGTTGACAATGTCATGATGATACTTTGGGAGTGCATCACTTGTCAGACTGTCCTAGTTTGTTAACACCACCTTCTGCAAGCAACCAGGAAGCTGGCTGCACTATTGGAATCTAACTAAAGAACAGGGACACATAATGACAATTTTTCTCAGGCCATGGTCTGCAATTTTTCAACATTACAGCAATGAGTATATTTAAAACATCACTCATGTCTAGTGAACTGTTTCAGAGATCGTGAGGTGATGTTCGTTATACAGGTGGGATCGTGAGGTGATGTTCGTTATACAGGTGGGAGGGTCCACCTGTATAAATGTCCCAAGTACAAACGCTCACACTTGCAAACACAATCCCATAGAGGGGTATAATTTTAAAGATCTGATATATGGACGGTTCCTCGTTCTTAAACAACAGCTATTTTATATTGTATCAGAGATAAAAGGTACTGCAGATGCTGGAGGATCCGAGATAACAAGCATGGGGCTGGATGAACACAGCAGGTCAAGCAGCATCATAGGAGCAGGAAAACTTGACGTTTCGGGCCTAAACCCTTCATCAGAAATGGGGGAGGGGAAGAGGGTTCTGAAATAAATAGGGAGAGAGGGGGAGGCGGATAGAGGATGGATAGAGGAGAGGATAGGTGGAGAGGAGGCAGACAAGTCGAAGAGGCGGGGATGGAGCCAGGAAAGGTGAGTGTAGGTAGGGGGGTGAGGAGGAGATAGGTCAGTCCAGGGAGGACGGACAGGTCAAGGGGGCGGGATGATGTTAGTAGATGGGAGATGGGGGTGTGGCTTGAGGTGAGAGGAAAAACAGGTTAGGGAGGTGGAGATGAGCTGGGCTGGTTTTGGGATGCGGTTGGGGGCGGGGAGATTTTGAAGCTTGTGAAATCCACATTGATGCCATTGGGCTGCAGGGTTCCCAGGCTGAATATGATTTGCTGTTCCTGCAGCCTTTGGGTGGCATCACTGTGGCATTGTAGGAGGCCCAGGATGGACATGTCATCTGAGGAATGGGAGGGGGAGTTGAAATGGTTCGCGACTGGGAGGTGCAGTTGTTTGTTGCGAACTGAGTGCAGGTGTTCTGCAAAACGATCCCCAAGCCTCCGCTTGGTTTCCCCGATGTAGAGGAAGCCACAATGGGTACAGCGGATGCAGTATACCACATTGGCAGATGTGCAGGTGAACATCTGCCTGATGTGGAAAGTCTTCTTGGGGCCTGGGATTGGGGTGAGGGGGGAGGTGTGGGGGCAGGTGTAGCACTTCCTGCGGTTACAAGGAAAAGTGCCGGGTGTGGTGGGGCTGGAGGGGAATGTGGAGCGGACAAGGGAGTCGCGGAGGGAGTGGTCTCTCCGGAAGGCAGATAAGGGTGGGGAGGGAAAAATGTCTTTGGTGGTGGGGTCTGATTGCAGATGGCGGAAGTGTCGGAGGATGATGCGTTGGATCCGGAGGTTGGTGGGGTGGTATGTGAGGACGAGGGGGTTTCTTTTTTGGTTATTATTGCGGGGACGGCGCGTGAGGGATGTGTTCCGGGAAATGCGGGAGACACGGTCGAAGGCGTTCTCGACCACTGTGGGGGGGAAGTTGCTGTCCTTGAAGAATGAGGACATCTCAAACCGCAGGAAGTGCTACACCTGCCCCCCCACCTCCTCCCTCACCCCAATCCCAGGCCCCAAGAAGACTTTCCACATCAGGCAGATGTTCACCTGCACATCTGCCAATGTGGTATACTGCATCCGCTGTACCCGTTGTGGCTTCCTCTACATCGGGGAAACCAAGCGGAGGCTTGGGGACCGTTTTGCAGAACACCTGCGCTCAGTTCGCAACAAACAACTGCCCCTCCCAGTCGCGAACCATTTCAACTCCCCCTCCCATTCCTCAGATGACATGTCCATCCTGGGCCTCCTACAATGCCACAGTGATGCCACCCGAAGGCTGCAGGAACAGCAAATCATAGTCAGCCTGGGAACCCTGCAGCCCAATGGCATCAATGTGGATTTCACAAGCTTCAAAATCTCCCCTCCCCCAACCGCATCCCAAAACCAGCCCAGCTCATCTCCACCTCCCTAACCTGTTTTTCCTCTCACCTCAAGCCACACCCCCATCTCCTATCTACTAACATCACCCCGCCCCCCTTGACCTGTCCGTCCTCCCTGGACTGACCTATCTCCTCCTCAACCCCTACCTACACTCACCTTTCCTGGCTCCATCCCCGCCTCTTCGACTTGTCTGCCTCCTCTCCACCTATCCTCTCCTCTATCCATCCTCTATCCGCCTCCCCCTCTCTCCCTATTTATTTCAGAACCCTCTTCCCCTCCCCCATTTCTGATGAAGGGTTTAGGCCCGAAACGTCAAGTTTTCCTGCTCCTATGATGCTGCTTGACCTGCTGTGCTCATCCAGCCCCATGCTAGCTATTTTATATTGTATTGTGTTCCAACTTGCATACAAATTAATTTCCGAACGGGCTTGAATGGACGCTGTTTGCAATACGGCAAATGCCTGTGTGTATTTCCACATATATATATGTACTTTTTGAAAATTACTATCAAATTCACTTCCACTAACCTTTCAGGCTATCCATTCAAGACCATAGCGATTCACTGCATTAAAGATGTTCCCCCATTTCTTCTCTGTGTCTGTTGTCATTCATCATAAACCTTGACCTCTGGTTGTCTATCTACTAATCGGTGGAAACAATTTATTGTCATTTACTCATCCTAAATCTCTAGTAATTTTGGACATGTCCCAAATCCACATCATATTTGTCTCTCGAGCTGGAGACAGAATGAACACAGCTCAGTTATTAACCACTGGATGTATTGCAGCATGTGTCGGTGAACTTGAATTAATAATATAGTTTGTTTGTCTGCCTTTTAGATTTCTGTGTAATAATCCAATTTAAAAATAACCAAGAGCAAATATTTAGTTTAAAAAGACATGAAAGATTAGTATTTGTAGAACTTTTGCTGGAGGTCACTCCGTAAAAATCTGTTATAAAATACAAAGCTTTGGAGGTCTATTACTAGCTTGAAAAAACCTTTTTTGAAGTGAAGCAGTAGTAAATCTGAGGTCAGAATTCACCAGCTGCAATGGTTTCTTTAATTGAATAGTTGGAGGGTTGAATCAGCACACAGCAGGTTTTGGGAGAGAGAGTAGGTTCCTAGTTTCTGACTCTTTGGGTACTTGTAGCTGCCCAGTTACTCTCCTGAAGACTGTTAGCTCTTTTGAAATCTCTTTCTCCCTGCAGAGAAGCCTCTTCCGGATAATTTGAGATAGAAACACTCTCTATCTGGGCAGCTTGATAACCTTTTTTGTATCATTCTTAGCTGGCAAGCTAATATGTTTTTTGTTACCCTATGACTTTTGCAAAAAGCTAAGCAATATTCCATTGGCGCTTCATATGCAGCCCTTCTTCCACCTCGTTCTTAGTTTTTACGCTGGTCAATGCCTAACTTATATTCTTACAATGAGACATCAATAAAAGTTGATTAGCTACTGATGAGATTAGCATGGAATATCATTAAATTGAGGGTGATCTTTCGGGTTTTCTGAAATAGGTATCCAGTCTGAGATCCACAATTCTCTCTGCACCTGGAACCATTTCAAAGCAGTGGTCTTCCCAGAGCTTTTCTAAAACAAAAGCTTTTAAATCGGTTTTACAAAAAAAAAATTGGATCATAACTACAATCATGTCATTAATGTAAATACATGGCAATTCTAATGCAAAAATCCTTAGACTATTGATTTAATTTGTATTGCTTTCATGAACAATGAGCTTCTATTGTGTTTCTGTGGAAACAGATGTTTTCAATGCCGGCAGAACTTCATTGTAAGCAGAGGTAAGACAATGACAATAGAGTATTTTAAAGAGAAGCCCACTGTACACACCACTGGCAGCTCTTCACAACTGATATAATTTATTCTGATGTTACCTGATAAAACTAGTTCCCTTTTAATGCTTGTTAAGGACCTTTCCTGACACTTCAGTCACAGATTGTGGCTATTATGATTTTAGAGTGAATTTACAGATCATATAGCAATTTTTTTTTGTTTGCCTGACCAAATTTCTGTCTGACACTATTGCCAGTTATTGTCACAGTAGTTGCTGGTACAGGTACCATTATTATTTGTTTCAAATCAGGTCAATCAGTGAGTAGCTGCCCATTTCAATAGCACCACCAAGGTCTGATATGGGAAAAAAAAGCATCATAAGTTCATAATTTTCTTCTAATATTTTATTGCAGCACTAAGGTTAAATTTTAACAAAGTTAAGTTTGGGATCATGTATCTGTACTTGCATTTGTCACAGTGATGTGTAAAATAAGCTTCAGCAAATGCATCAATTACTGTCATGCAGACAAATACTCTAACAGGATATAACATTGCACAGATGGTTATGGAATGAATGACCAGTTAATTTGTTTCTGGTGGTGTGTAGGCTGAGGGGGAGCTTTAGCCAGCACATTGACAAAATGCTTTCCTTTTTTTGGGATATCACGCATGCCATCTTTTATCAACCTTTGCTGTTATAACAAATAGATGTCAACTCATTTCAACGTCTCCTCAAAGGGACATGTTGTCTGGCAGCAAAGCTGCCCCTGAGAATTACACTGGAAAGTCAGCTTGTGTTAAATCTGAAATGGCTGATTGTGATCCAATGACAACCAAGGACAATCAGTTAAGTCTAACTGACGTTTATATGATTCGATGCCATTTAGGTGTTAATCTGAACTAGCACTCTAAATTCTGGATCAGCAATATATGAGCTCAAACCTCACTCCAGAAATGAAACATGTAATTTGGACTGACGATTTAATGTAGTTCTGAATGATTACTACACTGCTGGATGTGCTGTCTTTTCGATGAGATGTTAAAATATCTTTCCATTTAAGATTCCATCCCACTATATAGAAGAACATACGAGTTTACTGTGCTAATTAATGTTTACCCCTTCCCATTTTCAGTAAAAACAGTTCATCTGATTATTTATCTCATTTTTTGTGGGACCTTGCTTTGTTCGCATTGGCTCCCTACATGATAACAATGACTATACTTGTCCTAATTGGCCATAAAATGTTTAGGGACATCCTGGGGTTTTGAAATGGGGTGCGTTATAGTTTCATGAAAGCTGCAGTTACAAAGTGCTCCCAGTGATTGAAAAGCCTACAGTCAGAGTCTCCCCTAGCCTCAGACATAAATTCAATTCAATTGGGTCTCAGAGTGTGGAAGAATTCAACGTAATACCACCCTAACAGCACTAGAAGCTTTACAAATTGGCAGTGCTTGTAGATATTTTTGATCAATATGCTCAAATGCTTTATGATATATTTGAACCTGGTTCTTCAGACCCAAAAGCAGAGATACTACCTCTATGCCACAAGAGCCCCAGAGATCTTAATCCAACATTTTAAAGGACTCAATTCAGGCTATTGATCTGTATATATATCATTCTTGACAATGTGGTGCTGATGGTATCATTGATGTGATGGAGCTCGCTGGAGATGGTAAAGGATAAAAAGCTTAGCAATCACAAATACAGAGCCAATTCCTCCACCTATCATGTTGCTTCAGTTTCTTAACAAAGTCAGCTTTAAAATATCATCCAAAGGAAACAACAGTAGGAATTTTATTGATGTGTTTTTCATTTTAGAGTTCCTATTCTGTAAATGAAACCCGTTCATTTCTCTGACCAAAACCAGGCAGTGCCCTCAAAGCTACGTACATGTTTCCCCTGTCTGTCGTAAAAGAACCGTGCAAACCTGTGTGGACATTGATTGGCTGGGTGGGCTTTTAAAGATGACTCAAGAGATGTGGCAAATTCTGGGATAACCATTGAATGGTTGTGTTGTTCTGGGAGCAGCACGTGGTAAGATTGAGCAGAAATCATACAAGACAGACATCATGGGGCAGCGTAGGTAATTTATGAGGCAGGTTTGATAAGATATGGCAAGAAAACTCACTAGACCTCAGCAGAAATCCCTTAAGTTCTTGATGCAACTTGGACTTAACCAAGAAACAAGAGGCTATGAAGACACTTTTAACGCAAGAATATAAAAGTTTATCACACAGAAGACAAAATGCAAACTATATTACACTATACAGGAACTATTTGAACATTCTCATTACAAACATCAGAAAGAGTCATCTCTTTCACTCAATAATACCATTAAAGACACTGAATCCCGAGACCAGTCACCGTTGGTCCAACCTAAAGTTTCTTGATCAGCTGGCATAGCTATACTTGAGTTTTAATTGAACAAATGTCTACTCATTTGACTGATGTTATTTTCTTCAGTTAATGTCTCCTCACCTGGACCCTTAAAATAAGTTGCTAACTCAGCTCACTTATTTCTTACCATGGATTCCTTAAATTCTCATGTTCGATTGTTTTATAGAATGTCTTCCTCTCTCAAATCTCTGCTTCCTCTGTGTTTGTAAATTCCTTCTTATTGCCTTCTAAGTAAATCAAGACTTCAAATCTGATAGCTTGGAGACTTCTCACAATAGAGAACCTCTGCTATTATGGACCTCTTTAGCACCAACCTGTTTTTTTCATCCTCCTGTCTATTTCTGGGTGTCATGAAACCCAAGTCAACAAACACATAATCCTACTGAATGGTGGAGCAGGCTCAAGATATTGAATAGCTTATTCACATTTCTTTTTTGTTTGGTCTTACCTTTACAGCTATCTCCCCAGGTAGCTTCCCGGTTAGTGAGCTGAAATCACATCATTTCTTTTAAATGCCGTTCGAGCTTAAAGTTGAAAATGATTTCTTGGCACTTTTTTTTGAAAGTGTCAAACCTTCACAGAGCTGAAAAAGTCCTCCTCTTTCGTAATTTAATATATTACTGACCATTACACCTGAACTAAATAATAATTTGGACTTGGAGCCATGAAAAATTTTAGTTGAAATTTATCAAATTTTCGAGGGTCTGCACAATCCATGCTGCATAGCTATTCTCTCCTGGCTAAACCATCCCCAGTTAAGAAGTTAGCTATTTGGGACCAAAGTTTCTTCACTCAAATAGCTGTGGATCTTTGTAATCTCTATCCAAGAAGTATATGAATGTTCAGATAATATACACATTCAAGACTGCGATTAATGGACTTTTTGGCATGAAGGGAATGGCGGGATAAAGAGAGAATGTGGAAAAGTAGAGTCATTTTGGATATTCAAAGGTGGAGCAAGCTTGACAGGCTCGAGCCCCTCATCCAGTTTTGAATCCCTACATTTGCCAAATGTCTATGAATTCAACCACTAGCGGTTTGTGGTTAGAGAAGAGTGCTTCCACAAATTTTGCTTTCTGTACTGAGTCTAAGAGCCTGCTCGTTTAACAGGATAAAAGTCTTGGTCATTAGTCAATAGTCAAAAGTCATTAGTCTTAACATAAAGAGGCATTTATCTCAACAACAGGAGGTAGTCTGTTTCATGACAGCAATATGTACAGGTTACATTGGTTAGTTAGGCATCTTTACAGACACTGCCAGGAGCCAGAGATGACATGTTTCACCCAACACCCAAATAGTGGAACTGGTTTAAGGGGCTGAATGGCCTACATTCTTATGTATCCAACTACAAGCAAAGTGAACCTTCTCTGATTTAGCATTAAGCAAATCTTGAATATTATTCAAGGTTATTAGAAAAACAATTTCACCACTTAGCTATAAGAAAGATAGTGATGTTGGTGGTGGTGGCGGCAGGTTGAAGCCAGTTAGAAATGTGAAATGAGAAATACTTTATTGCTCCCTTTGCATGTTTTGATTTGCTTGTAACGTATATAATTTATAAAAATATGCACAAGACATGTAAAGAAATATTTAATGTCATGGTATGCAAATAGAAAAATTACCTGAAATATTTGCTCGCATTGCAATCTCAAAAGAACTGCAAGGATATTACACATGAAAAGTAAAGCCTATAATATTAAAAAAAGTCAATAAATATCCCAAAATCCAACTTTAATTCCTCACTTACTATTCTCAATTTCCATATGATGCACTCAATATGTGTCCAATATGACTATGTTTCTACACTGTGGCTTGCATCAGTATGTCTGGAAGATTAAAACTATTTACTTTACACTGGCTTGGCAATTTCACACCCTTAAGCTTCCTACTGAAGCTCCTTAAATGGTTACTGCAGCTCTTTAAGTATATTAACTGTGCCAAACGTTTGCTAGTTGCGTGCACATGCATGCTGCCAACTTAAACATGATGGACATCTGAGACCTTTGGTGTTGAGCCATGAAATGTTAGACACTAGATGAATTAAAAGAGACTTTGTAAGAATATTTTCATTCTTTTCTGTTCATTTTCCCCAGTGTTTCCTCTTTACACTCAGTTATGCACATTCTTTTTGTTCTTTTTGTTATGTAGGTCTTAATTTCACGAGAGAGTATAAAATGTATGACAGAGCCAGTCACCTGTTTATTTATCCCAAATGTATTGTCATCGATTTCAATGCATTTCTCAGCTTATTACATAAGTATGTACTGGTAACTTGGCAAACCTTACTCCTGCCATTACTTCATGGGGTTTAATATCCTGGCACTATATTTAAAGGGTTGCCAGACACTCATATGATCACCTGTGAACATCAGTGAATGCTGGTCATATGCATCCCGCTCCCTGAGAGATGTCTCAAACATGAGAGAATGTGGCCGTACATTTTAGCAATGCCTTGCTGCACAATAATGAGTAGAATCGAAGGATTTGCTTGTCCTACCTTCAGTACATGTGAGGTGATATGAACTAATGGTAGGGATTGCTCAGTTTAGTATTTTCTTGGTAGTTCTTCCTCCATCCCTGAGTCTTGGAGCAAATGTGCTGGCCTGTGGAGAGGAGAACACACTGAAGATCATTGTCATGCGTTTGACTGGTTCATCTTTAGTAGGCCCACAAGTATGGCAGCAACTCCTTCCATTTGCAATGACACTCATTCCAATCATACTGCTCACTATTAATGAGGAATTTCACTCGCACTACAGAGAGATGAAAATCTTCCAAAAGATTTCCTACCTTCCCCTGTCACTTGCCAATTTTCCACATTATCCTTGTGATTCCCTTGTTAGGATCAACTACCCCTTTGTCAGCTTTCAGCTGCATCCATCCAGAAAAGAGTCGTCATTTTGTTTCAAATCTCCATCATTTGCTTTCACTTTCTTGTACTGTTGGTATTATGGTTATAAAACTACAAGATATCTTAAAATCAAGACCTCAGTTGATCGGGTTTGATATCAAGGAACTCCAACAAACCTAGAGTCAATGGGAATCAGGGGAAAGATCTCCACTGGTTGGCATCATAACTGGCACAAAGGAAGATGGTGGCAAGTTGCTGAATGTCAATCATCTCATGCCCAGGATAAAATTTCAGCGGTTTCTCAGAATAGTGCTTCAAGCCCAACCATCTTCAGCTGCTTCAACAATGAATCTCCCTTTAACATAAGGGTAGAAGTCAAGATGTTCACTGATGTTCTACAGTGTTCAACACCATTCATGAGTCCTCAGATACAGAAGCAAAATTTTCTAACATAACAGGGATGAAATTGCAGCAAAACCGAAATGAGCCTTCCATCCACCCCACCTCAGCACTCATCCAACCATGTGGCAGTTGATGGTCTGTTTCCAGGTTTGATGGGCCCGACTCCATTCCAAAGAAAAGCTTGTCTGAATCAGGGTCCTTTTTATGAGGCAGTTCATAGGAGTAGGACGATAAGTCAAGATACCTGGTTAGCCAAAATCAGCTTTAACTCTTTGAGGTTTTCAATCATCTTTTCTAATGCCCTTTTTTTGGCTCAGCATCAAAGTTGTTCTGAGTATTATCCTGCAACGTTCCTTAGTAATATAAAGTCACCATAGATCTCACAAGGGCTTGGAGACAGTAAGGACTGCAGATGCCAGAAGACCATAAGGTTTCTCTCTCATAAGAGAGAGACAACTAGTGGTGGTATAACCAAAGGGTCAGCACACCTCAGGTAAGGGGAGATGTTGCCAAGACGAATCCTTCATGGTAAACTCAGCCAGTGTGGGAATTAAACTCACACTATTAGCGTCACTGTACTTCTCAAACCAGCCATCCTTCCATCTGAGCTAAATCAACGCTCTTAGAGAGGCTGTTATATTAAAGTAAGTTATTTTTGTTTGCAATTGGCTAATACTAAAATCTAATGAGCTCCAAGTGCAAAAATCATAGTTAAAAACACTAGTATTAGATTTTAAATGAATCACTTGTTGATTAATTAATTTTAGTTTGTGAATTATAGCGCAGCAAGCTAATTTTCTGCGAATGTGTTCAGTTCAGCTCTTAGGCTCAGCTGCCTGTACTCCTCAATTGTACTCCTACCAATTAGTTTGCTTTATCTTGTTTGTTACCTGTGTACTTGTGCTCTCTTTGTTCCTGTGCCCCACCTAGACTTATATCTTCCAAGTAATGTTTCATTCTTCTCCATTCTTCCTATCAAAAAGCATTATCTTATATTTACTTGTGTCAAATCTTGTTTGCTATTTCATATTCCATATAGTGTTGATTTTAATTAAATTTTTCACTTGTCTTTTATGAATAGCTGTAGTACTGACAAATTCTTTATGAGCTGATTGCTATCATTTCTCTGCTTTACAATTCAGAAGGTGGTACAAGAGCAGAGTGACCTGGGTGTGTATGTGTTCAAGTAATTGAAAGTGGTAGAACAGGAGGAGGGAGTCGTTAATAAAGCACAAATTTAGGTTTAGTAATGGGGGATAGAGTACAATAGCAAAAACGTTATGTGAACTTACGTAAGACACCTGTTAAATTGCAGTTGAGCACATTCCTGGACACCACATTATAGGAAGGGTGTGAGCGCATTGGAGAGAATGCAGAAGAGATTTACAAGAATGGTACCGGGGATGAGAAACTACAGGTGTGAGGATAGACTGGAGAGGTTGGGACTGTTGTCTTTGGAGAGAAAGTTAAGAGGAGATCCGATCTAAATTTTCAAAATCATGAGGGAGCTGGATGAGGTAGAGGAGGAGAAACTATTGCCACTTATACGATGATCAACAAAGGCTGGACATAGTTTTAAAGTGATTTGCAAAAGTAGTAAATGTGATTTGGGAACTGATTTTACAGAATGAGTGGTTCAAGTCTGGAATGCAGTGTCTAGAAGTGCGGTGAAAGCACGTTCTGTTGAAGCATTGAAGCTAGCTTTAGATTGTTTCTATTCTATTAATCATGTGCAAGGATATGGAGAAAAGGCAATAAATCGTGATTCTCATTTGGAGAGACTGTGCAGACATGATGGGCTGAATGGCCTCCTTCTATGATGCACCACTTTTCTCTGATTCTGTGACACCCTGCTTTAGTATTGCATGGATAATTAGGGAACATTAGCATCTTCAGATGGTTATGGATTTGTACCAGTCTAATGTACGGATAAATGGTAAACAAAAATGCTTTCCAATCCCGGGGGTACAGTTTAAATTTTGGTGGGGCAGGCTGGGTTGTATGCTCCTGTTTCAACTTACATGCATGTCTGCATGCGTGGCCATTCTTTTCTTGTTACCGATCTAGCACACAAAAGACCTAAATGTACTGCTGTGTCATTCCATCTGATCTCCTACCTCTGAAAATGATGATGTAATTGAAAAGATTGCCTTCTGCAGAACCTGCATTAATTAATGTATTAAATAACTAAATCCTTCTGAAATATATGCACTCAAAATCTTTTAATTGATAAAATGCCCATTGTTTTAAGCTTCATTCAACAGCTTACTGTTCACTGCAATATATATGGCTTATACATCTTCATTTAATAGGCAAAATCTCTGTGACAAAATACCAATAGATCAATAGCTTTATAACATTAGCAGACCTCAAATGAGTCTGATTCATCCTTTCCTCACACCACACCTGCAGCACTGTGCACATTTCTGGTCAGTTCAATAAGGACCTCTTAGTTATGGGAAGATTTAAGAGACTGGGACTGTTTAGAAGAGAGAAGGCTTAGGGGAGATAGTATTTAAGGATTACAGCCCTTCTAAGTAAATAGATAAATTGAATAGTGATAATATGCTTCAAAGAACCACAAACCACAAACTTTACAACAAAGAACAGTAGTTAGAAATTTTCACTTACAGTTCAAGTATAAACAACCTTAATTGATGCCACAAATGGCCTCCTTCTGTTCTGTAAGTATTCTGTATTTTTTTCCATTTGGCTAGTTACTTGAAAGATGGTGTTAGTCATATTTTTATGTTGGACTTAGAGTCATACAGACATACAGCACGGAAATAGCCCCTTTAATCCGACTCGATCGACCTCACCAGACATCCTAATCTGATCTAATCCCATTTGCCAGCATTTGGCCTGCATCACTCTAAACCCTTCCTATTCATATACCCATACTGATGCCTTTTAAATATAGTAATTGTATCCAGCTCCACCAATTCCTCTGACAGCTTGTTCCATACACGCACCTCCCTCCATGAAAAAGTTACCCCTCAAGTCCTTTTAAAATCTTTCCCCTCTAACCTTCAACCTATGCCTTCTCGTTTTGGACTCCTCCACTCCAGGAAAAAGACTTTGGCTATTCACTCTATCCAAGCCTCTCATGCTTTTATAAACCATTATAAGGTCACCCCTCAGCCTCCAACAATCCAGAATAAAAAAGCCTCAGCCTATTCAGCTATAACTCAAACCATCCAATCCCGGCAACATCCTTGTAAGTCTTTTCTGCATCCCCTCAAGTTTAACACCATCTTTCCCATAGAAGGGCGACCAGAATTGGATGAGATATTCTAAAAGCAGCCTCAATGTCCTGTACAGTCGCAACATGACATCCCAACTCCTATGCTCAATATTCTGATCAATGAAGTTAAGCAGGCCAAACACCTTCTTCACCATACTGTCTACCTGTGACTCCACTTTCAAGGAGCTTTGCACATGCACCTCTAGGTCTCTTTGTTTTGCAACATTCCCCAGGGTCCTATCATTAATTGTATATGCCCTGCTCTGGTTTGTCTTACCAAAATGCAAAACATCACATTTATCTAAATTAAACTCCATCTGCCGCTCCTGGCTCATTGGCCCATTTGATCAAGTATACTATTTAACTTTTATAGTAATCTCTCCCACTAATTGATGTTTAAAGTTGAAGACATTAATTTATCAATTTTCTTTTCATACATCTTGGCCGCAGCAACAAAGTACGTATTGTTGGAGCTCCAATTCTAAATGGCAAACATGGATGTCAAATGAACTGCAGAGTTTTTCAGATCATGAGCCCTTTTATATGTTTCTGAAATCCCTCATAATTCCTATCAGATTCAGTGAACATTCAGATGTACTATTCTATCATATTTATGTTAGCACTGTTTACTTATTACATGCCCAACAGTTCAATTTGACTTCTACAGAGTGTATGCATTGGTTTTACATGTGTCTGACTTACTTGCTTACTTACTGGAACTCATTTTACACTAATAATGAGATGTAAGACATAGTTTATTAGCATTGAAACACAAGATATATGCATGCAATTCTATGAAACCCATCTTTCTCTCCAATTTTCCGAGTAATCTTACAATTCTTCGATGACTATGTTCCCACACTGGTTTAAACTTTGCTTTGGAAGTGCAGGATGGTAAAGAAGTTTGTACTACCCTAGTTTACACCTGGCGAGCTGAGGTTGAAGTTGTTCTTCTCACTCCCAAAGTTCCTGCTCCTTGTGTTAGCTTTGTCTCTGGAGTGTCACCCTCTGATTCAAATTGCCTTTTTTAATATAGTTCTCCGGTCATCTCCTAGTGTGTGACTTACAATGTCGGTGTGAAAGCCGACATGCAGATTCCTCCTATGTTGTTACAGCAGTTTAATACAACAATGTAATTAATATAATTCAGTTCCCGCATGTAAATGAGTTTCTGTCCCAGAAAATGTTGCTACAAAAGGCAGTATTGGATATTGTAATTTCCCGATTGATTGAGACGACTGCAGGAGTCACGCTAGTTCTACTGAAGCTCCAATCTATTGATCCATTAGAAACTTTTCAGCATTGTCTCAGCAGCACTTATTTAGTATAGTCACTCAAGTTAAATTGCTTGCTTATCTGTCTGGCCTGATCCAATTTGACAGTGAATTCTTGGCTTCCTGGCTTACTAGCTCGATTCCCTTCCTAGCATGCCATTCAGTTGGCCAATGTTGCTTTTAGTATTCCAAGAAGACCTTTGAGTACGGGAGTTGGGATGTCATGCTATGGTTGTACAGGATATTGGGGAGGCTGCTTTTGGAGCAGTGCGTACAATTCTAGTCACCTTGCTATAGGAAGGATATTATTAAGCTGGAAAGAGTGCAGAAAAGATTCACCAGGATGATACCAGGAGTGGAGGGTTGGAGTTATAAGGAGAGGCTGGATAGGCTGGGGCTATTTTTACTGGAGTGTAGGAGGTCGAAGGATGACCTTATAGAGTTTATAAAATCATGAGGGGCATAGATAAGGCGAATAGCAAAGATTTTTTTCACTAGGTAGGGGAGTTCAAAACTAGAAGGCATAATTTTACGATGAGTGCTGAAAGATTTAAAAGGGACCTGAGGGGCAACATTTTCATACAGAAGTTGGTTGAAATATAGAATGAACTGCCAGAGGGAGTGGTAGATGCAGGTATAGTTACAATATTTAAAAGACGTTTGGACAAGCACATGATTAGGAAATGTTTAGAAGGATATAGGCCAAGTGGAGGCAACTAGGAGTAAGAACTGCAGATGCTGGAGAATCTGAGAGATAACAAGGTGTAGAGCTTGATGAACACAGCAGGCCAAGCAGCATCAGAGGAGCAAAAAAGCTGACGTTTGAAGATGGGTCTAGGCCCGAAACGTCAGTTTTCCTGCTCCTCTGATGCTGCTTGGCCTGCTGTGTTCATCCAGCTCTACACCTTGTTATCGCAAATAGGAGTAGTTTAGTTTGGGAAACTTGGTCAGCATGGACGAGTTGGGCAGAAGGTCTGTTTCAGTGTTATATGACTCTATGATTTGCTTCATCTAGAAGGGACACTCCACTACCTGCATTTCCCCCCTTTTCTGAAGTCACGACTTGGAATACAATCAAGTACATTCCAGAGCTTTGCAAAGTTAGGTAGATCGTAAGCTGAAGCTGGCTCTCACACAAAAAAAATCAGTGGAACATTTACATAAGAAGGAGAATTATGTCGGGTTGGAATTTTAACATCTCCATAGGGGTGATAGGCAGGTGGAAGCGGCAGGGAAATGTAAAATTGGGCACCGTACCAGCAATGTCAGTCCATGTTTGGGCTTCTGTGGCAGAGGAAAAACAATTGTCTCTTTTTAGGGCCCTTTGCACCACCTGAAGCCTCCATGCCCCAAGTTATTTCCTCTTCAGCTGTTCCTCTCACTCCTATCCATTTACATAGAGCCCCAAACCCGATGTTGGAGGCTGGCAACCCATCCTCTTCAAGCCTACTAATAGGTCAATAATTATTAAATATCAGCATATCAAGCAGCTAAATGGAGATGATGTAGCCCCTGGTTTTAACACAGGGAGTAAGGATTTTACTCTTAGGGCAAAATTCAGCACTGGGATTTATTCTATAATATTAAATTGGTCAAATCAGTTAAAGTTTGTAGCTTATTTGTCCTTCACTCTTGACATAGAGCTGTCATTACTCACTTGTCATTGTTAATATATTCCTCATTTCTCCCAATCTCTGCTTTATCTTAAGGTCGAAAGATTTTCTATTTAGGATCCAGTGATCCAGTGATCATGATGCCACCAGAACTGAAATATTCTCAATAACATGGAAAACTGTTAAAGGCAATACAAGATAAGTTGGAAACATTTAATGAAGGATATAATACCGGTTGGAAATTGATAAGTTAGGGTCTGTGGAGTGTCAGGAAGATTTGGGGATCCATGTACATACTGTAACTTATCTCAATGGGACTAGAACAGAAAGGGGTGGAAATCATGTAACAATTGTGTAACGCTTTGATCAGACTATATTGTGATTAGTTTCGGGCATAGTATCTCAGAAGGGGCATATTGGCCTTGGAAGTAATGCAGTCCATATTGGCTAGGATGATGCCAGGGCTAAAAGGTTAAGTTATGAGAACAGACTGTATAGATAATGTTTGTATTTCTTTGAGTATGGAAGACTTAAGGGTCATCCAATGACAGTGCTTAACAATGAAGGTAAATGCTTAAAGGATTAGATAGGGTAGATAGAGGAAATTATATTTGCTGGTGGGAGAATCTGTATCAAGAAGGCCCTTAACATTTTAGTTTTAGAATTAAAGCTTGGCCATATGGTAATAATATAAGGAAGTGTTTGGGTTCTTGTGGTGTGGTGGTAGTATCCCTATTTCAAAGGTCTCGGTTCAAGTCCCACCTGTTTTAGAGGTGTGTAATAACAATCCCTGAACAGGTTGATTTGCATGTATTCATAAGGAAGTGTTCCTAATTAAAGAAAATGTTAGAAATCTGGAGCTCTCTTGTCCAAAAATCTGTTGAAACTAGGTCATTTGGAAAGCACGAAACTGAGACTGATATATTTGCGTTAGTCAGAGGCATTAAATTATATTGAGCAAAAATGGGCAAATGGAGATGGCATTAATGATATTTTTCTTCTTTGCTTTTCTATTTGATTTCAACGGATCCTATTGTTCCTGCTTCAGATCATTTCTATTTGACTGACTGATCTATCTACCAATAGACAGGTGCTTTACTGCGGTTTTAGAAGTGAAAATAGTCCATAGATATCTTCAGCTCTCCAATACCTTGTCAAATTGACCAGAAAACACTTAAATGGCTTTGAACACTCTAAATGCTGTGTCGAAAACCGAGGGCTGAATTCCTGGCACTAAGCGTGCAGAATCAGGAAAATTCCAGACTGCCAAGATCAAATCAGAAAAGACTTTCCCAAAATGTTGGATTTGTGCTATTGTTGGTTTTGGGGGAGGAGTGTTGCTAACTGGATATGAGCCTACTGCACCTGAAAAAAGGGTGGAGGTAACTGCAGGGGCTGCTGAGTGCTGAGGTTTACGGTTTAAAAGGTTGGCGTCAGTGCTCTAGGCTTTTGACCTAGTTACAATACAAGCACTAAGGCCCGCTAGCCCCCACCTTAGCATCCCTTCATCCCCACGTACTGTCCATGCCTTATCTGTCACAACACATGCCACCTCCTGAATGGACAACCCCTAATGTTAAAACAGTGCTCCCTAGTTCTGTATTTATCCCCAAGAGGAAACATTTTTCATGTCCACCTTGTCAAGGCCATTCAGGCTATTATTCACTTCAATAAAGCCACCGCACACTCCTCTAAATTTTAGTGGAAACAAGGAAACCCATCCTCAAAATACAACATGCTCATGCCATGTATTTTTCTGTTAAACCCCACCTAAGTTGCTTCCGATACATTTAGTTGTATCTTAAAATAAGAAGACCAAAACTGCACAGAGTTTTCACAATGTAGTCTCACCAATGCCCTGCATAACTGAAGCCAAATAACCTTTCTTTTACACTCAATTCCTTATATAATAAAGGACAGAATCCTATTAGCCTTCTTAATTAGGAGCTATGTTTACATACCGACTTTTTGTGACACATGCACCAGAACAGCTAAATCCCACTGTACCATGAAATTTTACAATCATTCTCCATTTAATTAACACATTGCTTTTTTTTCTCCTCATCAAAGTGAACAACTTCACATTTTCCCACATTATCGTCCATCTGCCAGATTTTTTGCCCACTCACATGAACTATCTATATCCACCCGCAACTTCCTTAAGGTTTCGTCATAACACACTTAGCTAGGCATCTTGGTGTCATTGCGAATTTAGCCGCCATGCCTTCACTCCATTCATCTGAGTCGCTGACATAAATGTAAAAAAAATCAGGGCCAGCAAAAACAGCCATGGAACTTCACTCATCACATCGTGTTGATCAGATAAAGACCCATTTTTTCATGCTCTGTGTCACATACCAGCTCACTAATCTTCTATCCATGCTGATATATTACCTGTTAAGCATAAGATTTTATTTTCTGAAGTGTGAGCTGATATATTTTAGTAGAAAGAACATGGAGAGATAATATAAAATCAAGGGTACAACCCTAAAGGAGATAGTAGAGGGACCTAGATGTATATGTTTATAAGTCATTAAGGATGGCAGGATATCTGGAACATGTAGTTAATTCAGTACATAGTACCCTAGGCGTTATTTTATAAGGGCATAGAGTACAAGAGTAGGAGGATTATGTTCAATTTATATAAGGCACTAGTTTGGCTTCAGCTGGAATATTGCATCCAGTTTTGGGCATTTCATTTTACAATGGTTGTGAATGCATTGGAGAGCGCGGAGAAGCGGTTTACAAGAATGGCTCAAAAGTTGGGATTATTTTCCTTCAAGAAGTGAAGGCTGAGAGGAGATTTGATGAAAGTATTCAAACTCATGAGAGGTATCGACAAAGTAAACAGGAAGAAAATGTTCAAACACTTGAAAGGATTGAAAACTAGACGACACAGATTTAAGGTGATTATTGGAGAAACAAGAACTTTTCCTCTCGACATGGGAATTTGAAATACGTTTAGATAAGTTCATGAAGAGGAAAAGTTGGGAATATATGGGCCAAATGGAGACTAGTTTAGTTTGGGAACAGGGTCGGCGTGGGTTATTTGGAGCAAAGGGTCTGATTCGATGCTGCATGACTCTATGTGATGGGGCAGGTTCAATTAAGGAATTCAGAAGGGTTATTTGAAAATAAATAATGTTCAGGGTTGTGGGTTACAGGTTATGGAGAGAAGGCAAGAGAATGGCACTAGGTCAGATAATCATTGTGAGCTGTTTCAGTCATGACGTATCGAATGGCCTCTCTCTGTGCAGTAATAATTCTGTGAAGTTGTTCGACATCATACTCGGTTTTGTTCTCTTTCTGTGAAGTACTTTGAGACATTTTACTGTGTTAAAGGGTGTTATGTAAATCTAAACTGTCATTTTTGAAATTACCCATAGTATCACGCAGTTGGTTGCTCATGTAGTCAGTTTTATAAGCAGCCCAGTACTCACCTATATACATGTAGTCGTTAACACAATCACTTTGGGGTTTAATCCCTCTGTTCAATATTTAAAATGAACAGATTACCAATTGCATTTAAATAATCAAGACGGAAACTTTTCAGTCATTTTATTGTCACAATGGAACTTGCACAAATTGCCTTAGATATTTAATTACTCCTGCATTCACTTTTATAGTTATTTGGAGTTAAACATACCCACCCATTGATACAGCAAATCATATTCAGCCTGGGAACCCTGCAGCCCAATGGCATCAATGTGGATTTCACAAGCTTCAAAATCTCCCCGCCCCCAACCGCATCCCAAAACCAGCCCAGCTCATCTCCACCTCCCTAACCTGTTTTTCCTCTCACCCCAAGCCACACCCCCATCTCCTATCTACTAACATCATCCCGCCCCCTTGACCTGTCCGTCCTCCCTGGACTGACCTATCTCCTCCCTACCCCCCTACCTACACTCACCTTTACTGGCTCCATCCCCGCCTCTTCGACTTGTCTGCCTCCTCTCCACCTATCCTCTCCTCTATCCATCCTCTATCCGCCTCCCCCTCTCTCCCTATTTATTTCAGAACCCTCTTCCCCTCCCCCATTTCTGATGAAGGGTTTCGGTCCGAAACGTCAAGTTTTCCTGCTCCTATGATGCTGCTTGACCTGCTGTGTTCATCTAGCCCCATGCTTGTTATCTTGGATTCTCCAGCATCTGCAGTACCTTTTATCTCTGATACTTCCGGGCAGTTAGCTATTCTGGTTTTCACAACGTCATCTAGACCCACTCAGTGAGCCACTCAAACCCACACAATCCACTCCTCTACGCATAATTTCTCAGCCATGTTGTTGCTCACATATTCATTCACGCTCTCTAAAACCCTGAAGCCTTGAGAATCATATCAATCTCAATCTACTACACTGCTGGCAGTCTTAATATTAAAACTGAATCTGGTCATAAGGGAGATACAAAAAGAATGTATCTAGAAACCTGAATGCAAGTGGGACTTGGTGCTTATCACAGACTGCTCTGCAACCAGCGTCATATTGGACAAGTCAGAAAATGAGGCACCCAGGACCTCTAACTGAAGTGTCAGGGCCTTTGCTTGCGTCAATAATGCTTGCCTGAGTATCTCTTTGTAAATTGGACAGTCTTAGTCTGATATTCTAAATAACATGGCTTACAAGTGGCTACCCAGCACTCATAAAATCTTCTGTACTGGCAGCTTGGACTGAAAGTGCCCAGATGGTACCTGCAGTTCATCGGTCTCACATAAATGAGGCCTGATTGAGCTTTGGGCCTACTGTTATGAATGATGCATCCATTGAAATTTTTAAAACTGTAAGCAGCATGTTTTTGTTAGGCTAGAGTATCAAGGGATATGGAGCAAAAATCACAAGAATGGAAGTGAGGTACATCTCATATTCCAGGTCCGAACAGACTTCTGTCCTTATGCATTAAGTAAGAAGTAAGCAGCCGAAGTAAACACCCTGAAGGGGTCTTTTGAAAATTCTACATATTGCTAAGTATGAAGACCAAAATTTTACAAGATGCACCATGGTTTCTTCATTTAGTGCCCTTTCAATTTTTTAATGTCAGAAGTGGCAAACTGCCAAAGACCATTGTAAAGGGCTAAATGGAGAAGCAACATTTACCAAAATAAATAAAAATCAGCTCTGAGAAGTTAATTATGTTTCTCTTTGCAAGTGCCGCCTGAACTGCTGAGAATTTCCATCATTTCCTGTTTTATTTATGAATTCCTGGATCTGCAGTATTTTGCTTTTGTATCAATTTTGGAAACTCGTCACAGAGTTGTTATAGGCAAACCAAGTTAGATGCGTGAAACTAAATTGGACAGCTCATTCAAAAAACTATTACAGACATGTCGGACTGAATATAGTTTGAGATTCTAATAGCTAAAAGTTGGTTAACTCCCTCAAGTTATGATGGTCTTTCCATATATTTACTGCTTGCTGTTCTGTTTCTTGGTTACAACGATCTGCAAGAGGCCAAACGTTATCAGGTAATTATACTTCTTAATGTGAGCCTGTATACGTGAATGAGGAAGTACGGGGGACCTTTCTGCCACTGAATCTGATACGAGAAAGGGACATCATTAGTTGGCCATGGGATACAGTGGACTCCCAAGCTTTTGGATGTTGTGCTAGAGGAGAGACATCTGTATCCTCATGCAGCAGGGAATGGTTTGGAAAAGGTAGTGGCAACAGATCACCATGGAGGTCAATGCCAGGTGGGTAGTGGCAGACACCTGGGTATCATGCCAGAAGAAGTTTAACAATTTCACAGGGTTAAAGTCAGTGAATCAATCTTTAAATGCCTTATCCTAGAAGCAGCAACACTAGGCTCAGTAAATTGACTCATCTGCAAATAATCCATCAATCAGTTCTCATGCCTAATCTTGATATGATACACCTCACCCTCTCACAGTTAAACACTGTTGTAAGACTCAAACTCACATCTAACACCTTGCACATGCTGGGCAGCTAATCATCATTGGTGATCACATAAATGCAACAACTGCATTCAGTGTTGAATAATCTGTTCAGATATGTCATGACACATCTCCTAGGGAGGAGTGACTTGAATCCAGACCTCCTAGCCCCACAATACATAATATACATTGATAAATGGAGCAAATGTTGACACACAACCAGAGGCAGTAGGAGGGAAACAGAGGGAAGAGGTAATCCTCTTGTTCTCACTCCAGTGGAAGAAATAGTGTTGGCCATTATGAGAAACGCCATCACAGAAGCTGTGGCCACTGATAAGCACATACCTAATCCTCCTTTCCTTATCTGACCTCTCCTGCCTCCCACTGTTTCCTCAGACTGAGAAGCTACTAATGGTGTGAGTGTGCACTTTTTGTTTTCTCCTTTGTCATCGCCACAACCTTAGTCTTCTCCTTTTTCTCCGTTCAAGTACTCTAGAACTGCAACTTCCTGTGCAATGAAAGAAAAGCAGGATGGCAGCAGAAATTAAGACAGCCTATGCCATGATCGAATATCTACCAGCTCAGACATCAACACTGCCTATAATTTAAAGGATAGGATCCTGGTGGTATGTGCATGTATGGAGACACCATGTCCAAGAACATTGCAGATAGGGCTGGAGGAATCGACAGTAGATAATAGTCACTTCGCTAAATGATGAGGTCACAGTTCAGTTATGCTGCGCAGAAATCTGATGATGATCTGGACAGACCAAGCTCCAGATGAAGGCTAATGTGTGTATACAGTCAAAATCATGGTGCATTGGAAAGCCTGCTAGTAAACTTGCATTAAATTACAAAGACCACAGAGGAATCTGGTGCCAATTTGGCATTGTGTTCCAGAAGGCTTGGAGCTTGTCCTTCCCAACATACCTGTGCAGCCAACCGCGACGCAGAATCTAAATAAATAATCTAGCAACTTTCCTATAATTGGTTGAAGATCACTTTAAACAGCACTGATGAGGCATGAGGGAAGTACTTCATGGAGTTGAATGTTGATTAACATCTGAGAGATTAAGAGAGGGTGTCGCCTGGAATGTAGAACAAATTGAAATCATGATCTGGCTGCTCTGCTTTGTATATTTCTCATGGATGATCGCATGTGTGCAATAAACCTTTTAACAACATAATGTCCAACACACTTTGCTTCACAAATATGTGTACACGTCATGAAAGCATTAAGATGCCTCATAGCAAATCAAAATGTGTGCTGTGGAGCCCAATTTGACACCACATTGACTTTATAAATTTCCTCCCACAATCTCCTTTCCTCTTGTGAAACCATGTCTCATGCTGTAATACTATAATTGTCAGCCTATTTGTGAACTGCTTCAATTAAAATTACACAATCTGACATTTCTTCGTGAGCACATTATTGAATTTATATGAAGGTCCTCACTACTCTTTCTTCAAAAACGCTTGCTCACGTAGCATAATTTCAAAGGTACTGAGGCCAATGACGGCACTCCCGATAACCTTATCTGACTCAGTGCAGACCAGGAATTGAACTGAAAACTTTGCATGGCTTTGCTTTTATTCGCTAAAGCATTGGAAAGATCAACTATTTATTGTCCATGATTAAACTAATGGTTTTTGCTTGCCAGGAATATTTTGTTATTCCTCAGTTTACTTAAGTACTTGCACAAATTCTTACCATCTCCTTTGAGAATTGGTTGTGTGCTGTGTCTCATGTCAGCTTTCAGTCAGTGAACGTTTCCAGTCTTCTCAACATTTACAGATGCTCATTTTGCTGCTGGGTTCTGAGATTAGCCAAACTGAATGACCCTGCTGTCTCCTCACATCACTCAGTCACATTGTGATGGTGCTGAGATATAATCTCTTGTTTTCTCCCAGCAAATCAAAGGGCTGAATCCTGTGCTGAGGGACATTTCTTCACTGTTTATTGTAGGTTCTGTCAAACAAATCAGTACTAAGATTAAGAAAATGAAATATTCTTCTGATTGCTTGTGTAACCCCAACTGAGTTCAGTTGGGCTACAAGAGTCTCGTTGTATTCTTCACCTGCAGTACATGCAAGGTAATGCAGGCAGCTCACTAACTTTGTGGGACCTGCTCATCTCTATCACTGCAGTGTGAAGCTCAATGGTGAATGTGCTGTTCTGCTGTTAAGGCCTTCATTTTTTTACCCTGAATTGACGTCGTCCTTGAATTGGCCACCACGGCCAATGAACTTGCTGCTATCTGGTTGCATGTTCAGCCTTGAGCCAAGGTTCACCGAGGTAATTGTTAGTTAAAGTCAGTCAGCACCTCTTAATTGGGAGGTGTGTTCTCACTGCAGCAGGATTTCTAAGTATTTCTCACAAAGAGAGAGAACAAAGGTACAGGAGGTCTGAGAGAGGGCTCCAGGTACCTCCACTGCAGCATTAGAAAATTATTCCAGGGGCTGCAAAGTAGAGATGCGTCAAATTATTGCAATGTGTCAGGAGGCCCCTTGATAACAGCAGAAATTCAACAGCACAGAATAGAGAGCGCTGTTTCAGCCATTCAGCCTGCTTTTGCCCTGGGGTGATAACTTGGGGAATCTAAAGTAAGAGTCTAACAGCCCAAAGATGCGTAGGTTAGTTGGATCGGCCATAGGAAATGCAGGGTTATAGGGTTAGGGTAGGTGAAGTGGATCTAGTGGGATTTTTATTGCAGGGGCAGTGTGGACTTGATGGGCCGAATGGCCTGCTTCCGGTCTGTAGATTCTCTGATTATATGATTCCAACTGCAGCAGTAAATATTTGTTACACCTTTTGTACTACGTGCATCCACAGGTATAGAAGCAAGAGTTGGCTATTCAGCCAATCCTGTCTGCTCTGCCATTGCATATTGTCATACTTGAACTGATTGTGGCTTTAAGTCCACTCTTCTGCCTAATCCCATAACTCCTGAATAAAACAAAGAATTGCAGATGCTGGAGAACTGAAGCAAAAACAGAAAGTGCTGGAGAAACTCAATAGGTCTGATGGCATCTATGGAGACAAAACCACGAGTGGGTTAAGTTATAGGGGAGGTGATGGCCTAGTGGCACTATTACAGGGCTGTTAATCCAGAGGCTGTGTAAGTTCTCTGGGGACCTGTGTTCAAATCTCATCAAGGTAGATGGTGAAGATTGAATCCAATTTTAGAAGAAAAACTGGAATTAAAAAGCTAATTATGACATGGATCCATTGTTGATTGTTGGGAAAACCCCCTCTGGTTCACTAACATTTTTTAGGGAAGGAAACTGTCATCCTTACTTGGTTTGGCCTACATGTGACTCCAGAACCACAGCAATGAGGTGGTCTCTTAACTGCCCTCTCGGATGGGCAATAAATGCCGGCCAGTGATGCCCTCATCCCATGAATAAATAGAAATGTCAGCGTTTCGAGTCTAGTGACTCTTCGTTAGAACTGAAAGCAGCTGAGAAAGATTGGTAATAAGGTGTAGAGCTGGATGAACACGGCAGGCCAAGCAGTGTCAGAGGAGCAGGAAAGCTGATGTTTCGGGCCTTGACTCTTTTCTGAAGAACAGTCTAGGCCCGAAATGTCAGCTTTCCTGCTCCTCTGATGCTGCTCTGCCTGCTGTGTTCATCCAGCTCTATACCTTGTTATCTCAGATTCTCCAGCATCTGCAGTTCCTACTCTCTCTGAGAAAGATTGGTATTTATGCTGATGACAAGGTGAGGGGTTTGGGGGGAATGGTTTACGGTGGTGATGGGAATGAATAAAACAGATATATGGAGGTGGTTAAAATTGTATCAGAGATAAAAGGTACTGCAGATGCTGGAGAATCCGAGATAACAAGCATGCGCCTGGATGAACACAGCAGGTCAAGCAAGGGTTGATACCCAAGGGTTTAGGCCTGAAACGTCAAGTTTTCCTGCTCCTATGATGCTGCTTGACCTGCTGTGTTCATCCAGCCCCATGCTTGTTATATGGAGGTGGTGTCCAGAGAGATATAGAGAAAAGCAAGGAAGCAGACAAAGGAATTGCTGAAAGTAGGTTGGGAAGAAATTAATGCCAAATAGGCAATGATGGGAAGTGTGAATGATTGAAAATCAATTGGCTGTGTTGGGAGCACAGGACAGGACCTGGAGGTGTGGAGGTGGGTAAGGAACATGGAGGATGGTGTTCGTGTTCTGAAATTGTGAAACTCAATGTTGAGTCTTCAGGGCTGAAAGGTACCTTGGCGGAAGATAAGGTGCCCTTCCTTCAGCTTATGCTGAGCTTCATTGGAACAGTTGAGCAGGCCTAAGAAAGAACTCTTGATATGGCAACTCAGTGGTGTACTAACGTGGCAGTCAACTGGAAACTCAGGTTCATTTTTACAGACAACGCATAAGTGTTCCACAAAGCAGGTTCCCAATCTACGGTTTATTTCCCCATTTTAGAGGAGACTACATTGTGGGAGTTAATACAGTAGACTAGATTGAATGAAACACAGGTAAATTGCTGCTTCATCTGGAAGGTGTGTCTGGAGTCTTAGATAATGAGGATGGAGGAGGTAAATGGTCAATTTTTGCATAGTCTAAAATTCCATGCGAAGGCGTTGTGGGAGGGTGGGTAGGTTTTGAGAGTAGAGGAAGAGTGGACCAAGGTTGTCTGGAGAGAATGGTTTCTGTGGAATGCTGACAAACGACTATGTGTCTGGCGGTGGTACCCTGCTGGTGGTAGCACAAACGGCAGCTTATGACTTCTGGGTGCAGAGACTGGTGGGGCAGAAAGTGAGGACAAGGGGACTGTATCATTGTTGTGGGAGATAAGAAATGGGTGAAGACAGAAGTGCAGAAAATGGTTAGAATATGGCTGAGGGCCCTGTCAACCACAACAGCAGGGAATCCCCATTTGAGGAAAAATGTAGACATGTCTGAGCCCTCCCTTGCAGAAGATAACATCATAGATCAGATGTGACAGTGACAGGAAACTGGGAGAATGGGATCACGTCCATAACCCTTGACACCCTTGTAGGTCAAAAATCTGTCAAACTCAGCTTTAACCATATTCAATCAGGCAACCTTCACTGCTGACTGAGGTAGAAATGCCAAATGTTACTTATCCTCTGAAAGAAGAAATTCCTCTTAAACTTCCTCTGAAGTAGGAGGCTCCTTATGGTAAAACCATGCTCCCTAGATCGAGATGCATTTGTGGGGAAAGCATTTTCTCAGCATATTTCAATAAGGTCACCTTCCATGCCTCTAGACTCCAATGGGTAGAGATCAAATTTACTGAATGGTGACTTCAGAAACTCATCATTGAATGATGACTAGCTTATTTACATGCATTTGTATATTATTAAAGCCTCAAATTGTCTAATTTATATGTCACTGCCCGTTCTTTACCCCTCCCTTAAGAAACTAGATGGTGCCAATTTGCAACATGTCAATCAGGTGCCCACTCTTGTCCAATGCTTTCACGACTAACATGCAACTGCTTTCTCACAACATGTTCCTTAGCCATCATCCTCTTGATTTACACAAGTCAACTTTAGCAAATTATCTGCTTCACCACATCACCATATCATCATATCATCATAAATGTTCTCAGATTAACTCTCAGACACTTCAGATCCCTAGTTCTAGATTCTCCTTTCCATATGCACCTTGTTATGTCCTTTCCGGATCAAGGAAGTGTCAATCAAGCTAACTTGTACTTTTCTAAACTCCAAAGGATACAAGCCTAGCCTGTCCAACCTTTCTTCAAAGGACAACCAACTTATTCCAGGTGTTCGTCTGATAAATTGAACCCTGAGATGCCTTAAATGGGGAGACCAATATAATGCACAGTATTCAGGCATGTGGTTTCAACAATCCCGTTAGCTAAAGCATGACCTTCCTACCTGTATATTCAGATCTCAGGGTAATAAATTATCACATTCTATTTGTTTTCCAAATAACTTGCCAAACTGTATAATTAACTGTGATTCACGCACTTGGACAGCTAAATCCTACTGCATCTCAGAGCTCTGCAATCTCTCAGCATTCTTTTTCACTCTTTCTGCTCAGAAAGGAAAATATATTGCACATTATCCTTCATTTACTGGGGTCCTTCAGCAGGATGGTAACTAGTGGTTGGGTGGAATAAAGACAACAGTGTGGGTTCAGTCCCTGCGCTAGCTGTGGTAGTTTGTTGAGTCCTGTCTCATCACCTTATCCCATACTTGTGGAGTGGTTACATTCAAGCTATTCATAATCAATTGTCTCTCTAATGCAGAGTCTTGTCTGTGGTCCTTTTGATTATGGCTCCATCCTACATTTGCCAGATCTTTGCCTCTTACCTGACCTATAGAAATTCTTTTGCAGCCTCCTTAAGTTGTCTTCATAACTTATGTTCCAGCCTATTTTTGTGTCATCAGCAAATTTTGCAACTATACCTTTGGGCCTTTCATCCAAACCCAACTAAATTGCAAAGAGTTGAGACCCCAGCATGTTTCCCTGTGGCACAAAACTTATCTGTTTCCAACCAGAAAATTACCCACTTACACTTCCTCGCTATTTCCAGTTAGCTGGCTACATTTCTATCCAGGCCAATATTTTACTCTTTACATGAGGAGCTTTTATTTTCTGCAATAACCTTTGATGTGGCACCTTATCAAATTGCTCTTGAAAATCTAAGTACAGTGCAGCTACTGGTTTCGATTTATCCGCAGTACATAGTTATTCTTCAAAGAACACCAATAAATCAGTAAAATATGACTTTTCTTTTGCAAAACCATGTTCAGTCTAATTGCCCTGTTATAACTTCTTTAAAAGCAGCTTCTAACATTTTTCCTATGATGTATTTTAAGCAAACTGACATATAGAATCCTGCGTTCTGTCTCCATCCTGTTTTTAATAATGGAAGTACTTTAGATATTTTACAATACAATAGACCATCCCTGAATATAGTAAATATTGATAACTTAAAACCAATGCATCAAACATCTCACTGGTCACTTCTTTTAAAACTCCAGGATGAAAACATCAAGACTCGGGCTCTTTTCAACCTACAATTCCAGCAATTTTCTATTTTCCTGGTGATTGTAAGTTTTTTAGAGTTCCTCCATCCCTTTCAATTCCTGATTGACAACTATTTCTGGGGTTTTACTGGAATTCTCCATAATGAAGACTGAGGCAAAATAATGGTTTAATTCCCCTGCCACATTCTTATTTCTCATTTCACTTCCTGAAATTCATTTTTGATAGGATGAATAGTCATTTTGTTAACTTATTCCTTTTGTTTTAAATAGTTGTAGAAACTCTTAATATCTGCCTTTGCTTCTTTCACACTCTAACTTTTCATTCCTTATTAATCTCTATCATGCTTTGATTTTATTTATGTTCTGTCCAATTTTCTGCCCTGCCACCTGTTGTTGCACAATTATATTCATTTTCTTTAAGTTAATTTAACCTTAAATTTTTGAGTTAACCATAGACAGCAGATGTACCCATTGGAATATCTTTTTCTTGGTGAAATCTATCTGTTCTGCACCTTCTGGAACATCCCATTAAATATCTGCCTCACTGTCTCTTATGATACATTCTTTAATCGAAATTGACATTTTCACTAGCTCTGCGTTCATACCCTCTTAATTGTCTCTATTTATGTATAAAATATTAGTTTTGGAGCCCCTCTTTTCTCTCTTAAACTAATTCATTCAATTTTGTTACTCTAATTTGTCTGTCTTGTTGTTGCAAGAACATGCTGCTCTAGGAATCTATGTGAATTCGTCATTTGTCCATTTGAGTTTCTCATCTGTACATAGGCTAAAATCTCCCACAAAAATTACTGTAACCTTCTAATATTTTCTGGCTGTGTCTGCTTTGATACCTTGTCCTGCTGTGTGGTTACTGTTAGGTGTTCTGTATGGTATTCCCACAAGTGATTTTGTACCTTTCTTGTTCCTCATCTCTACCCAATCCATTTTTATGTCTGCATTTTTAAAAATTAGGTCATCCCTCTCTAATATCATCTTTAATCAATACAGCCACCCTTTCCATGCTTCTTGTCCTTCCCTCAATATTCAGGTCTGAACATTATCATCTTGCAGCCATGGCTTTGTCATGGCTATCTGATCATACTTCATAGCAATCATGGCCATTACATTGAATATAATAACTGCATTCTTATCATGACAAACACACAATAGAAACAAGATATTTAAAACAGACCTTGGAAGTCCCTAGCATTCAGATTTTGGTTGCAACACACAACCGATGGTCATGTACCTCAGAACTCCTTAGGCTGCCTCCACGTGTGACAGCATGCAATGAGACTTCATTGTGATGGATGTGGAAGCTTAGAAGTTCTTTCAATAAAATTGTCTTCTCTTTCTGACATTCATATAGATTATCTGCTCACAGATCTCACAGGGTTTCTCACTCCGTGGCTAGTCTTGGTGCTACAGAAGGAAACATCGATTACCAATTCATCAACAGGAACAGCCACCTCCAAAAGCTGCCATACTGTCTTCAGGAGGAGAAGCAACAAGTGAAGATCCACCAATGAAGACAGCCCACATCTATGGCCTTGCTGTCATTTCCTTAACAGTCAAAAGATGGTGCAGGCACTGCTTAAAGGTGCCCCCAGGCCATCATTTCTGAACTGTGTCATCTACTTGAACAGGACAGTGATCTCAAGGAATCTGTAGCAATCCTTTTCGGTATGGGGGTGGGGGTAGGGTGCATTAAGCTCTGCCCTGACTTTATGGCTCATTTCTTGGGGTAACCAGGATCATGTGCAGCATTTCCCAATCCTCAACGCCTAAAGTGCATCCGGAATATATTGAAGTATGTAGTATTGTTTTCCTATGACGAGGACAGCCAAACAGCTTAGACAGTGAGATCCTGCACCATAGCAGACTTCCCCAATGTGTGGGGCACTATCGACTGAGCCCACGTTGCTTTGACAGCACCCTATCTTCAAACTGCAGAGTTCAACAGAAAATGTTTCCAGTCCATCGAAGTACAAACTGTGTGTAACCATTAATAACAAATTCAGTAGGTCTGTGCCAGACATCCTGGGAGCTATCATTTCTCTTACATACTAGAGAACTCATAGATTCCTGTTGCAGTCCAAGATCCTTGGACTAAATAGGGATGGCTGCTGGGACACAAAGTTTACCTTTTCAAAACGTTAGCGATGACATCTTTAGGAAACATTCAGATTGACACAAGACTAAACTACAATGTTTCTTACACTTCCACCCAGGGACAGAGTGGAACATGACCTTTCAGTGCCTGGACTGCTCCAGTGGAGCCTTGAGGTATAGCCCAGGAAGAGTGTGGCATGAGGTACGCTTCACAACTGGAGCTATAAAAGAGGGGTGTCTTGGATACAGATAAATTGGGGAAATTATAACAATCTTCTGAGGATGATGGTTGACATAAGGGTCAGGACCAAGAAAGTCATCCAAGAGAACATGAAGGAGCAATGCACCATCATGCCTCAGGGTCCAAGGATAATCTAATTGGAACCTACTTCCAGGATGAGTAAACCATAGTTGGAAATTGTTAAGTTGTTTTTATATTCTGTAGGTTATCTGGCAAGCAGTTCCTGCTTAGTACAAAGGTCATGCAGTTAGTTTTGAAGTCCTTGAAGATTTGTGTTGCTGAATAAATATCTTAATATCTGTGTGATTGTTCACTTGATGTCTTCAGATGATGCCACTTTCCAATGTCATTAAGGAACATTACATATCTTACTGTTAGTGATAAAGTAAGTGAAACAGAGTGCTAACATCACATGGCGATAAGGATGTCTTAAGGCTTGCTTTAGAGTATCATATCAGACTTCTGGGTAATGAAGTTTCTCATGATAAGAACTGTAAAGAATCTTCCATAATCAGTAAATCTCACATATTTTAGAGTGTACATAGACTCCAAAATTATCCTAAAAAGCTTGAGCATCCTTTTGGACAACAGTGAACTATAAGAGGCATTATTTTTATGCAGTTATTCTTGGCAGTCTTGTGTGCAATGAGGTGAAGTAGTACATCTCCTAGCCTTGAATTTAATGTACTACCTTTGAAAGCTGATTCATCGAATGAACCTTCCCCTGAAGAGATGTGGGAAATATTCACTGATTACATACTCTCGCTCACAATGTGGGTGTAGGTGTGGAATGATTATATAAGACCATAAAAGGCTGGAACAGCAATAAACTGTTCAGTAATGGTTCCTCTGACCTGCATGGACATACCGTCTGTCTCTTCTAGAAGCTGCTGCTGCCCATGGACCTCAGTACTCTATACAGAGGACAAAAAAATTAGAAGGAATGTTGCCCATTGAGTCTGCTCTGCCATTCATTGTGATCTGATAAATAATCCTCAACTCCATAATCCCACTTCTTTACTCATAACACTGGTTCCCTTACAGGTAAAAAAAAAATCTGTCCATCTCAGCCCTGAATGTACTTAACCATCCAAACATGATAGCTGTCGGCTGTAAAGAATTTCGCAGATTTACTACATTCTGAGAGAAGTAATTTGTCTTTATCTAAAATGGACCACCTCTTACTCTGAGATTTTGCCTCTTGTCCTAGACTCTTCAATAAGGTGGAAATACCTTTCCACATCTACTCTAAGAAACTCCATAAGAATCTTGTATGTTTCAATTAGGTCACCTCTCATTCTTCTAAACTCCAGTGAGTACTGATCCACTCTATACAGCCTCTCCTCAGAAGGAGATTCCATCCTGCCTTAGATCAACCTAGTGTAAGCCTTCTGTGAACTGCCTGCATTGCCTAAATGCTTTTGCTTCAATGGGGATGGCAAAGCTGTTCACAGTATTCCAGCTGTGGCCTGACTAGTGCCTTATATAGTTTTACCAAGGCCTTCGTATTATCAGACACAATTTCCTTTGAAATAAAGCCCACCTTTCCATTTGCATCTCCTATTACCTGCTGAACTTTGATGCTAGCTTTATGAGATCCACACATAAGGACTCCCAGGTCCCGCTGCGCTGCAGCTTTCTGCAGTTTGTTTTCTATTTAAATAATATTCAGCCTCTCTATTCCTCATGCCAACATGTATAAACTCCCATTTTCCCATATTATATTTTGTAAGAGTTTCAGGGGACCCAGTATGTTGCTTCTCCTCCCCTGGGATCCTGCTGGCAACTCCCTATCTCACTAACAGGAGGAGGAACCCGGAGAAAGTTTAAGATCTCTCATTGCCTGTTCGTCTTGCAATTGACCCTGATGGTCGATGGCTAGAGTGACAGAGTGCAGGTCTGTGAGTAGACACTGCATGTTCTAGACCTGAGTCTCCACTGGGAGTCTATCTGTGGAGACAGCTAGATGCATGCATGTCAACATCGGCATGAAACTGATGACATTGATGGACTGCTTTGTCCTTCGATCAGCTTAGTAAGTAGCTCTGAGCAATCTGCCTGATGTTCCTGGTCTCTGTTTTTTGATGAAGTTATCAATGGCCAAGAGCAGGGTTATGTTTTCTACCTGAGGCTGGGCTGGTTACTGCTCTCTCTGGCAGTCATCTGAGTGTAAGAGGCCTCAGGCACTTGTTCCTAAAGCAGATGTGGACAGTGTTAGTGATGTAACTTTGCTTTTGAGTTTCAAATAGATAGAGAACCAAAGTGAAAGCCTTTCTGCTGCATCCTCTGAGAGTTCAGTAGCTTCCTGCACATGGGCAGAGATAGACCTAAGGGCCTCCAGCACTGGTGTCTTTGCAGAGGTTTGTTGGATGGTGCTAGTGCCTGCATAAGAGAAATAATTAGTTATTTAAGTTGGATAAAAGCTTGTGCAGTTGAAGAATGCTTTAGCACAGGCAATAATAGGAGTGGAATGCAGCACCATACAATGAAGCTTACTGAGTTGGTCGGCCATTGATGTTTCTCCATTCCCACAAATGGTCTTGCTTGTTCTTGGCCAAATTGAGAAATTTCTCCTTGTATAGAGTTAGAAGGCTGCTTTCCATCATGCTCCCCACAACTTGTCCACCGATCTTAAACCTCTCAGCCTGGTTGTTGGCCACCTTTTTCTCAAACAGGAGGAATTGACCACGATGGAAGTAGATTGAACAGTGGTGATCCATGAGTAGGAGAGATGGTGAGGTGTCCCCACTGAGTGGCTAGGAAGAAGGGAGTGAAGCAAGGCGTAACAGTTTGGGAGGTTGAGGGGAAGAGAGCCACGCAATAGTGTGAATTGCAGTCCCTGGATATTGCTGAAACGCATGTGCCGTGTCAAATGCAGAGTTAATGCTGGTCCTGTGAATGTGAGGTAACAGAGAAAAGATGGTACAAAAACTGAAATTGCTGGAGAAACTCAGCAGGAGAGAAAACAGAGTTAATGTTTCAGGTCCAGTAAATATTCTTCAGAGTTTGAAACGACACTTTGAATTGAATGGTAAGTAACTATTTGTTATAAAATGTTAAAGGAGGAAGTTTATTTTCCAAGTGATGTGATTCCTGTTTACAAAAGCCATAGTGAATGTCTAGGAACATTCGTTAAGCAATTTGATTGTCCATGAGGGATGGGTGGGACTGTTAACCTACATTTGACAGGTGCTTAACTCACAAACATCTTAATCAATTCAGAAGGCCTGTCATTAGACTTTCAATCCAATGGTTAATGGCTCACATATATTGACTGCTTCAAATGCTGGTCTCTCTGATTTTAACTTTTTTAGTAATTCAAGACCATAAACTTGATCTCTTATAGAATCTGCACCAAATGGCAATTTTTTAATTGTGCTTTCATAAGTAATTATCATCATCTCAGTTTATGCAATGCAAAATAAATTAAAGGCCCTAAGGTGCTTATGGGGCAAAAATATAAAAATAGTCTGAAAAATGTTAAACTCTATGACTTTATTTTTAACCATTATTTGTGATTGGCAGACTATGTTAGTGTATTATTCATTCTTGGAGTATGACTGGCATTAGTAAGGCTGGTATCTAATGCCCATCTCTCGTGCTTTAGTGGGGGTGGAGATTATTCACCTTTTTCTGAAGCCACTTTAGTGTTTTGATACAAGTGAGCTTGTTATATCATTTCAGAAAGCAATTAAGAGTCCACCATGTTGGCAGTTGACTGGATACAAAAATAGGCCAGGATGGGCAAAAATGGTAGGTTGCCCTCCATAAAAGAGGTTTGATAACCAGTTTAGTGTCTATGAATATCTGCCAGTTTCATATTTCCTCTTATTATTGTCTTTCACATCCCTTTTACTGGTACCAGATTTTCTTTCAGAAATGAATTCAAAGTATTTCAAAGTAAGAGATCCATTGAAAAATAGTGATCATAATACAATTGAATTCCATATTAAGTTCGAAAGTGACACAACTTCAATCTCAATCAAGAGTCTTAAATTTAAACAGAGTTAGGTACAGTCATAGATTCATAGTCATACAGCGCAGAAATAGATCGTTTGGCGCAACTCGTGCAGGCTGACTGGGTTTTTTAAACTGAACTAGTTCCATTTGCCTGCATTTGGCCCATTTCCTATCCTTTTCCTAACCCATTTCCTAATCTTTCCTATCCCTGTACCTGTCCAAATGTCTTTTAAATGTTGTAATTGTACCAGCCTCTACCACTTCCTCTGGAAGCCAATTCCATACACGCAAAACACTCTGTGTGAAAATGTTGCCCTCGGGTCCCTTTTAATTTTTCTCCTCTCACCTTAAACCTATGTCACTAGTTTTGAACTCCCCTATGCTGGGAAAACGACCTTAGCTATTCACTTTATCTCTGCCGCTCATGATCTTATAAACCTCTATAAGGTCACTCTCCTATGCTCCAGGGAAGAAAGTCCCAGCCTATCCAGCTCTAATACAGGAAAAAGATTGCCAGCAAATATCCAATGGAAATATTTAATGAAACAATTCAAATCATTCAACTAAAATATTGAATTGATTCATTGAAAAGAAATCTGTCACCAGTGCCTAATGAAGGAGGTTAAGGTTATTATTAGGTTAAGTGAAGAGATGTATACTTGAAGATCCTTCTTAGGTCTGCACCTGTGTGCCCATGCACGAGTCCATTTTAATGTCACTTCCTTGATTATTAACATTGCTCACGTGGAATATGCAGTGTATTTTGCTGCTCTGCCAATCAGTGCTTTGTAAAGCCGTCATCCCACATATAGCTGGTTTTCCGCTGGTTTCTGATTCTGGTTAACATGCATGGCCAGGCCAGGAGGAGTTTATCTGGTTAACCGTGAAGGTGTGAGGTTTAATCCTCTGCATATTCAAGTTAATTTTCTTCAGTATTCCAGCTATTCTCAAGGCTCAAAATTTTATGGGGGATTCTTAACAGTAGCTTTTAGGTAAGTGACCCTCTAAATTTTCTTTGAAGATTTCACGTCCAAGAACTCTGCAGCTTCTTGTCCTTTGACCCTTTTTAGAAAGCTTCTCCCAGTTTTCTTCCACAGCTTTTCTATATTCAGAAGATTATTCATAGAACATATAACATAGAATTATACAGCAGAGGAAGAGGCCTTTCAGCCCACTATGTCTGTGCCAAACATGATGCTATTCAAAACTAATTCCATCTGCCTGAACCTGGTCTGTATCTCTCTATTCCTTGCCTGTTCATGTGTATCTCAAAATGACCCTTAAACTTTGCTATTGCATCTGTTTTTACCACCTCCCCTTGGCAGCACATTCCAAGTATCTACCACCCTACGTGTAAGAAAACTTGCCACACGCATCTCCTTTAAATTTTACCCCTCTCACCATAAACCTACTATTTAACATTTCCACTCTGGGACAAATAATCTGACTGTACACCCTATCCATGCCTTTCATAACTTTATATGCTTCTATCAGGTCACCCTCAGCCTACAATGCCCGAGAAGAAACAGTCCAAGCTTGACCAACCTCTCCTTAAAGCTAATACAGTCCAATCCAGGCAACATCCTGGTAAACCTCTTTTGCACACTCCCTAAAGCCTACATATCTTTCCTATAGTGTGGTGACTAGAACTACACACAATACTTCAAATGTGGCCTCACTAAAATTTTTTACAGGTGCAACATGACTAACCAACTTTTATACTTAATGCCCTGATTGATGAAGGTGAGCATGCAAGAGGAAAGTAAACAATAAATGACAAGACCCATAAGAACATTCTTCTTTACCACGTTATCCACTTGTGTTGCCACTTTCAGGGAGCTACGAACTAGCACCCCAACATTTCTCTATACATCAATGCTCTTAAGGGTCTTGTCATTTATTGTTTACTTTTCTCTTGCATTTGACTTCCCAAAATGCATCACCTCCCACTTCTCCAGATTAAACTCCACTTGCCATTTCTCTACCCACTTTCCAACTGATCCATGTCCTGTTGAAACGTTAAACAGCTTTCCTCACTATCCACAACTCTATCAATTTTTGTGTTGTCTGCAAAATAAAGCAAACAACAGAGTTCCCAGAACTGATCGTTGTGGAACAACGCTGGACACAGACTTCTAGTCAGAAAATATCCCTCCGCAACTTCTCTCTGTGTTCTATGACCAGGCCACCTTTTTATCCAACTTATCTGCTCACCATGGATCCCAAGTGAATTAGTCTTCTACACCAGCCTCCCATGAGGGACCTTGTCAAATTGCTAAGTAAAGATCATGTAGACAACATCCACTGCCCTACCCTCATCAATCACCTTCATCATTTCCTCAAAAAACTCAATCAATTTTTTGAAACACGATCTCCTCCACACAAAGTCATGCTGACTATCCCTAATAAGCCCATTCTCTTCCAAATTTCTCCGATAATTTCCTTACCGCTCATGTAAATCTCGCCGGCCTATAATATCCTGGATTACCCCTGTTGTCCTTCCTAAACAAAGGAACAACATTGGTTATTTTCTAGTCACCAGTGGCTAAAGAGGACACAGGTTCAGATCATCTCTGTTTAATGTGCAGGCCTGACTAACATTGATCACTTTTTGCTCCCTCCAGAGGTGCAGTCCACGCCAAACCAAAACTATATCTGCCTGTTGTGAGAAATACCGAGACAAATTAAACAACATCAATCTCATAATCTTCACAGTCCATCTTTATGACAATTTTGGAATGTTCTCAAACAACGATGCATACTAATTATCCCTTGGCCTTCAAATTCAAATCCTTTGATTTTAAAACTGATACGAACCATTTGTATATCAAATGGCTATAATTATCCTTTCTCCAGATTCCCAGGATCCACTAACAGTTCTGGAAGGTGCTGGGGGAGTAGTCATCACCCATTGTTTAACTGTTTTATTTCCAATTCTGACTTTGTAAGGTAACCACTACTTACCTTTTAATTGTAGTTAACTTACACTTGTTTGGTTTGTATACAGTTCAGGGAAATTTGCTCGGGCTCTTAATGAGGTTTCCCATTTATATTGCATTTACCACTTTAATCGCAAGCCTAAACTTGTATTCCTGAAAGTAAAAAGTGAAAATGCACAACAGGGTGGCGGATGGAATATAAAGTGGGGAAGTAGTGTTTTTCTCTTGATCCTAGAATTTAAAATTAGGATATTTTTAAAATCTGAACAGCTGAACAACTAAGGAATGTGAAACCAACTGTTCAACTACCAACATCAATATTACCGTCACTGAGTCCCCAGCTGTCAACAGCCTGATGCTTATCATTGATGAGAAACTGAACTGGACTAGCCATATCAATGCAATAGCTACAAGAGCAAATCAGGCACTCGGAATCCTGCAGCGAGAATCTTACCTCCTGACTTTTCAAAGCCATCTGCAAGACACAAGTCAAGAGTGTGATGGAATAATCCCCACTTACCTGGATAAGTGCAGCTTTCGCAATACTAAAGAAACTTGACACCATTTAGGACAAAGCTGCCCACTTGATTAACACTTGAAATTCACCAAGGCTCCTTAGTCAACACTTTCCAAAGCCTGAACCACTTCCATTTAGAGGACAAGGGCAGCAGATACACGGGAATGCCACCACTTTTAAGTGTTCCTCCAAGCCGCTCACCAGATTTGGACATATGTCACCATTCTTCCAGCGTCGCTGCATCAAAATATCGGAACCTCCTCCCTAATGGCATTGTGGGTGTATCTAAATGGACTACAGTGTTTCAGGAAGGCAGTTCACCACAACCTTCTCAAAGGTAAATAGGGATTGACAAGAGAACTCTGGCCTACCAGAGATACCACATTCCATGAATGAATTTTTAACAACACTGCTGGTAATCTCGACGACAATGCTTGCAACATTCAACTATCTGCCCTTTATAAACAATTCGGAGACAGATCTTTTAAAAATCTTTTACCCTTTTATACTGTTCTCTTATTTCTAATCTGTGTGAATGTGCATTGCATTACTAATTCCTCTCATGTTTAATACTTAATAAACTCACTTTTTGTTACTTTAAGAAAGCTTGGGTAAATAGGCTGCTTTTAAAATGTAAGTCAGTTTCAGTCTAGGAGAAAGATATCCAGAAAAAAAGGGAATCCATTTTTAAGTGAACCTTGATCCAAGGGGGAGGGGTGGGGTGAATAAGAACAGGAGTCAGTTAATTCCTCCTTGCCTGAGAGCTTTGAGATATTGCAACAAATTAGAAGAAGTCACCTGAGTCTGGGCATAACAGGCCTGAGGATGAGAAGCCAAGTGAAATGACTCTATTGTCCCTGGAGCTTAAAGGAAAGGGCAGGTTATATCACTGAAATGTACATTATTTTAAAGGGACTTGACAGGGTAGACAGTGAAATGTTGTTTACCCTGGCTGGGGAATCTGGAACAAGATGGAACAGTCTCACAATGAAGAGATGATCATTCACTATGAGTGACTCGCCTGGTTGAGAATCACTGGAATTCTCCCACCCAGACTGTGGTCCATTATCGAATATATTTCAGGCTGAGACAAACAGGTTTTTGGTGTCTCAATTCATTGAGGGGTATTTTTAAGAACATTGTCATATCCTAAGTCCAAAGATATGTAGGTTAGGTGGATTGGCCACGGGAAACACGGGGCTACAGAGTTAGGGTACGGGGAGGTTCTGGGTTGGATGGTCTTTGAGGGTCAGTGTGGACTTGATGGGCTGAGTGGTCTGCTTCCACACTGTAGAGATTCTATGATTCTAAATTGCAGCTGATCACACATCTATCAGAGATTGCTCAAAGTATCTCTTGTACCATAAATGACTTTGAAGCATTGTCAGAGGTACTAATGCATAGTGTTTTAAAATAGGAAGCGTTCTCAGAAACAGTTATGGTGGCAGAATGCTGAGTCATTTTTAGGAGATCTTGTAAAAAAGGGAGTGGAGGATGAAAACACGAGGCAAGGGAATAGGACTAAAAGGATAGTCCTTTCAGAGAGCTGGTGCAGTCACTATGGTCAAAAGTCTCTTTGCTATGTTGCAACAGTTGTTTGATGATTCTGTAAGCAGTCAGGGGACAGCTTGACGCAGACTTGACATCATTCAACTTAGCGGAAGCTCATGAAAGTCAAAGCTTGCCAACTTATTTTTATACATATGAAAAAGAAACATTCTCATGGACCCAAATATAAACATAAGCAGCCCAAATGTGTTCATCAGCTCAATCATTGTGTTTTCATATCAAAACTGACAGTCAGTTAATCATCCAGCAAATCTGTTATTTATCACCTCCTGGAGCAAAAGAGAGAAATTGAAGCACAATAGCAGCATTGATGCTCTGGAAGGTGTTGAACAAGAAAGAAGAACTATTTAACATAAATAAATCATCCACTAGAAGTTTGCCAAAGCACTTCACTCACAATGAATTAAATGGAAGAGCGGTGGCTGTTATTAATTGTGTGTATGTATCAACCATTTTGCACACAGCATGATTCCAAACATTGAAACAAAATGAATAACTTGATCGTATTTTTGTTTCGGCAGGATTGATTCGAGGATCTGCTGCAATCTTCATTGGATCTGCTGCATTCATGAGATCCACACTGTGACAAACAGATAGAAGAACAAAAACAGAAATTGCTGAAAAAGATCAGCAGGTTTGGCAGCATCTGTGGAGAGAAATCAGAGTTAACGTTTTGGGTAGAGTGACACTTCCTCAGAACCGATGGTAGCTAGGAAAACGTCTGTTTTTATGTGGAAGATACGGTGGGTGTAGGGGATAAGGAATAAACAATAGTTGGGAGTAGAGCCCAAAGAAAGAGATGAACAGTTCGACAGACAAAGGAATGAATAACCATCTGGCTAGGAGGATGAATATTTATTAATGAGGACTGTTAGTGGCTAACAATGAGTTGTGTATAATAGCAGACTATGTGATAGTGAGGCCTGGTATGTGGGGGTTGGGTAAGGACATGGGAGAAGGTGCCTCAAGCCCTACAGTTATTGAACTCGATATTGAGTCCAGGGGGCTGAAGAGTCCCCAGGCGGAAAATGAGGCGCTGTTCTTCCAGCTTGCACTGAGCTTTTTTGGAGCATTGCTGCAAGCCTGAGACAAAGATGTGATCCAGGGAACAAGGTGATGTGTTGAAGTGACAGGCAAGTGGAAGCTCAGGTTCTTTTTTGTGGGCAGAACGTAGCTGTTCTGCGAAGTGATCACCCAGTCTACGCTTCATTTCCCCAACGTAGAGGAGATTACATTCTGAGCAGCAAATGCAGTAAACTAGATTACGTGAAGTGCAGGCAAAGCGCTTCTTCACCTAGGAGGTGTGTTTGGGCCCTTGGATACTGAGGAGGCAAGAAGTGAATGGACAGGTGTTACACCTTCTGCGGTTGCAGGGGAAGGCGCCATGAGGCTAGGGGATTTGGGTGTTGGGAGTGAAGGAAGAAAGGACTAGGTGTCCTGGAAGACTCACCCGACCCGAAACATTGACCTTGATTTATCTCCACAGATCCTGCTAGATCTGCTGAATTTTTCCAGTAATTTCTGTTTTTGTTTCTGATTTACAGTATCTGTAATTCTTTCAGTTTTTAAATAGAAGCAAGGCTTTGGCTTGTCAGCAGATCCATTAAATGGTATTCTAGCAAGGCTGGAAAAGTTTGGAAGTATTATTGCTGCAGACTCTTTAGAAGACCTGTAGCACAATGTACACTTGTGGAGGTTAGATAAAATAAGACTGCCTAAAGCTTGAAATTCAATGAGAATTTATTGTAAATGGCACTTACTGTGTATGTTTTTTGAACTGTGGTAAAGGCAGTCAGCAAAGTACCAGACAGCTGGTGTTTTGCCAATTAGAATGATATAAGAAGTTATTCTAAAATGACAAGCCAAGGCAATTAAGATCGTCTAGAGTATTGCCATTGGAAAATCAATGATAATCTCCCAAAGCAAAAAACTTTGACCATTCTTTGTTTTAAGTTGCGCTATAGATTTAAGGTGGTAGACATTACTAACTTTAAGTCAATTCTATTTTAAGGTTAATTAAATGATTTGTTGGAAAAGTTGATCATTCTTCCAATCACACTAAAGAGTTAAGAAAGTAATCTGCAGGTGTTTATGGCCATTAAAAGATTTCATTTCCTGTATTGTGGGAGTCTTAGCAATGTTGATTGAAAGATAGATTTTGACCAGGATATAATGGACAACTCCTCTGTTCTTCTTCCAATTAGGAATAATATGTTTGCAGAGAGGGAAAGTAAAGGATAGAATCTTATCAAAGTTTGAATGATGCGGCCTATGGTGAGATTTGTGGCAGAATCGAGCAATAAGTGCAGCAAGGCCTATCTCAATGTCATTAGCAATTTGCACCATCTCTTTTGCTTCTCATAAGCGGCATGAAAGTCACCAACTGATAGCGATTATGTTTTCAAAATGCCTTGTTAATGACACAACTTGCCTCATTAGCATTCAGCCTACCATCGTATCAAAGTCATCAAACAAGGGCATTGGGAAAACTCAACAAAGAAGCCAGAGTGAGCAGCTGGTCAGTTCAGCTCCACAAATAACCTCTATGTTGCTCATGACCAAAATACAATGCAGGGCACAATCCACGGGTATCAGCTGTATGCACTCCTCATCCACGGAAATTGAAATCCAGCCTCCGCCAATAACCCCACCCCACCCACCCATGACCATCCTTAACCATTCTGATACACTGACAATGCATCTGGAAGCACAGGCTTGCATTGTGTATTAGAAACTGACATCAAAAGGCTACACTTTGTGCATTGGGGCAGCCACTCAGCTCATGGACTGGGCCAGATCTTAGGATTGTTTGCTTATTGTCATGATACTCATTCACTTAGTATATACCTGCATGCCTGCAGCATTCATGGTTTGCCTTGTCGCACCATTTAGGGCAACCCCCCACTGCCCAAATTGGCTTTCTCTACCTTTCATCTCCCACGGTGAGAGAGAGGGGGTGATTGACTGAGATTACATTGGATGGCATGGCTGATTGTGCTGGTAGCATGTGGGAGATAATTGATGAGCCACTCTGAGGAACCAAGGATGCAGCATGGAGGGTATGCATGGTTCATAGTTGGGGCAGCTGTGGGCAAACCAGAACAATTGAGAAAAGGTGGTGCATGCAATAGTGAGAGAGGCACACAGAAGAACGTAGCACTTACCCTGGCAAGGGAGGCCAATCCCTCAGCAGATATCTAGTCAGTGGCGAATTGTTGAGGGAACAGTGCATGGTAAGATGAGGCAGAAATTGGATATGAGAGATGCCACATGGGCAGGGTAGGTAATTAATGAGATGAGATTGGTAAGGCAGGTTGAGAAAACCTGCTAGGCCTAGAAGCCAACAACCCTCCAAAAAACCCGATACAACTCAGACTTAGCCAAAAAAAATGTAAGATTCAGCCCAAAGATTTTGACTTCTCCTGTGAAAGGCAGCACCTTTGCCAATATAACACATCATCAATACCTGCACTGGATATAAAAACTTAATATACAATCTCTGCAGCAGGACTGCACCGTGCGAACATCTAGCTAAGAGGAAAGAGTACTACAACTGAGCCAATATGGGTGGGGTGGAGTTTATGCTAGGACAGACATAAAAGAAGATTGAATGGGCCAACTAATGGGATGGGTGTGAAAGGAGATTGTATGGAATGGGTTGAAACCATGATAGGCCAGACTATTCATGATCTATAGAAATAAATTGAATGTGGGAGTACAATCCATTAGAGTAGATGTTGAAGGGGGTGGAGGTGGTAAATGAGTCAAATAGCTGATTCATATTTCATTTTTTCTTGAACTCAGGGGTGATTAGATGAGCTGAAATTTCTAATTTTGTATATTCCAGTTGTTATATTGTTTCTAATTTATTAAGAGCTGTAATTATTTTTCTGCACAGTTACCGTACATGACATGACACATTAGCTGGCCCCCCCTTAAAGTCAAATAATCTGCCGCTTAAGAGACTGATCTGTAATGAGTACCATTATTTCACATCAAATTATGAATGTTTTAAATTTTACTCTTATTCAGTTGCATGCTTCCTTTGCAGGTCACTTTTAAAGTATATATGGCCAATAAGGCCAACAACAGAAATACGACAAAAGCACTAAGATTGCATAAATAAACATAAGTTGGTTATCGGTTCTTGCATGGGCATTTCCTTGAGTCATGAGGTCATTCTGAAAATCATGTGTCTTTAACATTCAATAAAGGTGAAAGGACCCTGATCAACAAGGACATCCTTTCTCTCTGGTGAATGCTTTGAATTAACTGCAGTTTAAGTAAATAATAAGAAAGAAATGAGAATTGTTAGATTCAGTTCATGGATCAATAAACAACAAAGCCTTAGGCTGAGTATTTCAATTGCAATGTATTTGGAGATCTAAAGTTTAAAAAACAAGCAAGCTTCATAAATTAGACATGTCCGAATGTAATATCAACCATGTCTGTAAGGGATCTTGGATGAGAGAGCTATTCATGCTACAGTCAATTAGTTCAGTTACTTGAACAATCTATGGCCCTCAGAAAATTAACAGTCAAGTTATTTGCCAGCAGAGTTATTAAGAACTCTGCTTTAGTCTTGACATATTAAAGATAAATAAGCTGCAGTTATTGCCTCATAATTCCCAAGACAAAGAATTAAGCCTCCTTGCCATTTTTTTTCTGCATAACATAATAAGGACCTCACCAGCTCTAGATTTGGACTGGTCCCTTGTTTCAGCTGTAAAGGTAAATTTGCTATCGATGCAAAAATGCTGGAAATATTCTGCAGACTTGGTTGCATCATTCTATAATCTTTGGAGAGAAAAAGAGAGTTAACGTTTCAGGTCATTTACCTTGCATCAAAACTGGGAAAAGCTATTAATGTAGCAGGTTTTGAAGGTGAAGCAGAGAAAGGGGGAGGAAAGAGAAAACAAAAAGAAAGGTCTGTGCTAGGGTGGAAGATATTGAATGGCAAAGGGGAATGATGGTGCAAAACAAAAAGATATTAAAACAAAAGATGGACCCACAGAAACAGAATAGATACTGAGAATGATCAGCAGTTCTGGCAGAATCTATAAAGAGAGAAACAGAGCCAATATTTCAGATTAATACCTGTCGTCGGAAAGTCACATGATCTGAAATGTTCGCCTGGGTATTTGCCAACTTTGGATGATAAGGAGCCCTTTGCAAAAGGTGGATGTGTCCTAATTCCCGAATTTTTGACCCCTTTCATGGGGTTTCTGATTTTCAATAGTGTCTTTTAGAGGTTGAGGGCTGGTTCAGGTTGTGAGCCTACACTCAATTATCCTGAAGCAGCTGGTTCCATCTTGGAGACAGACATTGCTTATTCCTCAGCCAACTTTCATGAAGTTAACAATAGTGTTGTAACTGTACTGGAACAGCTTGGCTAGGACTATAGCAAGTTCTGGAGCATGAGTTTTCAGTATTATAGCTGGAATGTTGTAATGTCCATAGTCTTTGCGGTACCTAGTGCCTCCAAATATTTATTGATATCACATGGAGTGAATTGAATTATCTGAAGACTGGTATCTGGGGGTGCTGGGGACATCAGGAGGGGGCCGAGATGCATCACCCACTGAGCACTTCTGACTGAAGATTTTTGTTAATGCCTCAGCCTTATCTTTTGCACTGAAGTGCTTGGCTCCCCCATCAGGATATTTGTGGATCCTCCTACTCCTTTTAGTTGTTTAATTGTCCACCATCATTCATGACTTAATAGAGTTTACATCTGACCTTTCAGTCGTGGAATCATTTAGTTCTATCTATCACTTGCTGCTTATGTTATTTGGCATACAAGTAGTCATATTCCTTTAACTTCATCAGACTGATACTTCATATTTAGGTATGCGTGGTGCTGCTCCTTACATGCAGTCTTCATTGAACCATGGTATTCCACAGACAGACTGTGCTGCCAACTCTTAGCATGAAAGACGGGATGTGATGGACACTGAAAAACTGGGAGAGTGGCAGCAATCTACTGAGGAGGAAGATGACCACATTGAACAGGAGGGTCATCACCTTCAGCATGATAGAGTGCTGCAGTGTTAGGTGTAACAAGCCAGGCAAGTAGTAATTGACTAAAGACAAAAAGAATCAGTGTAGGTCAATATGGTGCCAATCAAGTGAACTGCTTTGTCCTGACATGCACTTGTACTTGTCTAAGTGCACCTGCACTTGTCATGAAGCATCTATTTTGCTATCTATTTGCCCTCAGAAGCTTTTCTTTCCAATTTCCCTCCATTACTTACACTGTAAAGAGGAGCTCCTGTCTTAGATACTTCACCTGGTGCATGGCTGAGCTTTAAAATGTCAGTCCCTCGACATCCTGACAGTGGTAAGTACTTTTCCCTTGCTAAGTTAATGAGGTGAGTTGTGGAGAATAATGTGAGAAAGCTCCGTGAAACTTGCCAAAATTGACACTGAGTCGAGTTCTGGAAAAATCCAGCCCAACTAAATTCTAGTTCTATTGTAATGTGGATTTAAGACAACTTCCCCTTTAAGTGTTCTAGTAAAGCATTTAGTTTTCCTGAAGATTTAAGAAGAAATCCCACTAGAAATTTCTCACAACATTGTGATGATGAGCAAAGACTGCCTTGTCACTCATACTCTCCTCTGGTCAACGAGTAATGGCAACAAATATGAATATCATCTGGGATGGTAATAATGAGGTGATGTGGATGAAACTTGAATCATTTGAGAGGTAGTTAAATGTAATAAGATAGCTTGTATTTTCCATCAAGGTATAACTCAAATAACTTTTAGTGAATGAGCAATTTGTATAAGTTAGTCAGGAAATCAACCCATTATATTTAAGGCATCCAAGTATTTTATTAAGAATGATTTTGAAGCAGAACTTTCACAAAATTGACAAAAAGCTTTCAAATAATACTATTTGAACAAATTCATGAATAACACTGAAGAATATAGTTACACAATTGTACAACTTTTATGGAAAAAAAGCACAGTATCCATACAATCAATTTTACCGAGAACATTGTGCTAAAGATACTGAGATTGATTATATTGAAGGTCTGAAACTTGATTGCACTTGTATTTATTGAGTTTGAAAAAAAATCAGAATTGCCTGGAATAACACTGAGGACGACTGCAATTTATTTAAGGTTCATCTAATTTGCCAATTTTCTTTCTTTCACTGTTGAACATATTAGATCATTCTGTGACGTAGATATAAAGACATTAGCAGAGCATGGATATTTAGTCATTCTGTCGCTGAGACTTGAGAGGAGGTATTGAGATGTTACTTGACATTGCAGATAGGAGATATGAGAACAAAGGCTGAAAGTGCACTTATTGACAACCCTTTGTAGAAGATGTCATTGAAGAACAATTTGAGATGGTGACCATAACCGATTTACCTTTTCTTTGTTCAAGAATATAGAATGGTGCGATTAACATTAGAAGCATACATGCTAACAATGTCAGGGTCATATGGTTAAGCAGAGGGAGCTGGAAGAGAGCAGAAGCTCCAACTTTGTGTGAAGTTAATGGATTTATACAAAGTGCTGTGGTTCAAACAGGATACCTTTTGGGATAAGAACAGTAGCACATTCCAAACACATGACACAACATGTGGCAGTTGAAAAGGTAAAAAAAAGCAACAAAGTCATGGATTGAAGTCATCATCAAGGTCCAGAAACATACAATATTGTCAAAAACTCACCAAGACATTGGGAAAATTATAGGAGCAGCAAAAAGCTGACCCACAGATTGGAGAGCAGACAGTAATGACCCAGAATCACAAGCAGTGGGACAGACACAGTGGGACAGGAAGAGCTCCAGGGCTCAGGATAAGTCAGGTATAAAACCCACTATTTCCGGTGACATTCTTGGTGTGTGACACAACACATCAGCTGCCAGAATGCAAAAGTTTATACAAAAGGTTCACCAGGTACAAAACTGCTTCAAGATGAAAAAGAAAAGTCAGAAGGGCAAAGTCGGTAACAACACAGTGTGGAGCTGGAGGAACACAGCAGACCAGGCAGCATCAGAGGAGCAGGAAAGTGG
>JAHRHZ010000054.1:4892547-4918833 GCA_024137785.1 Ginglymostoma cirratum
ACTTTCCTGCTCCTCTGATGCTGCCTGGTCTGCTGTGTTCCTCCAGCTCCACACTGTGTTGTCTCTGACTCCAGCATTTGCAGTTCTTGCTATCTCCCAGAACCAAGTCAGTACATTGTTTTTGGTTAATATTTCGAACAGTATAAACATCCACAGTGCCATTTGCCAGTCATTCATGAAATTAGCACTAATTGCTCCTTGACTTGAGATTCTCCAAAGAATGCACCATGGACATTTTGGGATTCCCAACTGTCTTGCAAGAATGTAATGATCAGTCTGATGGCCAGGTATCCCTCTCTCCATACACTAAATGGCTGCTAACTGCTTTCCTTGTTCTATAAACAGCCAAGAGATAAGGAACCACAGATATAAAAGGTACTGCAGAAGCTGGAGAATCCAAGATAACAAGCATGGGGCTGGATGAACACAGCAGGTCAAGCAGCATCATAGGAGCAGGAAAACTTGACGTTTCGGGCCTAAACCCTTCATCAGAAATGGGGGAGGGGAAGAGGGTTCTGAAATAAATAGGGAGAGAGGGGGAGGTGGATAGAGGATGGATAGAGGAGAGGATAGGTGGAGAGGAGGCAGACAAGTCGAAGAGGTCCTACTAGCTTCACAGACTAACTTTATCTTTTCTGTAAAGGCTGAGGCAACATCTGGGAGTTGATTTCTTTGAGTTCAAAAGAAAAGTATTCATTGTTTTCTTTATTATTCACCATGAATGCTTCATTGTATCACAGCAGATGCAACGATACCATCACTCAAGAGAATCTACTCAATATCTGCATTTCTGGACATTGTGGAACCAGACAGTGGACCACAGATAGCAAAGGAATAAGAGCATCACATATAAATACAACTTCATTGATATGGCCAATTCTCTAACTGTTCTCAAACTGAGAGAGCAGTGTAAACGGTAAAAAAATTATTCGAGAGGAACAAACTCCTACGTCCTGCAGTATTGAGTTACCAATCTTTACCACAACAGAATGGGTTAGAACTGCCAGAATTACTGATGGGAATGAGACTGAGGACACAGCTTCCAACTCTGTCTCATATGCCAAAACGTAACATTATTGACAATGACCACAACAGAGCGAAGAAGCAGGAGGAGGAGCTAAGAGACAGCCCAGCCTGAATCTTCAATAAAAGATACAAAGCTGTTAGCAGTGCCAAAGCCCAGTAGAGATAAGGGTAACAGAGAAGGGACAGTAGTAGAAAAATACCACAACTGAAACTGTATATGGTTAAAACAGATTGTGGCACTATAAGGAGAAAACATAACGCTTTGATGTCATTAATCAATAAACCAAAATACGCATTTATCAATTACTCAGAAAAGGAAGAGAAAGACTCTACTGTCAGCCAGGAGAAAGACTACCCAAACCGACACGTGAGTACAAAACATTCTCAACCTCAGAAAGAGATCAGAACCAGATCAGAGGGATTGATTAAAGCATTATAAAGACCAATCATGTGAAGTCTGAGCCTTTGTGGGGAGAATATAGACTTGAGCTCAAGGATAGATATTGAGTAATGGGATTAACATCAGAAAAATGCAGAGGGATGACATACTAATGATATCAGAGTCACAAGAATTAGTTGGATGGAAGCAGAAACTTGAATGTTCCGTTAAGATAGTTGGTCAGAATTCCCATCACTACGTATCTGATAGGGGATTTCAATCAGGGCTTCTTCAAAAATGCAAAATTGTACCTAAATTCTGACAGGGGTTTCACAATGTCAAATAGTTGGGAAAAGTGACACCATGCACCTTTTCATTGCACTCTGCTGCTGTATTCTGAAATCCAAATGTCCAGCATCATATGCAGCCACTTTGATAGCTGTTGTCAAAGTTTATGCATAAGGTATGTCTGAGGTTAGGGGTACCCGGATGTTTGTGTGCCAAATGGGTGGGCACTAGGGTGGTAGGTAGGATGCCGGATGGGCAAGGAGTAGAGTGGCACAAGTGTCAGGTCAAGATGGGTAAGTTGTCAAGTGGGTCATGAGTAAGGTATCAGGAAAGTAGGGTGTCAAATTGGCAGGATGCCAGGGGAGAATGTGGAAATGAAGCCAGCAGTACTGGAAGGGCATCAGGTCCTGGGGCCTGGCAATGGGGATGTGCCAAGTCGAGTGCAGGGTGGTGGGGAGGAGGGGTGGGGGTGCGGTGTTTAGGGTCTGATGGCAGGACCCAAATGGTAGGGGAGAGGGAAGTGTCAGGTTTGGAGTGTGGGTGGGGGATGTTGTCTGGATGGCTTAGAGCATTCAATTCTGGCAATGCGATAAGAGGAGTTATGTGCGCTGAGGTGAGGGGTAGGTGATTTGAGTCCAGAGCAGAAAGAATTCACCGCTCTAAGTGGGAGATGCTGTCTGGACAGAAAAGGTGTGAGTGGTGTAAGGAATCTGGTGGAGGTTTAGTTTAGGGTGTGTGACGTAAGTTGGGTGTCAGTTGAATAATTACTAAGGAGTTAGACTTAGTATGTAATAGTTTAATTTTTCCTGAGTAACTATTTACTTAACTAAAACAGAACCTTCCTGATTTTGTCAATTTAAATGGACACATTAGAAGGGTACTAAGTGTAGGGAAATTACCCAGCGGAGTCTTCAATTTCCTGATTTTAGAGATTTCGGTGTCTGTTATAATGGCGTTCAGCGGTGCCCCACGTGCAACTCCCATTTCCTTCAGAAACAATTATCTGGCCATGGCAAAATCTATGCCACTGTGTCTATACATCAAGCTGGAAATAAAGAGTTCTTACAGGGAGTTTCTTGGATTCAAGCAACATACTTTCGGGAAAGAAACAGAACTAGCTTCCACAAGTAAAGACTGCACGAACATAGGAAGAAAATTAAGGCATTTGCTTCCTTATACTTGTTTCACTGTCCAGACAGATCATAGCTAAGTTGTATCTCAATTTCATTTATACACGTTTTCCATATTGGTTAATGACTTCGAAAACAAAAAAAATCTATCAATCTTAATGTTAAAATTTTCAGTTAATCCAACATTCACCACCTTTTGTGGCATTCCAGATTTCCCATACTCTCAGTGTGTAAAAGGGCTTCCCGATTTCAGTGTTTGTCAAGCTCCCTCTGACAGCACCTTCCAACTCTTTAATCTCGCCTACGGAGAAAACCAAAGGAAATGGGAGTGCCACAATCTGCAAGTTCTTCTCCCATCCTGACCTGGAATTACATTGCTCTTCCTTCACTGTCTCTGGGTCAAAATCTTTGAATTTCCATCCGAACAACATTTATGGTTGACTTAAATCATATGGACTGCTACAAATCATGAAGGTGATTCACTTTCTCAACTGGATTAGGAATGACACCATTTCTGATGAAGGGTTTAGGCCCGAAACATCAAATTTTCCTGCTCCTGTGATGCTGCTTGACCTGCTGTGTTCATCCAGCCCCATGCTTGTTATCTAGGGATGACAGCAGGTTCTGGCTTTCCCATGAATGGATAAAAAATATTATGTCCATTGTGTTGGATTTCCCAATCAGATGAATTTCTTTCGATTGTGTTTAATCTCTTTAGTAATTTTAAATACTTTTAACAAAAAGATCATCCACCCAATCTTTGAAACTCAAGTAAACACGTTTGGGTTCACTCAACCTGCCCCCACAATCAACTATTTTAATCCTGAAATAATTTGAGTGAAACTGTGCTGTAAGCCCTCATTTCATTCTTGCTGAGGTGACCGTACCTGAAAGTGGTACACAAGATCAAGGCTTACCACTCTGAAACCTAATTTTCTTACTTTGTATTCAATGCCCTTGAGCTAAGGCTACTATGCCAACAGCCTTTTTGAGTAGATTTTCCAACATGATTTCATCATGTTGCTAATTATTATCTTTGTTTCTACAAGAGGTCAAGAACATCCCAAATTCGACATTGATCTCAATCAATGAGTTAATGGGGTACCTCAATTAGCAAAATACAAAGAGAAGTCAACAAGCGCACATATTCCTGACCATTGTCCAGTGACCTTGTTGAAAAATACAGGTACATTAATGGCAGACAAGGTTAGGATCCACTCGAACTGCATTGTTTTCTGCACATTTAAATAGCTCGGTGAGTTTAATTGCTCTAGTTCACAGTGCCTACATAACTATGATGCTGAATGAGTCAGGAGATTCAAAAACTGGAGGGATTAACCTAACCGATAGAAGGAAGCTCTGGGACAGAGAAATGTCATTGGAATTCTATGCTGCTTGAAATTCAATATTAATTAAATAAATAGCAGCAAATTGTTGATAGATCTGCATTGCTGGAAGAGTATCTCAATATGTTCAGGTGTTGTACCCAAGAATCCACATTTCACGGTTAGAATGACTTGGTACCACATCAGGCAGTGTATTAAGCCACCTAATCCATTAGAGAAACATATACCAATAAAGCTGTGCTCGTTGCTATGCAGAATCTGTTCTTTTCTGCTGATTAACCTGGATCAATCACACTAAGCTCATTGCAGCTCAACATTTTGCCAACCTCTCATTTCTACTTGCACTAGATGGCAATAAGACAGTTACTAAGTTCAGTGCAAAATTCAATGCAGTATTTCACCTTTCTGTAAGCAAGCTGCAAGCATATGATCTAAGCATTTGGGATTAACAGCTTTAGACTTTAACTGTTGCTGCAGATTTAAATATTTTGTCAGGAAGGTGTAGGTCATTGGCAAGGTTGGCATTTATCTCATTCTTTGTTGTCTCAAGTGGGTAGTGGGCTGTGTTATCAAACACCGAAGACCAGGTGGTGAAGGTATTATCACAAAACAGCTAGACAGGGTTTTAATCCGGTGATGGCATTATCCTTTGTGGTGGTTTGAACAACTGAATTGGATTAAGAGTCACACATAGAGCAGTTCAGAAAAGAACTGCAGATTTCCTGCCTTAACTGTGGTTATGCACACCCATATCTTTTCTGGTATTTGGGCATTTGCCTATGAAATTGATCCTCAGTGTGAAACCAGTGGATTTGCAATCCAAAGGTTTGAATTTATAATCCAGAAGACCTGAGGGCACAGCCTTAAAGTCAAGGGAAGGCCTTTTAGAACGGAGATAAGGAGAAACTTCTTCAGCCAGAGAGTGGTGAATCTATCGAATTCACTGCCACAAAAGGCTGAGGAGGCCAGGGCATTGAGTGCACTTAAGACTGAGATAGATAGGTTCTTGATTATCAAGGGGATCAAGGGTTATGCGGAGAAAGTGGGAGAATGGGGTTGAGGAACTTATCAGCCATGATTGAATGGTGGAGCAGACTCAATGGGCTGAATGGCCTAGTTTCTGCTCCTATGTATTACGGTCTTATGGTATGCTCAAATCTCATGTTGGTGAAAAATTCAACTTAGGAAAACTGGAATTAAAAGCAAAAGTGATTATGAAGCCATCAGATTGTTGTAAAAAACACTCAACTGTTCAGTAAAAACCTGTCATCATCATTTAGTCTGTATCTTGCTAATGATTGACTTTTAACCCTTTCTTGAATGAGTTTAGCAAGTCACTTAATTGTATCAGGGCAATGAGAGATGGGCAATAAATGCCTGACTTGCCAGAAATGTTCACATCATGAAAACAAATTTGTTAACAAGTAAATGAACTTCAATTCAAAATGTTCCCAAGCTGGATTTGAACCCACATATTTTGAACTACTCATCCAGGCTTTTGCATTCACACCCAGTAATATTGCTCTGTGCATAATTTTGGCTTGTGGACCTTAGACATAGAGCACTGAATGCAATTTTATCGCAGTTTCTAAAAAATAGGCTAAGATTTAGTGGTGCGGAGGATGCATTGACTCTAGTGGTGGGATTGAAAGTGATGGATACAATTTTAAAATTAGATTTGGGAATAGTTAAGAGTGTTTAAAATTAAGGTCAGACAGGAAAGTGGATTTGAAACCACAACAAGGTTAGCCATGACAGGACAGTTTCATAGAGCCAAATGATCTAATCCTGCCCCTTTGTCCTGTCGTTGACTGGGACCATTGTAGACCAATAGATATTTCTTAGCTAAGGGTATTGAGTGATACATGGCCAAAGTCAGGAAATGGGTTGAGGTATAGATAAATTGGATGGGACAGGGCTGATTGATCTCTTTTCTCTTTCTTCTTGTTTCAAATGAAGGCATCCTCCTTTAACACTAACCTATTTTCTTTTTTTCCAATGCACTGATGGACCTTTTGTGTACCTCTGGTACTTTCTGTGATCATTCAGTGCTGGCCATATGTCTGGAGGTCCCTTTGCTACAGATTAGTAATTTGAAACCTGTTATAACAGCCTTTTTGCTGCAATGTAACAGCTTACCTCAACCATCTGTTTTGCTTCTGACATCATGTCTATCCTAAAACCAGTAAGACATAGATCATTGCCTTTTTAACTTTAGGCTTTTAACAATTAAACTTGTTCTTCCCTCTCCTAGTTTTACAATGTTCTCAATGTTTAAAAGATCACTGAGCATTTTGTGTTATGTCTGCTGCAATAGCAGTGAGATATAGCAAATTGACAACAAAAGAAAGTCCTCAGAAACGAGTTAGAGGGTTAGTCCGGTGGAAACAGGTTCAAATTGTCCTGTTCATCATCAGCTTATGAAATTCCTTCTGTCACTTACTACAACAGTGCAATTTGAACTTATAATTTAAAACATCTTCATGTTGGTTTACTCTAGAAAGAATATTTAAATTCTTGCATTATGAAATGTTATAATATTTCATACAATTCACGTATAGATTTTACACATATATTAAAAATATATATATCAAAAATATATATATCTGTCTCACGAGAGATCTGCATTTTTCATTCGTGATTACATGTAATTAGGGTAAAAGTCAAAAGTACACAACAAACAAATAGCTTACATGAATCATACCATTCAAATACATAATTGCATTGAATAGTTTGATGTCAACTGTCAACAGAACTGCAGGAAACAGGTTTAAAATAAACAAATTATGGCTGGAAATTCCACCACCTTAACTTCTTTGAAAGTAGGGTAGAAACTCTTGCTTTGACGAAAGAGTGGGAGCGACTGCAAGGAAATTCTTCGTCTTCATTTTCCTCCAGAGTAGCAGCTTTACGTAATTAGACCCCGAGCAAAAAAAATAGTTGAGGCTGCGTTTATGAACCCCTCAGAAAGGAGTTTCATAAGCAGTTTACAGACAATCTTCTTTGTGGGGCTAAAATTAAGCATAGACCAATGAGAAGAAATTCTCCATGGGATGCATTGTACTCTGAGTTATAAAGCCAAAATTGCACATTTGGCTAACTTGAAAGGTGAAAATATGTGGGGAAGGCAATGAATATTGTGTAATTGCCCTTGGGCCTGCAGCAAGTAACTAGGTGAGTTAACTTGCACCCACAATACATGAATTGTACTTGGATAAAGACACTACCTTGGCATGCAAATGACCCTTCTATAATTGGTGAATGGGCAAGATAAGAAATTGTCAGCTTTACCCAACATCAACAAATTGTGAAAGTCTGTCCTTTTAATTTCCACATTTTTGCAGTTGACCATTTGTGCTTGTACAATTTAGTGCTTGTAAGTTCAACATGTTAATACTTTGTTTTACACCTAGTGTCAGCATCAACCATATTTCTGGTCAGGTGTACAATGGAATTGGAATCTGTCTCAAAAATAAAGCTAATTTACAAAATTATGCAAAGAACTAACTCAGTAAATTGTTTTGTTTTGTAGACAGTAACAACCAAGATTACTAGTTTATTTAAATTCCAAAATGTTTTCCATTCCAATCAGTGTAATTTGGTGCGCATCGTCAACATCACTTTACAAATTATTCTTTTAGCTGACAGGAAAGGCTTTTGACTCATCATTCTGGATTGGTGTTACACATAAGTATGTGTACATTGATCAACTATGCTGCAGAACCATTTCTGATAAGCTATACTAGAAACCTAGGTCACTTCTTGGAAATGGTTACTGTTGCTTCATTGAATATGCACTGTTGTGAATCAAATTATAGCTTCAGTCTTAAAATAGTATTTTAGCAAGTTGGTAAACCCTACTGCTAGTCACCTGCTCTGACCACCACCTCACCATAACACCCTGTTTCCAGAAGTAGAAATTTGATAGAAAATCAGTGATATGAGGCCATTTAGGTTTTGTATCACATATAGGAAACTGTATCTATTTTAGGCAGGACAGTACTCATATATACTCTTCCAGGCAGCATCAAGGAAGGATCATACTTCATCACTCATCACAATACATAATCATGTGCTCCAAGCTCTGAATAAATTCACTTACCTGGATCTTATTTATATTGAAGCATCTTGCAGAATTGCCAAAGACAGCTCAGTTCTGTGAGCAGCTCTGGAACAAGAGGAGCATCAGCTTGCAGACCAAGTTCAAAGTATATGGTGTTGCTGTTCTGACGATTCTGCTTTATGCCTGGGGAACCTGTTCACGATACACTAAGGAACTGAATTACTTTCATATGAGCTCCCTGAAATGAATACTGATGTTCAGGTGGCTAAACAAAATGCTTTGACACCAAGGACCTTCAAAAAACTGACACGCTGACTGCAGATACTCTGTTAATGTGGTCCAAACGTTTGATGAACGAATTGTGAAAATCTTTTATGGTGTATTGGAAATTGGGAATAGAATTCAAGCTGGTCAGAAAAAGAGATATTAAGACTGCTGTAAAGAAGTTGACCTAACCTAATTAATTGGTGGAGGATCCCAAGTCCTGAATGGCATTCTCCAGTTCGAATGGGCTATGTTTTCTTGACCATGAGTTGGCAATTCTGGAGGGGAGACAGCTGGGAAAATAATGGGGAGTCACACTGGAAAGGATTGGTGACACATTCCCACACCAGCTGCCTGCTCCCCGGAGATGGACAGCCAATTTAAGCAACTGAGTTTCTGATTAGGGATGACAAGCCGGAGCTGCTGGCACATTTCAGGCAGTGGACTAAGGTGGCAGAGGCTTTGTCTAACTGCAAGAAAGTGTAGCCTCAAGATCCTTACTTGTTCTTGACATCAGTGTCCATGGTAAAGTCCTACCATGTTTCAATATAAAAGCCTGGCTGAAGATATGCAAAATAAATATAAATGGGATGAAGACAAGAAAGCATGACAAAAGCGCAAGCAATGATGCACCTCTTCCTCTGGGGAATGACCTTTTCCTGATGGTGAATGCAAATGCAAGCTGAGGAAGTCTTAGTTAAAAAATCAGGATTCCCAACCTGGTCTAGCTAGAGTCACTGTTCAATTTGCAGGGATCCTCTCTAAGTAAAAATAGAACCTATAAGTCATTACAGACTACGCTGCAAAAAAATGAAACGATATCCTGGTTAACAGCAAAGGACAAATCACCACAAAGGCATACCTTTAGAAAAAGAGAATAATTTTACAACTGACTTTAGCGACTAAATGACCTTCTGCTGCTCCCATATTTCTATATAAACCTGACCTGACGGGTCATGGTAGCTTCAGGGGCACAGAGAAACATTAAATTCTAGTCGTTAATACACTGCATCAAGACTGCATTTGACTCTTAGCAGTTTAACAACTGAAGTTATCAAGGTATTCCATTATTTCAAACAGGGAATATTCATGCTTGGATAGATTATATCTTTCCACAAAGCTGTGGTAAGGTTGGAATGTGGAACTACATATACCATCCTTCTATATTAACACTTCATTTTCTGCCGGTGGAGTATGAGATCAAGTCACTTGCATTTGCACTCCATGATCTCCTAAACTGTTTACTTCTGGAACAATGGATGAAATTTGTATGGACAGTTTTGACATCTGGACATGCTACGGTAAATAGCCTAACCTCTGATTCAAGAGACCTAGGCTCAACTTCCGCCAGGTCCAGAGGTGTGTCATAGCATTCATGAAAAGGATAGCTGTAAGAATTAACCATTAAGAAACATGGGATGCAAATTGGGTGGAAAATCAGTAAAGAGGAATGGAGATAGATACATAGCAAAAACAAAACAATAAAATCTATAGTGCTCTGCCTAACTGCAAAATATGCAACACAAGGAATGATCATGGAACACAACCCTTCATAATGGCTCAGTTGTCATTACCATTGCCAAATCCAAATTCTTATCTGTTGCTGAGCTTGCTGATTGTAGTTAGGTCTCTGATTGGGTTCAAAATCATTTGGATGGATAAAAGCAGCAATGTTTCTGATCACTGTCTGAAAAATCATACTGGAAACTGCTCATGTGTAACCAAATAGGATTTTGGGTTTAGCTGTGATGCTACTAATACCAAAATAGCCATTAAAATCTACAACATACTCTGACAGGTGAAGAATCATCACTGATGTAAGCTCAGAGATAAAAGGTACTGCAGATGCTGGAGAATCCGAGATAACGAGCATGGGGCTGGATGAACACAGCAGGTCAAGCAGCATCATAGGAGCAGGAAAACTTGACGTTTCGGGCCTAAACCCTTCTGATGAGGCCCCATGCTCGTTATCACTGATGTAAGCTCAGTTGGCTGGATTACTAGTTTGCAATGCAGAGTGACACCTGAGTTCAATTCCTGCACTGGCTGAGGTTACCATGAAGGACTTTCCATCACGACCTCTCACGTGAGACATGGTAACCCTCAGGTTAAACCTCGACCAGTCATCTCTCTCTAATGAGAGTGCATCTCTCTGGGACTTTACACTTACCATTCAAAATGACAGACAAATTGATATAATTGCCTACAGGATGATATTGGTTTCGATCTGAATATTGAAGGATATGTGACATTTAGGAATGACAGGAAGCTAGGAAAAGGTGATAGTGTAGCTCCGTTGATTAAATATGATATTAGTATAATAGAGGGGAATGACCGAAGTTCAAGAAAACAGAATATGGAAATGGTTTGTGTGGAGATGAGAAATGACAAGGAAAAAGTCACTCCTGGAACTGGTATTGAAGCCTTCCAACAGTCACAATGGTTTAAGATCGAGTATCAAAAAGAAATCATGGGAATTTGTCGGAAGGGCAAAGCGAACATCATGGGGATTTTATTCTGCGTATAAGCTCAAAAACTCAGATGAGCAAAGGTCGCCTAGGTGAAGAATTCACAGAATGTTTTGGGGGTAGTTTCTCAAAATAGCACATCCTTGCACCAACCAGAGAGCAGGCTACATGAGACCTAGTATTTAGCAATGAGATATGGTTCTTTCATGAAATTTTAGTGAAAGTTCCCTTCAGGAGCAGTGATTGTGATAAGATTAAATTTTGCATACAGCTTGAAGGAGGGAAGAGTAAGTTATAAACTGATATTTTACACTTAAATAACTGGAAATATGTGAGTCTATTAGCAAAGCTAGTGAAAGTGAACTGGTAATTGAGATTAAGGGATACATTAAAAGGTTCACAGTAAAAGATATTTAAGAGGATATATCAGAATGGACAGATTAAAAATATTCCATTGAGAAAGAAAAATTCAAGGGTTGGACCCACTACCAAGGTTAACTAAAAATATTAAAGGTAGTATTAAAGTTAAAGAAAAAGCATATAATTATGTAACGATGGGACGCAGGTCAGAAAATTAGACAGAACACAGAAAATAGCAAATAATGAGAGAAAAATATGAGTATGAGAGAACACTAGCTAAACATTTAAAAGCAGACAATAAGAGTTTCTACAACTATTTAAATAAAAAGAAAATAATTAATAAAGTGTATGTTGACCCTTTTAAAAATGAGTTTAGGGAATTAATAATGAAAATAAGGAAATGGCACATGAATTGAATGGGTCTTTTGAATCACTATGGAGGAAACCAGCAACATCTCAGTATTAGCTGTCAATTGGAAATTGAAAGGGAGGAACTTGAGAAAATTATATTGAACAGAGAAGTAACGCTTAGGAAATTGTTTGAGTTGTGTGTCAATAGGTCCCCAGGTCTGGATGGTTTTTAATCTAAAGTTCTTTAAAAAAGTGATTAATGAGATACTTTAATTTAGGAACAGTTCTATGAGATTGGAAGTAGGCTAATAGCAGTCCTCTATTGAAAAAGACAGGGATTTAAAAAGCAGGGAGCTACATGCCAATTAGCTTCCATCTGCGATATGGAAAGCATTCAGCTTATTATTAAAGGCATAGTAACAGTCATGAGGGGCATGGATATGGTGAATAGCCAAGGTCTTTTCCCCAGGGCAGGGGGTTCCAAAACTAGAGGACATAAGTATAAGGTGAGAGGAGAAAGATTTAAAAGGGACCTATGGGGTAACTTTTTCGCGCAGAGGGTGCTGCATGTATGGAACGTGCTGCTAGAGGAAGTAGTGGAGGCTGGTAAGATAACAACATTTAGATGGTGTCTATGAATAGGAAGGGTTTAGAGGGACATGGGCCAAATGCTGGCAAATGGGACTAGATTACTTGAGGATATCTGGTCAACATGGACGAGTTGGATCGAAGAGTTTCCGTGCTGTACAACTGTATGACTCTACAACAGGGCACTTAGATAAATTCAAGGTAATCATGCAGAGTCAATATAGTTTTGTGAAATGGGAATCATGTTATAATGATAGAATCTTACAGTATAGAAGTGGGCCTGCAGCCTATCGAGTCTCCACCAACAACAAACTACTTTAAATCTACACCAGTTCCACTTTCCAGCAATTGGCCATAGCCTCTAATGTTATGACATTTCAAGTGTTCATCCACATACGTTTTAAAGGTTGTGAGGTTTCCAGCCTCAGCTACCATACCTGGCAGTGCATTCCCACCACCCTTTGGGTGAATAAAGGCTTCCTCAAATCCCCTCTAAACCACTTATTATATCTCCTCATTACTGATCTTGCAACTAAGGGGAACATCTATTTCTATCCACCCTGCCCATGCAGTATCTGTTGGAGTTCGGAAGAGGAAGAGGTGACTTGATTAAAACAAAAAAGATCTGAAGGCTTTTGATAGGGTGAATGTGGAAAAGGTCTTTACTCTCGTGAGAGAATCTAGAACCAGGAGCATTACCTTTATTAGACAGAGATAAGGAGAAATCCTTTTCTCACAGAAAGTTTGGAATTCTTCATCAAAAGCAGTGCAAGGGGCATGTTTAAATACTCTTAAGGCAGACGTACATAGTTTCTTGATTTCAAAAAATGTTGAAAAGTTGTTGGGGACAGACAGGAGTGCAATTAAAATCAGATTAACTGTAATCTTTATCGAAGGGTCAGGTTCAAAAAACCTAATTCAAATGTTCATATGACATTACCAAACCAAATTTTCACAAGATTATTTAATTTGATACTCTGATTTTAAAATATATTTGAAATCAAACCATTTGTATGAATCTTTTCTTCTTGGTTTTGAGTCTATTCATTTTTCATTTACAAATAAACAGCCATTATTATTTCAATTCCATATAATTAAATATTTTTCTAACCTTTACAGAGAAACATATAATTTACGAACATAGTAACCTCTTATGTGACCATGACAAAGGTAAACTAACAGATTTTTTTGCATCCTGTAACAAATTTGACCACCTAATCTTCCTCCAATATAGAACACTACAGTTTGGAAACAGGCTATTTGTCCAATCGAATCTGCACGGATTCTCCAAAGGACATGCCACCCAGACTCAGTCCAAACCCCTATCCTATCCTTGTAACCTTGCATTTCCATATTTAATCCAGCTAACCTACATCTTCGGACTGCGTGAGGAAACCAAAGCACTCAGTGGAAATCCACTCAGACACAGGAAGAATGTGCAAACTCGACATAAACTGTCATCCAAGGTTGGAACTGAACCCAGATCGTTGGCACTGTCAACAACAGTTCTAACCACTGTGCCACTGTGCCACCCTAGTCTTTCTGCTATTCAACTCTTCATTTCTGAGGAAGGGTCACTTAACCTGTAACATTAACTCTGATTTCTCTCCACAGATGCTGCCAGACCTGCTGAACTTTTCTAGCAATTTCTGGTTTTGTTTCTGACTTACAGCATCCACAGTTCTTTTGGATTTTATCTTTTCACTGTTGTCCAGCCATATGGGATTATTCTCACCTGATTCCATTCTTGTCGAAGCAGAATCACCTGCAATGTTTTGTCTTCTCACTCCTCTTTTGTTACCTATTGCGTTCCAAAACTGGATTCCTATTTCTCATCGATATGCTGACCTTCGGCTGCATTACCTAAGAACACAATGTCAGTTTGCATGTGTACACTGACAACATCGAGCTCTCCCTTGTCACTGCCTCTCACAATTCCTCCACAGTATCTAGTTTGTCAGATTGCTTCTGCAACATCTAGTACTGGATAAGCAGACGTCTCCTCCAATTGAATACGGAGAACACTAAAGTACAAAAGTCATTGGGGTGGATTTTCCAGTGGATGGTGGGGAAGGGGGGTTGGGAAATTGAGAATTGCTCGCCACCTCTTCCATTAGAAAGGTTAGCTGCAATCTGACTGACTAACAACAATGTCCCACCATGTGGTATCACTGCCCTTGAGGGTGGCCGTAACCAGCAGAGTGGGTCATCCACCTCGAGAGGTCTTTCAGGCAGGACTCAGTGTCCGGCACTGTCAAGACCGCAAGCAACTCCACAAAGAAAGCATCATGCATCCCAGTCTCAGATAAATCTGGCACGTTTGGGCAGGGAGGGAACTAGGGTTGGGGCTAGGGATGGATAATAAGATTGTAAATGTCAGGAAGTCAGCCACAAAAGGGATAGGGAATACCATCTTGACAGGCTGTCTCCAACGCCTGCAACCAGAGTTGGTGAAAAAGTGACCTGCCCACTCTTATTTGCCCTCTACAACAAAATATATTACAGTGGCAGATGCAGAAGTAACCTTTTGTTTGCCTCTTAAATGTGCAGTTAAGGGCCTCAAAAGGGCTAAGAATGGATGAGCTAGCAGGTGCCTTACCCACCCACTGTACCATAAATACTTGGTTAAGGGTGAGCTGGAAGGCAGTGGGTGAACAATCTATCATACTTTGTGTGGCCCCTACCATTGGCAGAAAGTCCATAAAATCCAGGCCATTTTCTTTGGTCCCCATTGCAAACTTAGTTCCCTACTGATTGACTTCTTCATTTCTGTGGCCATTATCTGAGGCTGAAATAGACTGTTCACTCCCTTGGTGTGACAGTTGATCTATAAGTAAGCCTCTGACCACATATCCATGCCACCACTCTGTCCCTGCTTCAGCTTGTCTGTTGTTCATTGGTGACTTTGTTATTACTATTTGTAAACATGTAAGCATTCAAAAGTCAAACTTGCACCAAGTCCCATTGACACTTAGTGCCCTCGGTTAAGTAACCGTCTAATTTTAAAACATCCATAACTTTGACCACTCAATCTTTGGAACCTGCTTCAACTGCACAACCCTATAAGATGTCTACTCTCCTCTAATTTTGCCTCTCGATCATCACCAATTTTAATTGGTCCAGCATTGGTGGTCACAGCTTCAGCTGCCTGGGTTTAAAGCATTGGATTTTTTTTAATCTAAAAAATGCTGACTCTGAACTTTTCTTTACCCCTTTTAGATGTTCCTTTCTGACCAAGGTTTTGGTTATCTGCTCTAATATCTCCACATGTGATGCCATGTTTTGTTTATGTATAATGATCCTATGGTGCACCATGGGCATATCATAAGAGCTATATAAATAAATGTTTTTGTTGTACCAAGAGAACTCAAACCACCTCCAAAGCAATTATGTCTTTCCGATAGACCATGGTTAGTCTACACTTCAACTTAACATATTCATTTGCTCCATATTCCTTGTTATTCTTACCTAATAAAGTCCTATGGTGCTAACGGAACCTGATGATTTGGATTCATCCAGCTCTTTATTCAGCACGGAGGACAGCGCTATAGTTCCCATGAAGTTCAAAGAGCACAAGTTGCCAATTATAAAACATTAACACAAATAGAACTGCGCTTCCTGAGTTTTGGGTTCAAATTAAAATGTCCGAGGGTCATTTGTGGCATTTATCCACCACTTGCTGTCTCTAACCTCTTAAAAATTCAGCAAGGCAACATTAAATGGTATGGACATTTCAATAAAATCACGATAAGCTGCTAACAAATACATTTCATGGCTTACATTTCATCCATAAGATTATGACTCCAATACTTTGGGAAAAGATCAAAATTAGGGGCCATCAGAATAAAGCAGATACATAAAAATCCAGTTAAGAGATTGGGAGAAACTTCTTTACTCAGAAAGTGATGGGGATGTAGAACATGCTATCACAGAGAGAGGTCGATGTGAATCGTACAGCTGCAGTCAGGGAAATACTAGAGAAAGGTTTGAGACAGTAGCGAACAGTAGATTACACTGATAGAAATAATTGACAAAGGATGGGAGGAGACTTGAGTTGAGCACAAACAGCGTATGCACTAGTTAGATTAAATGATCTATTTCTGTACTTTAAACTCTACGTAATAGATTCATGACTTTAAGTAGTGAGGATGAGACTTTTCTGAACGGTCATTGTATTTTTATAGCACACCATTAGCTACAGTGTTTTTCCAGCATGTGTGGAAAAGGGTGGTGACTATTCAAGGTCCATCAAGCAGAACATTGATCTTTTCCTATTTCCAGAAAGGATGGGCAAGAGTAACATTCTCAGAAACTGCCCTCCCACCACACAAACAAACATACACCACCCCAAACCCCCAGGCATGGGACATTAACATTCTGTCTTTGTAAGGCATTTGGTTAGCTGAACAGATTTGGCCTTCCTTTACTTGAGAAGCCAAGGTGAAGGCTAATTGTGCCACATATTGAAAAACGAGAACTTACATTTCTACAGCTCCTTGACACATTTTCAGGTTATGCCAAAATATTTCAGGTGCAATAATTTATTATTAAACTGTGGACCCTTTTGATTAGACGAACCTCTTTGTACATTGCAAGATCCTACAATGACTGACTTGTTTCTGCTGGGTTGATTGTAAGATTAATGTTGGTCAGTTAATAATGAGAAAACAAAAGTAAAGTAAAGGAAATCCAAACCTTGGCTATTTAATTTGCCAGTAGACTGGTGGAGAAAGGGAAGGCTGATTAAAAGCAGTTTGAAATTCGACGAAAGAAAGATAGAATTGGAGATAAGGTGACAAACCTTAAACACAATCTGGATGTAGCACAAGATTGTTTGCAACTTAAAAAGTTGCACTGAGCTATTTAAATTAGCTTCAATTTCCACAACGATCACTGAATATGTGATGTGTAGATGGATGATGAATCATGTTAATCCTTAACATGCCATGATCAAAGTGCACTCAGTGTTAACCCTTCCAACATTCATCTGTGCTTCATGAAAATTAGCTGTAAATATAAGAGAATGCTGCCTAAATATTCTGACTTTGGTGTGAATATTGTTATGATTGTTAACATTACATATGAAACAAGCCACTTTCAACACTTCACTACCGCCTTAGATAATTCACCCCAAAATGCTAATTGCAGATAGGAAATGACAGCTCACATAACAAAATGTTTAGATAAGATGTGAATTGTCTTGATAAGAATCACTTCAGTGGTGAATAGCTGAACAGCCGAGTGATTCTTTTATTTTTCTGTATCTTGTTAGCTGCCACTAGGAGGTAATCCCCTTGGCATTGTCTCTTCGTGTATCTTTCAAGTTGCTGGTAATCAGGGTTTAATAGTCCTGGTTAGGCTTCAAAATTAAGTATGCAGATTATGGATCAATTCAGAGAACCATTTCCAATGTAATGAATGTTCCAGGGCTGAAGATCGAATAATCATACGTTTTGAAACATAGAAAAATATCAGGAGGTCAATTCCAAATATTCACTCCATTGGGTTAATTGATTATTAACCAACCATGGTCCACAGTATTTCACTATTCAGCAAAATAAAACTCATTAAATAGATTAGAAATTGTCTGCCTTCGTTTCTATTGTTTGAGTAAGATATGTTCTAGTTAGCACTGCAGAATAATTACTTCTTTCTTGATTCACAGAACCTAATGATCCATTCATTTTCAATCTACACTGATTCTGGACCAGTGATTTAACTCAAAATTGTTTTAGCCCCGTAGACAACAGACAGAGTTCTGTTGTATGTCACTGCTGGATACATGTCGTTTGACAGATTAGACGTCCTTTGTACATATGAGGTTTACTACACCCGAAAGGCAGCACAGATAGATTTGGTTGTAAGGCATGGAGCTTGGAACAAACCTTCATTCCATCAAAGCTTCTTTCAAACTAGATTGATGTTTTGAAGCTTGAAAGGTCTTGCTGGCAATATTGGAAGTCAACATTTGTTATATTCTGACTCCTTATTCTATAGATTCCCGTGTGACAATTCAAAACGGTTTTCTAGAAGGAAATTAGGTATTTGTACAGAGATCGGTGATAGAAGTTGAAAGCCATGGAATAAAGCTCCGAGACAACTTTTAGTCTTGCCTTGAAGTTGTGACATTCCCCCATGCCAAACTTTGACTATAGACAAGAGCTGCAAACAGCAACTCTGTTCTGCACATGATCGAGATTACTGCAGACTCACAATTCCTACTTTTCCATGTTGATGCTGCATGTTAGAAGGAAAATTAAAGTTTGTTCCATTCCTCGAAAGCAGTTTCATTTTGTTGTGGTGGGCCTTGCATCCTCGGTTCCTCCTGTTCACCGTTGCATGTTTTAAATGTGCACAGCAAACAACAAATAAACAAATCACCTCAGTATTGAAGGAAAACATTGTGAAAAACTCAAAGAAAAGAATGCTCAGTCTCCTGGAGTCAGACACCAGTTGTCTGTTTTATGCTGTGAAAACTGATTCTTGTGGGTGAGGTTGGTATTGACATAGCCCGGGCAACTCGAACTCGAAGAGTATGATTGTCTTGCCATCGATGTAATCTCTTCCTTGCAGCAGAACGTACCTGAAAAGAAACAGACAATTTCATTCACATGTTGGGCACCTCTGAACATTTCAACAGCTACATGCTTTGGGGAACTGTTACAATTTAGTACTCAGGAATAAATAGCAGATATTTGGTTGCGTAGGTCAACATACATGATGCACAACCTGCATGGGTTTTAGTATCTGCAACACTTAAAGTTTGGAAAAGTAAGTTGCAAAATGTAATTTGTACAGTACATCCTTCCCTACTTCCAATTCTTTCTTCTCTGTGGCTTTGCATCTCCAGTATTGCCACATTGTTTCAGTATGACCTCTTGCATGTTGTGAGATTGGGTTTGGTGAATTTGCTAACTTTGTCGCAGTCACTACAAACTTGGAAATTGATTGTCATGTGGAATATGTCCACTACTTGCTTTATAAATTACTTTTGAGGCCTTAGCAATTTTGACAGTCAAACTTCTATTAAAACATTCTCAAAGAGCTGTTCATGTATGCTGACTTTGACAGACCATTTGTTGTGTGGATGGGGTTGATGGGAAACCAGTGGCTCTTTTATGGATTAAACTTCAGTATTTAATTGAAAGGAGAGAAGACGTGGTGTTTTGGAGGAGATAACACTACGTGGGATTGACAAGAGCACTGAAGCTCTTTGAGCTCCACAAAAATTGTTTAAAAAACTGAATAAGGCTGAATAGATGAGTTTGGACCAAAAATTCCCAAAGCTCTCCACCTCTCATCACACATTATCCTCATATCATTTCTGCAATTCTATATTTTGAATCCATTCATGGAATGCGAGCATCACTGGCTATGCAAGCTTTTATTATATACCCCTAATTATCACTAAGAAAGCAATAGTGAGCCATTTTCTTGAAATACAGAGGTCTAACTTTCAGACAACATCTACGCTTGGGTTGAAAAGTGGTAAGTAACATTTGCGACCTATAAATGTCAGGCCTTGACCATCCCCAATAAAAGACAATATAACCATCACACCTTGGCATTCAAAGACATTATCATCACTGAGTCCCCACAATCCAAACTGGGATCACCACTGACTAGAAAATGAACTGGACTCGCCTTATAAACACAGGGGCTACAAGAGCAGGCCAGAGACTAAGAATACTGATACGAATAACTCACCTCCTGACTCCCCAAAGCCTGTCCACCATCTATGAGTGTGTGATAGAATACTCCCCATTTGCTTGGATGAGAGCAGTCCCAACAACTCAAGAAGCTTTATACCATCCAGGACAAAGTAGCCTGCTTGTTTGGTACCACACTCACAAACTGAAGTTCATTAGCAACAGCGAGAATGCATTGCAGAAATTCACCATAGATCCTTTGACAGCACTTTCCAAATCCATGACCGCAACCATCTAGAAAAACAAAGGCAGCAGATACCACCACCTGCAAGTTCCCCTCAAGGGCCACTCACCATTTTGACTCAGAAATATAACACTTTTCTTTCAGTGTTACCAAGTCAAAATCCTGGAATTATCTGATAACTTTGTGGGTCCATCCACGGCACATGGACTGCAGCGGTTCTAGAAGGCAGCTCAATATCACCTTCTGAAAGGCAACTAAGGATGTGCAATAAAAGTTAGCTCAGCTAGTTACACCCATGTCCCACATTCCAAGAGTGAATTAAATAAAAGTCCATGTTGTTCCCAGTGCTGTTAGGAACTGACACCGCTATAGTGAAGAAATGGATAGATTTCTGAGTCAGAATGGTGTGTGTGGATTGGACAGAAATGTACAGTTAGTGGTGTTCCCATGCATTTTCTGCTTTCATCCTTCTAGATGGTAGAAGTTATAGGCTTGGAAGGTTCTGTCAAAAGAGGATTAGTGAGATGCTTCAGTGCGTCTACAGATGGCACACATTAGTGACACTGTGTATCAGTAATGGAGGGAATGATGAGTTAATGTGGTCGATGGAACTTTGATCAAGTGGGCTGTTTTTTCCTGCTTCAAATACAGTCAGCTATGTTTCTCCAGTTATGTGCTGGGTTGCCCCACCATTGCGATTGAGAACATTCGTAAAGTCTCCATAGCTTTTAAATTGTCCACCACTATTCTCCACTAATGTGGCAGGATGCAGAACTATGACCTGATCTTTATGCTTAGCTCGATATATTGTACACTGCTTCAATTGTGCAGCAAACATGATCAAATGCTTGTCAAGAATGTAATCTGGTGTTGCAGCTTCACCAGATTGGCTCCTGAGTTTTACACATACCTGGTGTTCCTCTGGGCATGTTCTGCAATCTTAATTAAATCAATGTTAGCCTCCTAGCTTGAAGGTAATGATACTATGCAGAATGTGCTGGGCAATGAAGTCTTGGCAGATGGAATAGCTGGGGCTGTAGACATGACTGCAAATTAATTAGAGGGAGAACAGTTTGAGAGAGGGGAAATATAGGCTTAAAAAGCAAGGGCGTATGGCAGCATTACAAGATAGCCATTTGCATGACATCTAGAGTGGGACAGGAAGGGACAATGTGTACAAAAATAGAAAAATAGCAATAAATAGGATCAAAGGGGGAAAATTGGTTAAAAGATAAAATTAATGCACGTTGTACTCAGCAAAAAAATATATTGACAGCGCAAATTTAGGGCATGATCTTATATTCATTACAGAGACATGGTTACACGGAGATCAAAGCTGGGAACTAAATATTCAGAGGTGACTGCTTTTTCTAAAGGACAGGCAAGAGGGAAAGGGTGGTAGAATAGTATTGTTAGTGTGGACAGAATAAGTATGATAGCAAGAAATGGTCTAGGATCGGAAGTTGTAAGAAACTAAGAGGAGCTGAATAGTTATTTCAATGGAGCAAAACTGCAGAAAGCTACAGAACAGAGACATTTGGGAATCTGCATCCATGAATCACATAAAAAGCTAATAATTAAATTCAGTGGGTAAGAGAGAAGGTAAATAAATGCTGGCCTTTATTTCAAAGGGAATACAGTATAAAAGTAGGGAGATTTTAATAAAACAATACAAGCTACTAGTCAGACTACAACTAGAATACTATGAATACTTTTGACTCCTTATCAAAGAACAGATATAGTGGCATCACAGGCAGTCCACAGAAAGTTGAAAACATTGATGCCAGTATGGGGGGGACTGTTTTATGAAGAGAGGTTGCATTCTATAGCCTGTAATGTTTGGAGTTTAGAAGACTGAGGGTGGACTTTAGATGTGGATAGGGTTGACAAAGAAAGGTTGTTTCCTTTGTTGGAGAGTTTAGAACCACAGGGCATAATATCAGAGTAAGAAAACACGTTAGTGAACGAATACCCTACCTATTTAGCAGTTCTTAAGTGAATTCCTTCAGCCTAGTGAATCAGCCTAGTGAATCCTTTTGCTCTCTCTCCACTGCCATTATATGTTTTCTTAAATATAGGAAACAAATTTGTACACAGTATTCCAAGTGTGGCCTCAACAACATCCTGTAGAGTGGTAACAAAACTTCCCCATTTTTAAACTCCATCCCTTAACACAGATGCTGCTGAACTTGCTGGTTTCTATAGCATTTTCTGTTTTTATTTCAGATTTCCACCATTTGCAGTATTTTGCTTTAACACTTCATATGGAATGGACAGTTTTTCTATTTTGAAGACTGGGTCCTTCTACTTCATCTAATTTTACCTTATATACATCACTATTCACTGATTTAGTGTTACATTGGCAACATGCCTATCTCTAGTGGGTCAACTACAAAGAACAGAGGAAGGTATGAAGAAGGAAGCCAGATGTCCAACCATTGCCCAGAAGTGAGAGTGAACTGTTAAGGCCATAAGACCTAAGGAACAGAAATAGAGTTGACCATTCAGCCCCTCAAGCCCGCTCTATCATTTAACAGGATCATGGTTGATCTGACATTCCTCAAGTCCACTTTCCTGCCCTTTTCCATAATGATTGATTCCCTTATGGATCAATAAGCCTTAAATATACACAAGGACTCTGCTCCCAGGGCTCTCTGTGGGTCTTCCAAAGACCCTCTAAGAGAATAAATTCCTCCTTGTTGCAGACTTAAATTGGCACCCCTTTATTCTGAGAATCCTATATGTTTCAATGAGATCACCTCTCATTCTTCTAGGCTTCAATGAGTAGAGTCCTAACCTGTTTAACCTTGGCTCATAAGAATATCCGTCCATACCAGGGATCATCCTAGTGAACTTTCCCTGAACTTCTTCCAATGAAAAGATATCTTTTCTTAAATAAGGGGACCAAGACTGGTCATACTACTCCAGATGTAGTCTTACCAGCACCTTGTACAGTTGCACTAAGACTTCCCTACTCTTATGCTCCAACCCCCCTTGAAATAAGGGTCAACGTTCCATTAGTCTTCCTGATTAACTTATACACCTGTGTGCTGGCTTTCTGTGTTTTGTGCACAAGAACCCCCAGATCTCTTTATGTTGCAGCTTTCTTTTTTCTGTTACTGGTGATTTTACAACCCTGTCGGCAATAGAATGGTCAGTGAGGAGTCTGCCAGCATCATTGAGGTGTCATCAAGCTTCTTCTCTATTCAACAGCTGGAAGGGCTTCTTTTGCTGATTCTCAATGGCCACATGGCAATAGCTTTCCACTACTGCTGGAGGGTTCACTAAGCCTGCCTCGTGGGTGCTAGCATGTCAAAAGACTTTCATGCTGGTCTTTTGAGGGTTCCTCATGCTGCAGGCTCAGCAGCAGCCACCTCCACATGTGCTTCTGCTGAACTGCTGACCCTCTGAATGGGACGGCATCTTGACTAGGTAGGTCCCCATCTTGAATTTGATAGTGGTTCTACTGATGTTAGAACTCCCCTCTTGTGGGCGCAGGGGTGTACTGGATCCTGGTGGCTAAACTTACAAGAAAGCAATACATTCAGGCAAAGAATCATATTGATACATCAGCCAAACCCATGTCTCCACAGACAGACTTAATTTGTTGTCACTAATTGCCTCACCCCTTGCACCATTTCACCATATTCCCTTTTATGTTCATTGTTATTATATTCTCAGAGTCCCTCTTTGCTCATTTTATTCCCTTTATAAGATCTCCTGTGTACCTTCCATATTCAGCTTGGTTCTCTACTGTATTACTGCCTTCACCTTTGTTATCAACTTCCATTTTCCAGTTCATTTCAATTTAAAGAGTTTTGTATATCTTTTTGTTCTGCCCTATGGAAAAATAACTATTTGGTAAACTATCTGTTCTATGAAGGCCTCCTAGTGTTCTATCGATTTTTAATTCCAATTTACCTGGGCTGAATTATTTTCCAAATGATTGAAAGTAACTTTCCTCTGGGTAATTATATTTAGATTTTGAATACTTTTTTAATAAATTTTCTAAACCTGCTGACATTATGATCACCATTTCTCTTCTTCCTCATCCCCACTGAAACATGCTCCATTTGCCCTACTATATTTTCCAGGATTACATCTAGTGTTGCTTCTTTCCTTATTGGGCTGAAACATACCAAGCAAGAAAGCTCTCTTGTATAAATTTCAGAGGATTTCTTCCTCAGCTTTGCTCTTTGCATTGTTGGTATCCCAGTCTATATTAGCATAACTGAAGTTCCCCACTAACACAACACTGTAATTAATGCATTTCTGTATAACTTGCCTGCATATTTGCTCCCTTATCTCTTCTTTACTCTTCCGTAACCTGTCCTATATATCGAGCAGTAAAAGAGCTCTTCTATTATTTCTAAATTTTGAACAAATATTTTCTGGCTTTGGCCCTTCAGCTACATCACCTTTCACCAGACTGATAACAGTTTCTTTGATCAATACTGTCAGCGTCTCTTACTACTCTTTATTCATCCCAATCTTTCCTCAATACGTTGTCCCCAGCAATATTAAATTCCAATTCCTGCCTTTCTTTAGTCGAATTATTCCCATTATATTGTGTGATGATGTGATGACAAGTGTCTGCCCTTCACTAACCTTATTTGTTTGGAAGCTGAACTCATCATAATAGAATTTTATAGTGAATCGGCACTAAAATACATGACAGATGGATGGAAATCAGCCTCCAATTCTTATTTTGCATTCTTATTTCCCATATTCGTGAATGATAATATGCAAATTTAAGCCAACCTGGCTAGTTCCAATAGAGTAAATTCAAGTTAGATTCATGTTTTGCACTGCGTGTAATTTTATGCCCCATTGAAGTCAATAGAGAATAACATTGGAAATAAGCATCCACTCTTTCCTAACAGTTGGGTCAAGTTAAAATTCCCAGAAAATCTCTGAAAATCTGTGAGCAGTCAACAGTGAAAAGGATTCATTGTATCAATTTAACACATCCATGAAGTAGAAGGCGTAAGCAGTAAATGTGACTAGAAATGAATGTCAACGAAATGTCAATTTGCAGTGCTTCAATGTTAGAAATAGCCAGCTAGGTCTCCAGTGATTTGTTCCATCATTATATTTAGATTGCTTCTTGTGAATGTTCATAATGCGATTTTGCAAAATTGCAACAGCCAAAGAGTGCCATATATAATTGGGTTTTTTCTTCATGTAAATAGAGTTCTCAACCTTTCACTGACAGATTATTGAGGTCCACAAAATCTACAACACTTCATTACTAACTCATTGTTTCTCCTGAGTGCATATAAATTCCTGCAACAATTGTTCATTCCTGTCTGGCACAAAATGAAACAGGAAAGATGACCCAACTGTAGCAAGGGAAATTAGCGATAGCATTAGATCCAAGGAAGGCAGATACAAATTTGTTGGAAAAAGCTACAGACATGAGGGATGGATCAGTTTAGATCTCAATGAAGGAGAACAAAGGGATTGATTAAAAGGCTAAAATACACCATGTCAGTAAGCTTGAGGTGAACATAAAAACAGATCGTAAAACTGATAGGTACGTAAAGAAAAAGATTAGTGAAGGCAAATATAGGACTCTTACAGTCAGAAACAGGGGAAATTATAATGAGGGGGTGAAGAGATGACAATTTTCACAAGGGAGACAGACACAACCTTCCAAAAACGTTGGGAACACAAGGTCTATTGAGAGAGAAGAACTGAAGGAAATCAATATTAATGGGAAAATACTGCAGGGGAAATTAATGGGATTAAAGGCAGATAAATCCCCAGGGTCTGAATACGTAGGTCCCAGAATAGTTAAGGAAATAGCTCTAAAAATAGTGGAAGCCTTGGTGCAAGATTCCTAGTCTCTAGAACAGTTCTTATGGATTGGAGGGTAGCTAATGTAATCCCACTATTGAAAAAAGGGTAGAGAGAAAGCAGGGAATTATGGACCAGTTAGCCTGACATTGGTAATGGAGAAAATACTACAGTCCATTGTAAAAGATTTAATAGATGACCACTTGGAAAAGAGTAGCAAGATCTAACAGAGTTAGCATGATCTGACGAATATGAAATCATAAAAACCAAAAGGAACTGCGGATACTGTAAATCAGGAACAAAAACAAAGTTGCTGGAAAAGCTCAGCAGG
>JAHRHZ010000054.1:4919233-4935236 GCA_024137785.1 Ginglymostoma cirratum
TGCTGGAAAAGCTCAGCAGGCCTGACAGCATCTGTGGAGGAGAAAACAGAATTAACGTTTCGGGTCCGGTGACCATTCCCCTTCCTCAGTCACCAGACCCGAAACGTTAACTCTGTTTTCTCCTCCACAGATGCTGCCAGACCTGCTGAGCTTTTCCAGCAACTTTGGAAATATGAAATCATGTTTGACAAATCTATTGGAACGTTTTGAGGATGTAACTAGTAGACTTGATTGGGGAGCTAGAGAATGTAATTTATTTGGACTTTCAGAAAGGTTTTGATAAGGTCCCACTTTTGAGATTAGCATGTAAATTAAAGCTCATGGGACTGTGGGTAGTTACTGACATTGATAGAAAACTAGTTGGCAGACAGCAAACAAAGAGTAGGACCGGTCTTTTTCTGAATGGCAGCCAGTGACTAATGGGGTAGCACAGCGATCAGTACTTGGACTGCCATCACATTTAGATGAGGGAACCAAATCTAATATCTCCAAGATTGCAGGCAACACAAAGCTGAGTGTGAGGGTGAACTGTGAGAAGAATGCAGAAATGCTTCAGTGTGATTTGGATAAGCTGAGTGAGTGGGCAAATATATGAGTGGACAGATGAAGTATCGTGTAGGATGAATGTGAGGATATCTATTTTGGTGGAAAAAAAAAAGGATTATTACTGAATAGTAAGAGATTTGGAAAGGGAGGAGGTGCAACAAAACCTGGATGTCCTTGTCCACCAGACACTGAAATTGCTGCATACGGGTGATGAAGAAGGGAAATGGTAAATTGGTCTTCTTAGTGAGAGGATTAGAGTACAGGAGCAGTGATGTCTTGCTGCAAATATACAGGGCTTTGGTGAGACCACATCTGGGAGTATTATGTGCAGTTTTGATGTCTTTGTCTGAGGGAGGATAATCTGTCAATAGAGGGGGTACAACAAGGGTTTACCACACTGACTCCTGGAAAAGCAGGACTAACATATGAAGACAGACTGGATCAGTGAGGACCGTATTGAGGACTAGTTAGACAGTATGACTCTGTGACTCTATATTCACTTGAGTTTAGAAGAATGAAGGAAGATCTCATAGAAATCTATAAAATTCTAACTGATCCATATAGGGGATGATCCCAAAGACTGGGGAGTCTAGAAACAGGAATCATAGTCTAAGGATACTGAGTAGGCTATTTAGAGCTGAGATAACGAGAAATATCTCCACCTAGCGAGCGGTGAGCCTGTGGGATTCACTGCCACAGAAAGCGGTTGAGATCAAAACACTGAATGTTTCTGAGGAGGAGTTAGATATTGTTCTTATGGCTAAAGGGATCAAAGGGTATGGGGATACTGAGTTGAATGACCGGCCATGATCATATTGCATGGCAGAGCAGGCTTGAAGGGCTGAATCACTTATTCCTGCTCTTATTTTTTTCTATTTCCCTGTTTCTATGTGATTTAATCTTGTATCCTGATGTCTTATGTGGGACTTTAATAAAAGCTTTGTGAAAATCCAAATACACCACATCCGCTGGTTCACCTTTATCTATTTTACTAGCCACATTCTCAAAAATCTCAACTATGTTTGTCAAATATTACTTCCTTTTCATAAATCCATGTGAACTTTGTCAAATCCAATTAGTAGTTTCTTTATCACATCTTTTATAGCATTCTGTATCGTTTCCCCCATGTCTGCATTTGTTCCCATCTTACCACATGTCATTCCTTTAACTTGTCACTCACCAGTTATATGTAAGACCAGCATCCCTTGTGCTTGCTGTGCACCCAGACAAGCTCCATCAATCTGAAGCTGCCTTGTGTGGTTCCTGACATTTGGCCCAGGTGTAGCAGACATGGGGAAATTGGTGCTTTGCTCATTGGACAGGGAGCCAGAGGTCCTGCTGGACTGAATGGTGCTAACATTGGAATCTCTATCTCCCCTGGCATCACCAATGGAAGCCACGATTTCAGACCATTACAGCCTGCTTCATGATTGCTACCCGCTTTAAAGCAGTCTCATCCGTCTGGAGGAATGCACAACGCTGTTGTAAGAAGGTAGTGACCTTTGCCAGTCTGCCAGAATAAGCAACACTCTCTTCACTTTGATACCTCACATTCACCCTGTGTCTGCTTCTTTATCTCTTTTCCATCAAAACTCACATTCCGCAAGATATTGCCTGCAACATTGCCCCTCAATCACTCTCACTGACCCCAACAATACAACTCTACTTGCCTTCTGCAATGCCTACTCACTTGACACACCTCCCCACTTGCACCAAACTTAATAGCTGCGCCAACCACATTCATCTCCCTTAACACCCACTTCGCTGACATCCCAGGAGGAAACCAGACCCCAATCAGGCTAAAAGAATCAAAATGGGAGGAGGACTGCCTGTCACTCGACTCCTCACACGTTATGTGGAAATCACCCTGATTGTGACTGAAGGACCATGTGCCAGCCCCTGGAGTGGTATGGGAAGCTGCCCTTCACTTACTGTGCAGGAAATCTCTGAACAATGGCTTGATTTGACTATGGCCAGAGTGTGCACTCTGAGGTATGTGAGCAAACAGCTCGGAGATACAACCTGGTCCAGTCCAGGAACTGGGTGTGTGTCCCTGAATGCATAGTGTCCTTGCTGCAGCATTATAATGAGCACTACCAGTGCAGCCCAACATGAATCAGTGAAATGTGGGAGTGACCTGTTAGAGAATCAAAGATGTGCCATGAGGCTGATTGAGGCTGTGAGAATGTGGGATGCACATAGCCATGGTGCCTACTCAGAGATGTTGGTGCCTGATGACCAGTGTGTAGACCCTTTGGAAGAAGTGGCCAGGTACCTACTCTGATTTCCATGTCAGGACAGCTCAATGTCTAACTTGCTTGGTGCATTTGGTAAAGTAGTAGCTGTATATTAATGAGGTGAATTTGACCACTAATAAGTTGTTTATCAACTATAGTCCCCCTTAATCGGCATCTTGCTGCTGCTTAGTGAGAAACTCGCTTTGTCATTCATCAAATATGACGCGACATGCTCCCGACTTTGAGACAAGCCTCACTGAATTTCTTGTTTGCATCTGCAACACTAGCTAATTTCACCATAGCCCGTTACTCAGACTCCAACATAATTCCACCCTCTGTCTCTGCTCCTTGTGATTGTAGATGGTGGCCCATTCTTAATATTTCCTAATCTTTACAAGTCAGTGTTATGGGCAAGTGTTCACAGCTATATTTCAGAATAAAAGTAAAAAGAATTGGAAGGAAAATTGAGTTGAAATGTTACTGTTGGACTACTATTGTGAGTGGGCAAATGCAAAATATATTAGAGTGACATTTCTTCTTCTTCCAGTTTGTTGCAGACTTTAACTCATTGGTCGCAAGCATGTTAAACCCTCTGCCTTCAACAAAATTCAGATTTCAAAATGAAAAGCTGCTCTAAAATTATTTATGGCCTCCAGCGCTATCAAATTATTTTAGAAGAAATCACGTCTAACTTACCTCACCATTCAGGAAACAGTAAAACACAGAGACAAAGAAACCCTGTAATAAAAAAAATGGTCTGGGTGAATTTGACAAAAAATTGTATCAGTAACACTTTACAAAACATTTCAATTACATAACACTCAAGGAAAACATTCACTTGTCAAATTGCATTAGACACATCGTTAATAAACAATCAGTTCATCTTGCCAGATTACTCACCTGGAAGGATTGCAGAAATGAATTAAAGTAAATGAAAACGATTTGTGAGATGTCATCTTCGCCTGGATTGACGAAGAACAACATATAAGTGATGCCAAGAAGGGGTAACAGAACCAAAGTTGCCTTCACTGCTTTCCTGTGGAACAGATGATGAGAGGATAATGAATATCTTATTTATTAAGAATCAAGGTAAAAGTCATCGACTTAATAATTAAATGTGTTTTTGGCCATGTGCCACCTTGGGATAGTTAAGGTTGTGTTAGGCTATATTAGTTACAGACGAGAATAATTTGCATTGAAGCTACATTTACAGAGTAAATTATGAATCACTATCTATGGTCATGGACTGACAACAGAACTGCCTATGTGAGACTCCCTGGAGAAGATAACTTCATGAAAATTTACCAAAGAAAATAAATGACATGTTCGTGATCACATTGCTGTTTGTAGGAGTTTTCCATGTGTAATGTGGCTACTCTGTTTCTAATATTATAATAATGACTAAAGTGTAGAAATATTTAATTGGCCATAAAGTACTCTGGGATTTTAAATGGTTATGAAAGGGAATACATAAATGGAAGTGTTTCTTTTCCTTTCACTCCACAGTCAATTCAGACCTTGGTAATGAATTTCTGTTCTACATTTAATGCTGGTGAGAAGAGTTTTGGCCCCATGTGAAATCCACTTTTCTTTACTTTTGCGATGTGAGAATTGTTAAGCATTTAGAATATCATGTGACCCAGCCTGAAGAGTCAACAACGCCCCACAATCCCTTGTAGCACTGCAAATGTGTCCACTTCAGCCGTTAGATTTCATCACAGAAAATCTATTTCATTCTAATCTACCATCACAAGGACCAACTGATGTAAGGCACGAGTCAAACCACAGCTGGAAAACTATGAACAGTTTTGGTCCCCACATCCAGAGAATCCAATACCAGCATTGTAGGGAATCCAGAGAAGGTTCTAGAAGTTGATTCTGGGTATGAGTGGAATTTTCTTATGAGGGGTTGAGTAGATTGGGCCTATACTCGTTGGATTCAGAAAAAAATGAGAGGAGACCTTATTGAAACAAATCAAAGTTTTAGGTGGCTTTACAGGATAGATATGAAAATGTTGTTTCCTCTAATGGGAGAGTCCAGGACTTGAGTCATAACCTCAAAATACGGAGTTGCACTTCTAAAACAGAGATGAGGAAGGAATTCCTCTGAGAGGGTTATGAATCTTTGGAGTTATTTTCCACAGAGCGCTGTCAAGGTTGGGTTGTTAAGGTTATTCAAGGCTTAGGAGATATTTAATCAGTAAGGGAATCAATGGCTATGGATTAAAGCGGTAGAGTTCAGAATTATCAGATCAGCCATGATCTCATTGAATGATGGAGCAGACTCAATAGGCTGAATGGCCTACTTATGCTCAAGTATCTAATGGTCTTATGGCAATGCCTCAGTAGTGGAAGAATACAGTCTAAGTGATTGAGGAGATTGGTGTTAGATGTTCAGTGGAACATTAGGAACACAGGAATAAAAATTGGTCATTTAGCCCTTTGTGTTTATTCTGCTGTTCAATGAGGTCACGGTTGATAACGTGATCCCACACCATTTACCACTTTCCCCATGGGCACCAGCCACTTGCACCCATCATCCATGGGCATTGACATCTGACATTTGTCAATCCCTCACGACCATCATGGTACCTCTGCAATCTACTTGCAGGCCACTGAGAAACCTTAGACTTGCAATGAAGGGTGCATTGGCAGCAGGATGCGGAGGAGTTGCAGCAAGCAGGATCAGTCATTCGAGGACATTGAGGAAGCTCTCTTTGTGACTTCTTAACAAATCATAGAAACATAGGAATAGGAGTAGGTCATTCAGTCTGTTGACTGTGCCCTGCCATTGAAAATTGTTCTTCATTTGGACCTAAGTGGTGTCCTTTCATTTTTAAATTATGCCCTCTTGTTCTAATGATACTACATCATCAGTCGTCTTTCTATCAATTTTATTAGAAACATCTCCAAAACACCTCAACAAGTTTCTCAAACATAATTTCCCATCCACAAATTCATACTGTCAATGGCTAATCATTTCATTATTATTCAAGTGTTGCCTTTGGGAAATACACAAGGCAGACAGATCCTGATTGATACCTGTTTCCAGTAGATGCTTGCTGGGTGCAGATGAACATCATGGACTTCATGCCAGCTTTGCTGGCTGCCTACTACCTCAAGTGATAATATCAATATTACTTTTCTGAGGGTCTCTGTGATGCCTTTCTACAACTGGCTGCCTGGTGTTCCATGTTCGCAAAGCAGAAGGAAGCTAAACCTCCCATCATCCTCTTGTTTCAGAGTGAAACCTCACACTGCAGCAGGAGGAGAGCTTCATCATGAATACCAGGATGACAAAGGGAACACATCAATAAAGTTGTCAAGTGCTCCTTGAAAAGTGCAATATCCCCACTGACTCATGGGAATTTCTAGCCCAAGCCCACTCAAAGAAGCATTCATTGGAGGTGAAAATCATATGTGCCAGGCTCAGATGAATGCCAAGGGTGAACAGTGGAAGGAGTGCACAAAATCCCTTGCATTCTGCAAACCTGCTTCAGCAAACACTCCTGCCCTACCAGTCACATGATTTTCAGATCCAGCTTAGGGCTGTTCAGTTACCTCAGGATCCACCAAACTGAAGTGGATTAAAGTCATCCTTGATCCTGCGGGGCTGCCTAAGAAAAGGAAGAACCACATCTCCTCTTCAATTGGATTGACTCAGTTAGTTCATTGGCCAGCTGACGTGTGATCAAGCTTCCTCTGTGGCTCTGAATGAAAATTCCATGGCAGATATTCAGCAGGTTAACATCCACAGCTGCTTTTCTGCTGATGATCCACCGATACCAATCTCAGTCTGCTCCTTGTTTTCAATCTTCATTCAATTCTCATGAAGTGCATTTGGGGGAAGCTTCCTGCTGCCACTTTTTGGCATTTCTCTATGTCAAAATCAGTATTTAAACTAAAGATTGCAATATAGGTAAAATAAGATTATAATTTAATTGCACCCACACAAGGGAAAATCTTCCCCTGTGCCATGGGGCAGGTACAGTATTTTCTGTACATGGCATGGAGTTCCACCATTCTGGGCCACAGTACCATTCTGCCTATTTGCTTTTCAAGAGTAAGCAACAGAAATTACCTGAAAAATCATGAGACACTACCTACAAAAATAAGGTTTTTTTACATAATGGACAAGCATTCAGAGTAGCCTGCTGCTTGGATGGAACCAAATGTGCATTACCCTGAGGTTGAGTGGGTTTGCAGCAATAACTGAATTCACTGGTAGACACATCATCCTTTATAGTTCATATTGATCTCTCAAAAAACACCCTTATATTTTTGAATAGTTGATGCTTTTAATATTCTGCTGAGATCAGCTTCTTTGGACTTGAAATGATTTACACAGTACAGTGACATTTCCAGAGTGGTGTAAAAAAATAGAGAATCATTCAGAGCAATGACATGTTCAGTATGAATCTCACTCAACCTATGACTTTGCTCATCTGGCTGTAGATGAGTATATGTTAAATCTGATTCCATTAACCTCATGAATATTTTTCATTAAATTTAATCTGCTGAGTACTGAGTGTGCATTGTAGTTCTGGCATCATGGGTATTTTTCTATAAAGTGGAAATTTGAATCTCTCATATGTCTATTAGAACCAAAGGAAGAAGGTCAAAGTCAGACCAATGAAGAAATATCATTTTCCAAAGTAAGGAATGGTATGATATCTCCAATAACATTCAAAAGATATCTAGGGAATGCAGTTTCTACAGAAGGGGTCTCTCATTTGAGACAGGGATGAGAATTCCTTCTCTCAGAGAGTTAGTGTTTGGAATTCTCTGCCCCACAGTAAGCAGAGGGTGGGGACTAGGTTATTAAGTATATTCAAGGCCAAATTAGATAGAATTTTCATTGAAAGAGTAGTAATGAGTTATAGGTACAGACAAGAAAGTAGTGTTGAATTCAGGCAGCATCAGAGGAACAGGAAAGTTGATGTTTCAGGTTGGGAAGGGTTCCGACACAAAATGTCAGCTTTCCTGCTCCTCTGATGCTGCCTGGCCTGCTGTGTTTCTCCAGCTCCACACTGTGTTATCTCTGACTCCAGCATCTGCAGTTCTTACTATCTCTGAGCGTTAAGTCCATATAAGTTTAGTTTATTAACTGATGGAGTGGGCTTGAGGGGTTAAATGGCCTGTTCCTTCTCCAGTTTCTTATGTTCTTGTGTTCTGTTCTTACCATTGTCATCGTTAGCAAAATAGTTGTTTTTGCCTCTCCCTTAGTTGCTCTGAGTAATGTCCTTGGCCAATTTCAAGGCAGTCAGGAGTCAACTGCATTGGGATGTGATTGGACCCCAGTGAAGACAGGAAGAGAAGCAGAAAGCATTGGAAATCTTCAGCGGATCTGGCAGCTTTAATGGGGAGGAAAGCAGAATTATGAGGTGCAAACACTGCACCAGGCTGTTCTGAGCTTGGAGATGGGTAGAACACTTAATTGGATGAGGCAATGGCTTACTCAGAGCTGCAACCTGTGCACCCCCACCAGGATTAATTCCTGGACAAAAAGGGCTATGTTCAACTTTCTCATCAGACTGACAACTAAGGCCCTTAACTGGCCAATTAAGGATCACATTGGGGCCTCAGTCTCTCGTGAGTGGGATTAACCAGGGGAGGGGCAGCGCTCAATCAGAGGTACTCCAAGGCTGATCAAGAGACTGGATATTGGATAAGGGAGTACCACACTGCACTTTCTTCCCATCTTTCCATGACCCCAAACCTGAGAAAATCCCTTCCCCAACCTCCACATGTCACTTACCTTTGTCTTGGGCCCTCAACAATCCTGAGCCCCCAGCGGGTGCTCTACCAAGTGCAGCCATGACCTACTCTGTGGTAAAGCTGATTGAAGTAATGGTAAATCTCTGATTGGCTGGCAGCTCTCGCTGGACAGAACTTTCACCCCCAGGATCTTGGTGGTCATGGGGTTGTTGTGGGGGGCAGCGCCTGGTTGAGGAAGTGTGGGTCTCTCACTAGGTCTCCACCTGACAGATGAAACTGCTGCTGCCTCAACAAGATACTGCCTGACATGTTAAAGACATTGATGAGCCAGTTCAACTGGCTTTGTCAAAATATTTTGATAGTATCCACTTTTTATTTCCAGATATTTTTAACAGAATACAAATGTTTAATCTGCCTTCTGTAGGTCTTCCTGCATCAACATTCAAATTGCATGTTTTTTCAGTAAAACATGCTCTCTGGTGCCCAGTTTGGATTTCACCAGAGTTGCATAGCTCCTGACCTCATTACAGCCTTGTCCAAACATGGACAAAAGAGCTGAACTCCAGAAGTGAGGTGAAAGTGACATTAAGGCCACACTTGATTGAGCGTGACGTCAAGGGAGGTCTATCAAAACTGGAGTAAATGGAAATTAGCATGTAAACTCAATCAAATTTTGATATCAACCACTGATGACTTGTAGTTAGGGATAGGCAATAAATGCTGGCCCATATCTTTTTGAGGTGAGCAACAAGGGATAGACAATAAATGCTGGCCCACATCTTTTTGAGGTTGAGTCTTTAAATTAGCAGTGGTAGAGAACCCACTATTAATTCTTACGGAGAAGAGAAACTTGTCTTACGCAAGATGTAGTTTTATCACATGATAGCAATAGATACACATTAGTTTAACTAGTATGGCATAATGTCAAAGACAATCAAGATAGAGAGATGACACATCTGACCCCATTGATACCTTGTGCTAGACTGCTTTTCCCCACCTAAAGACTATGCAACACCATCGGATTCAACAGAGCCTGATGTAGCCTCCATTTTAAATTTTCTACAACCGTAACCTTATAGAACACCCTCCACTGGGTGACGTTATACTGAGCACAAAGGAACTTTGAAAAGTTTTGAAGTGTCGAAAATCCAACATAATCCAAATAACCTCCCGATCTAATCAGCGTGTGTTTCGAGGTTTATAGGAAACCCTAATGGGCCTGGCAAGTTAACAGATACAAGCAAAGGGATGATTTATTGAAGATTTATCCTATATTCTGGGTTACCTGAACTGTCTGAAATGCATCACAGTCATAAAATTGACAGCACGGCCAAGATTAAAGCAGCAGGGGAAGGGTCAGGCAGGAATCCTTTAAATTATAAAATTTCCATACCTAGATGAAAGGCTTTTGCTCGCAGGATTAATTCCGAGAGCGTGTTTTTAATGCTTTTGATATCATCTCCAATGCTTTGAAGGACACTTCTGCTACCTTATTATTGACTGTGAGCTGTCAGTTTCTCAGCCTCACTGGAGAAACTCTGCAGCTCTGTCTCAGATTTCCAATGTTGATCCAAAGCAATATTATCAGTGACATCATCAGCAAAGAAGAAACCTTCCCCTCAACCACCCACCAATCCACAAGAGAGAGGGGATAGTCACAACAACTCTCAAGAAGGTTGGCACTGTCCGGGACAAAGCAGCCCACTTGATACGCACCACACCTACAAACTTTCACTCTCTTCGCCACATTTGCTCAGCAGCAAAAGTGAGTACTATCTAAAAGTTGCACTGCAGAAATTCACCAAAGCTCCTTAGACAGCACCGTCCAAGCTCATAACCACTTTCATCCAGAAGGACCAGGGCAGCAGATATATGGGAACACCACCACCTGCAACTTCCCCTCCAAGCCACTCACCATCCTGACCTGGAGTAAGTTGCTGTTCCTTCGCTGCCGCTGGGTCAAACTCCCGGATCTCCCTCCCCAAATGGTACTGTTGGTCTACCTACACCAGGCAGACTTCAGCGGTTCAAGAATGCAGCTTAACAACATTTTTTCATTAGCAACAAGGGAGAGGCAATAAATGCTGGCCCCCACCCCATGAAGTTGATAGAATGTGAGGAAGAGTGTTGAGAGATTAGAGAAGCAGCAAGATGCTTGCAAAGTCAGTAACAGCATTTCTCACCTTTCATTCCTCATGAAAGCTCTTGTAATATTAAATCGCGGCTCAAGGGAGCACAAATTTCTACTGCTGACAGTGTCTGCTATTGCCTGCTGCATCCATGGAAAATGGTATTCCCCGTGAGGCTTTAGAGCCCACAGTAGAATCTCCAAGGAAGATTCAGAGATTCAGAACAATAACCTTCCCAGAACAGGCTTGCATTCTTGCGCTTGCCATTGCCTCAGGAACAAATATCAAACATAAGCTATATAGCCCATGATGAAACTCACTCCTGACAAATTGAGATTTCCAAACTGCTGCCAGCACTCGCCATCATCACAGCCACCTTCCCCTCCCCTGCCACCCCTTACAGCGAGCAGGTCAGTTAAGCACAAAACCCACTTTTAGAGTGGAACATCCATACATAAGTCTATTGCAATAAGGAGTCCTTGCTGCTTCTATTAAATAATAATGACCTGGGTGATGAAGTAACAAGCTTTAAGGAGAGCTGAACATAAAAGATGCATTAACTCAGCATTTTTCACATGGATCAACGCAAACAAATATATTCTCTGGAGGCAAAGTTGACTGCTGCATCCATGAGTGGTTCCAAATTGTCAAACGTAAGAGAAATGGGCTTCACACATACATAATGGCTGCCTGGGCTTTATTTACCTGTACTGCATCGTCTCTGATGTGGTCGATGCCCTCAGCTTAGTCATCAGGATCCTCACAATGTTGAAGAGAAAGACAAAGTTAACCTGTTCAGAAAAATAGAACTTCATAACCACATCTTTTAACAAAAGTGATTGCAGTTTTACAGTGTGAATATTAGCATTTGAACTTGCCATTCGACAAAATTTTGTTGAAGTTGCATTTCTAACTAGAAGCATCATACCCTATTCTCATCATTAACAACTGATGCAGTGACATTGGTTGGTGGCAAGCACAGAAATCATTTTACATGCAGCAACATCCTACAAATAATGAAGAAATTGCATTACCTTAGGCTGTTCAGACTAAACTGGTCAGTGAGGGAAAGCTGATCTTGGTTGGTGAGAATGCTGTGGTGCTCAGAGGAGTATTCCTAATTCTATATGAAAATATTTTACTTCCTACTTGGCTTTTTGTAATTTGCTAAGCCACATTTATTTAGGGCAGCTATTTCCTACAGGGATCCTAAATAAAAGACATAACGCCCCTCATTTGTGTTTTTTAAAGGCCTAAAGTCTTAAGGCAGCCCGATTCAAAGCCTAAGAAATGGACTGGCCAAACTTTGAGTCAGATATTTTGCATGAGCACTGTAGTTGGTCACTATTACTTCTTTTGCTGTACATGCTTGATACAGTCAAATTTATGGACCTGAACATTTACCTTAACTGACTCTTTTAGGCCACAATGCATTAACTTTTATTTTAATGAGATTTAGAGTTTAGAAAGTGTTTGAAAATTCCAGGAAAATGCCAGCATAAAAATATGATTTTTTTTTCTAAAATCCTGTTGACATATTTGCATGCGACACCTCAAGTGTGAAAGGCATTTACAAGATGTGAAATTTTGGATAAGGAGTGGTAAACAGCCAAACTTGTCAAACAAAATAGGACACACAGGAATTTTGCACAAAGGAATTGAGAATTTATAAATTAATACTGATGAACAAAATTCCTTATGTAGGCTTAATTTATTTTTATCAGTATTGTTAAAACCTTCTCCTGATTACTGCTCTTCTCCAAAATAACAAACTGAAATAAAAATGGTGAGGCTACATAAAATTAATTCTTTTCACACTCATTTAAATAGACAGCAAAGGCTAAAGGTTTCTTTGGTCACTATGTGTAAACATCGTAAATATGCTCCTGAAGACTTCTTCAATCAATTATCCATTGAAATCCTGACTTTCTACCAGGTTACATAAGCCAGTTTCCTAGTTTGAGTTCCCAGTCAGTGCTGAATGAAGTCTGCTGAGGTGGCTGTTCAGATGTTAACATCTGCAGATCCTTTTTTAATTTCCAGGTTAACTAACTCCACAGAGGTCAGTATCCCGTCACCAAGTCACCCTTTATTTACACGTGCAGAGTCCTTGACACTGATCCAGCTTCTTCAGAGCCAGCTCTCAGAGCAAACAGAACCTCTGACACTCCTGTTCTCATCTGTCAGTCGGGGCTCCATGATTTGACCAGATCAACAGCCCCAGTCAGGAACCTAATATTCTATGAGGTCCACCTGGCTGACCTTGTAACAATCCCCACATCAGGGCTTTGCCGTTGCCTTTAACCTGTCCTGCCTCCTGCAATGTCGCAGCAGTAGTCTAAATGGATATTTCCTGTCGGGAACAGTAGACTTTCTCTTGCTGGGGATGCCCTAATCCGGCAAAGTGGATTAGGGTTAGTACTGATCCCAACTCTCCTGCGTAAGGAAGAGTAAAATCAAAGCCAACAGTAAAACTTTTAATTCAAACTTAATGAATTTTTAAAATGTGTTCAGTTAAATTGGGTGGTGCCTTTAAATAGTGCATGACAGGATTGGGGAAGAAAAAAATCATTGTGATCCATCTCACTGGTTCCAAAGTTCTATATCTCTATATTGGATTCTATCATGTGTATTCTCAAAAGTTTATTTTATTAAAATATCATCCAATTTCAAATTTTTAAATCTGATGGTACTGACCTTCCCAAGCAGTCTGTTGCACACAGTTGCCATTCACTGAAGTAAGAAGTGAAGCCAATTTGTTCAGCATCACTCCCATGTTTACAAATTTGAACTGAATGACAGCTGCACTTTCAGTAGATAGAGATAAAAGGTACTGCAGATGCTGGAGAATCCGAGATAACAAGCATGGGGCTGGATGAACACAGCAGGTCAAGCAGCATCATAGGAGCAGGAAAACTTGACGTTTCGGGCCTAAACCCTTCATCAGAAATGGGGGAGGGGAAGAGGGTTCTGAAATAAATAGGGAGAGAGGGGGAGGCGGATAGAGGATGGATAGAGGAGAGGATAGGTGGAGAGGAGGCAAACAAGTCGAAGGGGTGGGGATGGAGCCAGTAAAGGTGAGTGTAGGTAGGGGGGTAGGGAGGAGATAGGTCAGTCCAGGGAGGACGGACAGGTCAAGGGGGCGGGATGATGTTAGTAGTAGTCTGTCTTGCAGATGGGATTTTAAGACAAAGACCTCTGCTGCTATTTTTTTTAAATGTGGACCTACGGAAGATCCCCTGGGATTATTTAATGAAAAGCAACAGAATTGTCCAGAGATAGTAGGAACTGCCGATGCTGGAGTGTGAGATAACAAGGTGTGGAGCTGGATGAACACAGCAGGACAGGCAGCACCAGAGGAGCAGGAAAGCTGACATCTCGGGTCTGGACCCTTCTTCAGAAATTGTGCTAGTGTCTTATTTAATATACATCCCAAACCAACATCACTAAACAACATTCCCATTAAAAATCGAAAGAAGTGGATGCTGTAAATCAGGAACAAAAACAGAAGTTGCTGGAAAAGCTCAGCTGGTCTGGCAGCATCTGTGAAGAAAAGAATCAGAGTCAACGTTTCGGGTCCGGTGACCCTTCATCAGAACTGCCAAACTCAGTCTGATAATACTACTGCACAAAACCTTGGATTATTTTGGGCGCTTGAAGTTCCTGCATAAGAAAAGTTGATGTTTTGACTTTTGTTATGTTTGAAATTTATTCTCATATTAACGAGCACTAGAGAGAAAAATGTAATAAAATAATTAGTGCTGTTAGATTCTAGATGAGTTCACTAATTCATGATTTCACTGAATAATTTTTGCTATTGAGGTTAATACACTTTCTGCTAATGTGCTCAGCCCTGCTTTCAGGCATTGCCATCATTGTAAAAGCTTTTCAGTTCCAAGCAGATTTAATACCAATTAATGTCTTTAATGTCAGTGCTGAGTAAATGCAGATGTAGGGAAGATTTTCTTAAGTTCTTTTTGCAATCATAATGATTTCATTTACCCTTGCTTGGGGTCAATATGGATTTTTTGCCTTTGACAGCGATCGAGGTTTAAAACTCAATGAATTGAGCCTCGCGTATTCCTCAGCTCTTCAAGAGCACTATTTAAACACTCCAAACCTGGGGAGGTTAAACGTACAAAGCGATCAATTATTGCACCCCAGCAAGGTCAAGAAATTGAAGTCTATCATAATAAACTGGCTCAATGCTGTTCTCTCCCACATCAAGCCAACATTTTTCCAAACGACAACAGCTTTCACAACTTTGTTCCATTCCACTAACTCGGTGCTTTGTAACATTCTGTCTGATTTACTGCTGTAATAATTCACATTGAAGAACCAGTCAATATCTTTCTCAAAGGTTCTTTCTCTAATACATATGCCAGACCATTCCTATAAGATTTTGCAAACTAAAAGAGAGGGAAACTGGATAGTACAGTGAACCAGAAACAGCCTTTAATAGCTGAGACCAGAATTCAAATACAATCACTGTGTTCTGAAGCATTCTCTTAGCATGTGGAACACATAATCACAGAGGAAAGCTAACGGCAGAAGAATATTTAAAAAGGACAACTGAAGAAGCAAAATATTAAGAGGGCAATAGAGGGAAAAGACATTGGAGTAAATGATTCAGCAGAACTTATGCCGGTGCAGCAATGTGGGAATGGAAAACCGTAGGGGATGAACAAAGGGATCAGGGGATAGTGCTGGAGAACACCTCAAATGGGCATAGAGAGGTAATAAAGAGATTATAATAAAGAGCTGTGGATACTGAAGATCTGAAACAAAAATGGAAATTTTTGGGAAAAGTCAGCAGGTCTGGCAGCATCTATGGAGAGAAAGCAGAGTTAATGCTTCAAGGCCAGTGAAGGGTCACTAAACTCAAAACGTTAATTTTGCTTTCTATCCACAGATACTGCCAGACCTGCTGACTTTTCCCAGAAATTTCTGTTTTTGTTTCAGTCAAAGAGGTTTCTATGCCATTACTGTGAAATTTGCTGGGCTGCATATTTGGTGCTAGCCACACCGCAGTATTTAAAATACCAACGGGGTTGGAAGGAAATCCTTAATTGGTTATTAATGCCTTCCCTACTGTAGATAAAATTGTAATGGGCTGGGGGAGGTGGGCCAGGGTCAAGCAAATAGATGTTAAGAATAACAGCCTCAGCGTCGCATTCAATATTAAGGCTTCTCCCACTTGCCAGACCATACCCATGTCATTGATATCAGAGATAAAAGGTACTGCAGATGCTGGAGAATCCGAGATAACAAGCATGGGGCTGGATGAACACAGCAGGTCAAGCAGCATCATAGGAGCAGGAAAACTTGACGTTTCGGGCCTAAACCCTTCATCAGATGAAGGGTTTAGGCCCG
>JAHRHZ010000054.1:4945236-4974679 GCA_024137785.1 Ginglymostoma cirratum
ACCCGTTGTGGCTTCCTCTACATCGGGGAAACCAAGCGGAGGCTTGGGGACCGCTTTGCAGAACACCTGCGCTCAGTTCGCAACAAACAACTGCACCTCCCAGTCGCGAACCATTTCAACTCCCCCTCCCATTCCTCAGATGACATGTCCATCCTTGGCCTCCTGCAATGCCACAGTGATGCCACCCAAAGGCTGCAGGAACAGCAAATCATATTCAGCCTGGGAACCCTGCAGCCCAATGGCATCAATGTGGATTTCACAAGCTTCAAAATCTCCCCTCCCCCAACCGCATCCCAAAACCAGCCCAGCTCATCTCCACCTCCCTAACCTGTTTTTCCTCTCACCCCAAGCCACACCCCCATCTCCTATCTATTAACATAATCCCGCCCCCTTGACCTGTCCGTCCTCCCTGGACTGACCTATCTCCTCCCTACCCCCCCTACCTACACTCACCTTTACTGGCTCCATCCCCGCCTCTTCGACTTGTCTGCCTCCTCTCCACCTATCCTCTCCTCTATCCATCCTCTATCCGCCTCCCCCTCTCTCCCTATTTATTTCAGAACCCTCTTCCCCTCCCCCATTTCTGATGAAGGGTTTAGGCCCGAAACGTCAAGTTTTCCTGCTCCTATGATGCTGCTTGACCTGCTGTGTTCATCCAGCCCCATGCTTGTTATCTCGGATTCTCCAGCATCTGCAGTACCTTTTATCTCTCATTTAAAACTCTGCTGCCCATTGCTTATCCACTTGCAGCAACATTTTCTTCTCACATATATTTTCTTATCTTAATTTTCTTTTCCTTTTACTAATGTGCAGCTTAAATCTACCTTCGGAATATAGACTTGCTTGATGAGGAAATACCAAATTCCACCTAGTTTACCTTCTACCATTCTGCATGATACAATGATAATGGATTTCTTAACTGACCATAGTAATCGATCTCTATTAATTAACATACACAGACCAAGACACAACAGGAAGAAAACCCCACGGCTGGACAGCATTGGGAAACATGGGTCCAAAGTCAACCAGTCCTTTCAAACATTTTCCACACATCATGTTTAAAATTGTATCCCTTTTGCAACTTGTTTTATGAATTATTGAAATAAGCTGAACTGCGGAATGTAAGCAGGCTATATTTTCATTTGCTCACAATCTTTGAGGGAAGTAATGCATTGATTGGGAAAAGTGGTGTCCAGACATCAAAAGTAAAAGGAGTCTATCTCACAGCAATCATTTTTGTGAGCACAGGTTTGCAGAAAAATAATCCATCCAGAAAAACACTATGCCATATATTAATAATAATTGTGGTGAACAAGTAATAACAGGGCCAGTTTTAGGAAATTGCAGTCCTATTGGGTCACAAAGATAAGTGAAGCAAAGGCTCTATTTCCCTATCCAACAGGTGAGGCTCCTAAACAGTGGCATAATGTATTTACACACTTACCAGCAGTACGAGTATCACTGGTCCCTGATAGACATAGTCCATATATTTCCCTGGTACTTTTCCAAACCAGCATCTGGAAACATCAAGATTCATATCAGTTGCCGCTGGATTTGTTCCAACACAATCACTGTGTTGGCAGTCTGAGTTATTCAGATGATTTACAAGTAGCAATTTAAAAATAAAATGACAAAGCTACAGACAATGACAAAGAATAAGGAGCACTAATCATTTTCTGCACTATAACTTATGCAAGTACCTTCATGTCCCATGCACTTTAATTTACAGAAGTGGGACTTTCAGGTCGTACTTTGTCAATACAGTGAAAACACATTCAATATAAGCCCTTTATCTTGCAATCACAATAACTGGTTAGATATTAGACTTAATTGCAGCCTAACATATGCAGAGCTCCCTGGTAACATAATTGGTGAATGCACCCCTGGGTTTTGGACTAAGCTAGCAGGTCCCCAGATACTGCTGTTAGATAATACAAGTCTGGGCAGCGGTTCAGTTACAATGGCTGATCCATTTGGATTGAGTAGAGGAGACATCAGCAAGGAACTCTGCTCTTGACTCCCGTTAGAAAGCCAACATGATTTTCAGAAGGCTTTTGATAAAGTCCCCTACAGGAGGCTGGTTAGAAAAAAAATTAAAGACATGGTATAGCAGGTAATGTACTGGCATAGTTTAATGATTGGCTAACAGACAGAAAACAGAGAGTAGGAATAAACAGACAACTCTCGCACCGGCCGAGAGTGACTAGTTGGGTACTGCAAGGATTAGTGGTTGGGCCCCAGCTGTTCATAACAGATATCAATGATAGGGAGGTAGGGACCAAAAGCAATGTTTTTAAATCTGCAGATAATACGAGTCAAGTCAGAATGTGTGTTGTGAAGAAGATGTGAAGCAGCTTCGTGATTTGGACAGGCTTAGTGAATGGACAAGAACCAGGCAAATAATGTGGAAAAATATGAGGTTATTCATGTTGGTAGTAGAGGCAGATGTGCAAAGCATTTCTTAAAAGACAAAAAGTTGGAAAGTGTACGTTTACAAAGGGAACCTGTTGATAAGTAACTGAAGACAAACATGCAACAAGTTATGAGGAAGGCTAATGAAATGTTATCCTTCATTGCAAGAGGTCTGAAATATAGGAAGTTTGAAGTCTTGCTTCAATTATATCAGATCTTGATTAGGCTACACCTGTGCACAGTTCTGGTCTCTTTATCTCAGAGAAGATTTAATGCCATAGAAGAAATGCAATGAAGATTCCTCAGACTTGCTCCCGGGATGGCAGTACTGTAAAAATAAAGAGAATGCCATTTAGGTCCAAGATAGGGAGAATTTATTTTTACTCGGAGGGTTGTGAACCTTTGAAATTCTCTACCACAGCGGGCTGTGGAAAATGTGAAAATTGTCTGAATATGTTTAAGGTAGAGATAGATAGATTTCTGAGTACCAGTGGTGTACAGGTTTTTGGGGATGGGGTTTGGTGAATATAGGCATTGAAGTGTGCAATCAGCAATCATATTAAATGGTGGGAAAAGGTTGAGGGGCAGAATGGCCTAGCCTAATTCCTATATTCCTATGTGTGCATGGTGGGAGAGATTATGATCAGGTACTGTTATGACGAACATTACTGTCAGTTAGTCAGAGATTACTGCGTAGATTCACATCCAATGATTCAGGAGTTGGATGTGACACCAGAATGAGAGGTACCAATTGCAAACAAGTTCCAAAAGAGAGAGGAAAGCTTTATGCCAGGAAGGCATAAACATTCAGGAAACAAGCAGTTATATTTAAGTGAAAGTTTGGATAGTGTGTTGCAGAGAACCAGCTGTTTTTGTTTTAACATGAGAGTTAAAAGTGGAACTGTGAGGTGTCTACTTATTAGTTACAGGAGATCATATAACTTTTGGAGAAGTTGGATTTGATACTTTTGTGAGACTTGTTGGCACCAGGCGTCTGTGGTTGGAAAACCACCCAACAGCCGCTTTTATAGAGTCATAGAGGTCAGATCACCGAGTCTCTGCCAGTCTAAAATAGCCATCCAACTATTCTAATCCCATTTTCAGTATTTGGCACATAACCTTTTATGCTTAGGCATTTGCTGTCCTGATAGAAAATATTTCAATTCAATCATCAATCTCCCGTGGGAGCTTTTTTGATTTTTTTACAGTTCTGATCAAGTCTTTTGAAGAATTGATGAGATAAGTGTCAGTTTGTCACAGGACTCAGAGAGGAGCAACTGCATTCAGATCTCCAAAAACCTGTAAGCCAAGATGAATCTCTCTGTCCTGCTCTCCCTCTCTCTTCCTCTGTGAGTGGAAGAGCAGCAACATTAATAGAATCTTAGAGAACTTCTAACTCAAGTAAAAAGTTTGTTCCAATTCTTCTGAATAGAAGATCGCTGGGGTAGAGAACAACCTGATATCATTACCAGAAACCAAAAGAACTGTGAGAAAGGCACCTCATTCCATCCTTATGGTTTGGATTCCCGATCCACAAAATTTGCTCATACTTATTATGTTTTACAACCTCGCTATTTCTGCAAAACTGTCTGTATTGTCCATCCTGTTTATGAATCTGTGCACATTTAGATGTAAATGGGAGTTTGGTTTAAGTTCGCACATTAGTAATTAATAATCATTTTTTTCCAAGTTTTAAAGTATAAGTTTGTTGATAATAAATGAATGTTATTTACTTGTTTATTGTTGAAACCTGGTATGAATTTCTTTCATGTGGTGGTCAAAGTCAGGCAAATTACCATCTTATTGATTAAATTGGCATTCTATGCATTTTTGATGATTCTTCGAATCATGGGGCTTGATTTCCAGTGTCCTCTCCTCAAATGGAACATGGTATTAGTGATGTTTGGCTTCTGTTGAAGCCTGGGACAAGAAATGTTTTGCTAAGAAACTGCAAATAACACACTTCTGTTTAATCTTTCCTATTTTAGAGGTTTGCAGAAGCCAAGCAGGCACATTTTGTCTTTCAAAATGCATGCTTGAAGGACCAGCATTGTATATTTTCTAAATGATATAGAAGCATTTGAATGGGTGCAGAAATTTACAGGGTTGGAAACGGAAATGTGTGGCCATACATTTCAGGAAGGGTTTCTCAGGCTGGAATTCTCTATTTATGATAAAGCAAGACTGAGGACGGATCTAATGGAGCAATTTAAAATTATGAAATATTTTGATAGAGTGGAGACAGACAGCGCATTTCCACTGGTGGGGAAGAGCATTCTTTGCCATCATTAACATAAAATACACCAAGAAATCCAACAGGGAATTTAGGTGAAACCTTTATCACACAACGAGTGGTAAGAATTTGGAAGTTGGTACCATACAGAGTACATACAGCAAATAGTATGGATGGATTTAAGGGGAAACTCGATAAGTGCTTAAGGGAGAAAGGAATAAATTGTTACAATAGTAGATTTAGTGATGAAAAAAAGGCAGGAGTCTTAAGTACAGAACAAACACCAGCATGAGCTGCCTGGACTGAACGGCCTGATTCTGTGCTATATATACCTTGTATTTCTGAAAAAAAAGTCAAAGCTATTATCTTTCACTCTTTAGGATAGATGTTAAAATTCCAGTATTCAAAGGCAGCAATAATTTTTACTGAGCAAGAAAAGATTTATGATCATTGGCAAGTTGACTCTGTTTGGTAGAAACATTGCCAAGGAGAATACACCAAGGAGCGGCTGACCCAAATTGGTTTGATTAAAGCAGGCACTGTGTCTGGACTTATACTCTTCTCCTGCAGAGGACACATCCCTGCTGCATGTACATAAAAGGTAAAAAGTAAAGTCAGCATAGTCCTACTCTGCCATTAGAGAGATAACTGAAAGTTTAACCTTAGAGTCACCATTCCTCAGACAAAGGGAGAAGTTGAGATGGAGGAGCCTTCATGGTAACCTCAATCAGTTGGGGAATTGAACCCACACTTTTGGTGTTACTGTATTACAAACCGACCCTCCAGGCAACTGAGCTAAGCAACGTCCTGCCTGAATATACTCAGCTTTCAGCTTGTGTAAAAGAACCAAATGGCAAAACCAACAGAATTTTAACTTGGTTCTCTGTGTGGTGCCAACTTTCACATTCTTAGCATACTCAAGGTTATTCAGCAACTACTGTCCAATGACCAACTACTTCTGACATCAGGTATTATGTTGCTAGTTCAGTACATCAGTACTCATCCTGTTACTAAAAATTGAAGAGATGTAAGTGGAACAGGTCAATGACCGACAGATCCTACCAAACACCTTGTCCCTTCTGAAATATAAAGGTGTCTATGTTTATATGTAAGTACAACTATACATGTAAGTGCACATGTGTGTCCATGTATGCACAGGGTCGGTTTCCTGTTCAAACTGAAATCATCTCATCGAAAGCCAAACAATAAGAAATAACAGAACATGTGGATAGCAGTGAAACTCAAATTTCAACAGTTTAGCTGTTTTGGAAAGGGGACAGATACATTTTGCTATCAACACTGATATTAACTGCCATGGTGGCAGAGGCAGGACTAAGTTTACAAAGATAATAAAGATCGCAGGGTTGTGTTCGATAAGCTCAGTCAACACGCACAGCCTTATGACACTCGACGCTCACCAGATCAATATGATGCTGTTCTTTGTGGATGGAAGATTTTATCCACCAGCTGAGTTCTTCATTCTTCATTTTCTTCAGAATGCGATGAGACTACATAATTTCAGGTTGAACAGCCAGTACCAGACTGCGCAGGTTTTATTCTATTCTGGGAATTAAAGCTTTCTACATAACAGATGGGATTTTCCACCTCAGTGCTCCTTGTGCATAGTGGGAGTCCGTGCTAGGGAAATGGATAGCGTCAACTCAATGATTTTCTCATTATTGATTTTAATGGTCAGAATACTTGCACGCAATGAGAAGCATCTTGTACATGTGAACACTCACCAATAAATATCCCTTAAATACTGACACTCAGACACATCCTGTTGTTTATAAAGCATGTCAAGAACATCCCATAAAGACTGAAAATTAACAAGGAACATCTTGCAAATTCTGACATTCCATCAGGAAGATCTTCAAAATTCTGGCAGTCACTGAGGGCTGTCCTTCAAACACCGACACTCACTCAGGAACATCTGACAAGTACTGACATTCAGTCAGGAACATCCTGTGAATACTGGCCCTCAAACATGGGATGGCTTGTAAATACTGGCATGTATTTAGGACCACAGCACAATAAGGGACTCTTAAGACCTGTGTCCTCACTAATCCCACAGACTTATCACTGACATCAGAATAAAAACATACGTCAGTCAAATTTTTAAAAAAATTTTCCCCACTGTCTCACTCTGCCCTCTTTGAGAAGCATTTCAAGTGGTTTCTGATCTTGGCTCTCTTACTTCCTGGATTTTTTTCTACATTTCTTTGACTGCGCAATCTCTTTCCTTCAGTCATTGAGTACTCATTTCAAGACACTGAATGGAATGAAACGCATATATTTTATGAAAGGAGGGAGGTTTCTTTCTTTTACACTTTTCTCACCTTAAAAATACTAACAATATAAGACTCACAAATTCAGACAACATCTTAATACGTTACTTACTGCTCATTTTCATAATATAATTTGCCTATGGCCCAGGCTACAATGATAGGACAGGGTATACCTGTGGAAGAACAAATACTTCAGTCAGTTTTAATGAATGAATGCAGTTTTTAAAACAGCTACAGATTGATATTACATATTGATAATATGCAGAGCCTGTGTGAGAACCAGAAGGTAAGCTGTTTTATACAAAGCTAAGAACAACAAAGCTTGACATGAAAATTGTTACAGCGTTTACGTGTGACAAATACATAAAGTACATTTTGTGTGTGTGTGTGTGCGCGCATGTGTCCAATTAAATACTGCTATGACTAAAACCAATGCTGTCTGTCCTTGCTGCAAACTCTGTTTCCTAGATAGCAGCTTCCCCCCTCTCCCTGGCAACAGACTGCCGCTGTTTCTGCTACCTAATTCTTTGACTGTGCTTTTGATCTCTTTCCTTCAGTCATTTAGCAGTTATTTCAACATATTGGATGGGATGGATGTATTCTATGAAACTACAGAGTTTTCTGTTTTCTATGCCTTTTTCACCTTCTCACCCTAATGAAAATGCTAAGTACATGGAGAATATAAAACTCACATATTTAATTGATACCTTAATGTTGTTAATTTTTGTAATATTATTCATCCAGGCTACATTGCAGGGACAGAACATACTGGTAGAAGAACCATAGGATTGTTCTGAGTCAGTTTGTAACCGTGAGCCTGAGTCGACAAGTAGGAAAGTGACGTGGAGGGAAACCTTCTTCAGAAAACCCACTAGATCTTCTGGCAGTCAGGTAATACAAAGTTCCACTCAGTACACCTTGTCATCACCATGGTGGAGGCTGTGGTTGGTACTGGGATACCATTGCTCCACCCCACTCCTAATGCACAGATGGAGGACCAGAGGCAAGAACGGTGAGTGTTATTTGAAGGCCTTTCTGGGGTTGGGGTTTGGAAGTGCAAAACAAGGGCGGGAGAACCCACTCCTTAAGGTTGAGTTCTTTGGTTGTGCACAAATAGTACAGTTTGAGGAACCGCACCTCTACTTTATTTTAAATTCATTCCTAGCATGTAGGCATTACTGACTGGACCAGTAGTTATTATTTATCCCTAATCACCCAGAGAGCAGATAAGAGTCAATCACATTGCTGTGATCCTGGAATCACATGTAGGCCAGACCAGGTTAAGGATTAGTGAAACATTAGTTAACAAAATGATTTTTGCCAATAATCGACAGTGTTTTAATGGTCATCATTAGATTCTTAATTCCAGATTTTTTTTTTGATTTCAAATTCCACCATCTGTCAGGGCAGGATTCAAACCCAAGTTCCCAGAACATCACCTAGGCCCTGGATGAATAGTCTAGTCTAACACCATTATGTCATCACCTTCCCTGATTACTCCCCAAAAACTGACAGGTTGCTGCACTGGTAATTATTTGGATTGTCAGCTCTCTTTTGTCCCAGCTGGTGCTGAATTAATTGCAGCCCATTTGGATTGAGGCCTTAAGTGGTTGTTCATTGACATCTAAAGGGCCTTAGTAGGCAACGGTTTGGAAAGATCAACCAACAGCCTTCCTACCCAGAGCTTCGTTCTGATATTGTGGGTGCAGGTTAGGTTCCTCCCCAGTATCAATCACCCATTTCTCAGGTCAGGAAAACTCTGCCATTAGTCTGACACTCGATCTTGTGATCAGCTTCCAACCATCTGTTGGTACCTTCTTCAGAACCGCCCATTCCCACCTCTGTAACATTGTCCTGGATATTCTGATAGCCAGATAGTCATTGGAGCAGACTGGAGTTGATTGTTAGGACTCTATGGAATGCTGGATGCAGTAGACTCTGTGGGAAATTGCACATTCTGATTGAAAATTGCCCTATGTCTGGAAAGGTCTGAAAGAATCTGTTCATGTCCTGGAATTTGGAGGCTTCAACTTCCATTAAATTAGTAGTTTCCCAGGAAATACTAGACATTTGAAAATCTAGTGTAACTCTCCCAATCCTCCATTATATTTTTGTTTCTGTAATTCTGGCCTCCTGCGTATTCCCAATTTCAAGGACTGTAACAGTTTAAGAAGGCTACTGTCTATCACATTCTCCAGGGCAATTAAGGATGGGCAATAAGCGCTGGCATAGTCAACGGTGCCCACATCCCAACAGCTTTTTAATAATTTTTAAAAAATGTTGCACCACTTTAAGTGACTTGGTCTTTAATGAAGTCCTTGGCTATGACAGTCCCTTCTTAGCGTTCTCCACCTCTCTATCTGACGTTTCTCCTTTAACACATATTTTTAGAAGCTTCTTCTTTGACCAGGATTTTTGATCATCTGACCCAATTTCTTCACATTGGCTGGATTGCATGCTTTGTTTTGTAATGTTCCTGCAAAGGTCTTTGGGACTCCTGTTACTACACCATATTAAAGGTGCTATATAAGCTGTTGGTTACTTAACTGTTTTTCTGTGATGGTTACTTTAACAAATAGACAAAAAGTTCCTGACTTACACCATCCAATGAACAGAAATATCCATTTGCGCAGTTTATCTGTGGAGTAGGTCATCACGATAGCTGTGTGGAGATAGCAGCCCTCGACAAACATCCAGAAGAAATTAGTCACCACAAAGTAATTGAAGATAGTTGTGATAAGACGGCACCAGGGCTGAAAAGAAAAATTAAGTTTGCAGTTAAACGTATTATGTTTACATAAAAGAACAAAACTAATGTTGGCAGGTAAATGTTGCAAGGGTTTACTTTCATCAAGGAAGATCACTTTTCTGAGCTGAGAGTTGAAGATTCAGGGTGGAGGTTGCATACCCAGTTTGATGAATGCCCACCAATCCTGCAAACTGAGCATTTAACTCCTCATCCTGTGCTCCAATCTACTCTTTTGTCATGAGAGGTTCATCTGGCATTAGTGACCAATGAGGCATTTTATACAATGTGATGTATTCCCATCAAATCCCTCTGGCTTTCTCTCCACCCTTATTCCAAGCCCAGAAATATTTCTGATTCTGCTGCTGAATGTTTTAGAACAGGTTCTCGACCTCCAGCTGGCCACTAGATAGCTCACTGGTGTGCCCATTGACATTGGGGGAGGCAGTCGAGATATTAGCTGGCCATTCTACTCTATGTAGTATTATGGCTGATTTCACACTTATCCAGATATGGGCATGCCAGAAGATTTTACTCAATTGAAGGCAGGCAATTTACCCTTAGTTGAGAAGCATTTTGTCCAATGTCATGTCTTGGGTAAAGCCAAGTTATTCATTACAAAACTAAGGGTTAAGCCGGAGATTTCCTGGCCTGTGTGACATGTACTTCATTGGGCAGTTCAAATGTCTATCAAATTGTGAGAGAGGTTTTGATATTTATTCTATGGTATCTGAGTTCTGAATTGCGTTGATATTCATCAACGCTAGGGACCAAAACATTTATCTCCATTTCCTGTACACTGTGGCACTTGTAATTCCTTCCAGGCAAAAGAAAGAACTGTCTGTGGACTACATTCCCTCTGCTGTAGATTGATAATGGGTGAAAATGTTCTCTGCTTTGGACAAAATATTTTCCAGTGGAGATCTTAAATTAAAACAAAAATCCTTAGTGTAGGTGCATTTAATCTCTACCCCTATTTACCCTGAGAAGGTATAGGTGGGCCACCCCTTTGACCTCCAGCAATTTGATTCAAACTGACTGATTGAATATGGCATTTCGGAGGGCATTAAATTCAACTACATCCCAACAAGACTGAGTAATGGCAGGAGGCTTCCAACACTGAAGGATGTCAGTGAAACAACTGAGCTTTTATGAATGGTCCATTTATCTATGGTCGTCCACAAATTGCCAGAGTTTGTTTATTTATTTGTTTGTTTTGTTTACTCAGGTGGCATTGGCATCACTGACCACGTCAACATTTGTTGCCCGTCCCTATCTGCCCTTGAAAAGGGGTGACGAGCTTCTTGAACCACTGCAGTTCATTTGGTATAGGAACATTCAGAATTGTGTTAGGGAAGGAGCTCTAGGATTTGAACCAGTGATACTAAAGGCACAATGATTTGTTTCTAAGTGTCTTGGAGTGAAACTTGCTTCTGTAGGTGTTCCCATGTATCCTCTGCCCTTTTTCATCTAGGTGGTAGTGGTCATATGTTTGGAATGAGCTGCTGGAGAAAATTACAAATGTAACTAAATACCAGAATTGGGAGAAAATGCATTAAGCCAGGATGTTGTGTTCATTCCCAAATCAGGCAGCTTGGAGGCTCTATCGCAAGAATGACGGAATTTATTGCTCCATCTCACTTTTTATGTTTGTATTTGTGAGATCTGTGAATGACACAGTAATTATTTTTCCTCCAGTCTCCCACAACAACAAGATCTGGACGATATCCAGGCTTGGGCTGATAAGTGGCAAGTGACATTTGCGCCACACAAATGCCAGGCTATGACCATCACCAATAAGAGACAATCTAACCACCACCCCTTGACATTCAATGGTGTTACCAACACTGAATCACCCACTACCAACATCCTGGGGGTTACCATTGACTAGAAACTCAACTGGACTCACCACATTAACACAGTGGCTACAAAAGCAGGCCAGAAGCTGGGAATACTGTGGCGAGTAACTCATCTCCTGACTCCTCAAAGCCTGTCCACCATCTACAATTCACAAGCCGGGACTGTGATGGAATACTCCCCACTTGCCTGGATGAGTGCAGCCCCAACAACACTCAAGAAGCTTGACACCATCCAGGACAAAGATGCCCCCCCGATTGGCACTACATCCACAAGCATTCACACCCTCCACCACCGATGCTCAGTAGCAGCAGTGTGTACTATCTACAAGATGCACTGCAGAAATTCACCAAAGATCCTCAGACAGCACCTTCCAAACCCATGACCACTTCCATTTAGAAGGACAAGGGCTGCAGATATATGGGAACACCACCACCTCCAAGTTCCCTTCCAAGTCGCTCACCACCCTGACTTGGAAATATATCGCTGTTTCTTCACTGTTGCTGGGTCAAAATCCTGGAATTCCCTCCCTAATAGCATTGTAGGTCAACCCACAGCAGGAAGAATGCAGCAGCTTAAGATGGCAGCTCACCACCACTTTCTCAAGGGCAACAAGGGATGGGCAAGAAATGCTGGCCAGCCAGCGATGCCCAGATCCCACGAAATGAATAGAAAAAAAAACTACCCTAAAGTTACAGATAACAGTTATTGTTATCTGTACTTTTTAAGCTGGTTAATTATAGAAAAAAAGACTCAATTTAAATAATATAAAATTAAACGTAAAAAGTGGAAATGCTGGAAGTAACAAGTCAGGCAGCAGGATGAGTTGTATTTTGTGCATCCACAGTTCATGGAGGCAGTAGCTTTAGTAAGAATGCAATTGCCTTCAAATTAAATTTTTACTATTGCAATGTATAAAACAGGGTATGTTTGTTTTATACTTTTCAGAAGAAGTCTGAAAGCTTCAGAAGTTCTGTGGAGAGGTAAGACACTCTCCCGGGACATCATTAGGAAAGGAAAAATGCTATTTCGGAGAGGTCCAGGACAACTTTGTAGGTAAGGTGACCTTTGAAAGCAGCAAGACGATCTTGGAAAAAGCAAGGTGCCATTTGAAAGAGGTGAAGTGCTCTTCTAGTATTGTTAAAAGCATCATTTTTTAGGTAAAGGGTGAACATTCTAATTGGAACCGTTGAATTCATTGGAACTGTCACTGTCAATGGAACCGTAAAGCTTGTTGCAAAAAAAGGCAAATGAGATGTGGTCAACTGAGTTCCAACAGTTTGAAGTTTATATTTATCATATTTACCAAGAAACACTAATATATCCTGACCGTAATCTGCTGGCTTTTGTGGCAAAAATAAAACTCAATATGTAAGGAATTCTGATGGAAATTATCAATTCAACTATTCAATGTAAAATTTGTTCATGTTGCTGTAAAAGATAATGTAATAGCAGGGTTATTATCAAGATTAATGTTGTACTGAAATAGTTTAAGAATTGGTAAACAGCAAGAAACTGCTTAAATACTGTATAAGGAATAAATGAGAGTGAACAACCATATATTTGCATGTGGTATTGTATATGTAGCATGTGAAATTGGTGATGAAACATGTTTAAAAATGGTATTTCATTTTTGACAAGGGTGGAGGCACGTAAGGGACCATGTGTTTTTTTGGACTATAAACTGAAGTGGAAATTAAGCTGCTAGAACTGGAAAAACAGGAAAATTTTGCTACTTGAAAATCAAGCGCTCTGTATTGTTATACCGCGGAATATAATATTGTTTTAAGTTGCAAAAAAAAGAGAGAAGTCAGTCTGAACATGATCAAGGATCTTTCAAGTGGATGAAATTGTGCCTGGTAACAGCTGTAAAATATTTTTTAAAAAGCTGTAAGTATCCAGAGCAGCAGAGAATGAAAACATCTACAGCCTACAAACCGCATGTCTCTCTCTCTCTCTTTCGGTGAGGATCGAGACAGAAAACTCCAGCGATCTTAAAAGAAATGAATCATACAAGAAAAGACATAACACGCACCTGATAAACAATTGAATCAAAGAGTGAGCATCATTATATAGACAACAAAAGCCCACCAATGCAAAAATTAAAAAGGACTGTTAGAGAAAAGTGGCTTTCCACTTTATGGTCTGAACTTCTGATCTTGGGAGTTATGTTGTCCCTGTCTGGTTTGTCATGTCCTTTATGGAAAGCAATCTGTCCTACATGTGACTCTAGACTCACAGTAAAGTGATCGACTCTTAATTACTCTCTAGGCAAACAGGGATGGGCAACAAATGCTGGCCTGGACTGCAACACTCACATCCCACAAAGGAAAAAAAAAGCATTTTTCACCCATAATATATGTTAAACCATTGTGTTTTGTTTGTCTCAGTTGTGACTGAAAGGGTGTGTGTTTATGAAATTTGAAGGGGTGTAGTGTAAGTTGCATAAACTAGAATCTTTTCTTTCACTGCTCTTGTTAAAGTTAAGTGTATTATAATAAATAACATTATTTCCATTATTTCTGAAAGAACCTGGTGTGGTTTGTTTTTGTCCTGAGCAGCAGTCAGTCTGGTAAATTGGTCACTTTAATGGTCTCATCTTTTTTTAAATATAATATTGCTTTTGGTTGCAAAAAAGAGGGAGAAGTCGATCTGAACATGATCAAGGATCTTTCAAGTGAATGAAATTGTGCCTGGTAACAGCTGTAAAATATTTTTTAAAAAGCTGGGAGTACCCAGAGCAGCAGAGAGTGAAAACATCTACAGCCTACAAACCGCATGTCTCTCTCTCTCTCTCTTTCTGTGAGGATCGAGACAGAAAACTCCAGCGATCTTAAAAGAAATGACTCGTACAAGAAAAGAAACAACATGCACCTGATAAACCATTGAATCAAAGAGTGAGCATCACTATATAGACAATAACAGCTCATCAATGCAAAAATTAAAATAACATCTTTTTTTAAATACACATTTTGTAATGACCTGTGGAGCAGTGGGGCATGATTATCAGCACACAACTCCCAGTTAAGTCATGACACTAACCCAATGAAATACTGTGTCACACCTACTGCTTACCTCTTCTGCATTCAGTGAATTCAGGGCAGAATAGTGACGGAATGTACATGTGACCCTTCTAGTTGGCCAGATTCAATCATACATCAGTTAGGCACTCACAAACCGAAGCCAACAACTGCTGAATTTCACTGTGAGAGTTTACCTCATTGTTCTCGTGTATCTGGTGGTCGATCATTTGCAATAGAAACCACATAGCGTTCCTCAGTATGAAGGTAGTTATCAAGTTCCAATGAATGATGTTCCGGAGGCATCTGATGCTTCTATCAAAGCCAACACAAAGAAAGAAGGAACAACTAAAATTATGCTACATTGGGTATAGACATCAGGCACATTTATTGAAAAACACAGTTTATGACTGTTCACCAGGCATTTAAACACTTTATAAAGAGAGATAAACGTGATGGTTACAGTAAGACTCTGCACCAGTGAAATTGAGCTTTTACAAAGTGGTGGGCTTGTTGAGTTCAAATGCCTTCCCTTAATTTTTAATCTGGCCTAAATGAATAAATCAGATGTTTGTTTGGCAGAAAAGCGATCATCCCATTATCACCGATTCAGCCTTACCCTTTTAGGAAAAGTGAAAGACTGACAGCTTTAAAAATCAGCAGTTGGGAGACGGGATGTTCTTGGATGAAGTAGATTTTGGCATTTCACTGCTGAGCTCCAGATCTGAGACTGACAGGTCTCTCTCTGGTTGCTGTAAGGGAGGATGTTTAAAGTGAGGATGGGGGGTGGGGTGGTGTTGAAATGAGTCAGGGTGTTGACAGCACAGAGTGTATGACAGTGTGACTGAAAGTAACAAGTTAACACTCCGCGGCTGCCTCTTTCATGGCAGTTTTAACTAACCTGTACAGATATGGTATGACACATCTCTAGAGCAGGTGGCACTTGAACCCAGGAATTCTAGCCAAGAGGTAGGGGCATTACCACTGTACCACAAGAGCCTGGTGGCCTCCTTTAACATTACAAATAACTGATTAAAGCTGCCTAGTGGCCCATGAGTTGTTCACATTTAACAGCTACAAAAAGCATTGGAGAGCTCCAGCAGATTCATCCAGCTTCTACAATGACTTACAATGACTTGAGTCGCTGTATCAGCGATAATGATGCAAAATGAGGCAGGTTGGTGGAACAGGAAGACAAATGGCCAATAACAATAAAAGAAGAGAAATATGGAGTGATTCAGTTTGATTGGAGGAATGTGGAAAGACAATACAAGCAGAAGAGTAGAATTCTAAATGGGATTCAGGAGCAGAGTGAGCTGGGTGTAGGTAAAAATAAATCATTGCAGGTGGCAGGTCAGGTAGAGAGTGTAGTTAATAAAGCAAACTCTACAAAAGCAAGCAAATTACACTAAACTTGTAAAACAAAATACTCACTTGGCCTCAATTGAAATGTTGTATCGAGTTCAGGCTTCCACACTTTAGGAAGGATAAGAAGACAGAGAGAGCATAGGACAGATTCTTAAGCTGGTTCTATGGATGCAGAACTTCAGTTATGTAGAAATTTCTGTGAAGCTTAGGACTGTTTTCTTGGAAAAGAGGCAGTTAAGAGGAAACGATAGAGGTATTCAAAATCATGAGGGATCTGGACAGAAAGCCAAATGGCTACCGTTGGAAGGAACAAGAACTAGATGATACAGATTTAATGAATTTGCAAAAGAAGCAATGGTAACATGAAAATAAACATTTTGTATTCAGTGACTAGTTAAGTTCTAGAATGCACTGCCTTTATCGTTTTTCAGTTGTCCCTCAGGGCAGAGCATAATATTCTTTCTCTCTGGAATTGTGTGTCCTGGGGTAACTAACCTGTCCAATACTGCTTGTGCTAGCGCATGTGGTGTCTGAAGAGATGGGTGTGCGGTCACAATTAAGGGTGTCTCAGAAATCTGCTGGCATCAGGTTAGGGAGCTGTGGTCATGCTTTGTGCCGAGAGTGCTTCTTTGTCATAATTCAGTGGGGACCTTGTTGGTTCTCAGCTGTTGTATGACTTTTTCCAATCTCGCACTGGGCTGGAGTTGTGCTGAAGTGGTGGCACTGTTGGATGTGGTTGATGGCACCCACACCAAGGACTGAGTCTCAGTGGAGGAGATCTCCAAGTGCTGAGACTGTAGGGGAGGCAAAGTTAGTTGAGACACTCGGACGGAACTGGCTCAATATCTGAAAAGGAGGAAATACTGCAGAACTAGGATAGAAGGCAGTGGAAAGTGAATTAAACCAGGTGAATTGCTCCTAAAGATGGCCCACTTTGTCAGAATGGGGTGAATAGTTGCCTGTTGTGTTACAAGCTTTCTATGACCCGATGAATGAAGGTGGCACTGGATAAATATGACAAAGAAAGGGATAGAAAGATATGGTTTTAGGGTGAAATTATGTGGAGTGGGAAGAGGCTGGTGAAGTACATAGACACTAAGATAACAAGCATGGGGCTGGATGAACGGGGAACAATCCCTCTTCCGTACCTACACTGGCCCTAAACCCCACCTCTTCCTCCGTTACATTGATGACTGCATTGGCGCCGCCTCGTGCTCCCATGAGGAGCTCGAACAGTTCATCCACTTCACCAACACCTTCCACCCCAACCTGAAGTTCACCTGGACCATCTCCAACACTTCTCTCTCCTTCCTGGACCTCTCTGTCTCCATCTCGGGCAACCACCTAGAAACAGATGTCCATTTCAAGCCCACTGACTCCCACAGCTACCTGGAATACACCTCCTCCCACCCACCCTCCTGCAAAAATGCCATCCCCTATTCCCAATTCCTTCGCCTCCACCGCATCTGCTCCCAGGATGAGACATTCCACTCCCGTACATCTCAAATATCCTCATTCTTCAAGGACCGCAACTTCCCCCCACAGTCGTCGAGAATGTCCTCGACCGTGTCTCCCGCATTTCCCGGAACACATCCCTCACGCCCCGTCCCCGCAATAATAACCAAAAAAGAATCCCCCTCGTCCTCACATACCACCCCACCAACCTCCGGATCCAACGCATCATCCTCCGACACTTCCGCCATCTGCAATCAGACCCCACCACCAAAGACATTTTTCCCTCCCCACCCTTATCTGCCATCCGGAGGGACCACTCTCTCCGCGACTCCCTTGTCCGTTCCACACTCCCCTCCAGCCCCACCACACCCGGCACTTTTCCTTGTAACCGCAGGAAGTGCTACACCTGCCCCCACACCTCCTCCCTCACCCCCATCCCAGGCCCCAAGAAGACTTTCCACATCAGGCAGATGTTCACCTGCACATCTGCCAATGTGGTATACTGCATCCGCTGTACCCGTTGTGGCTTCCTCTACATCGGGGAAACCAAGCGGAGGCTTGGGGACCGCTTTGCAGAACACCTGCGCTCAGTTCGCAACAAACAACTGCACCTCCCAGTCACGAACCATTTCAACTCCCCCTCCCATTCCTCAGATGACATGTCCATCCTGGGCCTCCTGCAATGCCACAGTGATGCCACCCGAAGGCTGCAGGAACAGCAAATCATATTCAGCCTGGGAACCCTGCAGCCCAATGGCATCAATGTGGATTTCACAAGCTTCAAAATCTCCCCTCCCCCAACCGCACCCCAAAACCAGCCCAGCTCATCTCCACCTCCCTAACCTGTTTTTCCTCTCACCTCAAGCCACACCCCCATCTCCTATCTACTAACATCATCCCACCCCCTTGACCTGTCTGTCCTCCCTGGACTGACCTATCTCCTCCCTACCCCCCTACCTACACTCACCTTTACTGGCTCCATCCCCGCCTCTTCGACTTGTCTGCCTCCTCTCTACCTATCCTCTCCTCTATCCATCCTCTATCCACCTCCCCCTCTCTCCCTATTTACTTCAGAACCCTCTTCCCCTCCCCCATTTCTGATGAAGGGTTTAGGCCCGAAACGTCAAGTTTTCCTGCTCCTATGATGCTGCTTGACCTGCTGTGTTCATCCAGCCCCATGCTTGTTATCTCGGATTCTCCAGCATCTGCAGTACCTTTTATCTCTGATACATAGACACTAGCATTGATCAGTTGGGCCGAATGACCTGCTTCTGTACTGTACATTCTCTGTAATAAAACGCTGACTAGTTACAGCTATTAGAATATAACAACCTTTACAAGGAAGGTGTGTACTGAACTGTTGAAATTCTTAATACATTCTATATGGCATCTTTGTATTGGATGCCTATGGTGGTGTCAAATAGGTACTATCATGTCTTAGTTATAGGCAGGTTTCTGGGTTTTGTGAGGAGTATGCAAGTGTTGTGGAATATAACTCTATTTTAAATTGATTGGTGAGGGTAAATATGAGAGAAGAAGCCATCTTGGTTAGTTTGTGAGATGTAGATATCGAAAATTAAATTTCTATGCCCAGCTACATGTACCACCTTATTCTGTCTCATATATGAAATAAAAATAGAAAATGCTGGAAATACTTATTGCAAGAATATGCCCAGCTCAATACATTGTATAATCTGCTGATATAATCATGGTGAGGTTTGCTACACCATTGTCCTTGAGTGTAGGAAACTACAAGGCCTGTTTGGTCTAGTGTGCCAGAGGAAAACTAGTTCCAGGTCTAATTAGAAGCCTCTTGTACTTAACAAAATGTTAAGACAACTAGTAGGAGCAGAAGTAGACCAATCTGCCCACTGAGTTTGCTCTGTCTTTCACTGTGATCACAGCTGATCTGATAATCCTCAACTCGATTCCTGCTTTTTCCCATAACCCTTGATTCCCTTAGTGATTAAAATTCTGTCTATCTTTGTCTTGAATATACTTAACAACCCATCCTCGACAGCTGTGGTAAAGAATTTCACAGATTTACTACCCTCTGAGAGAAGAAGTTTCTTCTCATCTCTATCTTAAATGTGCAACCTCTTATTTTGAGATTATCTAAAGATGTTCCCCAAGGGAAACAAGCTTTCTGTATCTATCCCACCAAATCCTTAAGAATCTCTTATGTTTCAATAAGGTCACCTCCAATTCCTCTAAACTCCAATGAGTGCAAGGCCAAATCACTCAACTTCTCCTCATAAGACAATTCTTCCATATTTGTATCATCCCAGATTTATTGCATTTTAGCAACTAATTACGGAATGCTTTGATATGAGGACCAGACATTATGTTTCATTTTTCTGGGATCCTACACTGATCACATGCCAGCATCAAAGTTAGTCATACTTCTCACAGTCCTTTCACAGCCAATACTCAGCAGGTCTGGCAGATTCTTTAGTGATGACACTGTGGCTTTAAACAGATGCATTTTGTCCTTTTATGTGAAGAGAGATTTTAAGGCAAAGGTGAAAGCTGTCCATTGGATTCCAATAAAGTAAACAGCTTGTGAGGCCTGGGCTTTTTTTATTTAAAGTTGGAACTAGAACAAACCTGAATGGGTAGGGTCAAGCTCCCACGAACCAGGATTTTTAGCTTTAGTTTTTCAGTAGCAGTGCGGCTGGGGTCTTGAGGCTGGATTCGGAAGCCGTTATTCCCTCTCCCTCTTACAGCAAAAGGCTAGGGTTCCCTTCCTGCTGCTAGAATTGCATGTGGGACATTGTATTTTACTGAGATAATAGGAACTGCAGATGCTGGAGAATCCGAGATAACAAGGTGTAGAGCTGGATGAACACAGCAGGCTAAACAGCATCATAGGAGCAGGATTTTCTTTTGCCAACGGTGTGTTTGTAGGATTTTACCATATTGGAATAAATACTGTTTAGTAGTTAAATAAACTATTATTTTGTAAAATTTTCCAATAGAGTTAAGTTCTTCCAATTTCTTCTCTCATTTCTTATATTTTTATTGTGGTGTATTAATAAAGTGTGTTTTGCTTTAAGACTTGTAGTTTGACTCATTGAATTGCATCCAGAACGCAATGCCTGGCACATGGCTTCAAAAATCAGAAAAAGTTAGGGTCTAGGCTATCTTCTTCATGTATTTTGAGGGAGTTTGGTCTGATCCATAACATTTTGGAGAGCTTGGAAATGTTAGAAAAATAGATTGGGTAGGACAAGGATTCAAGGAGAGAGATTGAATGATTGAAAAGTTGTCTTCCAGGGCCAAAGGGCACGCTGACAGGGCAGGCAAAGAAACAAACAAAAGATGTAACTGCTGCTGTCTGAAAGTAAAGGGAACAGAAAAACCTAAACATACAAAAAGCAAGCCAAAGGTTAGCCAATGATTACGAGCTAAAACTGATTAAATAAATGTTGAGGACAGAAGGTGCCTAATCAAAAAAAATGAAGGGGCCCCCTCCCAGTCTTTCTGTTTTTAGGCTGTTTTATTTATGTTGGTGTGTGAATGCAATTGATAATTGAATAAAATGGTAAAAAAGAAGACTGGTCCCATCTTTGGAGAAATTTGCTGTCCTGAAGACGAGAATATGGTTGAATGGAATGATGAATGTGTGCTGTAATTCATTGTGGATCAGATTTATAGCAGTTTGAGACGTGGCAGGAGGACATTTGGCCTCAAAAATACTGCCCAGGACACAGGTGTAGGATTAATTATTTATCCCCTTTAATAAGTGATGACTCTCCTCTCACATAGGAATGCAGAATGCGAGGACAGTTGGATATTTTCTATTCAATTTGATTTAAAAATCTAGCAGACAGGTTTCACACTAGCGTTGTAGGGATATGGAAATGCACCACCTGTGTTGACTACTGTTGTGGAGCCAACTGAGCTTCCGAAAGAAAAATTGAACAGTTGGAAATTATTAAAAAGGCCCAAGGAAAGCAAAGAAAACTGGGATGAGGTGTACGCAGCTAACACATTAGAGGGCAAACTAGATGCAATGAATTAGTCTATTCCTTTCTTATTTTCACTGAGGTAAGGTCAGATGGCTAATTATGAACATATTAACACATCTTGATGTTGGTGATTTAACAAATTAATTTCACAGTGAAGGTAACATACCTCAAACAAAGAAAAAGAATAAATGCGACTATGAGGGCTCCGACCGAGATGCAATGACCCAGATAGTTGATGATCAGCGCGATCTTGTAGTGGAGTTGATATTTCCTCTGAAATAAAATATTAAAAAAAACTGAAGTTATTTAGATAAAACTCTTGGTACTGTTGCTTAATAATAGGAGGCACTGATATGATGATTTTACATCATGATTGGTGTGAGGGTCCTGATATTTTGCGGCCCGGGACAATTTTGAAGCTAGGAACGTATCTAAATATTCAGGCTCTGACTCTGACCTGAACCGAGCAGGTATCATTGTCCTGGGCTGGCAGTGGAGCTGTCATTATAGATCCACATGAGTAGAAATATAGAGATTGTGGGCTGATCATGATTGAGGAAAAGGGGAGGGGGGTATCATGTGAAACAGTCTCAAACCAGAGGGCATAATCTCAGAGTAAGGTGTCACTCAGCTGCAACAGAGGCGGAGTTTTCTCTCTCAGAGGGCAGCCAATCTGTGGAATTCTTTACCACAGAAAACTGTAGAGGTTGGGTTATAAGGTATATTTAAGCTGAAATAGACTGATTTTTATTCAGTGAGGGAATCAAGGGTTATGGGGAAAAGGCCAAAAAATGGAGTTGAGGATTATGAGATTAGCCTTGATTTCAATGAATGGCAGAGTAGAGTTGGTGGGTGAATGGCCTGGTTCTGCTCCTGTGTCTGGTGGGTTTATAGCTGTGGTTGTAATGGATCCTTGTTAGTTTCAGTGGAATACTCACCTGCTTCCTGGTCCAGAAGGAAACTTCGAAAAATTTTTGAGATAACATTGGTTGGACCACTTGAATGGGAGCCATCCCTATCAATCAGGCCAATTTCCACTTAGGAAACCAGTTAGGGTCAAAAAGCACACTTGGTGGAAACTTCACAGTTTGTAGGGAAACCTGAACTGATAGGCTTGCTGTCCAATTCTCCACTCCTTGTGTTACCTGCTTCTGTTACCATCCAGGTCTTTCCCTCAAGAGGTTAAATGAAGAAACAACTAAACCAAATACATTGGGAAAAGTTACAAAACACTGCAGGAGAAGAAAAATGAAACATTTCTAACGATGCAATGCAAAGCAAGTAGAAAAATTACCGACCCTAAAACAAAAAGTTCAGAATACCCAAATGTTGCTGTGAAATATCATACCAAGAATACGAAAGAGAAAATCTACAAATTCTGCAAGAAGGAGAAGTGGTTCTTTAGGTTAAATGCTTTAAAAATAAAGAAATATATTGAAATAGGTACCACCAATGTGATCAGCACTACATTCAGTGACGTGAACATTGTTAGTCAACATTAAGTGAAGATAACCACGACAAGATGAGATGGTGGCTTTGTGGTTTTATTGCTGAATAACTGAGCCAGAGTTTCAGATAATGAGTTTAGGGACCTGTATTCCAATTCCATCATGGCAGATGATGCAATTCTAATTCAACTAAAAAATCTGGAATTAAATGTTGAATGATGACCATGAAGGCATGTCTTGAAGAGAGGGAAATCTGCCATCTTTACATGATCTGGCTACAAGTGACTCCAGACCTACAGCAAAGTGATTGACTCTAAACGTCTCTCTGAAATGGCCTAGCAAGCCTCTCAGTTTGATTAACAGCAAGAAAGTCTCAAAATGAATGAAACTTAACAAACTACTGAGGCACTGGTAATGACAATGGCAAACACAGCCCTGTTGGTCTAAGTTCCCTGGCTAATATCTGTAAGCTTGTGCCAAAATTTGGAGAGCAGTCGCACAGACTAGTCAAGCAGTGGCCTGATACAGTCATATTCCAGGAATCCAGGAAACTATAGGCCAGTCAATCTAACCTCAGTAACAAAAATAGAGATTGCTGGAAAAGCACAGCAGGTCTAACAGCATCTGTGAAGAGAAATCCGAGTTAACATTTCGGGTTCGGTGACCCTTCCTCAGTTCTGAAATGTTAACACTGATTTTTCTTCACAAATGCTGTCAGACCTGCTGAGCTTTTCCAGCAATCTATACTTTAGTTTCTGATTTACAGCATCCTCAGTTCTTTTGGTTGTTATTTAGTCTGACCTCAGTAATGGGGAAACTGTTGGAAGAAATTCTGAGGGAAAGAATGAATCTGTACTTGGAGAGGCAGGGATTGATCAAGAACAGTCAGCAAAGTTTTGTGAAGGGGAGGTCCTGTCGGACCAACTTGATTGAATTTTCTGAAGAGGTGATCTGGTGCATAGACGAGGGCAATGCACTTGATGTTGTCTATTTGGACTTCTGGCAGGCTTTTAATAAGGTCCTGCATGGAAAGGCATGGATGGACCAAGGAAAGTTGGTTAACTGGATCCAGAATTGGCTCAGTGTCAGGAAGCAGAAGGTATTGTCAAGGGGTGCTTGTGTGAATGGAAGCCTGTGTGTATATAGCGTACCTAGTGGGGTTACATTGGGATTAGTGCTAGGGCCCTTGTTGTTTTTGGTATGTAGAAATGATTTAAACTTGACAGTAGGAGGGTTGACCAGTAATTTCACAGAGAATATGAAAATTGGTGGGATGGTAAATAATGAGGAGGTTAACCTTAGAATACAGGAAGATATAGGTGGGCTGGTCAAATGGGCTCATCGGTGGCAAGTGAAATTCAATCTGGATAAGTGTGAGGTGATGCACTGATGCAGGACAAGCAAGGGAGGGGAACACATGATGAGCAGTAGGATCCTAAGAAGCACCAAGAAGTGCAGGTTCAATGGCCACTTAAGATAGCAGGACAGGTCGATAAAGTGGGCATATGGGATATCTGCCGAGCCATGGAGTTAACGAATGGAAGAATGATAATGGATCTGTATAAAAAATTGGTTAGGCCACAGCGAGAGTGTGTGCAGTTCAGGAACCCACAATATAGGATGAATGCGATGGCACTGGAGCGGGTGCACAGGAAATTTAACAGGAGGTAGCCAGGGTTGGAAAGGTTTAGTTATGAAAAGAGGTGGAATAGACTGGGGTTGTTTCTTTGGAGCAGAGGAGACTGAGGGGGGACATGTTTGACATGCGCAAAATTATGAGGGGCATGGAAAGGAAGGCACTTCCCATTTGATGGAGGGATCAATGACCTCGGCATAGATTTAAGGTGAGGGCAAAAGGTTTAGAAGTGGTGTGAGAAAACATCCTTTCCCCAAGAGAGTGGTGGGAAAATAGAACCCAATGCATGTAAGGGTGATAGAGACAGAAACCCTCATAACGTTAAAGAAGTATTTAGCTGTGAACTTGCAATGCCGAGGTATATAAGGCTATAGGCCTAGAGCTGGTAAATTGGATTAGAATAGTTAGGTGGTTGTTTTTGACCGGTGCAGACTCAGTGGGCCGAAGGGCCTTTTTCTCTGCTGCAGGGCTCTAAGACTGATTGTTTGTAAGGTATAATTCTATGTCCCAGTCACCACCATCACCATCCTGCATATGTCCTATCCTATCAGCAGGAAGGGCCCAGAAGAGGTACCACAGTTGTATTTCCAATCAACCTGCTCAGAGATGCTACTACACACCTCTGGACCAGGTGGGTCTTGAACTCAGGCCTCCTGGATCAAATACTACCACTGCCACAAAAGGAAAAATTGCACTGAAAGTCCTCAACATTGGCTTCAAATCCCATGATGACCTGGTACCAGGTCAAACATGGACAAGGAAAGCTCTTCCGAATTATCACCTATTATCCTCCCTCAGCTGATGGCTCTGTGCTTCTCCATGTTGAACAGCAAGGGAGGAAATACTAAGGATGACAAGAGAGAGCGGGTGACTTGGCAGTACCAAATATGATCAAGCTGGTTGTGTCCTAAAGGACATAGCTGTGAGAATGGATCTGCAGTGGGTGGTGAGGGAAAATACAAGTGAGAAAAACAGACTTGACCTCATATCCTCACCAATCTGCTTGCCACAGATGCATTATTCAATGACAGTATGGGTAAGAGTGACCACCACACAGTCCTTGTGGAGATGAAATGCTGCCTTCATGTTGATAATACCTTAAATCGTATGTGTGGTGTTATCACTGTGCTAAATGGGATAGACTTCTAATAGATCTAGCAACTCAAGAAGCAGCAGCAGCACAGAATCATGCTCCAACACAATCTTCAAATGCGTGGCCTGGCATATCCTCCACCATTACCATCAAGCCAAGGGATTAACCCTTGTTCAATGGAGAATGCAGGAAGGTATGCCAAAAACAGCACTGGGCATAGCTATAGTGTCAACCGGGTGAAGCTATCAAACAGGACCACTTGCATGCTAAACAGCAGAGGCAGCAAGTGATAGAAAGAGCTAAACAATTCCACAACCAATGGATCAGATCTAGGCTCAGTAGTTCTGCAACAGTTATGAATGCTGGTGAACAATCAAAGGTCGGAAGTGGGGATTGCACAATGTTCAGAACCATTCACAACTCCTCAGATACTGAAGCAGTCCACGTCCAAATGCAACAATACCTGAACAATATCCAGACTTAAGCTGCAAAATAGTAGGTCATATTCACACTACACAAATGTCAGGCAAGGACCAACTCCAATAACAAATAATCTAACCATCATCACTTCACATTCAATAGCACTACCATTACTGAATCCCCAGCTAACATCATCCCAGAGGTTACCATTAACCACAATCTGAACTGGACTAGCTGTATAACTATTGAGCCTTCAGGGGCAGATCAGAGGCTAAGAATCATGCAGTGACTAACTCAATTTCTAATGCCCCAGAGCCTGCCCACAAGGTACAAGTCAGGAATGTGATGGAATATTTGCTACTTGTCTGGACTGCAGGTCCAATGAGGCTCGAGAAGTATGATACCATCCAGAACAAAGATTGGTACAACATACACAAACGTCAACACCTTCCATCACCAATGCTCAGTAGCAGCAGTGTGTACCAGCTACGACATGTACTGCAGAAATTTACCAAAGCTTCTTCAACCTTGTCTCCAAACACATGACCACTTCCATGTAGAAGGATAAGGGCACCGGACACATGGAAACACCACCACCTGTAAATTCCCCTCCAATCCACTCACTATCCTGACTTTGAAATGTATCACTGTTACTTCACTGTAGTTGAACTCCGCCAAAATCCTGGCCTTCCCTCCCTGAAGGGATTGTGAGTCTACCTACAGCGTACCATGCACTGAAGCTCGAGAAGGCAGCTCACCATCACCTTCTCAAGGGCAACTAGGGATGAGTAATAAATGCCAGCCCAGCCAGTGACTCCTGCATCCCAGAGTAAATTGAAATAATAATAGGTCTCTCTCTGGAGTCCTACAGTCCCAGGTACCACTTCAATGCTATCTCGTGTCATGATCAGAGATCCTTATGCAGATGACCAGTAGATAGTCTTTGAATAAAGGGAGAATTCTCTTTACTATATTGTATCCAGAGGAAGAGAAAATAATGAAGGGAAGCCAATTAGAGCTGAGGCCAAGAAGTAGATCACAATATTATTTTAGAAGATAGTTGGAAAAGATACATAATGTTTTGAAACTTAGGGAGGTAATTCTTTGGAATAATTACTTGCGCTAGATATTCCAAAGACGAAACATAAACCTTTGATTCTGTGATTTAATACCAAACTGAGTCTGGGTTCTTTATAGACTGGACAAGGTAAAGTCAAGGTCAAGGACTGTCTTTAGGCTTCAACTTCAACTTCAAACTGCCACTGTTTACTATAATCAATACTAAATACTGCTATACATCATAATCATAGGTATACAAGCTCTGATTTATAGTTACAAGAGGTAAAGATAATTTATCTTGTGCTCACAGTGTGTCTTTGAAGGAGTATGGGGTGTTTACCAGGTTTCCTTCTGGTGCTTTCTCACACACTGCCCATCATGTGGTAATTATATTTAGTGATGGATGGCTCAGTGACTTTATTGCTCCAGAGTCTTAATGCCCCTACTGAAACACAAGCACTATGGCCTCCCCAAATTAAATTTTTTTAGGGACAGTCAAAGACTTCACTATAAATGAGGTTGAAGCCCTAGCCAGATTAATGGGCTTGACCCAGTGATGATCGATAATTACCTCTGAAACCTGTGAGGAGTGAAGGAGGATATTTATGAAGTACTGGCCGTAGAACATTGAACAGTACAGTGCAGCAACAACCTCTATAGCCTACCATGTCTGCACCGACAAAGTTGCCTTTCTAAACTAATCCTATCTACCTGCACATGATCCGTATCCCTCTATTCTCTGCTTGTTCAGTCTAAATACCTTTTAAGTATTACAAACATATCTACTTCTACATCTCCCCTGGCAGCATGTTCCAAACACCTACTATCCTCTGTGTAAAGACTTGCCTCGCACATCTCCTATAAAATTTCCCCTCTAACTTTAAAGCTATATCCCCTAGTATTTGGCATTACCACCCTGGAAAAAGGACTTACCAACTTTTATACCCAATACTCCAAACAATGAAGACAAATATGCCTTCTTTACCATCTTATTTTCTTGTGTTGACACTTTCAGGGAACTATGGACTTACACCCCAAGATTCCTCTCTATGTCAATGATCCTAAGGGTCCTGCATTTCCTCTTACATTTGACCTCCCAAAATGCCATAGACCTCCCAAATCATAGAGTCACAGAGTCATACAAACAAACCCTGCAGTCCAACTCGACCATGCTGACCAAATTCCCCAAACTAACTAGTCCCATTTGCCTGCATTTGGCCCTATCCCTCAAAACCCTTGCTATTCATGTACCTCTTGAAATGTCTTTTATATGACGTAACCATACCTACATCTATCACTTCCTCTAGCAGTTCATTCCACTTACAATCCACCCTCTGTGTCAATATGTTGCCCCACAGGTCCCTTTCAAATCTTTCTCCTCTCACCTTAAAAAAAATGCCCACTAATTCTGAACACCCCTGCCCAAGGGAAAAGACCTTTGCTATTCACCTTATTTATGCCTCTCGTGATTTTATAAACCTCTATAAGGTCACCCCTCAACCTCCTACGGTCCAGGAAAAAAAAGCGCCAGCCTATCCAGCCTCTCCTTACAACTAAAATTCTCTAGTCCTGGTAACATCCTTGTAAATCTTTTCTGCACCCTCTCCAATTTAATAATCCTATAGCAGGGTGACCAGAACTGCACACAGTTCTCCAAAAGTCCTGTACAACTACAACAAGATGTCCCAACTCTGATACTGAATGGTTTGAGCAATGAAGGCAAGCATGCCAAATGCCTCTTAACCACTCTGTCTACATGTGATGCACCTTTCAAAGAACAACGTACCTGAAACCCTATGTCTCAATGTTCACCAATACGCCCCAGGGTCCCACCATTAACTGTATAAGTCTTGCCTTTGTTTGTCTCACCAAAATGCAACATCTCAAATTTATCCAAATTAAACTCCATCTGCCACTCCTTGGCCCATTGGCCTAATTGATCAAGATCCCTTTGTAATCTTAGATAACCTTCTTCACTGTCCACTCTCCAATCAATTTTGGTGTCATCCACAAACTTACTAACCATGGATTAAACTCTATCTGACATTTCTCCACGCAACTTTCTACCTAACCTATATCCTGCTGTATCTTTCAATACCCTTCCTCATTATCAACAACTTCACCAATTTTCAGGTCATCTTCAGACTTAATCAGACTGGATACATTTTTATCCAAATCATCTATATATATGTTACAAACAACAGATGTCCCAGCACTGATCCTTGCATAGCATCACTGGTCGTAGGTCTCCAGACAGAAAATCACCCGCCTACCCTTGTGATAAGCAACATAACAAGCCTTGTATCAGAGATAAAAGGTACTGCAGATGCTGAAGAATCCGAGATAACAAAGTGTGGGGCTGGATGAACACAGCAGGCCAAGCAGCATCATTCCTGCTCCTGTGATGCTGCTTGGCCTGCTGTGTTCATCCAGCCCC
>JAHRHZ010000054.1:4975079-5057680 GCA_024137785.1 Ginglymostoma cirratum
CCACACCTTGTTATCTCAGATTCTCCAGCATCTGCAGTACCTTTTATCTCTTTTGTACCTTGTAAATTTGTTGGAGTGGTTCCTCTGCTTAAGGATACTTTAGTGTAAGGCTTAATTTAAATGATCTAATCTGTTTCCTTGGGTCGTTCCTGGATATAATGATCCATACAGTGAAACTTATTATAGGTACAGAGGCACTGGAGTGTCACCACTGCTCAGGTGGAAAAGTTAGAAGCAAGCCTACCCCAGCTCCAACAGCTTGCTTCACAGACATTTAACACTTAGAAGGGTGTTAATTGCTTTACGGGAGGACTTTTGCACCTCCCCCAGAGTCTGACCAGGAAGTCCTGCCTCAAAGTTTGATAGCCCTCTGCTCCCAGCAACTCCTCTGAGACTGGACAACTCTTTTAGTCACAAACGCTGTGGAGAAGAATTCAGACCAAATTGGGAGTGAAGGGTGGAATTGTCAGGGTCCAACTAGAAGACACCGTTGGTAGGGGAAGGAGTTGGAGAACCTGGATAGGCAAATTGAAGAACAACCAGGGCTGGGGGGATCGTCTTGATGTCTTATTAAGAACAAAGAACAAAGAACGAAGAAAATTGCAACACCGGAACAGGCCCTTTGGCCAGCTAAGCCTGTGCTGATACAGATCCTCTATCTAAATCTGTCACCTATTTTCCAAGGATCTGTATCCCTCTGCTCCCTGCCCATTCATGTATGTGTCTAGATACATCTTAAATGATGCTATCATGCCCGCCTCTACCACCTCTGCTGGCAACACATTCCAGGCACCCACCACCCTCTGCGTAAAGAACTTTCCATGCATATCTCCCTTAAACTTTTCCCCTCTCATCTTGAAATCGTGACCTTTGAAATTAAGGGGACACTTCTCCGCCCCTTACCTGTCATGCATCCATGCAATGAGAACTCAGGGAGCTGATGCCTGGCTTGAACCTTACCTGCCATTGGTTAAATCCTGGTAACAATGTAATGAGACCTTTAAGTCAGCATTAATTGGCCACTTCAAAGCTTTAATTGGTCCACAGGCATAAAGGACACCCAATTCTTCTCCTGTTGTTGGTGAAAATTACAGCTTTGATAGAAGCAGGCTGGTGCATGGCACCCTTATTACGTTACAGGATCCCCCTTGTCTGCAAGCTGGCCATTAGCAGTCCATAAAAATCACCAATAAGTATCCATACGTCTGCTTTGTGAACCTGAACATGAACCCAATTTCCAACCAGTTCAATATTCATTTTTGTTTCGCTGCTTCGCTGCTCAAATATTAACTTCACCTCAAGGTGGTGAGGACTATTTTAGGGTTTTTTGTGCAAAAAGAACATATTAATTCTTTTTAGAATTAGAATTAGCCTTTATTGTCACTGGGATGAGTGCGATGAAAAGTTTGTAATGTCCGCCACTTTGGCGCCATCTTAGGTACAGGGTTCCTCGGTATAGAACATTTAAGTGTGTGTTACACACTTGAGAGGGTACTCGAATTTTAGTCTTTTCACCAAGTCTCTGACAGCCTTCTGACCACCTGGGCCAATCCTTTAAACCATGCTTGGCTTCAAACCTTGAGGTCTCGCTTCCAGTCCCCAAGGGCCTTGCCTCCGGTCTGGAACTCAGTGCTCCCATGCTGGCCTCCGCTCCACTCACCTCCAGGACTCTCCTGGACTCTCTGTCCCTTTGCCAGCCTAGCCTGGAGCTCACCTGGACTCTCCGTCCCTGTGCCAGCCTGGCCTGGAGCTCACCTGGACTCTCCATCCCTGTGCCAGCCTGGCCTGGAACTCACCTGGACTCCCCATCCCTGCGCCAGCCTGACCTGGAACTCACCTGGACTCTCCGTCCCTGTGCCAGCCTTGCACTGGGACTCACCTGGACTCTCCGTCCCTGTGCCAGCCTGGCCTGGAACTCTCCGTCCCTGTGCCAGCCTTGCACTGGGACTCACCACCAGGACTGCCTCCAAGATTCGCCACAACCTACCATTTGCCTCCGTTAAGTTAAAGTTAAAAGTTTGAAAAAAAAATGGTGCAGCAGAGGAGCTCCGGCTGGAGCGCCTTACCCTGCATCCATCTTAAATTAATTTGTGGGGTTTGAACACGGTGTCTATTTCTGATTCCCCTTGAGAAGGTGATGGTAAAACACCTTTAAAAATACACCAGGCCATGTGAGAAGGCAGTTGAGAAGTGTCTACTTTGCAGTGGATCTCACAGAAACATAGAAACACAGAAAATAGGAGTAGGCCATTCGATCCTTCAAGCTTACTGAGCCATTTTTTATGGCCATCAAGTTCAAAACTCTAATCCCACTCTCCCCCCATATCCCTTGATCCCTTTGGCCGCAAAACCTATTTCCACCTCCTTCTTGAAAACACAATGTTTCAGCCTCAATCACTTTCTGTGATAGTGAATTTCACAGCCTGACCCATCCCTGGGTGAAGAAATTGAAGGAGCAATTGGGATTGATGCAGGAAAATGGGTGGAGGGTGGTGATCCTACCCAACAGCTTCCTACTAAATTAAATTGTGTTAGGTTTTATTGGTAGAGGGATTGAGTTTCGGAGCCATGAGGTCATGTTGCAGCTGTACAAAATTCTGGTGCGGCCGCACTTGGAGTATTGCGTGCAGTTCTGGTCGCCGCATTATAGGAAGGATGTGGAAGCATTGGAAAGGGTGCAGAGGAGATTTACCAGGATGTTGCCTGGTATGGAGGGAAGGTCTTATGATGAAAGACTGAGGGACTTGAGGCTGTTTTCGTTAGAGAGAAGAAGGTTAAGCGGTGACTTAATAGAGACATACAAGATGGTCAGAGGATTAGATAGGGTGGACAGTGAGAGCCTTTTTCCTCGGATGGTGATGGCTAGCACGAGGGGACATAGCTTTAAATTGAGGGGTGATAGATATTGGACAGATGTCAGAGGTAGGTTCTTTACTCAGAGAGTAGTAAGGGCATGGAATGCCCTGCCTGCAACAGTAGTAGACTCATCAACTTTAAGGGCATTTAAATGGTCATTGGATAAACATATGGATGATAATGGAATAGTGTAGGTTAGATGGGCTTCAGATTGGTTTCACAGGTCGGCACAACATCAAGGGCCGAAGGGCCTGTACTGCACTGTAATGTTCTATGTTCTATGTCCCTCATGTCACTCAACCTGCCACTGGGGAGGGTAGAAGATTCTGCCCAGTGAGTCAACAGAAATCTGGGACGAGTTGAGGCAAACCTTTCTACATCTTTTAAGGCAAGGGTAGGCAATTATTTGAGGTTGCGAAAGATACAGAGAAACAGCAGATTAATAGGACTAAAACAAACATAAGAGTTGTTTTCTGTTGCTATAGCAGAGAGCAGTTCCACGTAACAGACTGACTGAAGATGTTCTGAGCAACAATCACAGGTAAAGAACTGAGATCACAATGGGAAAACTTTAGGATTTGAAGCAGGTAGAACGGAACCTAAGGCATGTTAAACAAGGAGGAAAGATACCCAAGTTGAGTTTGAGTTTGAGTTTGACATATTGCCGTCAGATGTATCAAAATACAGTGAAAAGTATTGTTTTATGTGCTCTACAGGCAGATTGTACCACACAAAGTGCGTCAGAACAGAGTGAAGAATACAATGTTAAAGCCACAGAGAAGGTGCAGAGGGTGGCCAAGGCAGCAGAAATTCAATCTAATAAAAGACAGAATGAGCCCCTACGTCTGGGAGTTAATCTTCACACAAAGCATCAACTCCATGAGGGATGAATATATAGACAGACATTTGAGGGCAAAATTCATCAAGTTATGAAAGAAAAATGCATGCTTCAATTCAACAATAATCAGTTCCTTCTGGATGGATGGACTAGAATGTAATGATACAATCAATCTAAACATTGGGCCAAAGGTCTGCTGCAGGGATGGCAAACAAAAATCAGGGCTACATTTGGGCTCTAAGCCTCCCCAGGAGTTGTCTGGGGAGTGAGCGAGGGTGCATTTTTTTACCAGGCTGCCTCCTTAATTGACATGGAGAGAAGCTAAAACAGCAAACACAGGTCTTCCAGCTTCAGAGAAGCAGCAGGCTACACTAAATGATTAAGTAACTGAGAGGGTTCTTCAATAAGATGTTACCATCCTAGGAATATTCTGAAAGATCAAATAAAATGAAAAGAATCCATGATTCCACGTTAGGAATGCCTTTTGATGATACTAACCCAGGAATAAGCAGGGCATTTACCTTGCAAGGAGCATGATAAAGAGACCTTAGCATGTATACACATGGCATCACTGGGGATGGGATTCATTCAAAGGCATTCAGTCCCTGATTGACGGATCCAGCACTGGAAGGGAGTGCAATCTTAAAACCTACCTCATCCACTGTTGCCTTGAACACCTTCTCCTACTTAGCCTCACCCAGAGTTCTTCCTACCATCACTCACTTGTCTGAATCCCTGTTTGATCTCAACAGAATGACCTTTGTACACTTGCATCCAAGCAAGCAGGTAAAGGCAGATAGCTGGCCTGTATCTATCCTTGACAAGAGTCCTAATAAGTCTCAGTGGCTATCCTTCATTTTAGGTGAAAGGATGAAGGGTGAGAGTGTAATTCTGCCTCTCTTAGAACGGTCAGTGCTGTGAATCTATCCAGGAATGTGCATGTCACTCAGTACTCGAATTTTTGAGCTCTGCTTCTGATTCTGGCATGCCATAAAAATTCTGCCCATTCATCCTGTTCCTCTCTCCACAGAAGTTGCCAGATCTTCTGAGTTTCTCCAGCATTTTCTGTTTTTATTTCAGATTTCCAGTTTTCACAGTATTTTGCCTTTACATAAATGCTTGCTTTTTCTGTTATTACATTACAGAATTGGTGATTTGAATACTAGGCCAACACAATGTCAAACTAGTTGGTAACAGACTAATCACATTCTTCTGCCTCCATGGAAACAGGTCCATCGAGAAGGAGAGTGAACACAAAGTATGAGCTGACAAAGACAGCAATGTGAACTACATTTATGAGTCATTTCTTCTTGAATTATTTTATTCCTTGATTCACCTTTTATTGTGTTTATTGACATGTGGCTGTCAATCCAACAAAACTGCATATTCTCTTTGTTTTGAATGTAAACAATGAACATTCCGAAACCAATCTAGAAAATCTTCTGCAGTGTCTTTCACAACTTCAGAATGTTGTAAAGTGCTACATGGTCAGGTTACACGCTTTGTAGCAGCCAATGACATAATGACTGCATAGTTTGACATCTTATGCAAGAGACTAATATAGTAGCATTCCTTCAATAACACACCGGTGTGTCGATGTCCTTCAGACTCAGTAGTGGGACTTGAGCTTTTTGATTCAGAGGCTACCAATGAGCCACAGTATAGTGCATCTTTGATGTTGCATTTTAAAAATAAACCCTCTTACTTGAGCCTTTCTACTTCAATTTCTGAAATCAGCCTGTCCTATTGCACTAATGAGGTATTTCAATTTCTCACATCAGCCATCCTATGGCTATTCTAAAAGAGACAATTTATTGTGAGCCACTTTGTGCTGAATTGTATGTGACTTTATGCTGTGAGTTTCATCCACTAAGAACTTGAGATGCATGTTTATTAACTTGTAGTTTTGGAGCAACTCATCACCTTACGTGAAAGCATATTGTATACTGATTGTCCTTTCCGTCCAATCATTACATTCAAATGCACATTCCCAAATGTGAACGTTGCTGTGGGAATGTCAATTTATAACATTAATTTTATATTTAAACCATCTCATATTTAGATTTAACATTGCTGCAATGGAGGATTATTGATCCTGTTAGATTGAACTTGATTCAAGCAAAAAACCAAATGACATCAAATGCCCAAACTAAAAAGTCCTTTTTTAAATCAACAATAATTTAGTTGAATTCAGATTCAGTTAAAAGTCTCCCAGCAATATGCAGCACTAAAAATAGCCAGACCTTATGGATAAGAAACTCACTTTTATCTTCGTATTTCAGGAAGCCCCTCAAGTGCAGCTGGGACAAGTTCAATCACATCCTTGGGCTGATGCAAATCAAAAGCAATTTGAAACATCTTTGTAATGTTTGTCAGAATGAATTATTTTCATGTTGAGACTCATTCTGTCTTTATTTGAGGTGGGCTGTGAAGTGATACATGAACTGTGTCTACTGTAAATTTATTCATGGGTGATGTGGTAAATATTTAAAAGCCTGCTTCCTGTATTTAAGTCCAAAATAGAAAATATTCAATTTGCGAGTGTTGTGCAAGGACCTGTATGCTTCAGATATTTAGGGCAAAAATAAGCAACAGCCAACACTGCTAAACTTATCTTGTGGTTGCTTTGATATCTCCGTTCATTCTAAGACTTTGTAAATGCTATGGCTTTCCATAAAATGGTTAGGTTTGGAAATGAGCACTTGGTGTGGATTATGTTAGGATATTTTCAATTAAAACAAAAGAAAAGGTTGGACTTAATGCTGGCTTTTTAAGCCTCAAGTCACTTTCTCATTGCTAGTTTGTCCACCTGACTCAGATGGCAACATTAGGAATACACTTAAATCCTGGTGTTACTAATGAATCCCTAAACTATTTTTACAGTTTACTGAGCAGAGGGTGTGCTGTAGATACTTTGTTCAGTGAGCCAAGATGAGAAGGAAATCAAAAGTAGGAGTATTTTTCCACGCTTCACAAAAATATCTGCTGCCATTTCTTTGAGAACTTAACTATTTTCATAATCCCAAAAGCAGTGGCCTGCACTGGAACGCCCATTTTGGGAGGACAGCAATTATGTAGAAACTCAATCCAACAACAATAGTAAAGTGGCACAGTAGCAAGTGTGGATTAGAGCAGAACATCACAAAAGGTGATTGATAAGTTAAATAGTGGGCAAAACTGTGGGAGATGGAGTTCAATGAGGGGGCTGTGTGAGATCATTCAGAAGAACAAAGAAAGATAGATCGGAGTGTTTTCTGAATGGTAAAATGCAAAGAACGTTGGAGAAGCAGAATTTTATGGGTACATTTACAGAGATCACTGAAAGCCACAAATAAGTACAAAAATAATCTAAATAATATTGGAACCTTCGCCTTTATTTCAAACAGGTTGAAATATCAAAGTTTTGAAGTAATGCGACAGTTATATAAAATTCTAGCTTCTAGAGCAAGTCTGAATATCACAACATCATAAAGGATTATACTGACTTGGAGCTATTGATCGATAAAGTCTTTATGACATGTAACCCGTGCTATAATTTTGGATATAAAGCTGCAACAGTGGAAGTAACAACCAAAGCTCAGATGTACTATTCAGGCCTAGCTAACCAGACATGATGAAAACTTAATACTCTCTTTTCTGATTTGCTTCATTATAATGAAAAACTCACTCAAGTAGGTAATCAAATGTACAGCCACGGGTGTACACTAATTCTGCTTGTAGGTGTCAGATTTGTGAATATGTCGGACTATAATAAAGCGTTAAAGGAATCTATTAGAACAATCTCTGAAGTATTGCCTGATTTGAAGCTGAAAGTAGTCCGACTGAGGATACAATTCTTAAATTGCTTCGCTGTCACTTTCCCTTCTGTAACATAAATTATTTAATCCCCACGTTTCAGCATATTTCTTTTTTACTTTTCCGATACATTTTCTGAGGCTCCCACAGCTTTGTCTCCATCTCATTATTTCTGCTCCCTCATGTTTTGTTATCATCTTTGGAGTGAGGCACCTTTCGGAGGTCAACATGAAAATAAACCCAACAGCCCACCAGAGACATTCAAGTAAATGGAATCCACGTACTTCGTTTGTGTAACAGAAGAACATTATTACGTGTGTCTGGGATTTTTTATTCCTTAGAAAACAAAGAAAACAAGAAAGCAGCTTTACAAGCTGAGCGAAATGACAGCAAACAATATATAACAGCAATTAAGAAGTTCTCACAGAACCAAAGGAAAAAAGATTTCCTCACAAATTGTGAGTATTTCTAGTTGGACAAGTTCGTGTAGGCAACCAACTGATACACACCCACTCTATCCAAAGGATATTTCAAATTTGAGTGGTCCTAGCCTGGACTAAGAAAAAAATGTGCCTAAATTCAAACTGCAAAAAAAAGTGTGGGCTGCATTCAGGAACAGTCTAAGGCCAGCAGAACAAACCCTAAAGCAAGTTTCAAGCCAAAAATAGAAAGGAACAGTAAGTACAGTGCTGAAATTCCCCACGGCACAGTGGCTCAGTGATTAGCACTGCTGTCTCACAGCATCAGGGACCAGAGCTCAACTCTACACTCGGGCAACCGTCTGTGCGGAGTTTGCACATTCTCCCCATGTTTGCGTGGGTTTCCTCTGGGTGCTCAGGTTTCCTCCCACAGCCCAAAGATGTGCAGGTTAGGTCGATGGGCCATGCTACATTGTCCATAGAGTCAGGGATGTACAGGGAATGGATTAGCCATGGGAAATGTGGAGTTACAGGAATAGGGTGGGTAGGATGCTCTTTGGAGGATCGTTGTGGATTCGTTGGGCTGAATGTTCTGCTTCCAGACCGTATGGATTCTATGAACTGGAAAGCCATGGATCTACTATCCAAATTTATATCTTTGTGAACAAAGGATGCAGCTATGCTTCATAGAGTAAGCAGCAGTGAAACGTTCAGTGAAGTTAGTTATCCAGTTGATAATGAGGGGTTACACAAAGTCAATACCTCAGGCTTATCTGAAGATGACCAGAAAGATCCCACAGAGATATGGAAGTCATAGAACACCACTGCACGTAAGATTCAACGTGGTAAACCTGGAGTGTATCGTGATGACTTGAAATCGTGTTTTGTTATCCAACACTTCAGGATAAGTGATTTAACTGTATGAACCATTTGCTCAGAGAGATTTGGCCTATCTGAAGATGATTAGAAAGATCCCACAGATATATAAAAGTCATAGAACACCACTGCATGTAAGTTTCAACTTTAAAATTCATTGTTTAGAATTGATAACCAATAGGCAAAAGCCTCAAGAATCAACAGATTAATTTATCAATAAACGCTGTAATAAGGACAATGAATATAATTTTTCAGAGTTTGAATTGTCGGAGTGAATAGTGAAATTAGTGATTGTCTCTTCACCTACTGAATTGTTACAAAAATCCCCTTAGGGAATGAAAAGAAGGGAAACAACTTTGGTAAACAGAGTGTAGAGTTGGATGAACACAGCAGGCCAAACAGCATCAGAGGAGCAGGAAAGCTGACGTTTCGGGTCTAGGCCCTTCTTCAGAAAAGGGTCTCCTATGATGCTGCTTGGCCTGCTGTGTTCATCCAGCCCCACACCGTGTTATCTTGGATTCTCCAGCATCTGCAGTACCTTTTATCTCTGATACAATTTTAAATAGACTGCGAAGCCTCTTCTAAGGCTGCCTAGCCTGAAGAAGTTACCCTCCTCCCTCCGGACAAACCTCAGGGAATCTCTCTCCCACTGCAACTCTCTCATAATCTCTTCGGCCTTGTCTTCGACTTGTCTGCCTCCTCTCCACCTATCCTCTCCTCTATCTATCCTCTATCCGACCTCCCCCTCTCTCCCTATTTATTTCAGAACCCTCTTCCCCTCCCCCATTTCTGATGAAGGGTATAGGCCCGAAACGTCAAGCTTTCCTGCTCCTATGATACTGCTTGGCCTGCTGTGTTCATCCAGCCCCACACCATGTTATCTCGGATTCTCCAGCATCTGCAGTACCTTTTATCTCTAGTCCCAAAACATCAGCTTTCCTGCTCCCCTGATGCTGCTTGGCCTGCTGTGTTCATCCATCTCCACACCTTGTTATTTCAGATTCTCCAGCATCTGCAGTTCCTACTATCTCTGAAACACCTTTGGTTCTCTGTTAGTAAATGGCAGAAAATCTGAAACCATTGTTACTACGCCTGCAAACATTAGTTGTAGAAAACAGTATAGACTGTGTAGTCAGGGGACAGAAAGCAATGAAGCTGTGTGGAAAGGGTGGTGTAATGCACCCACTATGAAGCAGTCCTGCACCCCAAGATCTGTGCAAGGTGTAAAGTATAAAAGGACACTGGGCTCACCAATGCAAGAAATCTTCAAAGATGCAGCTACAATAGAGGATAGCCAAATAGAAGACAAGACTAATAGCAATGAGCAAGGCAGGCCAGATCCAGCAGCCACAGCAATGGAAAGAACTTTTAGACCTACACAAGGTTCCACCAGTAATAGAGTCATATAGCATGGATACAGGTCCCGACGTAGCTGTCCATGCCGAAAGTAATCCCACCTGCCTGCTCCTGCCTCATGTCCCTCCAAACATTTCCTATTCATGTACTCACCTAAGTTTCTTTTAAAAGTTGTTGATGTGCCCACATCCACCACTTCCTCTTGAAATTCAATCCACGTGCAAACCATCCTCTGTGTAAAACAAATTGCCCCTCATTCTTAAAAATATTCAGTCTAGTCTTTTAATCATCGGGTAAAGACACCTACCATTAACCCTATGCGTTCCCCACATGATTTAATGAACCTAGAGAAGTCCTTTGGTCCAAAGCCACTAGAGATCTATTTTTCATAGTTGGAGACAACTGCATCTTAGTCGTGGATTATTTCATTAAATTTGAAATTGCCCTAGAGATAAAGAACACTTCGTGCTCATCCATGACAGTAACACTGAGGACCATTTGTTTGGTGTACCTGAAGAAATCATTTCTGACAATGGGCCCAGTGTCTCAGGGACGTGTGTGCCAAATGGGTTAAGAACCAAATTTCCCTGAGCAAATGGTTCATAACTGTTAAATCACTTATTCTGAAGTAGTGGATAACAAAACAAGGTTTCATGTCATCATGATACACCTCAGGCTAACCATTTTTAATAGACAGGCAAGTGAGAATGACATTGCAAAGCCATCTCCCATCCCAATTCTCTGAGATTCAGGACACATTCCCCAACAAAGAAGGATAAAGGTACAGAATATTGCCCATCATATGATTGGGTGGAGTTTTGTGCTGTCTTGAACATTTCAGAACCATGACCTTATACACCACTGTCCAGCCCCATTCCTAACCCAAGGTCAGAGAATTGATCAAACACAGAAATTGCCAGAGAAACTCTACAGATCTGGCAGTATCTGTGGAAAGAGAGCAGAGTTAACATTTTGTGTTTGGTGACCCTTCAGAATTGATGGAAGTTTGGAAACAGTGGTGCATATGCTGAAGATATGATGTTGGGAGGTGGGGGGAGCAAGGAAGGAGCATGTGATAGATGGAGACAAAGCCCGGAGAGAAAGACAGTTGGGTAGACAAACAAATGGATAAGGGTAAGCTGGGAAGACAGAAAAGCTGATAATGGTGACCATTAGTAGGGAGTGGGTAAGGACATGAAGGAAAGTGCTCAGGCCCTAAAATCATTTAACTCTACACTGAGACTTGAAGGCTGCAGGGTTCTCAAGAGGAAAATGAGGTGCTGTACTTCCAGCTTGTGCTGAGTCTCACTGTAGCAGGCCTGAGACAGATGTTCACCCGGCAACATGGTGGTGAAGTGGCAGGCAATCACAGCCTGACAATTAAACCCTGTGCTTTTTTCTCTTCTTTCATTACTATCAGTTTACCATCATTTACCATCAGTCCTTAGTCCATATTGTCAATAGGGATTTTTTTTTGTGTGTGTGTTGCACTTATTGAAATTGCAAAGCAATTATTTTCTGAAGATATTTCCATATTGTTCTAGATGACGTCTCTCCTAGTTTTACTTTGTCTACCCAACTTGCCAGAACCCATTACTGATTAGGTGATAACTTATTGTGCTTCTCTGAAGGAAACAAAGCCAATGGAATCAGTTGGAGGCTAAAATCCAGTTTCTATCTGAAAAGTACTGAGACGCTTCTATAAACAAGTTCCTTTAGCACAATTGCTGGGTCGGACCATTAACAATAGAATAATTTTAGGCACACAACATAGAATTGTCTAAACTAAAGCTATGCATACAAATTCTAATTCATGAAGTCCTTCAATTTTCTAAGTTTCTGATACTGTTGAAACATTAGTTTTAGAAAAAAAAATTGCCATCTCGCTTTATGATAAAATTTGTTTCCACCTTTCCCCACTGAACTTTCAATACATATGAAGGGTAATTATACGCTGCTGAACTTGGACTAGCTGCCCGAGCATAAATCTGGTAATGCAGCTCCAATGTAAAACTGTTTGAGTTTCTTTTTCAATGAGCACCAGTCTGACACTCAGGGGCACATTGAAAATCCACACTTATATTCTTAATATTGTGTAAATAACATGTTCAGTTACACTCTGGTCAGGTTCCATTTGGCTGAAAGTATGTAATCTTCAATCCAGCTGATGTCCAGAATTTATCAGACATCACTCCAAACTTCTATCATTCACAATTTCCCTCAATGCACTAGATGTAATCGGCATAGAACAAACAATTCAGAGATCAGTTGGAAAACAGTGAAATGGAATTTGATAAATTTGTCAGTTTATGAGCTGGAAGCATAAACAGTCACCATGAAAGATGTCAGATTGACATTACAGAACCAACGTTGTTCAGGAAATGGGACTCGCAATGTGTCCAATTTACATGTAATTCTGATCGCACAATGTCTCTAATGCCTTCTGAAGTGGCCAAGAAATCTGTCCCTTCATATAAAAGACAGCTTTTCTTGTTGCCTTATCTCTCACTAATTAATACAATTGGTAAGAGGACAGGTACAGCGGGATAAACACAGTTTTAATGCAGATGGCATGTTGCTTTACTCTTGGCAACTGATAGTGCAAGACAACTGAATCATATGATATTACATCAACTTCTGTGAAGGCATGCATATTAGCATAAACATTTATTTAAATTGTTATATCTGACATACTAAGAAATATGCGATCACAACAGCTCTTGTTGAGAAAAGTGATGAATTACTTTTTGCACACAAAAGAAATCAGGAGATGGAAACAGCAACTGAATGAATAAATAGCTTTTGTCTTGTTGTTTTGGGGCAGACTATTAGTCAGAATGATATTACTCTATTTGTTTCACAAGTTTTTGTTACATCAAGCTCAGCTTGTGTATAGCATTCATTGAAACTTTAAAAGAGCGACCCTAATAACATGGTTTTACCTTAGTGGTACTGTGAGCTGTCAGACTAGAGTGAAGCTTGAACCAATGATCCTTGTTGACCCAAAGCTAAGCTTGTCACTAACAGGCCAATTTGATACTTTGTAGAATTAGTGACAATGACAAGGTTTTGTTGCTAAAATCTGGAATATTCCCTGGAAAATATACAGCAAACTTGCATATAATAGGCTTTGTGTAATCTAATTAAAGTCTGTAACAAGCCTAAGCGAAAGCTTTCTTTAGCATCTCAATAATCGATATATCAATTACTTTTAATGTTACCTTGTGGTGAAGTATACGTGGAATTAATAACATGTTGTAACTCGACAGTGACAAAATTCTAACAAATACAAAAGCTTCCGCAGATTTTCTGGGGGCTTATAAAAATAGAAAGTGCCCTCTTCTCCAAATTCATAACATCCTCTATACATTCAATAGGTACAGCACGTCAAGGCCAAATTATAAGATTAAAATGATGCAGTAGATTTTAGCAGGGTTTCTCATATAACTTCAGGATAAAATCCACAGAAACAGTGTTAATAATGATTTACATTGTTGGTCCCAGGTCTGACATTCTGCTGTAATTATACTGAGAGATATGGAGAACCGCAGGAGAAATTTCAGACGGGCATTCTTCAGAACAAGGGAAAATCACTTGACTCAACCCTTACTCTTCTTTAACATGCCTTCGTCCCTCTTTCTCCCTTGGAATGTATTCCTGAAGCCATTACAACTATCAACTCAAATCCTGTCTCTGAGAAATGTCAAACTGGGTTTGAATCCATGTAGTGACTTTCATGTCCATAGAACATGTCAAAGTAAATGCTTATGGATGACATTTACCTACCTAAACAATTGGGTGTGGTGCCACTGACACTAAGGGGAAGATATGACGGAGGGGGTGGGGGGTGCAGTTGACCTTGTGGAGGACTCTGTCCCGATAGACAGGATGCCAATCCCATTATATCCCAATAATTGACAACTGGAAGCTTGGGTGGTGGAACAGGATTGGGAGGTCTCATGAGGGGAGTACTAGTGGCTTGTTGCAAGGGAGGGTGGATAGGATCGAGGGCTTTGAGGTGGGGAGGATCAGGAGCCTCGAGGTGGTGAGGGTTGGTGATATCGAGGTGGTAGGTGTCAAGGACATCAAAGTTGGGAGGGCTGAGAACATCAAATTAGGGAGGATTGGGAGTCTCAAGGTGGGCAGTGTCAGGATCCTTGAGGTAGTGAGGATTGGTAGAGGTGAGGAGGGTCAAGGACATCAAGATGGGCAGGGTCTGGAACATTGAGATAGGAGGATGGGGACACTGAGGTGGGAGAATCACGCACATTGTGGTGGGGAGGATCGGGGACATTGAGGCAGGGATGGTTAGGGACATTGAGGTGGGGAGGGTTGGGGACCTCAAGTGGGGTCTCGAGGTGAGCAAGCGATCATGGTTAGGTAATGGGGTGAACCCAAAGCTGGTAGTGTACAGATGAGGAGAGAGCTGGGAAGAAGCAGATAGAGGCTTCGTGGTGTTGTGGGGAAGGCACAGTTGGAGACCTGTTGGTGGTGTGAGAGGGATGTCAGAGACCTCGTACTGTGATTGGCTGGGTAGAGGATTGTGGTATCAAAACCCAATGGCTTCTTAGGCACCTTCATCCAGAAGGAAGGTGTGAAGGGGCTTAAGTCTTCAAACCACCACATTCTCATCTTGATGAAACTGCTGCAATTTCCAATGCTCACATCATCAAATTGCAGTAAATAATCTTGATGATATCTGACTAATGCTGTGCAGAACAGCATCTTTTGACATGTGACTTAGCGAGCCTGGGACTAACTTTGGCTTCCTTCCTCTCATGTGAAGCTGTTGAAAAGTGAAGTTTCCTGTCATTCCATCATTTGCCAATATATTCAGTTGTATGTTCCTCCGATGAGCTCTGATTTCTTTTGTCAATCATCACTCTAGTCTTTTTTATAGAGTCCCTACAGTGTGGAAACAGGACATTCAGCCCAACTAGTCCACACTGCCCCTCTGAAGAGCATCCTACCTAGACTCATTCAACTACACCTACATTTCCCCATGTCTAGCCCACCTAACCTAAACATCCCTGGACACTACTGGGCAATTTAGCATGGCCATAGTTCTGCAGCTTATGTGGGCAATGAAAAACACACTAACTCCTTAAAAATGAAATGTTGCCTTCCACTCCCCCAAATCTAAAAGCAATATTCCTGAGTAAATAAAATGTTTCCCTTAAACTTACAACCATGATTGAATTGGAAACCTCCACCAGTCAATCAAAGGGGGCGCAGAAGCCTGAGAAAAGGTTACTCAGGATATTTTGAGCTCCACGTCACCCAAAAATCATGGTGTCTTTTGAACAACTATTTAATGAATTTGTTAGACTAAATGTTTATTTTTGCTTTCCTATTTTTATTATGGCACATCATTTTGATGTTAAGAACATGAAGGAACTTAATATTTTGCTTTATTGTTAATAAGTCTCTGACATGGCCAATTGGTGACCTTAAGATAAAACATTGGTTCAACCTACTTTTGGCATTGGATGCCATCTTAGTATGGAAGGTGAAAGCTGCTGGGAATGGCCAGCCGGAAGAGTGTTAAGAGGCTGATTGTAATGAGAACATAAAGTCTGGGTGGGGCAGATGTTGCAGGACAGCACTGAACTTATGAGCTAGCAGTCAGTTGGAGGGTGGAATAGCTGAAGATTGGGAGCAGGATATCCAAACTCATCCTCTAAATGTTTATGCATGGCCTGCAGGCGAACTGGAGAATAAAATGATAAGGGATATGAACCCTCTCACAAAATAAAACAGACACTTACGGGTTGAAGGAAAAGACAGTGGTACAATTAGCAAGTACATTCCATAGCAGGAAGACCAGACTAACCTTCTCCTCTAAGATGGGCTCACAGTGGGAGTAATTGATTCTAGAGGCCCACGTTCCATTTCCAGTACATTCTCTGTACACACTTCCTGTAAAAGTGAAAGAAAATCATATGATCAGGTCTTGACAAGAAGGGTCCTGACCCAAAATGTCAACTTTCCTGCTCCTCTGATGCTGCCTGGCATGCTGTGCTTCTCCAGTTCCACACTGTGTTATCTCTGATTCCAGCATCGGCAGTTCTTACTAACTCTGAAAAGTTATTATGTTTTATTCATTCAGGGGATGTGGGCATTGCTGGTTGAGCCAGCATTTATTGTCCATCCCTGGGTGCCCTGAAGAAAGTAGTGGTGAGCTGCCTCCATGAACCACTGCAGTCCACGTGCATTCATTATTTTGAGAAATAAAAAGTGTTTTTTTTAATCATAAACATTTTTGAAGTTTAGTCAATTTTATAGTATAGCAAACTACAGCAAATTTGTACATGGACATTCCCACAAACGGCAAATAAAAAATTTTAAAATGAGAACACCATCTGTTTTAGATACTATTTGCGGGATAAATGTTCATTAGAACAGCAGGGTGAAAGCCCAGCCGACATCTTTGAAATAGTGCCATGTCGTGATGTAGTGCTAATTATAGTGACTAGAGAGGCTGGTTTAGCACTTCATCTGAAAGATGACATGTTTCGATCGTACAGCTCTCCTTTAGTACCACACTAATGTGCACTTTTTTCCATAAAACAAATCAGAGAAATGCAGAGAAAGTGAAAGCAGCAGATAACTCTTTATAATCAATGTATTTCACACTGGCACCCAAAACAAATGTCTAACCTATTTTTCTTCTTCCGTTTGCCATTTTTGATCTTAAATCTTTTCTTTAAATCTCCCCAGAGTGAATTGTTTGTTTTGTAAGCATCAAATATGGGACGGTAAAAGAAAATCCTATTTCTTAATTTTGCTAAAATACAATGTAGAAGTCATGAGCTATGCTGCATTTTCATTCCAGCATTTCATTTCATTGACAATACATTAATCAGGGTTAAACTGCTTCTGTTTCTTTTAGTAGACTGCCCTGCTAATCATTGCACTTGACAGTAGATATGAACTTATTTCATGCTTTGAGAATATTTCAAATCCTACTGTAACTGAGAAGTGTGCTGGTACTTTGAAGGACTGACTCTATGTAAGAGTTAAAGAGCCACGGCAGCCATGTTAAATCATGTTACTACTTGGAGGACTTTCACAAGTTTCTTTTTGTAGCAATATGACAAAGAAAAAGAATGCAAATGGGATAATTTTCAACTTCACTGAGTGCTAACCTGACAAGGAAATTGCCTGTTCTTTATAGGATCTGCTTAATTTTAGTTCAATTGGGAATGAAAATCAGGGAGGCTCTATAATGGTCCAACTGCCCTTCACTTCAAAGTTCAGCCAGGTTTCTTATCATTGATTATCATCCAGCAATTCCCTCTGAAACAAGTGAATCTCAGAATAGAACACTACATTCAACCATGGGGTTGATTATACCATTAAGGCTCACATAATGCAAGTTGCCATTTGGATGTCATGCTATTAACCTGGAGCTTTGGAGCTGTCATCCCATTAAGGCAGGGAGAGAGACAGAAAAACACACCCCCTGAAGAAAGGGAGAAAGCGTTGTAGCATTCCTTTAAACTCGATCTCTCAGTAAAAGTACAAAACATGGTAATAGATCAATGGAGCATTTCATAATGCATCAAACATAATGGCTCTAGGCTATATCTGTCAATGTGCGTAACCTGTACAGCTCTAGAAGGTTCCACTTCACTGACCCATATGCAATTAAGTACAATTCTTTATTGAACAAGACTTTCAGTCATCCATAATGTTAAATAAGCTTTACTGAAGGTATATCAAAGTTAAATCTAAATTTTATTTTGTCCTCGCCTGGTGATAGACAGCCAGTCTCTGTTTCGTTGGAGGTAGAACATGTGCCCACTGGAGGATAAGGTAAGTTAGAGAGAGTGATTCCATATAAAGGGGTTGAACTGTTGCAGCCTTGTTTGACAGAGCTGGGGTCATTATCTTCAGACATTAAAAACTGTGAATATGCTGTGGTACTGTGGCATCTGTACCTGGCTGACCTGCTATATAAAACTCCAGCAACACAGACTGGTAGCTGGGGCTACTGATAACTGGTATAAAAAAGTGTCCAAGGCCAGGTACTTATTGTTTAGGCTTACAATACTTGAAACAGCCACTTTAGATGTAGCAACAGGATACATCATGGGTAGAGCTCAGGAATAGGAAAGGTGAAATCACAATGCTGGGGGTATACAACAGGCCTCCCTGCATTCCCTAGATTGACTGGGACTCACTATGTGCGAGTGGCTTGGATGGGGCAGAATTTGTAAGGATCATTCAGGAGGGATTCTTGACACAGTACGTAAACAGTCCAACCAGGGAAGGGGTTATACTGGGATAACAAGGTGTAGAGCTCTGTGAACACAGCAGGCCAAGCAGCGTTAGAAGAGCAGGGAAGCTGACGTTCGGGTCTGGACCCTTCTTCAGAAATGGCGGGGGGGGAAGGGGATTCTGAAATAAACAGAGAGAGAGGGGGAGAGGGATAGAAGATGGATAAAGGAGAAGATAGGTGGAGCGAAGATAGGTGGAGAGGAGCTAGACAGGTCAAAGAGGCAGGGATGGAGCCAGGAAAGGTGAGTGTAGGTGGGGAGTTAGGGTGGTTAGCGATTTTGGGGTTATACTGGACCTGGTTTTGGGAAATGAGCCTGGTCAAGTAAGTAAAGTTTCAGTGGGAACATTTTGGGAATACTGACCATAATACCATGAGTTTTAGGATACCCAGGGATAGGGAAAACAGCAGTCCTCGGGTGATGGTGTTAAATTGGGGGAAGACGAACTACAACAATATTAGGCAGGAACTGAAGAATCTTGAGTGGAGGCAGCTATTTGTGGGTAAATGTACATCGGACATGCGGTTGTATTTCAAACGGCAGTTGATAAGAGTTCAGGACAGGCACATTCCTGTGGGAATGAAGGATAGGTATGGCACACTATGTGAAACTTGGATGACCAGGGATGTTATGACCTTGGTCAGAAAGGAAAAGGAAGCACTGGTAAGGTCTAGGAGGAGAGGAACTGATGAAGCCCTTGAAATTTATAAGGAAAATAGGTTAAAAACTTAAAAAGGAATTAGAAGGGCTAAAAGGGGTCATGAAAAGTCATTAGTAAACAGGATTAAGGAGAATCCCAAGGCTTTTTATACATATATAAAAAGGAAGAGAATAGCTAAGGAAAGGGTTGGCCCACTCAAGGACAAAGGAGGGAATCTATGTGTGGAGCCGGAAGGTACAAAGGGTGGAGTTTAAAAGAGATGTGCGAAGCAAATTTTTCACACACAAGTTGGTGAGTGCCTAGAACGGCTGCCAGAAGAGGTGGTGGAAGCAGATACAATAGCAGCATTCAAGAAGCACCTGGACGAATACATGAATAGGAAGGGGATAGAGGGATACAGATCCTGTAAGTGAAGACAGTTTTACTATGGAAGGGCAAAATGTGGCAGCGCAGGCTTAGAGGACCAAAGGGCCTGTTCCTGTGCTGTATTGTTCTTGTTCTTTGTTCAATAGCTACCCACTGTCCTGAGAATTGTTCCTATGCATGGCCAGTTCTTCAGAGGGGATGGGGAAGGGGATAAATGACAAACAAAGAAATAGTTGTTTTTATTTATGTTTTAATCTAATGCAGCTCACAGGAAGTGATGGGATTAGACTTGTTGGCCATTTTACATCCAACTCACTTTATGTTTTATCAACGTACTATGTTAATGCACAACAATGCAAAGGAAAAGAGGGAAGGAAGAGAAAGAGTGGAAGGAATTTAGTGAGTCATTTATATAGTGCTTCCCATGATCTCAAGGTGCTACAGGGAATTAAGTAATCTTGAAGTGTAGTCACCGTTGTCATGTTAGAACAGTGGTCAATTTGTGAACAGCAAACTCACACAAACAGCGATGCAATAGGAACCAAAAACAAGTATTTTCAGCGACATTGAAATAGTGATAAATGTCTGGACAGAGGCAATTTGGATAACTCCCTCGTTCATCTTCAAAGAAATACCGTGGATTCTTTTATATCCACTCAGGGCCTTGGATGTCATTTCTTTTGGGAGATGGTATTTCCAGTGGGCGTCATAAACTCAATTCTTGACAGCCATCAATTTTCTCATTTTATTGGTGCGCTTGAGCCCTGGAGTGGGGTTTGACCTCAGAACATTGGGCCTCAGAGGCCAGCATTCAACCCCAGTGAGGACTCTAGCAGGTAGAAAAATGTGCAGTGCCTTATCATTATCTCTTACTTGGATGTATACTGAGTGTTGTTCTTTGGGGAATATTATATAGACATTCTCCACACAACAAGAATCCAAAAATTCCAATAAAAGTAATGTCATAGGGGCAGGGTAGGTAATTATCGAGTCGGGTTTGGCAAGATACAGTGAGAAAATACGTCAGACCTCACGGCAACAAATTCTCCAAAATCTCAACGCAACTTGGTTTAAGCAAAGAAATGCAAGCTTAAACTTTAAGTCTTTTCAATAGTGTAATTAGGGGATGAATGCTGCCAAGGAAAATGGGAAAATTCTCTACTCTCCTTCTAATGTTATCCTGGTTTGTTGTGTGTCTACCTCACAGGTAGATAAGACCTAGGTATAATGTCTCATCTAAATACTACCAGTGTTTTACAATGTTGCACTTCCCTAGTATCAGAGTTGGGAGTATTAATCTAAATTATATATTTAAGTCCTAAGCCAAAACATACAGATACAAAGAGAAGTAGACTATAGGCCGAACTGCGTTCCAGCTGCAGTTAGTAAGTGTAACCTTTTGTTCTATTCGCCCTCCATCATTAATAATGTTAAATTCTTCCAGAGAAGACCTGGATCAATTTCAAGAGCAACATGAGCAAATTTCTTCTTGGCTACTTAAGGCAATAATTTTTAATGCTTCCAGAGATTTTGATTCCACTGTCTAACCTATGTCTTAGCTCTTTGTATGACGAAAATAACTCTCAATATTAATCTTGATGTGGAAGTGCCGGCATTGGACTGGGGTGGACAAGGTCAGACATCACATGACACAAGGTTATTGTCCAACAGGTTTATTTGAAATCACAAGCTTTCAGAGCCTCGCTCCTTCTTCAGGTGTTAGTGAGAAAGATAGTATCAGACACAGAGTTTATAAGTAAAAGATCATAGGGTCACATCACTGATAAGGATGCACTAAACAAACCTAGGATGCTGTTAAATCTTTAATCAGTTAGAAGGTTTTAATTGATAACTGTGTATGTGCGTGTGTGTGTGTGTGTGTGCGTGTGTGTGTGTGTGTGTGTCTCAGGACACTGACTTAAAAGGAATTTGGGGACTTACATATACATATTAATCAATTAAAACCTTTTAACTGATTAAAGATTTAACAGCATCTTAGGTTTGTTTAGTACATCCTCATCAGTGGTGTGACCCTTTGATCTTTCACTTATAAATGCTGTGCCTGATACTACCTCTCTCACTAACACCTGAAGGACGAGTGAGGCCCCAAAAGCTTGTGTTTTCAAACAAACCTGTTGGACACTAACCTGGTGTCATGTGATTTCCGACAAAATTAATCTTAACTTTCTTTTTAATTAGTCCAAACTCATGTCCCCTTGTCTTAACTTAGTAATACAATTTAAAATCCTACTTCAGACTTTTATTTATTTTCCCATTAACTATCTTGTATATCACTACAAGGTCACCTCTGATATTTATCATCTAAAATGTTTTTTCAGTCTATCCATACAACTAAGACCTCAAGAAACTAAGGATCAGCCATGTGTGTAAAATTCAATCGTATTTTGGAAATTTAATCCTTTACAGAATCTAAAGTTTAAAATATATTATAGAATGTGTCCTTAAGCTGACAAATGGACTTGTTCGTCAGAACAGAAGGACAAAATGGTCCTTTTCCCAATAGCCATGTTTGCTTTCAGTTCCCCAAGGATGCCTAGACTAAATAACATTTTTCAGCCTTCTGTTCTGATGAAGAGTCACTGGACTTGAAATATTGGTTCTGCTTTCTGTCCACAGATTCTGCCAGACCTACAGAGTTTCGCCAGCAATTTTTGTTTTTGTTCATATCTCCAGCATCTGCAGTTCATGTTTGATTCTACAGCATGGGTTGAGGAAGAAAGAGATAAAGTTCACAGAACTTGCCCTGATTCAGGGCCTCACTGGAGTTGAGCGATTATTCAGAAATCTGGGACATGTTCTTCAAAATATCCAGTTTTTTAATTTTAATGATCAGAAAATTGCAGCGATTTTAGGCATGAGTCCTGATATACAAAGCTCCACACCTGAAGTGAACAATCAGAAAACGTACCCTCCAGTGTTGACAGGCTGAGTGAACTTGGATGTCAATACACACAAGAACATATATACACACACAAACAAAAACGTTTCCTGCTGTAAAAAAGAATGGAAATTATACTAATTTATTGTTAAAGGCATCCCAGTTTCAAAAACAGTTAAAAGTCTTTGGAGAGCTGCTGTGTCAAATGGCTAGCCATGAAGTGACAGAATTCATTAGCAGGGCTTAGCCCACATACTATTAGCTGATATTGAATGACTGGCTTAACTCCATTCATTCATCTGCTTGAGAGTTATATCTGAAACTTACAGCCCAAATAATTCAGGCTCAGCTGGCTTGTTTTCACTCAGGATTGTGTCAGCTTCTGTCAGTTTCTGTAGCAATGTCACCTTACTTGAAACTTTCTAACTGGGGAAGTCCATTATTCCTGTTAGATAAGAGCCTCAAGGAAAATGGACAAAAATACTTAAACAGAGTTGAGGTGTAACCCAGCTACAATTGAAAAGGCCTCACTGCAGAATTTGAGGATACAGCCTGGCTCTCCATTGCAGCACCAGAGGAGCAATGTATTGCCAAAAACACAGACCATTACATGAGGCATAAACTTCTCCCTGTTCAGTTGGACGTCCAAAATTCACTCAGAACAATGGAGAAAAGATAGAACATTCTGCTCAGGACTCTTTCCTCAGCTATTTCCACCAAAAGTAGAATTTGCACATCAGTTCTGTGTTGAACCTCATTATTTTGGGCAATAAAATGGCATGGTAGCTGCCAGGTTCACATACACAATTGGTCCCGCATGCTCCGAGTTTTCTAATGCAATTTGGTTTCTTTCATAATCCACATTACGAGCCCCGGGTGAGGTCATTACAATATATTAAGATAAAGGCTACAGGATTTCTGCTGACAGTGTACAAAAGGGGTTAAAATATATTCTGAAACAATGGATATAGTCATGGCTAGGTTAGCTGAGATATGCAGAAAGCAGCTTTTGAGTTTGAGGTGTGTGGAAAAATTAATTACCACTTACAGCAACTGGGAATAACGTTTGGAGCAAATCTTGTTGGCATTCTGCCAGGTATAATCTCCTCAGTATAACATTGAAATGTTAAACAAGATTACAAGCTGAAGCGTTGCAGTAGAACTTGAACTTAGAAATTTCTGATTGGAAGGTAGATTCTGGAGTAACTTTTTAACTCACCATGATAGATCGTGGCTGGTCTGTACTTCAACTCCATTAACTCTCCTTTATTCCTTGCACTTGAATTTGCTATTTTCTGACTCTGGGGTTCCAAGATCAGCAGGAAGTATTGACAGTTTGTTATGATATTTAGCTAAGTAAACTTGTACTAATTTTCCCTTACTTTATAGAGAAATTTTGATTAATAATTACGGAAAATACATTTGGAACTTTGGGTGCCCCTATGATAACTTGTCTTTACACAGAGGCATCAGACGGAAAATCAAAAATATTGCACAGAGACACCCATTTATTGAAGGTGGGGTGCATTCATGGGAGAGATTCTCATTTTGAATCTAATCCAGATGCAGTGATGTGATACTGGGTAATTGGAAGAATTACATTCCCAATCTTCAACTAAATGGAAACAAAACAAAGGAGATGTAGTGTATTAGCTAGCAAAGAATGAACAACACTGAAATATTCATCACTGTATCATAGCTTAATCTGCAAGGTTTATGCAGGCCCATGACAACCATTTAAATCCCAATTAATCTTTGAATGTTCACACTGATTCTTCCCTTCAGTGTTCTGCCCTTTTCCATTCCTGCCACTAATCACAAACGTTTTTCACAGCACAAAAAAAAATCATTTTTATCCTTCTTCCTTTCTAAAGTTTGCAAAGCATATTGGAGACAGTAAGAATTGCCTATGCTGGAGAATCTGAGATATCAAGGTGTAGAGCTGATGAACACTGCAGGCCAAGCAGCATCAGAGGAGCAGGTCTAGAACCAAAACGTCAGCTTTCCTGCTCCTCTGATGCTGCTTGGCCTGCTGTGTTCATCCAGCTCTACACCTTGTTATCTTAAAGCATATTGGAGATATGGCATAATATTTGACAAGTTTGGGTTACAAAGAAACAAACAGCTGCATAGAAAGGATCGATCCTGAAACCGGTGGAATTGTTGAAACAGGATATAGTGTGTCTGCAAAGTGTGGTCTTATGATATTGACAATAAATTTTATGGTGAGCATGGTATTCACCAAGTCACGCATGAGAAACTATTGCTTACTGCTGCCACCTAGCAAAGTTATATTAACAGTGTTCAAGGGGGGGATCATCTATTTTCAGGAGGCTTTCAGGAGGCAGGTCTCCTTATAGTTGAAATGGCTCCGAGCTGTATGACTTGAGACAGAACCTCAAAACCAAGTTCACTTTCTATTGCTATTCTATCAATATTTCAAAAACTGAACCAGGAGTTTCCATTTTATACCAGATCACAGTTAATGATGGCTCATGAAATAAACTTGAAGCAATGGAGCTCTTACCAGTGAAATGTTATCTTTCTTCACTTGACTCTTATGATCTTGTGTTATTTTGGCTCCAGCTAACCCTATGAGCCAAAATCCTATATAAAAACTGAGAAAACAGAGGGAAGTAGTTCTGAAATATTGCACATTTGGTTAAGCTGATTAAGCTCATACTGAGCAGCACCTAAGTCATGATGCTGTCAAAGTGTACTTATTATCTTTCAAATTGAAAGAATGGGATGTATCCTCATATTGGATACACTATATTGGACAAAGAGAAACAATGCTGGATTTATATGGGGCTTACAGGAAGGTGACCATAAAATGAGACGGGCGCAGGCCTGCTGCTTACCCATCACACCGCTACTTCACCAATGGCAGGGGATATGTCAGGTATGTCACCCAATGTTGGGCCAATTGAGGCCCTTAGTTAGCCACTGAATAGTCATTTAGAAGACTTAGTCCTCTGCCACTGGATATGTTCCCCAAATGTCCAGCCTAGTAGCATCAGCCGTATAGGCTTGTAGGGTAAGGGGCAAAGGTTGCCTTTTTAATGGGATCACCAGAACCATTAGAACATCTTCCATCTTACCATCTACCAGTTTTCCACCACCACACCTGTGCACCTGAAAGCCCTACTTCTGCCATGACCCCCAAGCCTGAGCATTCTAGTCTAGCCCCTGACTAACCCTCTTCCATATTCTCTCCTTCCTAAGTTACCTTTCACCATGGCTCGATTGGTCCTGGTGATTAGAGGCTGGTTACATTCCCAAAGGTGGCCCAGTCATGCTCCTTAGACATAGGAGAAGCCTGTCATTTGATCAAAATTTTGGTCCAATATCTTCTTATGTGGCCTGTGTCAAGATTTGTCAGATTATGTTTTTCACGCAGGACACTGGACACTTTGCTCTGTCAAATGGCCTATATAAGCGTAAGTTGCTGTTATTATTGTAGACAGACCAATGTCCATTTCTGACTGAAATGTTATTTGCTCCTGAGTTACAAATGAGGTTTGTAATTAAAAAAGAACGAAGTAGATTTTGTACTGATTGACAGGTACAGGTTGGTTTCACATTTCAAATTGAGATGTATTGAATTTGGTTGGATGTTTAAATGAGTCTTACTGTCCCATGAGGAAGTATTAATGCTTCTGTCAAAAAAATCTCAATTCAGACTCGATCTCAATCTTTCTACAGCTTGTACTGATTTACCTTGACCAGCAATTCCGAGTAATATAGGAATGAAAGATGATCATGCAGGAAATTGGACAAAACAAATGCAGTCTATCAGACTGAGAGTCAATGATATAGTCTGAAAAATCCAGTGTATTGCTTACTTCTTTAATCCTCAATCAATGTTATTGCAATCTGTTCTGCTTCCCTGTGACCTTGTCAACACTGTCATCTTCCATTGTCTCACTGGTCAATTGATCACACATATTAACAACACTCCACTTCAAGTTAATGAATCCAGGCAGTCTTCAATTTTTACATCTGAACTCAAATCTTTGTCTCTTCTTTTAAACTTTCTGGTTACGCCAAACAGTGGGTCATACTACAGTGAGACTTCCCTGAATCTTTGTTTTTCCAGAGTAAACATTCACCACGACCACTACCAGAGCCTTTTAACCAGAGCTTTGATGCAGTGCAGTTCAACAACCATAGAAACTGCAAGTTAAAGACACACCATGTTCTGGAATAACCTTTACTGAGTTTGTGAACATATGAGATGATGACAAGAATTGAATATTTTCTGAGAAAGGTCACATACGGTTCTCCTGCCTTCCATAACATCAGTGAAATTTATCATTTAATATTGGCTATTCAGTGCTAGGAACCTATCTTCACCGAGTACATGAAGGTACAATTCAAATATATGACCCTTGAAGAACGTAAGAAATCTAACATACGTTTCTAAAGGAATCAATCATGTTAACTGTGACATGCTGTTTTCTGAAACAAGAGAACAGTAAATACAGGTAACGTTTTGAGTTTCATATGATTCTTCTTCTTGAGTCGCACAAAATGTTAACTGTTTCTCTCTCCACAGATGTGGCCAGGCCTGCTGAGTTTCTACAGCATTCTCTAGTTTTGTTTCAGATATTCAGCATCTGTAGTATTTTGTTTTTAGTACAAGCTGTTTTCTCCCGTTCAGAACAGTAAAACTAGAGGTTATCGTTCCTCCATGAAACGTGGGTTGCGGATCCAGAAAGGCCAGAGCTGGGACCCCAGCAGAGATGCTGAAGGAGGTGGTCAATTAGAAGCCTCCTCCAGGAGCCAGTCCAACTAAGGATAGTGAGTGTGGGTCCCAAAACAAGAGGGCAAACTAATGCCACTAATGCCAACCTATGCTCCTGACATCCCTTCAAGAGGTCTTTATAATCTCTATTCTAACTTAGAGCCAGCTCATGCAATCCATAATCCTCGCTACCTTTTTTTCTTTACAATTACTATGCCAACTTTCCCAGTGTCCTTCATGAGCAGATCTCATGACCCATAAAAGAATCTATTGTTGAACTCACTATTTCAGAAAAAAACAGCCTTATTACCCAGATGTAAAACTTAGCAAAATTCATGAATGATATATTCTGGTACAATTGGCTTGTATACATCTAAATGGAGCACTGGTTGATGCATGTTTTACACATGTTTATGAATAACTTTCCAATTTCTTTTCAACTTTTAACAATATCAAAAGACACCTTAGCCCTCCCAAAGGCTACCGTGACCTCTCTCAAACCATTCCCGCCTCTTTGACTTGTCTGTCTCCTCTCCACCTATCCTCTCCTCTATCCATCTTCTATCCGCCTCCCCCTCTCTCCCTATTTATTTCAGACCCCTCTTCCCCTCCCCCATTTCTGATGAAGGGTCTAGGCCCGAAACATCAAGCTTTCCTGCTCCTATGATGCTGCTTGGCCTGCTGTGTTCATCCAGCTCCACACCTTGTTATTTCTCTCAAAGGTGTTTTGGAGCCTACCCAAAGAAGACCTGTTGTACAAGGTAGCAATCCTAAAAGATTTAATGTTAGATTTACATTAAACTTCACTTAATCTGCCAAAGTAATACTTGAGTGGGGAAAAGACAGAACAGATCAGGATATTTAGAGTGAAGACCTAGATCCTAGGCTCCTCATCAGCTTAGTAACCATGTGTAACTTACGAATGTAACTTGTACATGATTATTATTTTGCAATAAACTTCAATTTTTAAGGCAAGGCCCTCTTTTTGTTAAAACATGATTTTCCTCTCAATTTCCTCTGTTATAAATCTGGTAGGACTTTAGACTTAGTCCAGGAAGGATCATGGTGGCAGCAAATTGCTCCAACCACTAGCTGGTACTGGTTGGCATCACAACAGTCCAGCAATTTCTGACCTTTTCCTTACTAGGTTTAAAGTGCATAATACGTATTGGAAATCTCACTAGCAAAATTCAGATCAGACTAAACAATTGCACTTTAACAAACGTAGCTACATCTGTGAACTGCAGATTTGGGCTTTAGAATTCATCCACCCCTGTTGAAAACGATAGCTATCATATTCGGGGGCAGGACTTCTGGATTTGGGTATTCACAACTATTTTTGTATCAGTGGAGCGATCTCTGCCTTGTCTAAAATTCAATCATCAGTCTCTATCTCTATGGCATTGCTTTCAGCTTCAATTCATCATCTACAGCTGGCTGTTCTGTACTTTCTCCTCGGCTACCATAACGATAGCTTCATCAAAGGCAAAACAAATCGTTTGCTATTTTAATATTAGCCAGCTCTCAAGACCAGTTAAAAACCAAAAGAACTGCGCATGCTGTAAATCAGGAACAAAAACAGAAGTTGCTGGAAAAGCTCAGCACGTCTGGCAGCATCTGTGAAGAAAAAAATCAGAGTAAAGGTTTCGGGTCCGGTGACCCTTCCTCAGTTGCTGATATTTGACTGAATAAACTCTTTGTTGTCCAAGAACTGGAATTAAAAAGTTTAAAAGTTCATCTCATTGATTTACAGGACTTCACTAAAAATAAGAAAAACATGTAAATAAGGTTTGAATGTCATTTTGCTATATTTCTGTTGGATTTATTTAAGCCTCTCAGCCACTGCTTGTATTTTTATTACTGACTATATTCCATTGCTAAACCTTTTTGATTTCTCCCTAAATATCCTTCTTTCTCTTTCCACTTTTAAGGTATTGCTTAATGTCTACCTCATAAGCAAGCTTTTGGCCATCTTGGCTCAGTGTTTATTTTTTGCAGGATTATCCTCCTGCAAAGCATTTGGAACATTATACTATATTAAAGCTGCGCTATAAATCAAATTGGTATAACTTTTGTAAAGCAGCACTGCCCAGTACTTACTTACATTGATGTCAGAACATTTTACTGAGAGACGAGGGTCACAGGAATCAAACATCAGAGTTCAAGTTTTGATACTAAAACCTGAACTCTGTGACCCCTGATCTCTTCAAGAGGAACATCCCACTAGGAGTACAGAATTGTAGAGTCTCTGCTGTAGGTGGCTAATGGTGATTCATTACACTGGCATTTGCAGTTTAATTCACAAAATTAACAGCAGCTCACACACAGTTTTGAAAGCAAGCAATTTACTTTATTTGGGTAGGTCGAGCACTTACAAGTGATTTGCCTCAACAAAAAAAAACTGTTGTCTAGGCCTAGAGCTGAGTGTTTCATGACATGGGAACTACAATATACACCTGTAAGGTCAAAATCTCTACCAGAATGAGGGGAGTGACTCTTGATTAAATTTCTGCATGTGTCAGTTCACAGAGCAGAAACAGGAACATCAATCTAAATCACAGTGGTCCAGAAAGTCCTATGGGAAAGTGAAAGCGCAGTTTGTATGCAAATATGGTTTCTGTTGCTCTTATGATGGACTGACAGCAATAGAAAAGGAACAGACTGAAGGAATTCTGAGACTAGATGTCTGTTTGGTTTGTGAAAGGAACAGACTGAAGGAATTCTGAGACTAGATGTCTGTTTGGTTTGTGAACACCCCTGGGCTGGGCAGAAGCATCGAACTCCAGACGTATATGTAATAGAAAGTTACAGAACAATATCGTCCACATCATTTTAAGTCTTTAATTATTCCCTTCAAGAGTTGTGGTAATCTCTGGCTGGGCCAGCATTTATTGTCCATTGCTTGTTACCTTTGAGAATGTGGTAGTGAATTGATTTCTTGAATCACTGGAGTTCTTTTGGTGTAGGTACACCCACAATGCTGTTTAGGAGAGAGTTCAAGGATTTTGACCCAACGATGCCAAAGGAATGGTGATATATTTCCACATCAGGATGGTGATTGGCTCTGAGTGAAAATTGCAAAGAAAAAAGAACAAAGAACAAAGAAAATTACAGCACAGGAACAGGCCCTTTGGCCCTCCAAGCCTGCGCTGATCCAGATCCTCTATTTAAACCTGTCGCCTATTTTCCAAGGATCTATATCTCTCTGCTCCCTGCCCATTTATGTATCTGTCTAGATACATCTTAAAGGATGCTCTCATGCCCGCCTCTACCACCTCCGCTGGCAACACGTTCCAGACACCCACCACCCTCTGTGTAAAGAACTTTCCATGTATATCTCCCTTAAAGTTTTCCCCTCTCACTTTGAAATCGTGACCCCTAGTAATTGAGTCCCCCACTCTGGGAAAAAGCTTCTTGCTATCCAGCCTGTCTATACGTCTCATGATTTTGTAGACCTCAATCAGGTCCCCCTTCAACCTCCATCTTTCTAATGTAAATAATCCTAATCTACTCAACCTCTCTTCATAGCTGGCATCCTCCATACCAGACAACATCCTGGTGAACCTCCTCTGCATCCTCACCAAAGCATCCACATCCTTTTGGTAATGTGGTGACCAGAACTGTGCGCGGTATTCCAAAAGTGGTCAAACCAAAGTCCTATACAACTGTAACATGACCTACCAACTCTTGTACTCAATACCCTGTCCGATAAATGAAAGCACGCTGTATGCCTTCCTGACCACTTTATTGACCTGCGTTGCCACCTTCAGGGTGCAATGGACCTGAACACCCAGGTCTCTCTGTGCATCAATTTTCCCCAGGGTGTTTCCATTTACTATATAGTTCGCTGTTGAATTGGATCTTCCAAAATGCATCACCTTGCATTTGCCTGAATTGAACTCCATTTGCCATTTCTCCTCCCAACTCTCCAATCTATCTATATTCTGCTGCATTCTCCGACAGTCCCCTTCACCATCTGCTACTCCACCGATCTCAGTGTCATCTGAAAACTTGCTAATCAGACCATCTATACCATCCTCCAGATCATTTATGTATATCACAAACAACAGTGGTCCCAACACAGATCCCTGTAGAACACCACTGGTCACAGTTCTCCATTTTGAGAAACTCCCTTCCACTACAACTCTCTGTCTCCTGTTGCCCAGCCAGTTCTCTATCCATCTAGCTAGTACACCCTGGACCCCATGCAACTTCACCTTCTCCATCAGCCTAAGATGGGGAACCTTATCAAACGTCTCCTGAAGTCCATGTATATGACATCTACAGTCCTTCCCTCATCTACCAATTTTGTCACTTCCTCAACGAATTCTATCAAGTTGGTAAGACATGACCTTCCCTGCACAAAACCATGCTGCCTATCACTAATAAGCCCATTTACTTCCAAATGTAAATAGATCCTATCCCTGAGTGTCTTCTCTAGCAGCTTCCCCACTGACATCAGGCTCACCAGTCTATAATTACCTGGATTATCCTTGCTACTTTCTTAAACAAGGGGACAACATTAGCAATTCTCCAGTCCTCCAAGACCTCACCCGTGCTCAAGGATGCTGCAAAGATATCTGTTAAGGCCACAGCTATTTCCTCTCTCGCTGCCCTCAGTAACCTGGGATAGATCCCATCCAGACCTGAGGACTTGTACACCCTAAATGCCTTTTAGAATACCCGACACTTCCCCCTCCCTTGCGCCGATTTGACCTAGAGTAATCAAACATCTATCCCTAACCTCAATACCTGTCATGTCCCTCTCCTCGGCGAATACCGACGCAAAGTACTCATTAAGAATCTCACCCATTTTCTCTGACTCCTCGCATAACTTCCCTCCTTTGTCCTTAAGTGGGCCAACCCTTTCTCTGGTTACCCTCTTGCCCCTTATGTACGGATAAAAGGCTTTGGGATATTCCTTAATCATGTTTGCTAAAGATATTTCATGACCCCTTTTAGACCTCTTAATTCCTCATTTCAGATTGGTCCTACTCTCCCGATATTCTTCCAAAGCTTCGTCTGTTTCAGTCGTCTAGACCTTATGTATGCTTCCTTTTTCCTTTTTGCTAGTCTCACAATTTCACCTGTCATCCATGGTTCCCTAATCTTGCCCTTTCTATCCCTCATCTTCACAGGGATATGCCTGTCCTGCACTCTAATCAACCTCTCTTTAAAAGCCTCCCACGTATTAAATGTGGATTTACCCTCAAACAGCTGCTCCCAATCCTCATTCCCCAACTCCTGTCAAATTTTGCTTTAGTTGGCCTTTCCCCAATTTAGCACTCTTCCTTTAGGACCACTCTTGTCTTTGTCCATAAGTATTCTAAAAATTACAGAATTGTGATCACTATTCCCAAAGTAATCTCCTGCTGAAACTTCAACCACCTGGCTGGGCTCGTTCCCCAACACCAGGTCCAGTATGGCCCCTTCCTGAGTTGGACTATTTACATACTGCTCTATAAAACCCTCCTGGATGCTCCTTACAAATTCTGCTCCATCTAAACCCCTAACACTAAGTGAATCCCAGTCAATGTTGGGAAAATTAAAATCTCCCATCACCACCACCCTGTTGCTCCTACATCTTTCAATAATCTGTCTACATATTTGTACCTTTATCTCACGCTCACTGTTGGGAGGCCTGTAGTACAGCCCCAACATTGTTACCGCACCCTTCCTATTTCTGAGCCCTGCCCATATTGCCTCACTGCTCAAGTCCTCCATAGTGCCCTCCTTCAGCACAGCTGTGATATCCTCTTTGACCAGTAATGCAACTCCTCCATCCCTTTTACCTCTCTCTCTATCCCGCCTGAAGCATCTATATCCTGGGATATTTAGTAGCCAATCTTGCCCTTCCCTCAACCAAGTCTCAGTAATAGCAATAACATCAAACTCCCAGGTACTAATCCAAGCCCTAAGTTCATCTGCCTTACCTACTGCACTTCTCGCATTAAAACAAATGCACCTCAGACCATCTGTCCCTTTGCGTTCATCATCTGCTTTCTGCCTACTCTTCCCCTTAGTCACACTGACTTCATTTTCTAGTTCCTTACAGGCTTTAGTTACTACCTCCTTACTGTCCACTATCCTCCCCATTTGGTTCCCATCCCCCTTCCACATTAGTTTAACTCTCCCCAACGGTGTTAGCAAAAGCACCCCCGAGGACATTGGTTCCAGTCCTGCCCAGGTGTAGACCGTCCGATTTGTAATAGTCCCACCTCCCCCAGAGCCGGTCCCAATGTCCCAAAAATCTGAACCCCTCCCTCCTGCACCATCTCTCAAGCCACTCATTTATCCTGCCTATTCTTGCATTTCTACTCTGATTAGCACGTGACACTGGTAGCAATCCTCAGATTACTACCTCTGAGGTCCTACTTTTTAACTTGATTCCTAACTCCCTAAATTCTTCTTGTAGGACCTCATCCCATTTATGACCTATATCATTGGGGCCTATATGCACCACGACAGCTGGCTGTTCATGCTCCCCCTTCAGAATGTCCTGCAGTCGATCTGAGACATCCCTGACCTGTGCACCTGGGAAGCAACATACCATTCGGGTGTCTCGTTTTCGACCACAGAACCACCTATCTACTCCCCTTACAACCGAATGCCCTATGACTATAGCCCTTCCATTCTTTTTCCTGCCCTTCTGTACAGCAAAGCCAGCAAGTCGTGGTGTTCCAATGTATCTGCTGCCCTTTTCCTTCCTGATGAAAGTAGAGTGGGTTTGGAAGGTGCTATCTAAGAAATTCCAGCAGTGCACCTTGTGGATGATACTCACTGCTGCTACTGAGCATCAGTGTTGAAGGAAATGAATGTTTGTGGATGTGGTGCCAATCAAATATGCTGCTTTGTTCTGGATGGTGTCAATTTCTTTAATGTTATTGGAGCTACAACCATCCAGGCAAGTAGGGAGTAATCCATCACGCTCTTGACTTGTGCCTTGTAGATGGTGGACAAGCTTTGGAGAGTCACTGCAGAGTTCCTACCTTCTTACAATTTGTCATAACCGCTGTATTTGTATGGCTAGTTCAGTTCAGTTTCTGGTCAATGGTAACCATCAGGATGTTGATAGTGGGGGATTCAGTGGTAGAAATGGAATGCCAAGTGTGATGGATAGATTCGCTTATGTTTGAAATGGTGATTGCCTTGGCATTTGTGTGGTGTGAATGACACTTGCATTTATCAGCCCAAACATGAACACTTTCTAGGTCATGAACATGGACAGCTTCAGAATCTGAAGTGTCACAAATGGTACTGAGCATTGTGCAATTATCAATTAATGAGAGACCAGGATCAGAGAAATCAAACATCAGACTGCAGCTTTTAATACTAAACACTGAAACATCCCCACTTCTGACCTTAGGATGAAGGAGTGTTCATTAATGAAGCAGCTGAAGGTTGTTGGCACATCAAGTCCTGAGAAATTCATGCAGATATGTCCTTGAGATGAGATGACTGACCTCAACCAGGATCATCTTCTTATGGGCCAGGTATGAATCCAATCAGAGAGAAATTCTCCCTCTGATTTACATTGATGCCGGTTTTGCTAGGGTCCCTTGATGCCACACTTGGTCAAATGTTGCCTTGATGTTAAGGGCTGTCACTGTCATTTCACCTCTTGAATGCAGCTCTCTCACCCATGTTTGAACCAAGACTGTAATAATGTCAGGAGCTGAGTGGCCCTGGCAGAACCCAAGCCGAGCATCACTGAGCAGGTTATTGCTGAGCAGGTGCTGCTTGATAGCACTGTTGACGACACCTTCCATCACTTTACTGATGATTGAATGCATCATTCGCTCTAACTTCCTTTCTGCTTTGCAGGCCTCAGTACTCATGTGTGACAGTGACTTCACAACCAGAAGCCATTGCCATAACCAGCTTGCCGATATGGATCACGGTGTTGGGAAACTTGCAATAGATGTGCGTGTGTGCAACTTAGAGGGAACACTGACTGAGTGTTGACAGATGGAGTGTAATTGGCTTGGTTGGATTTATCCTGCTTTCTGTGTACAGGACATACCTGGGAAAGTTTCCACCATGTCAGGTAGATGTTAGTATTGTAACTGTATTGGAAGAGCTTGGATAGGGTAACAGCAAATTCTGAAGTATAAGTCTTCAATACTATTGCCAGAAGGTTATCATCACTCTTAGACTTTGCAGTATCCACAGCCTTTAACCAATTCTTAATAGCATGTGAAGTGAATTGAATTAGCTGAAGACTTGTATCTGTATTGTTAGGGACCTCTGGGCAAAGCCAAGATGAATCCTCCACTCGGCACTTCTGTCTGAAGATTATTGCAACTACTTCAGCCTTATCTTTTGCACTGTTGTGCTGGGCTTCCCCATAATTGGGGATGGGGATACTTGTGGAGCCTTCTGTGACTAATTTAATTATCCACCACCACTCATGGCTGGATGTTTCAGAGCGACAGAGTTTAGATTGATCCATTGGTTGTAGAGTCACTTAGCTCTGTCTATCACTTGCTTCTTATGCTGGTTCCCACGCAAGTAGTCCTGTTTCGTAACTTTGCCAAGTTAACATCACATTTTTAGATATATTTGCTTCTGTTCCTGGCATGCCCTCCTGCACTTTTCATTGAACCAGGCTGATCCCCTGGCTTGCTGGTAATTGTGGAGTGGTGGCTATGTTGTGTTACCCTAAGTAAGCCTTGCCAGAATTCCCGCAGGATTCTGTGACAAGTCTTGACGCAGTCTGCATTGTTCAGACCCTTACAAGATTCCACCAATTTTCTTTCTAATTGCAAAATACGTCATTACTGCCAAACTATTCAGGAGTGAAAGCACACAGAGGGTATTGAAAAGGTGGAACTTTCTCCAAAATAGGCTGAAAATTCTATGCAAACTGAAGCTTTCAAGACCAAAATTGATAGGTATTTGTTAGCTTAAGCTATGAAGATGTGTGAAACCCAAGCAAGTAAAAGGAGTCAAGGTACAGATTGGCCATATCTAATTATATAGCAAAGCAGATTTGAGGATTGAATGACCTACTCCTGACTACTCTAATCATGCATGTGCTAGCTTTCCAAGAGCACAATTCCCTTCTTCCAACAGCTTTCCGATTTTTCTTCTCAAATACTTACCCACTTCTTGAGCCCTGGGGTGGAGGAGTCTGAAACTAGAGGGCATAGGTTTATGGTGAGAGGGGCAAGATTTAAAAGGGACCTGAGGAGCAACTTTCTCACGCAGAGGATGGTACACAAATGGAATGAGCTGCCAGAGGAAGTGTTGGGGGCTGGTACAATTACAACATTTAAAAGGCATCTGGATGGGTATATGCATAGGAAGGTTTTAGAGGGACATGGGCCAAATGCTGGCAAATTGGACTAGATTTATTTAGGATATCTGGTCGGCATAGATGAGTTGGATGAAAGCATCTGTTTCTGTGCTGTATATCTCTATGACTCTGTGACTCTAATGGATTTCCTAATGTGGACTCTAGTTTCAGCAGTGCTTGTGGTGGGATATTCCATCCTACAACCCACTGCATGATGCTCTTCCTAACCTCTTTTCGTAAGCTTTTGGTTAATCTTAAATTCATTCCTTCTAGTTTTAGCATTGAAGAGAAGCAGGCTCCAGAATACAACATGCTTCTGGTAGAACTCCCACAGGAGAGAGGAAATGAACTCTGACTCCCAGTAAACATTAGCAGAAAGAATATATTTTGAGCCAGATTTTACTGCAACAAAGCTTTCAATGGTATCTTTGCTTTTTTCCCATAATTCATTCACAGGATATGGATGTTGCTGGCTGACCATTATTGCCCATTGTGCAGTTAAAAGTAAACCACATTGCAGTGGTTTAGTCACATGTAAGTTAGACCAGGTAAGGATGGCAGTTTCCTTCCCTAAAAGGATTTTTATTAAATTTAAATTCTACCTTCTGCCCTGGAAGGGTTTGAACCTAGGCCCCCAGATCAATAATTACATGATAATACCATTAGGCCATCACCTACCCTCTGTTACACACCTCTCCTCTTCATTGGACTTGCTCTGCATCCTCTAACTCAAAATAGCTGTAAGTGTGAGCTGGTAACAGTACAATTAAGGAATACAAGGCAATGGTGATCCGCATGAAAGGACTGAGAGGCAGGGTGATACATAAAGGTAAACTTCAATGCCAAATCAGGCGCAGAAAGAGAAATAGAGGGACGGCGTGAGTGGACTAAGCGTAGAAAAAGACAAGGTCAGAAGTCACACGACACCAGGTTATGGTCCAACAGGTTTATTTGAAATCACAAGCTTTCGGTCCCAAGCTTGTGATTTCAAATAAAACTTGTTGGACTATAACCGGGTGTCGTATGACTTCTGATCTCGTCCACTCCAGTCCAACAATGGCACCTCCACATCAGAAGAAAAATAGGCAGAAAGAAAAAGTAAAAGTACTAATTTAAAAACAGTTATATAAATCAAATGTAAGAGTAGACCATTCAGTCCCTTGAGCGAGCTCCTCTATTCAGCAATATCATGACAGATCAGATCTTAATATAAAAGCCTCATTCCTGCCTATCTCTTACTACCTTTCAACCTCCTAAGCAATAATTACCTTATAAAATCTTCCAAATCAATTCACAACCTGAGGGAAGGGGACTTGATGCTTACAACTGTAAATATTCAATGTCAGCTAAGTTGACAAGAAGTCATTAACATGAATAAAAAGATAAAATTAAAATTTTAATTAAACAGGGAAAAATATACGAAGAAGTGCCAGCGCGCTAGGAAAAGAGAGAAAAGCCTGCCAAATTTAAGAAAATAGAGACCCTACCAAAGGGGCTCTGTAGGGAGCAACTGAATACTGCTGGAAGTAAACTTAGAGATTCCTCACGGAAAAGGGAATAACTTTATGAAAGAACCGCATAAAGACCAGAAAGAGAAGCTAAGTATGTGGAAAAGAGAGATCTCACCTCCCACAATGGGAATCACTACCATCAACATGAGGTTTCATGAGGCACAATTGCAAACAACAGTGGAAGGGCTAGAAAAATGAATTTAGACCAGGTTTAGAAATGGGAAAACCTAAGGATTTACTAAAGTTAAAAAAAGCAAATTTTTAATGAATCTAGTTACAAAAGTCTAGTAAAAGAAGAAAAGTCAGGCAAAATTAGAGATCAAAAAAGACTGGGAACTCAACAATTAGGAAATGATTTTGGCAGGAATGTCTATGAAGGCCATAGCCAGAAAGTTTCATTTAAAAATTTGCGTAGAGCAAAGTGCTTCAACAGAATGTGAAAGTGGGATAATATCCATTTTACTTGGGAAGAAGCAGGAAATCTTGGTGACGGAAGGTGAGAAACCCTATAAGAAGTGGGTAGCCACTATTTTGGTTGTTAAAAAAAGTGAGGAAATCCTGGAAAAGGCGCAAAAGTACATGACCACTACCCAAAACAGTATTAAAAGCCAATGGATTTAAAAAGCTTGACAGCTAAACCACTACAGAATAGCCAGTAATTCAATTTAAAGCTTTACTGAAGAACTTAGTAGTTCTGTGTTCTACAGTATTCCAAATTTAAAATAGACTGGCAAATAAAGGGAATCCTGCTTGGAGTCTAACAAGTTCTACCACAATCCAATTTAAAGATTCCTGAATTCAAGAGTAAAAGTTTAACAAAAATTAGTTTATACGTAATATTGTGATGATACAGATAGAAAACAGATTTACAGCTGTATGATTAATCACAAATTGCAAAGATATGGGAAATGTTTAATAGATTCATGGTCAGAGATGGACCATTGGAAAAACAAGATGGAATTTCATAGAGGTTAGCAAACATCGTTACCTTCGAGCTACAAATCCGGCACTGTCCACACATAGCACATAGTTACTGAGTTGTGAAAAAGGAGATTACACCAGAAAAGTCCTTAATATGAAACGGCAAATCTGCTTTCAAAAAGATAACCAAAGCATGCGTAGGGGAAATTAATAATCCCAATAATCCAGAATTCGCAGAACTTGTTTTTGTCAATGAATGTCCGATTAAACTTTAACTTGGTACATGTGCCAGAGTCACGATCCATGGCTGAAGAAGCAGATGCTATATCCTATAGATAAGGGGCTGTACGGCATCAATGAAATAACTGTCAACAGCATAAGATTTCTGTAAATTACGTGGCAACATAATGAGAGTAAAACAGCTAAAAATGTTCCTGTGATGCATGTTCTTGAACTTGTACACATGCCACCACCTAAACTTCCTGAGGTGAGTAGGAGTTTGACTACCTCCAATCATGCAGAACCCAAAAGAAGGAAGAATCTATTGAACTCTATTAGGCTAAAGGAGGATCAAGGAGGATCAAGCCAAATTTGAAAACAAAACAAAAGAATGACCAAGACTGAACAACTATTTATCTAAATTACAAGGGCAAGTGATGATGTATTGGTTATGTAACTGAACTTGTAATCCATAGCATTAGGTTATCACAGCAAATGCATTCATCTTCAAAACTCATAGGAGTTTCTTGCTGTCCAACATACTGTCTAAGAGCCTTCTGTGTCATAAATCAACTTATGATTCATTACAGAAACTAAACATGTACAGCATCTTATTTGCCAAACTTCTCAGAGATGAAAAATTGCAAATTATAACTGAAACAGCAAACATCACACTCACCCACAGCACAGAAAATGTTCTGATATTGAAAGCATTCAAACCACTAAATTAGTTACTGAGCTCATTACACATAGTAGTCCCACTCAGAAGCCAAAGGAACCTACAGTAAAATCTTAATTATCCTGCCTGCTTGGGGAATGGGTGGTGCTGGTCACTCAAAAATACCAGATTATGGGCAGTTACATTACTCTGGACAGAAGACAAGGTACTGCTCTGTCTTTGAGGAATTGAGGAGAGAGGGGAAGCAGCTAGGCAGTCAAGGGCCCCACTAAATGGTGTCTTCTGTCATGTATGTGAAACATCATAGTAAAATCGCCATCTGAAGACCAGGCTGACATCAAACTTCTGACTGGCTTTTAAAGAAATGTGAACTGTCAGTTTTATTGACAGATTCTCTGAGTGTTTATATTTGTTCAGGTGCAATAACTGAAACTGACCCACTGAGCTAATAATTTCAATGTAAAGCCAAATAACAACTACAGCTTTACAACTGATGTTCTTATTCAAAAAAAAGAAAAGGAATGCAATATCTGAAAGCACAGGTTTTAAAAATAATGAGCTGTCAGAAATTCCAGATTAAGGAGGTATACATGACAGAAGACGCCATTTAGCCCATGTCTGTGTCAAAGAAGTTACACAGTTATTGGAGAATTCCAATGGGTAAAGAGTTAGAAAACACAAAGTTTACAACAGGATGTACAGTCGGATGATTTGTCTTTATTTCACAAGCCACACAACCTCAACATGTCCCAAGGCCCTTGACAATTAATGAAGTAATTCTAAACAATCCTGACATTTTGTTGAAGCTGAGATAAAAAAGTGTGGAGCTGGATCAGCAGCATTTCTGATGAAGGGTCTAGGCCCGAAACGTCAAGTTTTCCTGCTCCTATGATGCTGCTTGGCCTGCTGTGTTCATCCAGCCCCACACCTTGTTATCTCGGATTCTTCAGCATCTGCAGTACCTTTTATCTCTGATACAATTTTGTTGAAGCTTTTTGTTTTGTACTCATCGGGGCAATTCACAGGAAATGCCAACATAAAGGAAAAATATTTATACTATATGAGAGGAAAGTGTTCTTTGGTTGGAAAGTGGACTCTGATTGAGGCATTGCCATAGAGAATGCACTAATTAGATGATGACTGGCAGTTAACTGCCACACTTTGTTTTAATGGGCAAATTGCATCCAATTGATCAAGGTATTGGCCTGAGAATTGAAATAGAGAATGGCTGCCATCTACTTCATAGAATTGTAGAATCAGTGTGGAAGCAGGCCATTCTGCCCATTAAGTCAACACTGACTCTCCAAAGAGCATCCTGCCCAGACCCACGCCCTACCCTATCTCTGCATTTCCCATCTTAGACACTATGGGCAATTTAGCATAGCAGCCACGTTTAACAGTGGACACTATGGGTGGAATCTGAAAGGGCTTTGAATGAAATGGCTAGGGTGAGATTTGTGGCAAAATCAGATGAGAAATCCACGGAGACACATCTTGACATTTGGAGCAACTTGCTTTGAATTGAAATTACTAGCTCAATGGGTCAGTTTTCATTATTGCACCTGAAGAAATATATACCACTTGGTGAAACTGATGGTTTGAATTTCTCTAAACACCATTTTGAAGGTGCTACTAGCTTGATCTTCTGTATGGGATTTTTATACATTTCACAAGTGATGCTGTGAGTTTTTCGCTTGGCATCAGTCAGTCACCGATTAAAGAGGATTACTGCTTGTTGAAATTATTGTTGATGGCCCAACTTACCTCATCAATATTTAGCCTTCTATCTGACCAAACTTGCCCAAGTTTGCTAGGAGTCAAGAAAGCTCAAAATGGAAATCAGGGTAAGGTGCAGCTTGCTGCTTGCTCTGAATGACCTCCAAGTTTCATACAATCAATGTGCATTGCAGAGCACAATCCACAGGAATCAACACCTCGTCTATTGGCTAAACACTCACAATTGTCCTAGAGCCTCTCCAATACACCGGCACATTTGTATTGTAGGGCTCACTAGCAATTAAAGGCTGTTCTTAACCTTCACTTACTTAGCATCTACCTGCACACTCACACCATCCTTGCTTTACCAATTAGCACAGTCACACAACCAGGAAGCTTGCCCTACAGGGCAACAATCTTCAGTTAAATGGTCGTGTATCTTACCGTACAGCAATGTGTCACATCAGCCTCACACCTGCACCTTACACAGCAAACACACTGCACGTCCCAAAGTCCTCAGATTGGACAGAGGCTAGGGAAGGAGTGTCACGGAGGGAACAGTCCCTGTGGAATTCTGACAGTGAAGGGATGGGAGAGGCAAATGTGTTTGGTCGTGGCATTCTGCTGGAGGTGGCAGAAATGGCAAAAGATGATCCTTTGAATGCAGAGACTAGACGGTAGAAAGTCAGGACAAGGGGAACCCAATTGGTGTTCTGAGAAGGAAGGGAGTGAGAGCAGATTATGGGAGAGGGGTCAAGCATTGCTAAAGCCCTGTCAATCACATTGTCAGAGGTGGGCTCGTCAGAATAGATATGACAGAGACAGAGGAACTCAGGGAATGGAATAGAACTCTTGCAGGAAGCAGGGTGTGAGAAATGTAGTCATGGTAACTGTGAGAGTCATTAGAGCATGTAATGGATATTGGTGGACAGCCAATCTTCAAAAAATAGAAACAGTAAAGTTAAAGAAAGAAAGAGTCCTATGAAATGGCCTAGGTAAAGGTGAGAGAAGGATAGAAATTGGAAGCAAAAATGATAATATTCTGGACAAAAGCAGGAAGCAGCCCTGAGGACATTATCAATGTATCGGGGTAGGACTGTTCCACACACCCCACAAGCAGGCATTGCTGGGACCATTGAGGTACCCGTAGCCATACCTTTAACTTGGAGAAAATGAGACTAGTTAAAGGAGACATTGTTTAAAGTAAGAGTAAGTTCAGCCAGAAAATGGAGGGTAATGGCGGATGGGGACTGTCCAGGTCTCTTTTCAGAGGAGAAGCCAAGAGCATTCAGAACATTCTGATGGGCAATGGATGTGTAGAGGGATTGCATATCCATGGTGAAGAGGAGGTGACTTGGATCATAAAATTGGAAATTATGGAACTGGTGCAAAGCAAAAGAAGAATCACAAGTGTAAGTGAGAAGAGACTGAATAGGGGGAGAAAATATAGAGTCAGGATTGGAAGAAATATTTTCAGGGGGGCAGGAACAGGTTGAAACAGAGGAAGCAATGGCCTACTGTTATTATCACTAGACTACTAATCCAGAGTATTAATGAGCTGGGAAATCCTACTTTAGCAGATAGTGGAATTTGAATGCAATAAAACAAAAATCTGGAATTAAGAGTCTAATGATGACCATGAAACCATGTTGATTGCTGGGGGAAACACTCATCTGGATCACTAATGCCCTTTAGGGAAGGGAACTGCCATCCTTACCCATCTCGCCTACATGCAACTCTAGACCCACACAATGTGATTGGTATAAATGCTAGTCCAATCAGTGATACCTACATCCTGTGAATGCATTTTAAAAAGGGTCTGCTAGACCAAACCTGTTTGTGGATTTTGGGAAGAAGGTAGAAGCAGGCCATGCGTGGTTGTGAACCAATGAGGTGGGAAGCTGTGGAAGGGAGATGAAGTCTATGTCAGTCTTGGAAACTACAACCTGATGTTCAATGTTGGGATGATGATCCAGGGGGAGATAAAAGGACGTGTCTGAAAATTGGCGCTCAACCTGTGCCAGGGGTCTGAAGAATCATCAGACTGGGTCTGAAACATTAACTGTTTCTTCCTCTCCACAGATGAGGCAAGACCTGAGTTTCTTCAGCATTCTCTGTGGTTGTTTTAGATTTTCAGCATCTGCAGTATCTTACTTTGAATCAAGAAAAGGGAGTTGATTTGATTGCTGCCCTTCAACGGTGAATTTGATGCTAGGGCAAAGCCCATTAAGATGTGCAAGGGAATTTATTAGTGCAGTTGCAGATTCAAATCGAGCAAACTCATCATCTGCACGTTAGAAATATACAAAATGTCGAAGGTAAGCTGTTATTCCATCAAAAACGTGTTTCAAATAAAACCCAACAAAGCTGTTTGGAAGATCTGAGCCTATCGGTGATCCCACTTCACCACTATATAGTTTGGGTGTGCATGCTGTTTTTAAAACTGAACTCAACTATGCAAGTTGCTGAATTTATAAGTTCAATGAACACAGATTCACACAATTCTGGTCAGTCTATAATCGGCACTATATAGTGCAGCAGTGCTAATGTCTATAGCTTTCTTGAGTGGCACATTAATGAATAGGCTATAATGTCAAAAAGGCTATGATCACAGTGTATTGATATATAGGGGTTGGATAGCTCAGTTGTCTGGATGGCTGCACAGGATGAGGTTTCTACGAAAGAGTCTCCTTCCTACCCTTTCCCCTCTCCTGAGGTGTGGTGACCCTCATGTCCTCATGTTAAACCACTACCAATCAACTCCCTCTAATCGCAGAGTGGTTCTCTGAGACAATGTGAGCTTTACCATTTGCTGTCAGGTATGATCTTCACATAATATGAAGAATTCCATCATATTTACGTAGAAATGTTGCTCAAAATTGGTTTTACCAATTCACCCAACCATTTGGTGAGTTCATGTTGTGCAGAACTTGTATTGATATGATAGGGTATGAAAGGACATAACTTTGGTACATCTTGGGCAGCCCTTATGTATATGGATACAGTGAGTTGTGAAAACAATTTGTATCACTCAGCATTCATTGCCCTTCCACAAGTACAAAAACAAGCTGGTTTTGAGTACAGCTGCCCTGCCAGTCTGAGTGGTAGGTTCAATGGGTATGAATTTGGATCCATCATTAAGAATGGCATGCATTTTGTTCATTCAGTAAGGACGACTGTACCAGTTTTTTTGTCACATGGACTGATGTATCAAAAATTTAAATTGCTGGAGAAGCTCAGCAGGTCTGGCAGCATGTGTGGGGAGCAAACAGAGTTAATTGTTGAAGTCCATTAACCATTCTTCACAATTGAAGAACTTATTTATTTTATTTTACTGATGGGTTGGTCTTGAGGACTCACAATGCTGCCAGTCATTCATATTCTACCTGACAACTGGACAAGTCATTTCTAATCCTGCAATATGCATACATTAGGTCAGTTTCAAGGATTTCTTGTCTTCACTTAACATTGGCCTGTGGCAGGACAGCTGGGATTAGAGGAGTTCAAATTCAGTGACGCCTGTCCCAATGGATGTGGGGTGAAGGCACATCAAAATTGAGAACATGTGCAAGGACAAACTCCTCACTTTCAAAGGGCACATAATCAGAGAGATTTGGTACACACTTAGTGGGTTTTTGTATTTGCCAAACCACTTCTGTTGAAATAATTTTAAGAATTGGGTGGGTTTCAAACTTTGCTACACTGTAACACTATCACTCTGTTTTGGCACTACCTTGGGTTTAATTCAATGTTGGAGAAGTTCAATAGACAGCTCACTTGTTCTTGACTTATCAGTAAGTCAAACAATATTTTATATCCTAAATTTGACAATGGATATACCTGTCTCAAATTTACCGATATTCGATTAGTAGCACAAAAATTGAGTTTTGACGAGAAAAACACATCTTGTCAAAACTTTTCATAATGCACCCATCAGGACAATTCACAAAAATTGTGAATCTAGTTGTTATATTCTCCATTCACCAATCAGAGTCCACTTGGACCTAATCAACACTCCCTTCTCAAAGAATAATTGTTGTTTTCCCTTTACATCGGCATTTTTGGCGAATTGTCCTGCTAAGTGCAGGATGAAAAATTTTGGCAAAATGAGTTTTTTTCAGTTATACTCAATTTCTGTCCTACCACAAGATTACAATCTAATACCTCAAAAGTGATGTATGAAGCCCAGCAGCTAATTTATCTACACCAAGTCCACCCCACCAGCCCCCAACCCTCTCCTCCCCCATTATATAATAATCATATAGAGTTATAGAGTTATAGAGCTGTATAGCACAGAAACAGACGCTTTGGTCCAACTCATCCATACCTATTAGATACCCTAAATAAATCTAGTATCATTTGCCAGCATTTGGCCCACATCCCTCTAAATCCTTCCTATTCATGTACCCATCCAGATGCCTTTTAAATGCTGTAATTGTACCAGCCTCCACCACTTCCTCTGGCAGCTCATTCCATGCATGCACCACTGTCTGCATGAAAAAGTTGCCCTTTAGGTCCCTTTTAAATCTTTCCCCTCTCACCTTAAACCTATGCCCTCTAGTTTCGGACTCCCCCATCTTGGGGAAAAGACTTTGACTACTCATCCTATCCACGCCACTCATGATTTTATAAACCTCGAGAAGGTCACCCCTCAGTCTCCAACGCTCCAGGAAAAATAGCCCCAGCTTATTCAGCCTCTCCCTTTAGCTCAAATCCTCTATCCCTGCAAAATCCTCGTAAATCTTGACTGAACCTTCCAAGTTTCACAACATCCTTCCTATAGCAGGGAGGCCAGAATTGCATGCAGTATTCCAAAAGTGGCCTAACCAATGTCCTATACAGCCACAACATGACGTCCCAACTCCTATGCACTATGCACTGACCAATAAAGACAAGCATACCAAATACCTCCTTCACTATTCTGTCTGCCTAGGACTCCACTTTCAAGGAACTATGACCCTGCACTCTTAGGTCTCTTTGTTCAGCAACACTCTCCAGGACCTTACCATTAAGTGTATAAGTCCTGCCCTGATTTGATTTTCCAAATGCAGTACTTCACATTTATCTAAATTAAAATCCATCTGCCAGTCCTCAGCCCATTGGTCCATCTGATCTGATCAAGATCCTGTTGTACTCTGAGGTAACCTTCTTTGCTGTCCACTACACCTCCAATTTTGGTGTCATCGGCAAACTTATTAACTATACCTCATCCAAATCATTTATATAATGTTTTCATGATGTTTGATGAGAGATGAATATTCACTACAATACTGGAAGAATTAATCTGTGCTTTGAATAGTGGTACGAGGTCTTTTAATGTCACCATGACAGGAGACATATTTTCTCATCTATATTGGAGAATCAATATTGTGGACTTGTTATAAATTTTATTTTCTACAGAGTACCTTGTTTCCATCAGGTGGCAACAGCTGTGTTGACACGTTACAGTTACACAACAATCAGACACCTACATTTCACCAATTACCACAACTAGGAGTCTCAACAAGCTATCAAGAGCTATTGAAAGTCCTTGAATGTGATGGCTCTAAATGTCAACGCTGTGATGGTTAAGAATATTCTGTGTATAGAACAATCTACAGAATGATCAACAATGAACACAGAGCTATTTTATTTTCAAAGTTCACATCCACACTTTGGAATGTAGTTCATTTTTGCTGAGCCACGGTTCATCAACCTTCTAAAATCCCATACAATTGAGTGATGATCATGTATGAGCCCTGGCAGTGTGTGTTAGTGGGTTATTTCGCTGTCAGGAAACATCACAGAAGACACGTTCACACCGTCAAATGTGTTGTTGAATGACAACTACAACCTGGAACACTGGTTGATTTTGTCACTCACTGGCCAGAAATTTAGTGTCTATGTGTTAGTTCTCCTCATGTAAGGAGTTGCTCAGCTATGGAATATCTATTAGGTATCAGTCTAGGCCCAGTACAGAAATTTGTGGGTTGAGACCCAACCCCAGGTCCTTGAACACGCAGGCTGACATTTCAGCACATTATGGGGACATGGTGCACCACCAGAGGTGCTAGCTTCCATATGATGGGAGAAATCAAGTTTTCTTTTGCCTACTCAGTGAAAAGAACATTTTTTTTTCACTGATAACTCATGCAACTTTCTTTGGAAAAAGATTTCTATTTTGCTTATATGGCTGGGTTCCATTGTTATTCAGCCATTGGGGGAACTCAAACATTTTTTGCAACATTTTGGAAGAATGTTCTTTTGTACAGGTGCAGATATGTGACAGCACTCCATTGGATTCAGTAGACCATTTTTCAAGAACATTTCCTATGAAGACCTAAGGGGTTGGGAGTATCTTTGGGGAATGGCAGGGTTTGGCAAGGATGTTGGTGGGGAATGGGGAACACATGGTAAGGGGGAGCATGTTGGGGCTTGCAGTTAATTTAAAACAAATCCTTCAAACCCCCTGATGTCTTCAACCTAGAAGACTAGGAGCATCACTTCACCTGTAAGTTCCCTTCCAAGTCATACACCAAATTGACTTGGAACTATATCGTCTCTCCTTCGCTGTACGTTGAACAAAGCCATAGCGAACAGTACTGTGGGAATACATTCACCATATTCACTGCTGCATTTTAAAAGAAAGGCTCACTACAAACCTGTTGCCCTCATCCTTCGAGGTGATGGCGTCAGCAGATTTGGAAGGAACTGTTGTATCAAATTTAAACAATATTCAACCTTGTACGTAAAGCACATCCTTGAAAATGCTGCAAAACTGCAATGGTGATTTCTTTCTCCTTAGATTTCCCAAATGCCTGAGTGTCAGATGGCACTCAGCCATACAAACAGGATGGAAGTTCCTTTGTATCGCTAGCTGCAAAAGTTACAAGTAAGTTGAATTCAGAATAATTTCCATGCACCTTTTTATTGAGGCAGCACAAACCAGCCCTTGATTTGGCGATGCTACTCAGAAAAGTGACGGTGGGATTTTGTGAAAAATAAGTGGGAGGAAAGGGGTAGATGTGGGAAAGGATCAGGTAGGGAATTTTGAAGTATACGTCCTAGCAGTAGAGACAGAGCTCTACCTAAAGGCTAATTTTCCACATGCTAAACTGGGAATCGTTCTAATGAAAGTTTCGTACCCAAAGCACTAATTGTACCTTTAATTTTTCAGATTAATCGCTGCATCTCCACCATTTTCTGCTGTCACTTCAAATATTCAGAATTCACAATTTATTTTGTCTTTACCAATCCAGGAAACAGGTTTGTTTAAAATCCGCAGGAAGCAAGGATATTTTGGTGGTTGGGTGTGGGGTGGGGAGGTTTTGGGCGGCTGGTGAGGAAGATAGACAGGCGACAAGGTTGAAGCTCCATTTATGATATAATGTCTTTGTCACTGTGTAACACTGACTACAGCTCTTGCTGCCATACAGTTTGCACTACTCTTGAGTTCTCACTGCATTGTGTTTTACAGCAGCTGAACGCAGTATCAGAGGACACACTTTCATCTTTTAAAGTAGTATCTTGCCATTTATGCCCAAGTCAGTATTTTAGCAAGCCTGAGGGAATAGATTTGATTGTTTCAGCTATTCAGCCTATTTGTGTCCAAGAGTGATAATGCAGGAATTTAAAATAGAAATAAGCATTTATTAAATCTTTTACAGTACACATGTATGCAGACACGGGAGCAAGAGGAGGCCATTCTGCCTCTCATGTCTGATCTGATCATGAACTCTGCTCCACTTTCTTGCCTAGTCCCAATATCCTTTGGCTCTCTTAATAATCAAGAATCTGTTTACCTCTACCTTAAAAATATTCAATGACCCTACGCCCACCGTACTCTAGGGAGCAAAGTTCCACAGATTCAGAATCCTCTAAGAGAAATCACTTGTTCTCCTCTCAGTCCGAAATAGGAGATTTTTTTTTCTAAAATACTATGACATTTTAAACTATGAGTAGAATTTTAACTAATGGTGGGAGTGGGGTTGCGATAGTGGGATAGGTTCAGGAGTGGACAAAGGGGAAATTAAAGCAACAAAAGGTGGGGGTGGTGTGGGAACATAGAAACACAGAAGATAGGAGCAGGAGGAGGCCGTTCGGCTTTTTGAGCCTTTGTGCTACTCATCACAATCTTAGCTGATCATCCAACTCAATAGCCTAATCCTGTTTTCTCCCCCTAACCTTTGATCCCATTCACCCCAAGTGCTATATCTAGCCTCCTCTTGAATATATTCAATGTTTTGGTATCAACTACTTCCTGTGGTAATGAATTCACAGGCTCATCACTCTTTGGGTGCAGAAACGTCACCTCATCTCCTAAATGGTCGACCCCAAATCCTCAGATTGGGATTATGTGGGCATGATCGCACTCAGATCCAGATTTTTCAGGACAGTGGGAAACCACTGTGGTGCTTTTAGGCAGGAGACATCAATATTTAAATCTCAAAACGGTTGAGGATTCACTCAGCAGTCTGGTAGAATGACCAGCACATGGGGTCCACAAACAGTGCGCACTCACTAGGGTCAGCTAGGCAAGACGAGAGTGGTCAGTGCCAGCTCAGTGAAACTGACAGGCCATGGAGCTTCAAAGCAAAAGAAATGCTGAACTACAGCTCTGTCTAAGTGAGATGCTGCTGCTCACAGCACATCTTCTGACAATGAGCACTCACGGCTGACAGGCGAATTATCTTAGACTTCACTCACCCAGATTGGTACTTTCTTGCTGTCAGCCTTCACTGCAGTATGGGGACACTGGATGCTTCTCTACCTTGGACCTTTGTGTGCAGATTTAGAGCAGTTTAGTTAGTACAGACTTGATGGGCTGAGGGGCCTCTTCTGTACTGAATGATTCCTTGATTCTAGGAGCAGCATCATCAGGAGCACAGGCTGCTTTCTTTCTCTTCTGTAATACACTATTCCACATGACAGGAGGGAGTGACACAGAAAAGATCCAGCTTAAAGGAGGTGAGAGCCAAGACAGGATACTTGAGACAGATTATCAGCACTCTCAAGATGTGTGGGAAGGCTGAGGCCCAGACTTTCACTGCAGGCTATTGTTAAAATCTGTAGCTTCCTGAAGAACACCTCTTTTGCTGTGAATCAAGTAAGCCTGCTCCGCAAGGCCCAAATAAATGGTGATCACTGGAGGGCTTTTCACTGTAAATTAACTCCCCTTCCATTTTGACTTAGCCCCCTCCTTCTATTCCATCTTGGGTGGTCTGCTATGTTGTTGTTGGGCATTGCATGTTAATTGATTAATTGGAAAAATGGGTGACTTACTGGAGGTGGATAATAGATGAAATGGGTTATCTGGTGGTGGAACAAAATGCTGTTCAATATGAATTCTGGATATAAAAGAGAAGAAAGGAAATAGGCAGCTGCACCTTTACATAGTTGTAATAAACTGTTCTCCATGTTCTTGCCTTTATAAAAACTGGCATCACCAACTAATTTGAAAGGAGCAGTGCCACAAGACATTCATGAAGATGCACAGAATTGTGTCCAAATACTGAGACCTGAGGCTCCCAGATATTACACTTCGGACCTTATTAGAAAGGAGCTGAAGCAGCATGGGAATCCTTTGGCAAGAAAAGAGATCAGGTCAGACTAGTGAGCAGATCATTTTGGAGGCCAGGCAGGGAATTAGGGCTACAGTTCCTGTGACTGGAGAATTGGGAACCACGGGGGCAGTTTTCAGAAAGACTGCTGCTTATGTGGGTTGGACGAAGAGGCTGGAGGGGTAAGACCATGGTCGGAAGAAGACGCTGCTGAATGAGCTCAAGGGCTGGGAGTGGAGCCCAGGAGAGAGAATGGAGATTGGCTCAGTTGGCCAGAATGGCATTGTTGGATTTGAGAATATTGGCAATTGAGTAAGTGTTAACTATTAGTTGGAAGGAGAGGTACTGCTCCTCCTACTCCTACATTCAGGGAAGATTTTCCTTTTCTTTTGTTGCAAGCAATCCCTAAACAGTATTTTCCATACGAATTTCCAATGTTTTAATGCTTGAAATTCAGGCTCTGTATTTAACCAGTAATAAAGTGGCATTCAGTATAGATATAACAAATCTTGCATATTACGGGCCAACTTATAAATGTGAAAACATCCAATAAAATCACAGAGATATGAAAATCTATGTTTTTATAAAAACATTATTATATATACTCATGGAAGGTCTCAGCCAGTGATCCAGTGACAGAAGAGTCCTGGTCTTCTCACCCAGACACTAGTAATCAACATCTTCTCTTCCACACAGTGATCAGCCCTTCTTTCTCCTAGCCCCCCACCCACCACAATCATCAGCTTCTATGGCTGCTTTGCCATACTCCCTTTTGGTCAAAGGCCTTTGAGGTAGAGACTGTTAACTGCATGGGTTGGATGAAGAGGCAGAGTCACCACACCTGTGAGAGGAGCCTATACAAAGTGCTGAAAGGAGCAAAGGCGCAATAAATGTTGAAGCCTCCCCTCACAGCACAGTTACATGACCTTTTACACATATTCAGTGCTAAGTTACCATTAGTACCCTCTACCAGCATCTTGTCATTGCACAACTATCCCAGCCTGACTGACACAAACTGAAAGTGCTCCCAAAGGATGAGGGGCACTCTGAACACATCACCTGCTTCCCTGCTGTTTGGCAGCATTGATCCTGTAAGTCCTCTTCAGCAGTTGGAGCTCCAGGGAAGGCAGCCCACAACCCTAGAAGTGGTTTTTGCAACTTGCTTGTGGTTTGTAATTCAGTCTGGGATCCTTTGCATTGGGCTGCCAAGGGGAAATTTAGAACAGTGTGTACAGCCCTTTATATGTATATGCAGAAGGCCTAATGCCTGCTTCAGGTATAAGACTATTTCTTACTCGGTTGGACAATTAGCACACTTCTTGCCAATTACTGGCATGGATCAATGTCAAGGATAGTAATGGGTGGTACAGAGGTGTTACTCATTGCCAGTTATAATTCTATTCATTTGCCTGTGAAAAGAATATGCCACATTTTTTGCCAGTACAATGCATTTTTAATATCAACATCCGAATCTTGATTATTTGGAAATCCTACTCTTGTCACTTTAAAGATTAACATCAACACAGTCAAATGATTGTATGACATGCTTTGTAATCAGCCAGCAAGCCCACAAGGAGGTTACACACCCATTAGTGTTACATAATAAGGGACTTCTACTCAGGTTAGATAGACAGGAAATGCATTAATATTTCACAAGCCTGATTGTTTTGTGTAGAGTTCATTTAATTTATTGGCTTTATTTTTATGGAATAATCAATGGAGCTTTTAGTAGGCTCAGGAAAATTAATTGGGAATGCATTGCAGAAGGATTTCTTGGTTATTACAACAGCATCACTTCAGCAATAGTCCAAATCTTCCAGTCAACGCTGCTGCTGATCACAATGACAGACCCCCTGACAACTTCTTTAACCTGACCCTTTACAAATTTTCAGCTGTTTCTTCTGACCCCACCTGAAGCTTTGAAAGGTCAGCATAACCATTCCTGTTAAAGATTGTCAGGTGTTGAAAAGACTCAGGAATGGAGAACACACAACCTTTTTGCAGCAATAGCTCCTGACTTCAGGTACATTTCCAAAAGTCAAAGTCTTTCAGTAAGTGACTGAACTAGTGGCTCGGGGTTGGAGGGTGGGGGGGAGGGGTGCAGCTGAATGAGTGAGAGAGAGGGATTGGGTTAGTGATAGAGGAGGTGGGCGATGGGAGAGATGGGTGAGTAGGAGAGGTGGGATGGTGGGTGGATGGGAGAGAGATGGATGACTGGGAGTGGCGGGAGAGGGGGTGATGGGTGAGTAGGGGAGTTGAGTGAGTGGGAGAGGTGAGTGACCGAGAGAGTTAGAGAGGTGGGTAAGCACGACATCAGATTGAGAGGGATATTGGTCAAGGTGTAGACTGTTGGTTGGAGGTGTAATCACTACTGGTCAGGAGATTCAGGTTGTTGGGGGAAATAGGGTCTGGTCAGTGGAGTCAAGTTGTTGGCAGGGTAGGTGGGATTGGTCAGTGGGGATGGGAGTCAGGTTTTGGGGGGTTAGTGGGGTCTGGATAGTGGGGGTGGGGGTCAGGTTGTTGAGGGGTAAGTGGGTCTGGTCAGTGGGTGTAGGGGTAAGGTTGTGGGGGAGTGGAGTCTGGTCAGTGGGGTTTGGGAGGTGAGGTAGCGGGCTGTAGCTCCTGACCAGCGAGAAACCATGTTGGGTATGTACTCACAGAGTACTATTAATAAAGGAGATTCATGATTTTGAGTCAGTGACAGTGAAGGAATGACAGTATAGCTCTGAGAATGGTTTGTGACTTGGAGGACAATTTCAGGTGGTGCTGCTCCCATACATCTGGCACTCTTTAACTTTTCAGGCTGTCAATGTCATGGGTTTGGAAAGTGCTGTCTTAGGAGCATTGGTGAGTTGCTACTGTGCGTCTTGTCATGTTATTCACTATTACTACAGTGTGCCTGTCAGTGGTGGACGGAGTGGATGTGGTGCCAATCAAGAAGGCTGCTTTTTCCTGGATGTTAATGTTAACTCTGCTTTCTTTCCACAGATGCTGCCAAACCTGCTGAATTCCTATTTAGGTTCTTCTGGAAGTGATGAGCTTCTTGAGTGTTATTGTAGCTGCATTCATATGGCATGCTCCTGACTTGTGCCTTATAAGCAGTTGACAGGATTTGGGGAGTCAGTATGTGAGTCATTCACTGCAGAGTTCCTAGCCTCTGATTTGCTCTTACAGCTGGAGTGTTTTTTGGCCAGTCCGTTTCAGTTTCTGGTCAATGGTAGCCTTCAGGATGTTGACTCTGAGGATTCAGTAGTGATGATGCTGTTGAGTGTCAAGGATGGTCATTCCCTGGGACTTATGTGGCACAAATGTTACTTGCCACTCCAAGACTGAATGTCACCTATCTCTTAATGCACATGAACATGGGCTGCTTTAGTATCTGAGAAGTCACAAATGGTACTGTACAATGTGCAGTCATCAGCAAAGCTCCTGACCTTATGATGGAAGAAAAGTTATTGATGAAGCGGATAAAGATGATTGGGCTCTAGGCCACTTCCCCGAGGAACTCCTGCAGTGATATCCTCGGACTGAGGCGATTGACCTCAAACAACCATAACCATCTTTCTCTGTGCCAGGTATGACCCCAACCAATGGAGAGTTTTCCTCTGATTCATATGGACTCTGGCTTTGCTAAGGCTCCTTGATACTATACTTGGTCAAATGCTGCCTTGATGCCAAGGGTATTTACTCTCACCTCACTTTTGGAATCCTGTCCTTTTGTCCATGTTTGAACTGAGGCTATAATGAGGCCAGAAGCCATGTGGTCCTGGTGGAATCCAATATGAGTGTCTGTGAACTGCATGTTGTTGAACAGGTGCCAATTGGTCAGTTTGTTGATGACCCCTTTCCATCACTTTACTGATGATCAAGAATAGACTGATGGAGAGCTGTAAGTGGCTCATTTGGAACTGTCTTTTTTTTTGTACAGGACATACCTGGGAAATTTCCCACATTGTCAGGTAGATGTCAGCGTTAAAACTCTATTGGGGCAATCCGTCTAGGGGCATGGCTGGCTCATAAAGACAAATCATCAGTACAAATACCAGGTTGTTAGAGCCCACAGCTCTTCGTAGCATCCAGTGTCTTCAGCTGTTTCTTGATATCCTGTGGAGTGAATCAAATTGGCTGAAGACTGGCATGTGATCAGTGGTGTAGTGGAGTAGCAGAGATATAGTCAAGTCAGTTCATTTTCTAGCCTGGTGGGAAGGTTGTAGGGTGGTCATGAGATTAGTCAGGACTGGAATTGGGGCAATTTTCTGGCCAAGGATGGTGTTGTTGTGGAGAATTGATTGTGTCGCACAATTGTTATTAAGCTGTCCAGGGTAAATATCCAGTTAAGTCCCAGAAATCCAGCTCAAAGTTCTGACTTGAATACAGGGTCAGCTACGTTCTTGGAGGGACCCAAGTATCAACCTACTGGGAGTTCAAACTTCCTGGACAATTTCAGCTCATGGCTAGTTAAGGATTTCTGGAGTGTCCTGACACACATCACCCAACTTATACCATATCCTATGAGGCCAGCAGATCAGGCCATTGTTCCAGAACCTCCATATGGGTAATTTGAGACATGGTATGTGCCAAGTCATGAGGAAAAGGTGACTTTGGAAATGTACTTCCCAAAGCTCTCTGTCACTGAAAGTTTCAGCATGTCTATATCTGTTGTGGATATTTTCTATTGAACCTGTTCAGGGGTGTTCTGACACGTCTCTGGAGCAGGTGGGACTTGAACCGAGACCTTCTGACTTAGAGGTGGGGACACCACCACTGCATCACAAGATTCCCTCTGGATCTGTTGTAGACTGATTGATAGAAATTGATTGATTTGTACTCAACTCCATTACCATGTATCATATGATTAATGGGATGGTAAAGGGAAATTAGGTGGACCTTGGTGTATCCTCCAATTTCTATGTTCTTAACATTTCTGTTTGTAACCATATTCACCTCAGATCCTCTATTTATTACTTATCAATGACTCCTAGAGCTATTGGCAGATTTTCCTGTTGTTCAGAAGAATTACTGATACAAAAATATAAGAAGATCCAACAAGATGTTCCTATTCATTTTTCACAGCTGAATCCCATCTACCCACTGCCTTTTACCATGCCACTCAACATCCTCTCCCTGAAAAATCTGCATCTAATTGTTTCTTGAGCCTGTTATTCAAAGGCTCATAAGGATTGATTCTACAACAGAACACTCCCACTGGACACATTGACAGCAGATGAGGAATGCTCGGGTCTGCAAAGTTACATGATGTAGCCCTTGATTTCCCAAATTTTGTCCCTTATGAACGTGAATCATTGCTAACATCTGCTTGCAGAATCAGCCTTGTATCATCCACTTCCACTACACTTGCCTACACTCATATAAAAAAGGTGCTTAGGCCACAGCTAAGGCATTGTCTGGAATCCACGTTATAGCAGGGACATGATAGCGCTGGAGAGGGTGCAGAGGAGATTTACCAGGATGTTGCCTGAGCTGGAGAGTTTCAGTTACAAAAAGAAATTGGACAGACCAGGGATTGTTTCCCTTGGAGCAGAGGAGACTGAGAGGGGAGACATGATTGAGACGCATAAAATTATGAAGGGTCCAGGCTGGCGAGACAAAAAGAAACATCTCTTTTCGATAGAGGAATTAATGACCGGGGGCATAGATTTAAGGTAAGGGGCAGGAGGTTTAGAGGGGATGTGAGGGAAAAAAGTCTCTCATTCTGAGAGTGATGTGAATCAGGAACCCACTGCTGTAAGGGTGGTCGAGGTAGGAACCCTCATAACATTTAAGAAATGCTGAGATGGGCACTTGCAATGCCAAGGCATTACGGTTATGGGCCAAGTGCTAGTAAAAGGGATTGGAGTAGTTAGATGCTTGCTTTTGACTGGCTCAGATGGATGGTGCAGAGGGCCTTTTTTTTCAGCCCTGTTGACCGCTATGAGTCTATGATCCAAGATCAAATAATTCACAAGCCCTTACTGAAAGAATAACTCTCTTGAGCAAAAGGCCAAAGGATGATATTGCCTGACCCCCAGCAACAGCAAATACTACAGGGACAAAGAAGGGTGAAATGCAAGTATACCTTCTTCTTCCCAAAAAAGAAGAAAAGTCTGAGTGAATAATGAAAAGCTTGTCTGGGATTAATGCAGAAAGTGGGTCAAATGTGTAAGGCGGCTCCAAGTAAGCTGTTGTTTTGCTTACTTTGTTCTTAGAACTTAGTAAAAGGGACTGCAAGCTCTCAGCGGCACTAGAAGCACTGATTAAAAATCCAAAAAGCAAATCCACTCGGTGTTATCAAATATTTAAAGTTTGAAGTGCTCCCTGTTAACTGCTATTGACATTCACAGGGTTTGACAGCATCAACGTTTGATTCCCTCCCTTACTATTACTGGTTACCCTGCACAGTTCTCCAGATCTAACAAAAACGAAAAGGCACCTAGAGTCAGAAGAAGTTATGGGGATCTCAGAATGTTATATTGATGTAAGGTGGCCATGAATATATTAACTGATCCTCTTCCTATGTCCACTTCCTGCACTCCCATTGCTCATCCAATCCACAAGGTCTTTGGGACTTAGGCATATTTGCTGTTTACCAGGCTAAATAGGTTTGTGATCCTGGTTCCACTCTCAACTCACTGCACAAGCGCCTAGAAGAGGTTGGGATGTTTTGCGAGGGTGTTTGGCTAGGCGATCCCAGAGGAAAATGTGCTCTTTATTAAATCTCTGATAAGCCAACACTTAAACTGACAAAGTGTGACCAGATATGTGCTCCAGTTTGATCAAATAGTTAGATCAAATAAACAGCTACAAGCTATAGTTAACAAGCATGGGGCTGGATGAACACAGCAGGTCAAGCAGCATCATAGGAGCAGGAAAACTTGACGTTTCGGGCCTAAACCCTTCATCAGAAATGTCCGAAACGCCCGAAACGTCAAGTTTTCCTGCTCCTATGATGCTGCTTGACCTGCTGTGTTCATCCAGCCCCATGCTTGTTATCTCGGATTCTCCAGCATCTGCAGTACCTTTTATCTCTGATACAAGCTATAGTTATCTGTCACATATGTTGTTTAAACTAAGTGGGTCCTGTCTGTGAATGTACGCTTAGGTAGGACAAGGAGGAATGGAAGATGGGAGGGGATTGGATTGGTGGGTCAATGAATTCCCAACTCTGGTCCATTGGGAGTTACTCAAAAGATAATCTCCCCCATTGAATGCCAAAGTGTCTGCAGACCAGGGACATGACCAGGTCAGGTTTCCCCACTGAGGCTAAGGTCCTGAAATTGTATGAAGGAAGCAGTCCACATAATCATCAATGCCTCTTTTAAATTCACCACCAACCATCAATCACCCTCCACCAGCCCACCTCTCCTGAGCTGTACAGGTTAATTGGTCCAAACTGTGACAACTCCTGACCACTGTTTGTTTTTGAAAGGTATAAAGATCTTCAAGATGGAAACTCCCCTGCGGTTCTGCTCCTACAGCAGACAGCCTGTTAGGAGACCACCTTCTATAAGTTTGTGTTTTCAACGCCTGCATGGCTGGGAACAGAAGTAGTTCTACCCTGATTTATTATTTCACAGATCTTACTTGATGGCTCTAATAGCTGAGCATCTCTCTCACCTAAATCATAGCAACCACTGTAAATTACATGCAACATTAGCCCCTGTTAACATCTTCCTATTAATCATAATGCCATAATTTCTTCCTTTTCTGAGACGATAGCCAAGAAATATCAATGAAACTTCAGGATGCCTACATTGTTTCACTCTTGTAAAATTGTAGTTGTAGTTGAGGGAAACAATTGTCATTTCAATCTTCTGAAGGGGCCCTAGAGAATAATGTAAATGGAGTTTATCAGCTATCAGAACATAATCTTTAAATCAAACCTGCCAACACTTGAATGGTGATAAAACAAGAAATAAAGTAGAGCAGATATATGCATTATTGAAGCAAACGTAACACCCTTGACAATTAATAAAGGACACATCTATACATTTAGCTAAGTTTAATTCCAATTTCAGATATTATGGAGGTAAACTGCAACTCCCCTGGCAATGGGCCAACGTTGGCTCAAAGAAGGTTTTTTTCCATTAATTTACAGGTTGCCACTGGCAAGGCCAGCATTTATTGCCCTATCCCTGATTACTATTGAGAAGATGGTGAACTACCTCTTTGACAATTGGAAAACAGCTAAGAGTAACTGCCGAGGTTCTGGAGTCACATACAGGCCAAACTGGAGAAGGACAACAGACTTATTTCCTGAAAATGCATGAATGAACGAGCAGATTCAATAATGTACAATAATCTGGTAGCAAAATGGGTCAATGAAGGTGATAGGAGTCTCTCTCACTGGGTGGAAGGCTGGTGAGAGCCCCACATATCTTTCTCTGTGGAGGTCCTGCCGAATTAAGTGTTAATGAGGCCAGAAGCATTCTATCCTTCATGACCGAGAACCCCAAGGCTACAGCTTCTGCCCCACAAGAGCTGTTGGGCACATCAGAAACGAACAGGTCCTTATGCATTTTCAACATGAACTCCTTGCCCATGCAATGTAAGCCCCTTTTCACAAAGCAGAGGGTACTGTATGCTTTGTGAACTCCTGTTTTTGTCTGTTCTGCCACCTTCAATGACCAATGTATATGTACCTATTTACAAGGCACAAATCAGGAGTGCTATGGAAAATTCCCCGCTTGCTAGCAGAAATGTAGCTCCAATAATACGCAAAAGGTTTGACACCATCCAGGTCAAAGCTTCCTTCTTTAGCACCATATCCACAAATATTTACTCCCTCCACCACTGAAACTCAGTCGTAACAGTTTGTATAATCTACAGGATACACCGCAGAAATTCACCAAGGGTCCTTTGACAGCACCTTCCAAAATCATGACCACTTCCATCTAGGTCAGGAGTCACACAACACCAGATCATAGTCCAACAGGTTTATTTGAAGTCACAAGCATTTAGAGCGCTACTCCTTCATCAGGTGGATGAAGCTTGTGATTTGAAATAAATCTGTTGGACTATAACCTGGTGTCATTTGACTTCTGACCTAGATGGAAGTGGTCATGATTTTGGAAGGTGCTGTCAAAGGACCCTTGGTGAATTTCTGCAGTGCATTTCTGAGTACATTTAAGACTGAGATAGATAGGTTCTTGAATATCAAGGGGATCAAGTGTTACGGGAAGAAAGCGGGAAAATGGGGTTGAAGAACTTATCAGCCATGATTGAACGGTGGAGCAGACTTGATGGGCCGAATGGCCTAATTTCTGCTCCTATGTCTTATGGTCTTATTACCTTTTTGCTTCTGCACCTTCTTTAGGGTTGTACCATTTATATATTATCTCTCAATGGTCTTCCTACCAAAATGAATCAGTCCATATTTCTCACACTTAATCCACCCATTACACCAATTGGTCTATGTTCTTTTGAAGTTCTACAGCCATGGTCTCCAACCAATAGATCACAGTGACAGAGTCTCAGATAGTCGATCTCAGACTTATCACCCATCCATGTTTCCTTGCTATACATGCCGTTGATTGTCATGTTACCGTATGACTTTCACTTCCAGAAGCTGCTGCAGTCCATGAAGCTTGGAGAGCTGTGCATGACAAAGACAAATTGTGGGGAAGGTTGCCAAGATCCACATCCAATATCTGGGCAGCAGAAGTCAACTCGGGCCCCAGAAATAAGTGACATTCCCACATTACCACACTTGAAAGTTTCATGCAACATTCTGCATATTCCAGAGGTGTGAATCCAGAGGCCTGCAGCATGACCAGCGGCAGAGTGAACTACAAAGTGAAGTGTGACCCACATTGAAAACTCATTGGCTGCAATGCAGAATTTCACACAGAATCACAGAATCGTTACTGGAGGAGGTCATTCTGTCCATCACGCCTGCACCAGCTCTTCTAATGAGCATTGTTAGCTATTGTTGTGTTTGATTTCAACCAATTTGAAAACTTGTTTTAAGAAAAGCTTGGTCACTTGGTTCTTTGTCATGTGTAGTGCAAGTCTCTATCCCCAGGTGTCTTCTTAGTTGTAGGTTAGTAGCTCGTGCGACCTTGGTTTTTATCTTAGCTAGAAAATCATTCCCAGATGGTGAAGTAATTACAGAAACAATGACTGCGGCCACTGCCTCATTATTCAAAGACTATTTAGAAACAAAGAAGAAATAATAACAGCAATACAGTGCATGTCATGGTGCTTCCACTATAGCAAGGCAGGTAAAATCTTTGTCAAAAGTGTCTTTCAACAACTACAGCAGGACCTGAAGGACTGTGAATGCTTCCCACTGAGTTTAATGAATCCATGGATATAGTTGATATAGCCCTTTGTGCGTCCGGATTTTAAGGACAGAAAACTAAGCATGAGTTTCTCACCCTTCTGTCCTTGAATGGGAAAACAAGCCGCGAGGATATCCTACAACGAACTCAAAATATACATACTTGAGAAAAAGCTTCCAATCAAGAAACTAGTTTTCATCACAATTGACAGTACACCAGCCATGCTTAGCACAGATGCAAGCTTTGTTGCATTTCACAGAAATTATCCTGATTTCCCCTCTTTTCTCAATTACCATTCTATAATCCAATAGCAAGCATTCACGCGTAAAGTTGGGACTTTTCTCATGTAACAAAAGTTGTTAAGATTGTCAACTCAATTCAAGCAAGGTCACTTCAGCACCACTTGTTTAAATCCTAACTTGATAAACCCCATGCTAATTCTCCATTCAGATTTGAGGTAATTAAATTGAGGGATGGTCCTGCAAAGATTTTCAGATTTGATGGGTGAAATTGTTGCTATTCTTAAATCGTGGAATGAAGTTTGCAGTGAGTTGTCGAACAATATATAGTTGTTCAGCTTTAGTTTCCTTGCAGACATCAAAACTGAAAGAGCTGAACTGTAAACTGTAAGGAAATGACAGAGACTTAGCACATTTGATAAGTGCAGTCAATGCACTGAAATTGAAATTGGGTCTATCATCCTTCAACTTAAAAAAGAAAATGTTGTAACTGTGAGGTGAGCAAAACAATTTCTCAAACGGAGTAGTTGTTGTTATGGAATGCAATGTCTATATGTGTGTGGAGGCAAACTCAATGGAGGCATTCAAGAAGGATTATTTGCATAATAACGTGCAAGGACATGATGTAAGGCAGGAGACCGACACTTGGTAATAAAGTGATGGTACAGACACAGTGGGCCAAGTGGCCTCCTTCTGTACTGTAACACTTTTTTGACCTGGAAAAGAAATGCCAAGAAGATCAGTGGAGCCAGTGGATGTAGTTTACTTAGACTTCCAGAAGGCTTTTCATAAAGTCCCACATACGATATCAGTAAGTAAAATTAAAGCACATGGGGTCGCATACTGACACAGGCAGAGAACTGTTTGGCAGACAGGAAATAGGTCATTTTCCAAATGTCAGCCAATGACAAGTGGGATCGGTGCCTGGACCAGACTATTCACCACATATTTTAGAGATTTAGATGAGAAAACTATATGTAACATCTCTAAGTTTACCAACGACACAAAGCCCAGTGAGAAGATGAGCTGTGAGGAGGTTACAGAGATGCTTCAGTGTGATTTGGACAAGTGAGGTTGTCCACTTTGATACCAAAAGCAGGAAGGCAGATTATTACTTGAATTGTGATAGATTAGGAAAGACAGAGGTGCAACAAGACCTGGTGTTCCTTATACATTAGTTGCGCATAGTAAGCACGCAGGTACAGAAGCGAAATGAAATGTTGACATTCAGCATGAAGATTCAAATTTGAATACAGGAGCAGTGATGTCTTATTGCAATTGTATGGGGTCTTGGTGTATTTTGTGCAGTTTTACTGAGGAAGAATGGCTATGGAGGGAGTGGAGCAAAAATCTACTTGGCTGATTCCTGTGATGGCAGGACTGACGTATGAAGAGATACTGGATCAGTTAGGACAGTATTCACTGGCATTTAGAAGAATGAAAGGGGCTGTCATAGAAGCCTATAAAATTCTAACAGAACTAGACAGAATAAATGAGGGAAGGATTTTCCTGCTAGCCAGAGGGTCCAGAAACAGAGTTACAGTCTAAGAATAGCGAGTAGTGGAGATGATAGCCTTGTGGTATTATCGCTGGCCTGTCAATACAGAGACTCAGGTAATGTTCTGGGGCCCAGACTTGAATCCTGCCATGATGAATAGTGGAATTAAGAGTCTGATGATGACCATGAATCGACTGTCGATTGTCAGAAAAAAAAACCATCTGGTTAATTAACGTTATTTAGTGAAGAAAACTGCCATCCTCACGTGGTCTGTGCTACATGTGACTCCAGAGCTACAGCAATCTAGTTGACTCTTAACTGCTGTGTGGGGATGGCAATAGCTGGCCTAGCCAGCAATGCCCTAATCCCATGAATGAATAAACAGGCCATTTAGGATTAAGATGGAGAAATTTCTTCACCCAGAGGCTGGTGAACCAGTGGAATGCTTTGCCACAAAAAATGTTTGAGGCCAAAACATTGAATACTTTCAAGTAGGAGCTACGCATAATTCTTAGGACTAAAAAGGATCAAAGGATATGGGAGGAAAGCAGGAATAGGGTACCAATTTGGATGATCAGCCATGATCATGTTGAATGGTGGAACAGGCTCAAAGGGCTGAATAGCCAATTCCAGCTCCTATTTTCTATATTTCTATCTTATACTTTTGAAGTGAAAGCATAGTTTGGCTCCACATACCTTAGTGAGACAGCATTCTCTGAAATGACGATAATCAGGTTCAGGTGTCACATCCACTTCACAGATACCCAGTTGATGGACTGTGTACAACCAGCCGCCTCAAACTACAACCCAGACTTCAAGACATTGGAAGATCATGTGCAGTCATAGGTGTCACAATGAGACTTGATTAAGTCGAGGACAAAGTAAATAATTACATATACTTGGTTGTAGGTTTATATAGCACTAAAAATAAAAATAAAACATTTATCCCAAATTTTCTTGAAGTAGATCATCGGTGCACTTTATTTCAAAAAAAGTAATCATGCGCTTGAAGAGATTCAGATCACTGTTCTACAGTGTCCTCCAGACAGTTTATGATGTCTTCAGGTGATGTTTGCCCATTGGTCCTACTGTTACCTGTGCGTAAGCCAGCTGTGGGTCCCGCAGCCCAGGCTGGTCTGGTCTGACTCAGGCCATCCCACACGCAAAGCCTCTTTAGGTAATCTTGGCCCTCCCCTCTCCCTGTCCCCAACAAACCCCCAAAGACATCTGTAATCTCCTATCCACCATCCGCGCAGCTTCAGAAACAAAGGGATTTTAAGAATCATTGTCACTTGTAGGGTATGGGCCTCTGCTGAGAACCCCTTTGGCCTCTTTCTCCCCTCTTCAATTGATGCAGCTTTCTCTGCACAGATGCTGCCAGACCTACTGAGTTTCTCCAGCAATTTTGTGTGTTTCTGCTCTGCACATCGATCGGTAACATTCCCTGCTTGCTCTGCAGCATACAGCATTCCTGTCAGTAGCATCTATCTTTGATTGCAAGAAAGTTACACAGTGCCTAGAAAATGGGTGCGATAATAACCCAATTTCTCCTCCACTGTGTAATTACATTTTTAATCCACATCAAATTGATATAATGTTGCTCTACATAGCAAGCAAAATCACTGTTTCCAAGATCGTTTTTCAAAGAGTTGCCGCAGTTTTTAACAAATACTTGATATGGGAACGAACGGAAATAGTGAACAATCAATCTTATTGTCATGCTAAGATAATAGGCACACCTTGGCAGGTTTCACCTTACATGGGCAGATAAACTTGGCACAATTACAATTACAACCCTTGATTGCCAAGTCAGTAGGTTACAAGAATTGCTGAATCATCCATACATATCTGGGCTCCGAGAGAAGAAAGTGTTAGATTCTGCAAGCTGTTCATTGGTCATACTCAAGGGCATTCAGTGAAGAGCTTTTCCATTCAGATTTGAATGTCCGGAAGTTGGGAAGGTGCTACCCATGCTATTTCCTTCCCTTCAACTAACGCTACAACTGGAAGACAAAGTTCCACACCTCTTGGGCACAATCTCGGGACTTGCACAGAATGAATGGCATCGAGTGAGGTAATGAAGATGCTCAACTACTCATAGAGTGGGTAGCTGCAAACTCCATCCAAAAGGGATAGAACATTGACTGCTGCAACTTGATAAGATGCCATCAAGCTCCAAATACAAGCCATTACTATACTCCACTCAACACTTCTTCATCTATTAGCTTGTTGCTAATTATTAAGACTTTTCTAAAAGTCTGCCCCAAATTTAAAAGAGAGTAAAGTCACCATAATCCTGCCAGAGCATAGGGCTGCTCTCCCATTAGAGGAAAGACTGGTGGTGGTCTATCCTGAGGGTCACCTTGCCCCAGGCAAGGAGAGAGGTTGAGAAAGAGAATACTGCATGGTAGCCTCAGCGGGTGTGGGAATTGAGCCCACATTGGTGTTAATGTGCAATGCAAATCAGCTGTCCAGCCAACTGAGCAAAAGCTAAGTCTACCACCTCACCATTTATTCAAGAGTCAGCAAGCAACCTGTGGGAGAATTTTCATAGGGAAATCTCTGGAGCAAAGGTCCTCTCCATACCCTGCTATATTTAATGAGACATATCTTGAACCCAACAACCAGAATAGCAGGCTGACTGTATTCAGGCTGAAAATTGTTAGTACCTCAGAGTATTGACTGTGGTTACAAATGAGATCATGGCAGGACAGGGAGGGAGGTGGTCAGACCTTGGAATGGAGACATCAGGCACATGGGGGTGTTGCTGAGATTATCAGACCTTACGAAGTTCATCTGGGAACATTACAGGATCACAGAATTATTACTGCACAGAATGAAGCCATTCAGCCCATCATGTCTGCTCTAATTCTAATCCCCAATGCCAATCTCCTACCCTTTCCTCATATCCTTACACAGCATTTCTATCCAAATAGTCATCCAATTCTCTCTTGAATGCCTCATGAGGGATGAGGGTTGTCTAACAATATGGTGGCTAAATTGGATATCACAGGGATATAAACATCTTGCATGGGAAAGAGACCGGACAATATGGAGGAATTGGATAAATTGGATATTTTAAGTTAGTTTACTGATGTACAGAAGATAGGTAGTGGAATTTGGTATATCAGGTACATGCAATCATGTGGAGATAAGCCTCTCTAAGCTGAATGGTATATTCCTGTTCCTTTTGGTCCAGGATCAGTATTTCTTTGCCTCCATCAATCTGACAGCATTCCTAAGCACTGGGCATTCATGTATTGAAAATAAAAATTCAGTTAAAAAAGCATATCATCATCTTAAAAAAATAGGTGATGGACCCAACCGTCTCCTGAAAGTGAGTTGGTCACATGTAACACCTATCCTGACCCAGTATGCCTCCCTTAAACAGGTAAGTTAGCAAGTTGAAGCCAGGTTTGAGAATTGAAACATCCGTACCTACCTTTGCAAAGCTGATCCACCTGTCCTTGCAAGGTTTATCTCCAAGGAATGCTCCTAAAGCCATATTTTGAATTTTTCCAGTCTAATTGCATCTTCTGCTCCTAAGTTTAATTACTGGCAATTATAAAGGACCTAAGGTTTTCTGAAAGTCCAAACAAAGCCTTAAAACTGGTAGCTCCACTAACCATTTTATCTGTAAATTGATGTCATAATATCCTGTATCTTATGTGTGGCATCCAGGGAACACATTATAAATGGCACCCTGTGGTTACCAAGCCTACAAGTCATTATAGCATAGAAATTACTGTGGCTGATATTTCATCATAATCTGTACTGTAGAACCAATAATGAAAATCAAAATTACATTTATATAAGCACCTTATTACATCCTTAGTGCTTACAATCAAAGAATAATATAATACAGAAAAATACCATTCAGTCTGACATGCCTTTGCCAGAGCTTTGAAAGAGTTATCCAATTAATGTTCATAGCCTGTCTAGTTCTTTTGTTGATTACTGTAAATCTGCACCTCTTCTGGCATTGGACATTGTTTCTTGGAGACTACGAAAGGAAAAAACTCTCATGGTTTTGAATGACTCTACCAACATTCATCTTAGCTAACTCTGCTCTATGGACCCAATCTTTCTATCACTCCAAAAAACTGAGTACCTGATCTCTGGTAATATTCCAGTAGATCTCTTCAGCATCCTCTCCAGAGCCTTGACATCTGTCCTCAATACACGATTGATCATAATTTTCCAGCTAAAGCCTTTTTTAGCTTTAGAAGCCAACATGCTTAGCATTTGATAGAGATTTTGTGCCAACAAACATGACAGATAAAGCACAGCATGATCTCACAACTTGAAGTGATAAAATATTGCCCAAGGATGCTCAAAGATCTCAATCCACTTTTGCAAGTACATCTTCAACACTTATTTGTACAATTTATGCCTCAGTTAACAAAGCACATTCACCTGACAATGCTTAGCTACTCAGTACTGCTCTGATACATCAGCCTAAATTGCACTCACAGTTCTTGTAGTGGGACACAAGCCAACCAACTGAGAGAGAAAGGGAGAAAATTACTGCAGATGCTGGAATATGTACTGAAAACAAAATTTTGGTGATCGCAGCAAGTCAGGCAGCATCATGGAGAGACAGCAAGCTAACATCTTGAGTCTAGATGACTGGTGAAGAGTTATCCAGACTTGAATCGTTAGCTTGCTTTCTCTCCATGGATGCTGCCTGACCTGCTGTGATCTCCGACATTTTTTTGCTTTCAACTCAAAGAGAAAGGTATCACAACTGAGTTCACCTGACAGATTGAGGCATAAGAAGTCCAATGCATCTGCTAATATCAAAATCAATAAATTCAAAGTTACGTCACCTCAGGCCTGGCTCCGACAGATGATTTACTGACAAAAATATTCAGCAATTGTGCATCGAACACAGGGACAACAACATATTGCCTTTGATTCCCTTTCACTAAGACTGAACTTGATCTCCAAACCTGCAGCTTGCTGCTGTCGAACTTTTACTATGACTAATTTATTCCTTTGCCTCACAATGCCGATAGGTGTGAGATGATTCATTTTGGTAGGAAGAATGAGGAAGGACAATATAAGATAAAAGATACATTTCTAAAAGGAGGAGTAAGAAAGGAAAAAACTCACATGGCTTTGAGTGACTCTACCAACATTCACGTTAGAGATAATAGGAACTGCAGACGCTGAGGAATCCGAGATAACAAGGTGTAGAGTTGGATGAACACAGCAGGCCAAGCAGCGTGATAGGAGCAGGAAAACTTGACATTTCAGGCCTAGACCCTTCATCAGAAATGGGGGAGGGGAAAGGGAAATAAATAGGGAGAGAGGGGGAGGCGGATAGAAGGTGGATAGAGGAGAAGATAGGTGGAGAGGAGACAGACAAGTCAAAGAGGCGGGGATGGAGCCAGGCCTCCTCTACATTGGGGAAACTAAGCAGAGGGTTGGGGACTGCTTTGCAGAACACCTGTGTTCGGTTCACAATAAACAACTGCACCTCTCAGTCGCGAACCATTTCACCTTCCCCTCCCATTCCTCAGACGACATGTCCATCCTGGGCCTCCTGCAGTGCCACAATGATGCCACCCGAAGATTGCAGAAACAGCAATTCATATTCAGCTTGGGAACCCTGCAGCCCAATGGTATCAATGTGGATTTCACAAGCTTCAAAATCTCCCCTCCCGCTACCGCATCCCAAAACCAGCCCAGCTCGTCCCCACCTCCCTAACCTGTTCTTCCTCTCACCTATCCCCTCCTCCCACCTCAAGCCACAACCCCATTTCCTACCTACTAACCTCACCTCGCCCCCTTGACCTGTCCGTCCTCCCTGGACTGACCTATCTCCTCCCTACCTCCCCACCTACACTCACCTTTACTGGCTCCATCCCCGCCTCTTTGACTTGTCTGCCTCCTCTCCACCTATCCTCTCCTCTATCCATCTTCTATCCGCCTCCCCCTCTCTCCCTATTTATTTCAGAACCCCCTTCCCCTCCCCCATTTCTGATGAAGGGTCTAGGCCCGAAACGTCAAGCTTTCCTGCTCCTATGATGCTGCTGTGTTCATCCAGCTCTACACCTTGTTATCTAACATTCATGTTAGCTAACTCTGCTGTAAGGACCCAGTTTTCCCAATCACTCCAAAAAACTGAGTACTTGATCTCTGGTAACACTCCAGTAGATCTCTTCAGCATCCTCTCCAAAGCGTTGACATCCATCCTCAATATAGGATTGATCATAATTTTCCAGCCAAAGCCTTTTTTTAGCATCCTCAGTGTTTGACAGAGATTTTGTGTCAACAAACATGACAGCTAAAGAATAATATGATCTCACAACCTGAAGTGAAGGAATATTGCCCAAGGAGCGGAGTAGCGGAGCCGAAAGGTACATATGGACAAACCATTGAAGGTGATTGGGCAGGTTGAGAAAGCTATTAATAAAACATACAACATTTTGGGTTTTACAAATATGGAAATGGAGTACAACAGCAGGAATATTATGATAAGCCTATGCAACACTAGTTCAGCCACAATTGGAGGAACATGTCCAATCCTGATGCCGCACTTCACAAAGATGTCAAGTTCTTGTCGGGGTTTCAGAAAAGATGCTGAAAAGATTTCCAATTCAGAAAATACTGGTTCCAAGTGATGAGGTAGTTTTGTTACATGGATAGATTGGAGAAGCTGGGACTATTCTCTGTGGAGGAGACATGTTTTAAGGAAGGTTTGATAGAGGTGTTTAAAATCAAATGGGACAGCGTGGTTAGGGAGAAACTGCTTCCATTGGCAGAAGATTTGAGAACCAAATGGGGGAGGGGAAGGGGGTTGAGAACCAACAATTTAACATGAACTATAAAAGAAGCAATGGCAGCACGCAGATAACTTTTTTTTCACACCTTGATTGCATTGACTGAGAGGATGAAGGCAGACTTAATCCTGATTTTCAAAAGGGAATTAGATAATTATCATAGCAGAAAAAAGGGAAGAGGAGAGGGACAAGGTGAATTGTTCTTGCTAAGTGCCAGCACAGACATGATGTGTCAAATTTCCTCCTTCTGTGCTCTAACCATTCTCTGTTTCCATAATCCCACGATGTCAATCTTTTTGACAAAGGCAATTTTTAATTTCACCTGAACATTAGAGCACTTTTTTTATCCCTTTTATTCATCTGATGCATAACACGGAGTTATTTTTTGTCCTGTTCTCTCTTTCCAAAAACATTAATCTCACGGTTATAAATACCAACCTGACTCCAAATACTTGAGCATAATAATCAAGGTTGACACTCCCGATGCAGGACTGAGGCAGTGCTGCATAGTCAGAGGCACCGTCTTTTGTATGAGATGTTAAAGTGAAATCCCAACTATCTCTCAGGTGATGCAAAAGACTCCATGAAGTTAGTCAAAAAGGAAGGAGCTCTATGAGTATTCTAGACAACCTGCCTTCCGCTACCAAAATTTATTAACTGTCCATTCATTATGTGGCTTTTGGTAGGACTTGTTATGATCAAATTTATGGAAGTGCTTAGATATTTTATTGTTAACAAGGCAAACAATATAGCCAAGCATTACATTTTTTTTGTTTAAGTTAAAAGTGTCTTCGCGGCTTCAAGTTCTGTTCTAATGCTTTACAAACCTCCACTCCTTCAACACTGGCCTAATTCTCATTTTTGGACCCGTTTACGTCTCAATTATCATTTAATCCTTCTGCTAGCTTGTGTTGAAACAGATGCACATATATGTAAAAATTTAAAAAACGTACTTAAGGAAAAGCTAGGCAAGCAGCTGAGAGAGAAGGTAATTGAAGGTTACATTTGGAGAGCTCTCTGCTTTTAAAGGAACTTTCTCATCACCTGAGAGGTAGTGGGGTACCAGTTTAACATCTCAATCAAAAGATAATGCCTCTGACTATGCTGCACTCCCTCAGTACTGCACTGGAAGTGTCAGCCTAGCATCTGCTCATAATGGATTGGATCATCCTGGCCATGCAGAGGCAGGTTTGAAGGCGAGAGTGGGAAGAAATTCTGAAATTACAGAGTGACTTCAGTGTCCATTTCCTGAACAGTTGTTCCAGTCCAACATTGCACCACCTCCCCAACCCCGACAACTCTTTACTCAGTACACCGATGACTGTTTCAGTGCCGCTTCATGCTCCCGCCTGGACCTTCAAAAATTTGTTCATTTTGCAACCAATTTCAACCCCTTTATAACTTTCACATCTTCCATTTCCGACAATTTCCTTCATTTCCTTCACCTCGCCATCTCCATTTTGGGGAATAAACTGTCCACTGCTATCCACTATAGAGCCACTGACTCGTTTGGCTACTTTCACCACAGCTCTTCACACCCCATGTCCTGCAAGGATTCCATCCCATTTGCCTACGTTGTTTCTGTTCAGATGATGCCACCTTCCAAAGCAATGCTGCTGACATAGCTTCCTTCTTCCATAACTGTGGTTTCCCGCCCCCTGTGGTTGACAGGGCCCCCTAACCACACCCGTGCTTCCACCCTTGCCCCTTCCGATCACTCACAACAGCATTATCAGGTCCCCTTTGTTCTCACTTTTCATTCTACCAGCCTCTGCATCCAATGGATCATTCTCCACCATTTCAGACAACTCCAGCAGAACACCACCACCAAACATATCTTCCTCTCACTCCCACTGTCTGCATTTCACAGGGATCTTCCCCCAGGACACCCTGGACCATTTCTTGACCACCAATACCACCCCCGCTGCCCACAACACCTTCCCATGTAACTGCAGAAGGTGTAACACTTGCACCTTCACCTACTCCCTGCTCACCATCCAAGGGCCTGAACAGTCTTTCCAGTTGAAGCCTGTACCTCCTCTAATCTGGTGTAATACATTTGCGGCACCCAATGTGGCCTACTCCACATTGGAGAAACCAAACGCAGACTGGGTGACCACTTTGCAGAACACATCCAGTCTGTGCGCAAGCATGACCCCAACCTTCCCGTAGTCAGTCGTTTTAACACAGTGTTCTGCTTGCATGCCATTACTTGGCTGCAATGCTCCAACAACTCACAAAGAAAACTGAAGGAGCAACATCTCATCTTCAGACTAGGAGATAGTAGGAACTGCTGATGCTGGAGTCTGAGATAACAAGGTGTGGAGCTGGAGGAACACAGCAGGCCGGGAAGCATCAGACAGCAGGAAAGCCGACATTTCAGGTCTGAACCCTGCATTTCTGAAGGAGGATCCAGACCCGAAATGTCAGCTTTCCTGCTCCTCTGATGCTGCCTGGCCTGCTGTGTTCATCCAGCTCCGCACCTTGTTATCTCATCTTCAGACTAGGGACTTTACAACCTTTTGGTCTCAATATTGTGTTCAACACTTTCAAATTGTGAAAGCATTCCTTCCCTATCTTTTAGCTTTGCTTGTTACATTCTCTGTCACCATGAACTCTCTCCCCTCCCCCCATCCCAGTGGGACTGTCTGGTCTTTCCAGTCTGGCTCCTTAGTGGGTGTACTGTTATCAAGTGAAGTGTCAGTAAATGGAAATTGTCCCAGCCTGCAATTTTCTAAAGGGGATGAGATCTTAATTCTATAGAAAAAAATGAACTGTTTATTGTGAAATAACAAGGTGTAGAGCTGGATGAACACAGCAGGCCAAGCAGCATCATAGGAGCAGGAAGGCTGACGTTTCGGGCCTAGACTCAGGTTTGGAGGACTGTGTTGTGTAATAGATTATTTTTCCTCTCAAAGTAGGCATGTTTTTACAGTCCTTTCAGATTAATGGTTCATTGCAATGCAAAATTCACCTTGGATCAACAAACCCCACAGTCAATGTTAAACTCCTTCCAATGGCTCACTTGATGGAAGCCAGAACTAACGAAGTAAACAAGGAATATCATATGTCTGATTCCCAGTCTGTGATGTTCAGTTAATCTTTAGTCATTTTTAAAATGTGTCATGTTCTTGACACTTTTCATTTTATGTTCATCAGGACTGGGACACCAGAAACCGAATTTAAAAGGAAACATTAATTTATACAGCATGAGAAGAGGGTGCTGGTAGGTCGCAGCATCGTCAGCATGGAGAAACAGCAGGATTTGCTAACTGTCAATACTGGAAGCTGAGTAGCCTCAAATCAGACAGGTCAAGGTAAACTAATTAATAAGTGTTTGTCATGGGGAATGTAGTATAGATTCACGGTGTCCAGAACGTTTTCTCAATAAAAAGAGGTGCAATATATACACACAGAATTTTTACCGACACATAACGGGTTCTGTAGTGAATATATGTGGCTTCTGGCACAGACTAGTGAAATGCACTGTGGAGCCAAATGATAGTCTTAAATTGGTTTCTGGTGCATTTCTGAGAAATGTTGTCCAATAGCAGAATTATATCTAATGCTGGACTTTATGATCAGAGTTTTACAAATATGGGCTGCTTGTGTACGATCAACATATTGTCCGTTAAGTGTTGTTTAGACCAGTTAGCCTAAATGAATGTTGTGGGGAAAGTGGTAAAGTTGACCATTAAAGAGGTTAGAAGTAGGCATGTAGAATAAAGTAATCAAGAAGAGTCCGTATGATGTTCTGAAAAAGAAATCATCTTTAACTGATTTATTGGAATTCTTTAAAAAGGTAACATGCACTATTGATAAAGGGAAGCATGGAAGCATACTATATTTGGATTTCCAGAAGGCACTTGGCAAGGTGTTATGTTAAGGTTCATTGACATGGGAGGTGACATGTTAGTACAGATAAGAGATTGACCTGTTTTCAGAAAGCAGAGTATGCATAAAATAAGTCTTTTTCTGATTAGCAGGAGGTGAGAACTGGAGTTCTGCAGGGTTCTGCCAGGGAGGAAAAGCTTCGTAGCTAAAATTACAGATTAGAGAAAGATAGATCAGGAGGTGTGAAGAGGATTTAAGGAAGATGTTATAAATAAGATATCTGCAGACTGGCATAAATATGGGGGTGTTGACTGAGTATGCCATAAACTTGCAGATAAAGTACGGAGTGGGAAAATGGGGAGTCATTCAATTTGGCAGGACAAATAAAAAAGTAAAGTATTACTTAGACGGAGAATGACAACAGAATTCTAAGATTCTGTGGGATCTAGGTGTTGTCGTGCATGAGTCACAACATGTTATTCATATCTAACAAGGAATTTAGAAGGTTAATGGAATACTTTCCTTTATTATGAGTGGAATTGAACACAAAAGTAAGGACATCATGCTGTAATTGTGCATTAATCATTGGAGAGATCACATCCTCAATACCCTGACCCATTTTGGTCTGTTTATCTACAGCATTGGGGATGGTTCAGAGGAGAGTTACTAGATTGATATCTGACGTGAGCTGGTTGCCTTATGATTAAAGACTGGATAGATTGGATTTGTTTTCATTGGAATTTAAAAGAGTGAAGGGGGACTTAACTGAAGCATATAAGGCTTGAATGGACTTAACAGGGTGGATGTGGAAAGGATATGTTTTCTTCTGGGTGAGCCCCGAAAAGTGTTTAAAAATGTTGGGGTAACCTTGTTAACACAGATGTGAGGGGATTTTTACTTTCTCTCAGAGGGTTGTGTAGCTCTGGAATTCTGCCTCAGAAAGCAGTGGAGGCAGGGTCATTGAATATTTTCAAGTAGGAGGTAGATACATTCTTGCAAGACAAGCAAATCAAAGGTTTTTGGGGGTAGATGGGGACGTGGAATTCAAAACACAAATAAATTAGCAGGATGTATTGATCATGCAGCAGGCTCAAAGGGCCAAATGGCTTATGTCAGCACTTAAATTGTGTGTTCATATGTTGTTAGAAATAAAAATCTATCCATTTCAATTTCAAATACCCCAACATTATTCAAATTAAACTTAAACTTCATGCTCTTTTGTATTTTTTTTCACTCAGAATTGTGGCAATGACCTTGATATTACAGCTAGAATGGCCTTTGCCTAATGTAAATGAAAATGATAGATTATCTCACATTTTCATTGTAATGGTGAAAGGTTTCCATTTTCCCACTTGCTGTCCAACTGAACTATGTTTATTTCAATTATCACAGCAGCCTGATAGCTCTCTTGCACATTAGACAGCAAAGAAAAATGCAATATCCCACAGACCTAAAGTGCAAACTACAACAGTGTTTTGCAACGTAATTTCCTGAATTTATTTTGTAGTCCTCAATATAAATGTATGAAGCTGAATGTGTTGGACCATGTATGATTACAGTAAAATACTAGCCTGACTATCCATTCAGCAGAAGGACATCTCACCATTGCTATTTAAAGAATGGTTAACAAGTTGCAGTTTGGTTGCTAGGTACTCTCTGATCACTGTTTTATAGTCAATGGAACGGCTTTGTATTTTGCTGAGTCGTTTAAAGTTGGGTGAAGTCTGCAGACAGTCATGCTACACTTAAAAAAAAAGGTCTTGGTTGCATCTATAAGGGTTTAAGGCATATTGCTGATTCCTAGTCAGTGCATCATAATTGCAGTGCCCCTTGGGCTTCAGCATGAGCAGACGACGCAGCAGGGACAGTAAATAAGAAAATATCCTATTTATATGTGACTTAAGCTAAATGATGGGGTCAATGAGTCTGGGAGCTAATTGCCAAATGTTATTAATGTGGGGTTTTATGATCTATAGAAAGAGATGTTCAAGAGCCAGAGCAAGTCAAGATCTTTAGAAGTAAAATTGTACCAGCAGAATGGCAGGTTTTTTGTTTAGTTTGTAAAGTTTCCAGAATGTGAGACTTGGGGAGAAAAAAACTCCAGGCAATCAGATTAAGAAAGAGGTCTCCAAGCCTTCAGAGCTGAATTTAAGTCTTCAGCTGTTACAGTATTGTATCAGGACGGCTTAAAATAGTCAGTGCGTAACTCCGTATTCATGTGTCTCCAGGAGGAAGTGCGTGAATTATATCAATTCATATGTGCAGAAAATCAGCTGAGTGATAAATCTTAAAGTGAAGACGGGGAGGTGATACTGCAAAGTATACTGCTGAGAAGAAGACTGAATCATTCAAATTGTCACATATATATAATTTTGTGTAACTTGACTTTTATTGAAAGTATATTGGCATCTCACAGTGTCCAGTTTTACTAGGCCTTCACATTACCACATCGGTGCCTGACCAGAAGCATGTTTCTTGGGTACCTTGAGAAAGGCACAAGGATTGGGTTGTAGTAGAATACATAGAGTGCAGTAAATTCAGGAAGTGCATGCTTACACAATCTGCAGCAGCATGTGTGAGATGTGTGTGTGCTAACTACATAAGAGTAAGTTAACCCATGAATGTGGAGTAAGATATGAGATTATTGGCATTGGGGAAGGGAGAATAGAAGCAATGTCCTCGAGTAGTACTTGAGAAAGTGGTGGTGAGGTTATATTTTAAATTACAGTAACCGATTTCCTGTAGACTGACCCATAATGACATTAGAAAGAGAGTTCCAGAATTTTGACCCAAAGATACTGAAGGAAAGGCAATTTATTTGCTAAATCTGGATGATAAACTGCATGGAGGAGAGCTTGCAGGTGGTGAAGTTCCTATGCAGCTGCTGCCTTTGCCTGTCTAGATTTGGTGGCCATGGGGTTTGAAGGGGCTGTTTAAAGAGATTCAAGAATTTCTGCAGTGCATCTTGTAGATGCTATTCAGTGTCAGTGGTGGGGGGAGTGGATATTTGTGGATGTGGTACCAATCAAGTGGACTGCTTTGTTCTGGATAGTGTCAAGCTTCTTCAGTGTTCTTGGATCTGCACTCGTCCAGGCAAGTGAGGAGTACTCCATCACACTTCAGTTTCATCCTTGTAGATGGTAGGCAGACTTTGGGGAGTTTGAGTTACTCACTGCAAGTTACACTCTGACCTGCTGTCGCTTTCAAGATACTTGTACGGCTAGTCCTGTTTATCTTCTGGTCAATGGCAAACCTGAAAAGGTTGATAGTGGGGGATTCAGTGATGACAAAACTATTGAATGTCCAGTGGTGTTGGTTAGATGCTCTGTTATTGGAGCTAGTCATTGCCTGCACTTGTGTGGCGCTCATGTTACTTGCCATTTTTCAGTCAAAAACCTGGATATTGACCAGGTCTCATTGTATTTGGACAAGGACTGGTGCTGAACATTGTGCATCATCAGAAAACATCCTCACTTCCAACTTTATGATGGAAGGATAGTCATGCATGAAGCAGCTAAAGATGGTTGGGTCAAGAATACTATCTTGAGGAACTCCTGCAGAAATGTCCAGGATTTGAGATGACTGACCTCCAAAACCCCAACAATATTTCTTTAGCACATATGACACTAACCAGTGGAGTTTTCCTCCTGATTCCACTGATTCCAGTTTTGATGTGACTCCTTCATGCCACACTCAGTCTAATGTGACTTTGATGTCAAGGACAGTTACTCTCACCTCACCTCTGGAATTCAGCTCTTTTGTCCATATTTGATCAAGCCTGTAATGAAGTTGGGAGCTGAGTGTCACTGGCAGAACTAAAACTGGGCATCACTGAGCAGGTTGTGGCTGAGCAAGTGCAACTTGACAGCACTGTTGATGCCTCCTTCCAAGAATTTACTGATGATCGAAAGTAGAGTAGCACTTAATTATGGGCAATAATTAGGCCATTTGTATTTCTCCTGATCTCTGTGGCAGACCAGGACATACCTGGGTAATACTCCACATTGTCAGATAAATGCCAGTGTCGTATTTGTACTGGAACAGCTAGGCTAGGGGAGTGGCAAGTTCTGGAGCACAAGTCTTCACTACTGTTGCTGGAATATTGTCTAGGAGCATAGCTTTTGCAGTATCCAGTGCCTCAGCTGTTTCTTGGTATCATACGAAATGAATAAAATTGGCTGACGACTGGCATCTTTGATACTGGGGACCTATGGAGGAGGCCGAGATGGATCATCCACTCAGCACTTTGGTTGAAGACTATTACAAATGCTTCAACTTTATTCTTAACACTGATGTACTGGGCTTTTCTAAGATTGAGATTTGTGGGGCCTCATCGTCTAATGAGTTGCTTCACTGTCCATCAGTATTCATGATAGATGTGGCAGGACTGCAAAGCTTGGGGCTGATCCATTGGTTGTAGAGTTGCTTAATGCTGTCTATCACTTGCTGCTTATGCTTTTTGACATGCAAGTAGTCCTGTTTACCAGCTTCACCAGGTTGGCATCTTATTTTGCTATGCCCTCCTGCACTCTTTGTTGAACCAGGGTTTATCCCTTGCTTGATTGTAATAGTAAATGAGCAAATGCCGAACCAAGAAAATCTAGATTGTGTTGGAGTACAATTCAGCGCTTCATAGATGTTGAGTCTTGAGTTGCTAGATCTGTTAAAAGTTTATCTCATTTGCTCTGTTGATAATGCTACACAACATGATGTAAGGTATTCTCAATGTAAACCCTGGGCTTTTCCCCACAAAGATTCTATGATGATCACTCTTTCTGATCCTGTCATGGACAGATGCATCCATGTCAGGTAGATTGGTGAGGATGATGTAATGAATGTTTTCACCTCTTGTTGGCTCCCTTATCACCAGGCACAGAGCTAGTGTAACAACTATGCCCTTTAGGATTCAACCAGCTCAGTCAGTATGGCACTGCCAAACCACTTTTCGTGCTTGACATTGGTTTGTGATGCACCTAGTTCATTTATAACAGGATGGCATTTAAAAATGGATCTGTTTCTATTGACCACCCTGAACTTCCAATAGCACAGTGGCCATGTTGGCATACCCGCACTATTAAATCCAACTCTGTCTCTCTAAGTTACCATTTCCTTCTAACCACTTGTCTATAGGGCTTCTTGGTCCACTGTGGACCCAGGTCATCTCTCCTCCCGTCCACTTCCAAAACCTCAGAAAATCCAGGGTCTTACACCTTGCTAGACAGCTTCATTGTAGGCAGTCTGTGCCATGAAGTACTTATTGCACTTAGAATACACCTCACCTTCAAGGAAGTGCAGGCTAGCTTTGAGTGATGCTAGCCTGGTCTTAACCTGGACCCTTGCTGAGATCAGCACTGGGCCGCATTCCACTATTATTTAAATTAGCAATCAGCACAAAGTTTGCATGCAGCCCAGAATACTATGAACTGGAGCAGCTTAATCATGCATCACAAACTTGTGCTTACTTACAGGGCATTGGAACATAGGATATTATCAATATTGTGGCCATATCTGTAGTTATTATAACAAGGTCAGCCAGGTGAACCTCACAGAATATGAGTTCCTTGATTGTGGCTGTTAACCTGGTCCAGTCAGGGAGCCCTGGCTGACAGACATAAACAGGAATGTCAGAGGCTCTGTTCACTCTGACAGCTGGCTCTGAGGGAGACGGATCAGCTTCAAGAACTCTCCACTTGTGAATAAAGGGTGACTTGGTGATGGGATACCGGCCTCTGTGGACTTTTTTCAATATCCTTGTGACCTCAAACAATTGACAACTTTAAAATAATGAAGGGATCAGATAAATTTCTAATAGATTATTTAAAATTATTTGAGAGTGCCTCACACAGAATTATTTTGAGCTCAAACAATGTGTTTAGATGAAAGGAAGTAATGCATTTCATCAAGAATTGTCTGTCGTTTTCTAGAATATACTGCCAAAATGTGAACTCAGTAAGTTGTTCCAGTAGACACTTGATGTGAGATGAGACATTTCCAATTATAGAAGGTAGGCAGTGAGTTATTTGTGATTCTGAGGAGCTTTGGACACCTGATAAATCCTTGGGCCTTGTTTGATTACTCTGGTGAATCAGATAAACTTCCTGGAGCTATTCCTGAACTAACCACAGATTATTGTTTCCTGTTGTGTATCTGGCTCTCCGAGTGATTATGTGGTATAGGGAGGGGGAATGGTGTACACAGTGGATTTTTGTTGTCTTATTGTAATGAGCTTAATCAGTTAAATAATCTTGATTTGTCCTTCTTTGCGAATTTGTAAGATTTTCCATTCATCTGGTATGGAAGCACTTAATATGGTGACTGTGTCTTTTAAACCAATGTTTATTGTATTCCTATTAGTTTTGTTAATTTTAGACTGCCCAGATCAGAAAACTCTCAGTTTCTGATTGTACCTTGTCATCTGATCTCAGTTTATTTGAGAACCTAGCTCATGCAATTGACCTCAGCTTCACTAGTTTGGGGAAATAGAGGGGCAAGTCAGTCTGAAAGCTATAAAGTTACGCCTGCTGTAAAAATGTCTAGAATGGTCTTCCAATAAAAGAGTTGTTGAAATTGACAGATTTTTGTTAGACAAAAATATCAATGATAAGAATCAAACTGGGATAGATGGGGCTGGGGATACAGGTAAATTACAAGCTAATTAAATGACAGATGATGCTCAAGGAACTGAATGACATACGTACTGCTGTGTTTATGTGGAAATTGAACAAGGGCAGATCAAGCTCAGTTGAAATGTCGAGCCTATTTGAAGAGCCTGGTGAGTGTCTGGAGAAAGGCATGAGGACAGTGAGCACATTTGGAACTGTACTCAAGAAGAAAAAATGACCAGAAATTAAAATTATGCAAAAGAAAAACATAAATGAAGCTATAAAAATTGAGCTTGAACTTACACGTACATAAGTTGACAGTAGTAGTATTAATTTTTAAAATCTGTAATTTCCCTTAAGGTTCTGTGTCAAGTGGCATTTTTCCATTGTATGAGCAACCCTGCATCTTCTCATCAAGGAAGCATTCTTCACCTGTCAATTCAAGGAGTGTAACTACTTCCATTGTTGCTTCTGTTTCGGCATTCTGCATTTGCAAAATACTGCGGAATATTTCTTATATTTAAAGTTCAGTCTGCATGGAAACTTTTTTTATGAAGAGCATCAAGTTCTCCCAATTAGAGTTACTTGATGGGAATCAGGGCAGGAAATTTGTCAGATTGCTAGCACCCTAACCCAGGCGATATTGAAGTTGGGTTTTAGCATATGTCATTTGTCCATTTTAGTTTATCTTGCAGGAAGAAAACATAATACTTTCATCACATGTAGGATGCTACATGGCACTGCTAAATTTATCTTTCATTATTCTGATGCCGTGCTTCTAATCTTACAGTCACAGTTTAATTCGAAGTTCAGTTCTAGGTTCCCTCAGAGGGAAGAGGGTGAAATTAATCTCCATCAGTAGCGTGAATTGGGTTCAAAGTGAATTGGCAACCTGTTTTAAAATCCATCTGATTTTTCTTACCATTCAAGTCAACAAAATGTATAATAGAGCATGATATGAAATGAATTATGAATTCACTATTGATGAAGAAAAATTATACCTCAACTTTTCTACATTAGTTACTACTACATTTGACTTCGCAGCACTTCTTTTCCATTTAGGAGACGGAAGAACCCAACCTTCTCCAGATTTTCCTGATCATAACATAGAGAAAGCCGGATAATTTTTGTTCATCTTTGGGTATCCAGCAGGTTCTTTTATCAGTGAACACATGTTTCTACTCAGAAGTCAAACTAAATGACATCTTATTTGTAATTTTTGTCTTGTGACTATTTTTCAAACAACAAAACTAAAACATAAAGCAGTTCAACAGCAATGTTATAATGTGACAGCATCAAGACTTTACAATGGCTTTGCAGCTGAGTAAACACCTCCACTAACATTCAAACAGAAAAATACTCTCTATTACTACTGTTTCTCTCTATAATCTCTCAATCACTGCCCGCCTGTTTTGTTCTCTGTAATCTCTTTCAATTTAGTGGTCTTACCTGTTATAAATTTCTTCTATCAATTATTTTAATGCAGGTATTAGCTCATTAGACCAAATACTACTTTAAAGCTGCAAGTAATGCAGCGTTATAGAATAGCATCAAACAATTATCCATTAATTTCTAGGATCATATTGACTGCAATCTTGACATTTCACATCCTACAGATATGGTCATGGCCATGGTGTGAACAAGCCAACATTCATGATTTTAAATACATACATACAACACTGAAGACCAATTAACTGTTTAGTTTCCAACAAGAGGTGAAAACTTGCACCCTCATGTATTAGAATCATAGACCATTTGAAACACAAGAAAAGGCCATTTGACCCATTCTGCCCATGCTCATTCATGAAGAGCTAGCCAGCCTAATCCCAATTTCCTGCACTTGATCCATAGCCCTCCAGTTTACGGGCTCTTCAAATAGATATTCCAAGTCCTTCTTAAATGTAGTGAGAGTTCTCTGCCACCCTTTAGAGCAGGGAGCTCCAGTTCCCATTATCTTCACATAATCACACACAGAATCAGGTAAAAGAGAGGTTGATAATGTCCTTCATGGGGGGCTGCATACAAAAATCACACTCAAATGACATGCCAACATTTTAATGATGCAGTGAAGGTAGAATCATGCGGCACAAAAGGAGGCTATATGGCCATTGTGTCTGTGCCAGCTCTTTGAAAAAGCTGTACCACTGCTCCTTAGCCCTGGAGTTGTTTTATACTTTATATACATCCAATTCCATTGTGAAAGTTTTATCATTTCAAGTAATTTATTCAAGAACTTGCTGTGAAGATATAAAAATTCCTTTCCTTTTTAACCAGCCATCTCTATCCTGTTTCCGAGATAAAAGGTACTGCAGATGCTGGAGAATCCGAGATAACAAGCATGGGGCTGGATGAACACAGCAGGTCAAGCAGCATCATAGGAGC
>JAHRHZ010000054.1:5058080-5127092 GCA_024137785.1 Ginglymostoma cirratum
GTTTAGGCCCGAAACGTCGAGTTTTCCTGCTCCTATGATGCTGCTTGACCTGCTGTGTTCATCCAGCCCCATGCTTGTTATCTCTATCCTGTTTCCATTGTTTTCTGCCCACATCTCGCCAATACTTTCTCTACTTTGTGAAAAATCTCATAAGTTTGAACAGCCCATTTTAAATCGCTTTTGGGCATTTCTAAATACAAATCACACCGTCACATTTCCATCCTACAAAAACGACAGAAAAAGGCTTTGGGCGATCAAACTTTGAGGGGGACGATGTCCCTTTAAGTGAACCAATGAAAGAGGATCCAATGACATACCATCCACCTTTAAGAGACTAGACAAAACCCGAAATGAATGAATGGACTCTCACGGCAGCACAGCGAACAGTCATCACAGTCACCGATTTGAGTTCCTCAGCTGCACTTCCGATTTATTGTTTCCAACGCAAACTCCTCACTTTTAACACATCGGAAAAAAACACATAAAATGCAGCTTGCACAAATTGAATTTAAACTGGCTCAGAAACATTAATGTGCAAGACACCATTAGCTGCAATTAGGTTCAGAGACAACACTACAGAGAGGGAAAAATGTTTAATTAAACAGAAATTTTACAAGATGTGGTTTTAAAATAAATGATAATTGCGTCGAACTGTAAACCCAACAAGATGGAACACGATATCACATAATCTTTACATTTTCAGAACATAAAGGAAATTGACAATATTTCACAAGTTTAAAAAAAGACCACTGTTCTTACTTGTGGTGTTGTATTTAACCCCATTGAAATACTCGGGGCAAGGTCTCGCTACAAGCTGTCCTGCTTTTGTCCTCGGCCAGCAAGTTCCTATCTGATCGGTTGTTGAATTACAATAAATACCTTGGGAAGAAGTTATGAAAATATAGAATTAAAATAAGAAACTATAGCAAGGAATGAAGAACAATTAAACAAATAAACATATGCGAAAAATCCACAAGTCTACGAGGTGTTACACTGTCCTACCAGTGAGGTCCACAATCGGGATAGGGTCAGGTTCATAGAAATGGTCTTGGAAGAGGTCTATCAGGCTGCAGTTGGGATCAAACTCGTCGATGATGATCTGAAAGATTGTCGAGTCCATGTTGCAGGTTTTGCCGGTGTGTGTGTGTGTGTGTGTGTATACTGTGTTCTCTCTCTCGGTGCTCGCTATTTCAGCGGCTCTCTCCTCTCTCTGCCTTCCCTAAGATGTGCTTCTTGGTTTAAAACCTCACCTCTCTGTTAGATTCGCTCCACCTCTGTGGCCAATGGGAATGCAGGAGCTGCCCACGCCTGATCAAATATATCGGTGATTTGAGTGGTTTGCTCTGAATTCCGGCTACTTCCCTAGTTATCCATAAGTGTTATTCATTCCATCGCAATCTTTAGTCGCTCTTCCGTCTATGTTCACCTGTCTATGCGCCGATCTATTTCCTCTTCCTTACATACGGTCTACAGACCGCTCTGACTCCATCCCTTTCAATTTCCCCCCTCTGTCTCTGCCAGCGCCCCCCTTTCCATGTCTCCGTGGGTCTTGGGTCGCTTTCCTCGTCCCATCGCTTCATTTTTTTGTTGCCCTTTTCTTTTGCGCAATCTATTGCCGCTTATCTCTATTTGTTGGTCCTTCCTTTGTATATAACTCTTCTCCAGTTTTTCGCCTATTGTTTCTGCTGCTGTGGCTTTTTTTTTCCCCGTCTGTTACTCCTCCTTTGTTTCTCAGTGTTTCTTTACCTTTTACTTTCTTGATTTTTCTTTTGCTCTCAATTTGTCTCCTGCTCCGACCATTTATCTTGATTTCAGCATCACTCTGACTTTTAATGTCTTACTCTTGGCATCTGCTTCTCTCCAGCTCACTGCCAGAATTTCTGTCTCTTATACTCTCGGCCTTTTTCATTTTCTGTCATTATTTGCATCTGTTGCTCTCTCGTTGTCTCTTACTCTCAGTGTCTCTGAATCTTGCTCTTGATCTACACCTGATTCTTTCTCTTAGGGTCTCTCTCCCTTGCTCCCAATTGGTATGCTCTGACACTTGCTTTCTCTCAACCTCTCTCCCTTGCTATCACTGTCACTGAAATGGTTGGAAACAGCACAACAAGACACACCAAGGCAGCAATTTTCTCCCCTTTTTGAAAGGATGAGAATGGTTTTGACCTCAGCCTTTACAATGAAACTCTAAATATCTTGCATGCATTTCCACAATTTATTTATTTAGTGTTCCTGCCAGCAGTTGATTTCCACTTATTATACATCAAAATATGAACGTAATGATTCAATATTTCTCTCTTGCGTCCCCATCTGTCTTTGTCTCTTGCTGTCTATCTGTATCTCTTTGCCTCATACATTCTCTCTCTCAGTATCTCAAATTCTTTTTTCTCTCCCCATCTGTTTCTTGCATTCTGTCAAAGTTTTGCTTTCTCTTGGTACTTCTCTGCCTTACTCCCTATGTCTAACTCTGTCTCTTGTTTACTTTATGTTTTCTTGGTGCTTCACTTGCTCACTATTTGTATATTCCCGTCTGTTGCTCCCTATTTGTGTTTCCCTGTCCATTGCTCTCTCTCAGAAACTGCCTTTTGCTCCTTATCTGTCCTTCTCCATCTTTTGCTGCTTCTTCCCCTTTTTTATCTATCTGTCTCTCCTCGATACTTGTTCTCCTTCTGTATTTCTCTCTCTTTCAGTATTTCCATATCTTTTCCTTTGGCTTCTCTCTCCCTTTTATCACTTGGAATTTTTTTTACTCCCGGGAAACAAATACAACTCCAACAAACATACCATGGATCATCAATAAGCATTACAAGTGGATAAGAGATCAGCCCAGGCTGCTGATTTATATACAGTGCCGTAAAACTCTGGCTTTCTGTTTGATTTTGGCCCGCCAACCATCTGAAGGTAATTATACTGGTACTTGAAAATGGGACTTTTGGATTAGAATGAAATTTAACACTGTGTCAACCAGGGCTTATTTGGTAACTCTTTTGTTTCTGAGTTACAAGTTTGTGGGCTGACTTTAGTGAACCTTGGTGTTAAAGGATGCACTGTACTGTTGGAGTCATGCTTTGTGAATGCAATTTTTACACAGGTGGACCGAAAAGATCACTTGGTACTATTTCAAACAAGAGCAAGCCTTGCCAATATTTATTCCCAATCCAACATCTAACAGCAGATTATCTGGTCATGTTGACATTGCTATTTCCAGGACCTTGCTGTATGTAAAATGCAGTCATGTTTCCTTACATTGAAACAGTTTCTACACTTCTAAAATAGACTTAATAGGCTGCAAAATACTTTAGGATGTTCTGAGGTCTTTCTTTCCTTTAACTGGAATGTTTGGATAACTTCTGTAATGATTTAACAAGTAAATTTGTTGCGCTTGAGGTGACTGTGCATAGAAATCAGAAGGACCTATGTCTGATTGGTCCATAGAAATAAATCAATGATGTACATAATTTTATACAAACTATTTGTCATGTTCTTAGAAATAGATCGGGAGTACTATTTATTCATTTATTTAAAGCTGCTCTAGGGGATAGAAACAACTTGTTAGAAGATTGGGATCTGTACTTGAACTCCAAGGATGCTAAACCCAAGAAGAGATGCAATGGTATATTAGGTTCAAATTGCTGATGAGTTTTTCCACGATGGATGCTAAGTTAAAAAAATACTCTCAGTTAAGACATTGCCCTTAATAAGTAATGAACAAAATAATGAACAAGCAATGCCTGCAATGACTTGGGAATTTAAACAAAAAATGCATCACAACGAGTAAAATACATCTGAAGTTAATACCTATAATAATATAACACATTTAGAGACATAGAAAACAGAAGCAATGGTAGGCCATTCAGACCACTGAGTCTGCTGTGCCATTCAATGTGAACATGGTTAATCCTCAATCTGAATTCCTTACTCCAGATCTCTCCATATACTACTTGACACCCCTAGTGTCAAGAAACTAATCTTTTTTAAAAATATGTTCAGTGTCTTGACCTGCATACCCTTATGTCAAAGAAATTTCTAAAGGGTCACCAAATGTTTCCTCATACCAGTCCTAAATGTCCCGAAACCCTTTATTCTAGATCACACCACATCATCTCCCCAGAAAGGGGCAACATTATTCCTACCTACATTTTGTCCGGTCCTGTCAGAATTTTGCACCTTTCTGTGAGATTGCTCTCATTCTGCTGAACATCCATGAATCCCAGGCTGACCTCTCCTGAGGTGCATAATCCTCATATGCCAACAAGGAATCCACCTAATGAACCTTCACTGCACTTGCTCTATGTCAAATATAACTTAGGTAAGAAGACCAAAACTGCACACAGTTCTTTAGGTTTGATCTCACTGAAGTCTGTACCCAAATTGTCTGCAAACTAGGCCAACATATCAGTTGCCTTCCTAGTAGGTGGCTGAACATGCATGCTTCCTTTTAGGGGCTGGTATACAAGGACACCTTGGTCCCTTTGCATATCAAGATATCCCAACTTCTCAGCAGTTAATTGGTATTCTGCCTTTCTGATTTTCCTACTGAAGTGGGAAATGTCACACTTATTTACATTATACTGCATCTGATATGAACTCACCACACGCTCAACTAAATTGCTTTGCAGTCACTTTGCATCTTTCTCAACACCACAATCAGCCTTGGTTTTGTGCCATTGTCAAACTTGATATTACAATTGATTCATTCATGCAAACCATTGACATATATTGTAAATAGTTGGTGCCCAAGTACTAATCCATCAGTGCACCACTAATTGCTGACTTTACTCAAAAAAAATCCTATTTCCTGTCTACCAATCAATTCACAATCCATGACAAAGTATTACCTCCTGTATGATTTAATTTTGCACAATAGCCTCTTATGTGGGATTTGAAAATCCAAATTCTCCATAGTCACTGATTCTCCCCTATCTATTCTACAAATACATCCTCTAAATGGTCTCGTTGCTTTCTCAGCCGTGACTTCCTTTTCATAAATCCATGTACGCAGCCGCCTCCCAGATTTTTGTTGTTGGTTGATCAATCAATATAGGCAAGAACAATAGGAGAATAATCTGAATAATTTTCATTTACCCTGGCTCCTGGTTAATATTTATGCCTGAGCCAATTTACTACAGCAGATTGTTACATCATGGTCACATTGTTGCTTAAGAGCATGTGATGTATGCAAATTGATTGTTGCATTTCCGGCCCTATGACAAAAAAAGTACTTCACTATAAAGTGCTTTAGAACATTCAGAGATTCCTGTATAAATACAAGCTTTATTATTTTTCTTATCTACATGTGCATATTCCTTTATTTATATAATTAGTCCAGTGCATAAAATATTTTTAAAAATGTTAATTGGTTATAGCACAGAAGGAGGTCATTTGCCCCATTTGCAAACATTTTGGAAGAAAAACACAGCCAGTACCAATTATGTACCTTTTTCTGCAGCCCTTCAAGTTCTTTGTCTTCAGATAGTTAATCAACATTCTTTTAAAAGCCATGATTGCATTTACTTCCACCATTCTCTCAGCCTCATTTAAGATCCTAACATCTCATTGGATAACAGAGTTTGTCTCTTTCACCTTTGATTTTCTTGCCATTCACCTTAAGTTAGTATTACCCGCTTCTTGACCCTTCTCCTAATGAGAAAGGTTTCTCCCTATATAATCTGTCACTTTCCTCATGATTTTAAACATCTCTGTTATGTTTCTTCTCAAATTTTACCCTCTCCAATTCCTTTACCTCCTTCCTAAAGTGTACAGTACAGAGAATGTTCTAAAGTGGTTTGTAGATTGTCTTTAAGAAGACAGATGATGAGCCAGAGGTAATTCTATTTTGTTTGTTTGTGGGGATGTCAATATTACTGGCAAAGTCAGCGTTTATTATCCATCATTAATTATTCTTGAGAAAGGGGAGGTGGACCACTCTCTTGATCACTGCAGTTTTCTGGGAGACAGTTTCAGAATTTTAATCCAGTGATAGTGAAGAAATGGCAATATATTTCCAGGACAGGATGGCATATGGCAGGAAGTGATGTCCCATGCATCAATGTGCTTGTTTTTCTGAAATGCAGAGGTCACAGGTTTGGAAGATACTGTGAAGGTTTATCAGAAAGTTGTGGTAATGCATTTGAGAGATTGAAATCATCCTCACAAGGATTGTATATGGTTACTCTGACTAATAGTGTCATAGTCAAGTGAATCTATGATGGGTAGCTTGGTGAGGCCAAGTCAAGCATATTTTTAAAAACCAAAAGAACTGCGGATGCTTCACTGCCACATCTCTTCTAGGCATGCCCATCTTGAAGAAGTTCTGCTCCACTCTCCAACAAGATTTCCGTTCCAATCTTTCTTCTTGCCCACCAACATTAATTTCCACTGTCACTCCTGGTGTATCATTATCAACTCCTTTGTCTGTCCAATTGTTCTTCTCTCTCTTTGGTCTCTAGCCTATTGTTTACTCCCGACCTCACCCATCTTACTATTTTCCTCCTATAAATTGACATTTTCCATAATTGATGATCAGTTCTGAGGAACGGTCACCGGACCCGAAACGTTAACTCTGTTTTTTTTTCACAGGTGCTGCCAGAACTGCTGAGATTTTCCAGCAACATCTGTTTTTGTTCAAGCATATTTTTCTTTCTTTTGGTTATTTCACCATTTTTGAGAGCTTAGTTTGAGATGATGTGTTTTAGGTCTTGGCTAATTCAATTAGTGATAGCGCCACTAAGCCACTCTTGCTGATGGCCATTAAAGTCACCTAATAGAATACACTCTGTACCTTTGCTCCCTCACTACATTTCCCTAACCCTAAGCTTTTTGTAAGTTCTCAACATGACGGGGTACTGACTGTTAGCGAAGGAAGGACAGTAGGTTTTTTTAAAATTCTGTCATGGGAAGTGAGTATTGCTGGTGACCATTTTTTTCCCAACCTTAATTATCCTTGAACTTAGTGCCTTGTTAGGACATTCTGGATTGCAGTTAAGAATCAACAGCATTGCTATGGGTCTGGAGTTACACGTAAACCAGATGATTTACAGATGGCAGATTTCCTGCCATAAGGGACATTAGCGAACTACTTTGTTTTACAACAATCAACGATAATTTTATGGGCACCATCGTGGAGCTCAATTCCAGATTTTGTTAATTGACTTTACCATAGAATCCCTACAGTGTGGAAGCAAGCCATTCAGTCCATTGAGTCCACTTGGCCCTCCTAACAGTAGACCTATCCTCCCCCACCCTTTCCTGCAATCCTGCATTTCCCAATTTCCTAGCATTAGCAGCCTCATTCCCCATTTCCTAATCCACCTAGCCTGCAAAATACAGACAATTAAGCATGGCCAATACACCTATCCTGCACTTCTTTAGGCTGTGGGAGGAAACTTGCACAGACACAGGGAGAATGTGCAAATTCTACACAGACAATCGCCCAAAGGTGGAATTGAACCTAGGTCCCTGGAGGCATGGACAGCAGTGCTAACCACTGGGCCACCATGCCATTTAAATTCCATCAGTTTTGGCTAGGATTAATATAAGGTTTTCGTGTTTATGTTTAATCCAATGCTGTGAGACATATGGAACCTGGACTCAATTGCTGAATGAAGAGTATGGAAATAGAAGGAGATGCATATTGATTCCAGGGCAATTGCTTCTCTCTCGACTACACATCTGCTGCTGCCTCATCTGATGGGATTGTCCTGCTAGGAGGATAGGATACAACCAGAGATGGATGTCTGGAACATTGGCTGCTATGATGCAGTGAGTAGAGACTGCAGGTTCTTGCTTGACTAGTCTGATGGACAACTCTGCAGTCTTAGCTGACGTTACAGAGTTGGACTTCGCATGGACAACTGGACAAAGTTTGTCTTTCCGGAGCCTAGATTGACACCAGATTGTCCATCTAGTTCTGTTTCTATTCGACCTTTTTAGACCAGTTTGATACGATAGTTTTTATTGAACGTAACTTTCCATATGTGCCATGAGGCATTTAAACTTCAGAACATCAGCCTGGGCCAGTAAATTACAAACCCAGTAACAGAGTTCTCTCATTTCTCTCAAGCCTGATGAGGAGCTTAGTCGAAGAATACATTTTGGGAATTGCAGCGCACACTAACAGCGTGTCAGAAGACAGATGATTTGCTTAGAGCCATTGTGCTAGTTTACATTTATCCTGCTTTATTTAACAGACAATAGCACTTTTACGGAAATCAGCTAAGTGCCGAGTGATTTAGTGATAGTGAAGAATGCATCATTTTGCTATAAAAAGTAAATGCAGGACAAAGTAATTCTTTGAGTTAAGTAGAAGGACAGGTACCCTGCAGTATGCCTTAGACATGGGATGAATAATGTGCCCACTATGCCCTGAAGTTTATTGCAACACTAAAAGTCAGTGTCTTTTCACTTTCATTCAGACATCAAATTCAGACTGATGTATAATAGGATTCAAACAGCAAACAATCAAATGTAGAATGTAAAATCTCTGAGAAAGATATATTCAGAAATGGGGAGATATTCAAACAGACAAAGCAGATAGCTAGGACAAAAATAAATCTGTATATATGTTGAGAGTTGATGTATAGGTAGGTAGCAAGATAGTTAAACATTGATGCAGATGTTAGATTAATCAAAATAGCTAGAGAGCAATTGAGAGACCACAAGAGTTGCATTTGAAAATAAACATAATTTGGGATGGATGTAGCATATTAAGAGATTGAGAGGGATGCCAATTCAAGTACAAGCTTGTTTAATACAAGCAGTTAAAAGTAGATACAAGTGGAGATACGTAAGTAGAAAAATGCCTATAGAGAATGATGGATAAAGCTTTTGTATACAGATAGATACAGTGCAAGAGATTGAGTGAGAGGTAAATGAGCTATAGGTTTTACCCAGTTAGGTAAGAGAGCAAGCCATGTATAAATGCAAATAAAAGTTCAGAGTAGGTAAGTGACTGTTGCCACAAATGGATAGTTTTAAAAGCACTGATATTTTATTCATAATCAGAAAAACACAAGAACATAAGAAATAGAAGCCTCTTCTGTTCATGATGATTGTAGTTGATCCTAATTGTTTCCTCAGCTCACTTTCCTATCTGTCCTCATAACCCACAACTTCCTCACCAATCAATAGTCTATCTAACTCAACTTTGAACATATTCAAAGACACAACCTCCATCGCTTTATGGTGAATACAATTAGAGTCATGGAGTCATACAGCATGGAAACAGACCCTTCGGTCCAACCCATCTGTCCTGTCCAGACATTCCAATCTGACCTAGTCCCATTTGCCAGCATTTGGCCTATATCTCGCTAAACTCTTCCTATTCATATACCCATCCAGATGTCCTTTAAATGTTGCAATTGTACCTGCCTCCACCACTTCTTCTGCCAGCTCATTCCATACACGCACCACCCTCTACATGTAAAAGTTACCCATCAGGTCCTTTTTAAATCTTTCCCCTCTCATCTTAAACCTAAGCCCTCCCCCACCCTAGGATACAGACCTTGGCTATTCACTCTATTCATGCCCCTCGTGATTTCATAAGGTCACCCTTTTATAAGGCCTCTATAAAGTCATCCCTCAAGCCTCCGCCGCTCCAGGGAATAAAATCCCCAGTCTATTCAGCCTCACCCTATAAATCAAACCCTCCATTGCCAGCAACATCCTTGTAAATCTTTTCTGAACCCTCTGAAATTTAACAACATTCTTGCAATAGAAAGGTGACCAGAATTGTACGCAGTATTCTAAAAGTGGCCTCAACAGTGTCCCGTACAGTCACAACATGATGTCCCAACTTCTAATCTGAACGTTCTGACCAATGACGGCAAGTGAGCCAAATGCCATCTTCATTACCCTGTCTACTTCCGATTCCATTTTCAAGGAAATTTGTACCTGCACCCCAGGTCTCTTTATTTGACAAAACTCCCCAGGGTGCTAACATTAACTGTATGAGTCCTGCTCTGATTTACCTCACCAAAATGCAACACCTCACATTTATCTTTATATTCCATATGCCACACCTTGGCTCATTGGCACATCTGATCAAGGTCCTATTGTATTCTGAGATAATTGTCTTCACCATCCAGAACACCACCTATTTTGGGGTCATCTGCAAACTTGCCTATGCCTCCAATATTCAGACCCAAATCATATATATGAATGGCAAAAAGCAGTGGAACCAGCACTGATACTTGTGACACACCACTAGTTACAGGTTCTAGTCTGAAAAGCAACCCTCTACTATCACCCTCTCTCTCCTGCCTTCAAGCCAATTTAGTATCCGATTAGCTTGCTCCTCTTGGATCCCATGCGATCTAATCTTACGAAGCTGTTTTCCATGTAGAACCTTGTGGGGGTGGGTGTCAGGGGTGCAAGGGGTTGGAGGGGTTCACAGGTGATGAATGGGGGAGATTATTTTTATTCCCCAGGGGTGAAGTAATGGTGCTGCAGTTCCACATCAGGATGTTTTGTAACTTGGAAGGGAACTTGAAGCTGCAGATGTTCCACTGTGTCTGCTGCCCTATGTGATACAGTTTATGAATTTGGAAAGAACTGGCAAAGGAGCCTTGGCAAGTTGCTTCTGTACATCTTTTACATGGTACATACTGCTACTATGTGTCAGTGCCAAAAGAAGTGAATTTTGAAGGTTGTGGATAACATGACAATCGAGTGAGTTGTTTTGACCTGGAGGGCATTGAGTTTCTTGAATGTTGCGCAGATGTACTCATTCAGACAATTGGAGAGTATTCCATCACACTCCTGACTTTTGCTGTGTAGTTGATTGAAATGCTTTGCGGAATCAGGAAGTAAGTTACCCATTAGAGATTTCTCAGTTTCTGACCTCCTCTTGTAACTACAGTTTATATGGCCGGTCCAATTTCTGATTGCTGATCGCCCCTCCCTCTGTGTGTTGATAATAGGGGCTTTAATATCTGATAGTCCCATTGAATGTCAAAGAGTTAAGGCTAGTTTCTCTCTTTGTGGTGATGATCATTGCTAAAGAACAAAGAACAAAGAACAAAGAAAACTTACAGCCCAGGAACAGGCCCTTCAGCCCTCCAAGCCTGTGCCGATCCAAATCCACTGTCTGAACCTATTGCCCAATTCCTAAGGATCTGTATCCCTCTGCTCCCCACCTACTCATGCATCTGTCCAGACGCACCTTAAATGAATCTACCGTGCCTGCCTCTACTACCTCTGCTGGCAACGCGTTCCAGGCACCTACCACCCTCTGTGTAAAGTACTTTCCGCGTGTATCCCCCTTAAACTTTTCTCCTCTCACCTTGAACGCGTGACCCCTCATTATTGAATCCCTCACCCTGGGAAAAAGCTTATCTCTATCAACCCTGTCTATACCCTTCATGATTTTGAAGATCTCAATCAGCCCTCAATCTCCTTTTTTCTAATGAAAACAATCCTAACCTACTCAACCTCTCTTCATAGCTAGCACCTTCCATAACAGGCAACATCCTCGTAAACCTTCTCTGTACCCTCTCCAAAGCTTCCACATCCTTTTGGTAATGTGGCGACCAGAACTGTACACAATATTCTAAATGCGGCCGAACCAAAGTCTTGTACAATTTTAACATGACCTGCCAGTTCTTATACTCAATACCCTGTCCGATGAAGGCAAGCATACCATATGCCTTCTTGACCACTCTATCCACCTGTGCAGCCACCTTCAGGGTACAATGGACCTGAACTCCCAGATCTCTCTGCTCATCAACTTTTCCCAAGGCTCTTCCGTTTACACTATAGTTCGCTCTAGAATTAGACCTCCCAAAATGCATCACCTCACACTTGCCCGGATTGAACTCCATCTGCCACTTCTCCGCCCAACTCTCCAGTCTATCTATATTCTTCTGTATTCTTTGACAATCCCCTATGCTTTCTGCTACTCCCCCAATCTTCGTGTCATCTGCAAACTTACTGATCAGACCACTCATGCCCTCTTCCAGATCATTTATGTATATCACAAACAACAGTGGCCCCAGCACTGATCCCTGTGGAACACCACTGGTCACCTTTCTCCATTTCGAGAAACTCCCTTCAACTACTACTCTCTGTCTCCTGTTGCTCAACCAGTTCTTTATCCACCGAGCTAGAACACCCTGCACACCATGTGACTTCACTTTCTCCATTAGTTTACAATGGGGAACCTTATCAAACGCCTTACTAAAGTCCATGTAGATGACATCTACAGCCCTTCCTTCATCTATCAACTTGGTCACTTCCTCAAAGAACTCTATTAAGTTAGTAAGGCATGATCTCCCCTGCACAAAATCATGTTGCCTATCACTGATAAGCCCATTCTTTTCCAAATATAAATAGATTCTATCCCTCAGTACCTTCTCCAGCAACTTTCCCACCACTGACGTCAGGCTTACTGGTCTGTAGTTACCTGGAATATCCCTACTACCCTTCTTGTACAGGGGGACAACATTAGCAACTCTCCAGTCCTCCGGCACTTCACCTGTGTTTAAGGATGCTACAAAGATATCTGTCAGGGCCCCAGCTATTTCCTCTCTCGCTTCCCTCAGCATCCTGGGATAGATCCCATCCGGTCCTGGGGATTTGTCCACCTTAATATCCTTTAGCCTACCCAACACATCTTCCCTCCTTTATGTCTGAATGTCCAACCTGGGCGACACATGGACATGGACTGCTTTAATTTCTGAGGAGATGCAAATGGTATAGAACATTGTAGACATCCTATCTCGGATCTAATGTTGGAAGGAAGGTCATTGGGATTAAGCAGCTCAAGATGGCACACCTCGGACACAGGCCTGAAGATGTCTTCTAGTGATGTCCTAAGATCAAGATAATTGGCCATCAGGAATCATAGTCTTCCAAGTGTTAAGTATAAGGGTTACATATATTTTATTTCAAAAATAAACTGGAAAGAGAAGTTTCATCCATGTGTTATTTTTGCAACTTGAAGGAAAAGTAGGACTGTGTGGTCACTTATTTGTTGCAGGACAGAATGTAATTCTTTTGAAGAATATAGATATGATACACTTGTGAGACAAGCTGGCACCAGGTGTCTTTTGGTTGAAAAACTGTCCAGCAATAACATTGAGATTTGTTTTAAGTTGCAGCTTTGTGACAGAATTGAGAGAAGAGAGCAGTTCTGAGTCTCACACTCTCGAAAACATGCATGCAAGTCAGATCATTCTCTCTCGCTCTCTTTCCCCTTCTGTCAGTGGAAAAAAAATGTAATCAGCTATCACATTGAAGATCAATTTAGGGCCAATTGAAACACAATATCAGGTCATCAAAAACTAAGGCAAACTGAGAAAGTCATCTCATTTCCACTCATGGTTTGGACTCTTGATCCAAAGACTTTTTCCCTTTTACCTATATCTCATGACATCCTGAAAACTTTATGCCTCATCTGTCTCGTCTGTTCTATTTGTAAAGTAAAGTGTACAGGTTTGCATATTAAAAGGGCATAGTTTAAGTTTACATATTAACAATTAATAATCCATTTTGCCATATGTTAAAGGTTAAGTGTCAAAATAAGGATCTTTTTGGTATCTTGTCTGGTAATGAAACCTGATTTGAGTTTCTTTTATCTTAAGTAGTGGTCACACTCAGACATTATCCATCCTAGCAATTGAGTTGGTCGCATTTCAAATTTGTGATAACTTGTGGAACAGTGGAGCATGATTTTGAACATTGTCTTCCTATCAGGTTTAAGACTGAAATGAGGAGAAAATTCTTCAGTCACTAATCTTTGGGATTCTCTTCCTCAGAAGCAGAGAAGATATTCAAGGTTAGGTAATGAAGAATTTTCATCCCCATGAGAGTCAAAGATAACAGGGATAAGCAAGAAAGTGAAGTTAAGGTAGCTAGTAGATTAACCATGATTTTATTGAGTTACAGAGCTGACACAATGGTGAAATAATAGCTCTACTCCTATTTCTTATCATCTTAAGGTCTTGTAATTAGATACATCCAAAAATTGTACCTGTCCTGAAATAGCTTGGCTAGATGCTAATGAGTTTCAGTTTCTTACATTGCTGTAATTATTTTTCCAGCCTTTGGATTCATCACTTGGCATTGCCAAGAGGACCGGAAATGAAAAAGTGCAAGCTTTATTACTAACTAAAGCATCTCATTCAATACAGGCAAAGAACAGCTGAGATCTTTGATTGGATCCCTAATACATTGCTGCAGTTGGATCTGAGCTATCCTGACTAAGACAGATCCAGGCTTGATCATCTGTTTATGTTAAGTTAACATATCGCACAAAAGGCCTGTGCAAAAAAATCAGCATCAGCCAGAAATGCAGGCATAAGGGGGTGAAAAACCATTCATAGATGATTATTGCTGTCCTCTAATAAACACATAGAGGAATGGGTTTGGTTTCTTTTATTTATTCACAGGATGAGGGCATCACTGGCTAGGCCATCATTCATTGTCTATCCCTGATTCCCTGGAGGACAGTTGGGAGGCAAATACATTGCAATGGATCTGGAGTCACATGCAGGCCAGACCAGGTGAGGACGGCAGATTTCCTTCTCTGAAGGATGTTAGTGAACCAGATGGGTTTTTGAAATGACAATTGTTTCACTCTCATCAGTAAATTCTAAACTTCAGAGTTTTGTTTTAAGTTTGAAATCCACCCTGTACCTTGCCAGGATTCAAGCCCAAATCCTCAGAACATTAACTGAATTTCTGGAGTAATAGTCCAGCGGAAATACCATTAGGCCATCCCCTCTCCTCACAGCAGCATTACTGGATCGTGACTGAAGACAAGGATACTGATTAAGAGGTGGGTCACCAATCAGATATTATTTAAAAATTTGAAATTTTGGGAGTTGTCAACTGAATGACTCAAATTCATTCCCTAAGATTAATGATAATTGTACCAACTTTTCCTTTAGTATATTTGATTTATGTAGGCAGTTAAAAATCACAATTTTAAAAATCTGTTGTGATAATAAATAAAGAATATCAATTTACAGGAAAAAACATTTCAGAATTGATCTATGTTTTCTCCCCTTAAACCCATAACATAAATGACATAGCTGTATACAATATAGATTCCCTATAAACCAGGCAATGGTGTTTTGTGTTAAATTATACATTGTTATTAACTGGATATTTGAAATTTAAACAGATCAATTAAAAAATTTGCAATTTACAGAGCAGTGGTAAACGGAAACAGAGCAAATTAAACTTAGGGCAGCTAATTAATTTACTGGCTAAGTTCTGAATCTTGTTCATGGTAAGCCAATACCAGGGTAGCACAGTGGCTCAGGGGTTAGCACTTCTACCTCACAGTGAAGGGACCCAGGTTTGATTCCACCCTCAGGCGACTGTCTGTTTGGAGTTTGCACATTCTCTCCATGGGCGCTCTGTTTTCCTCCCACAGTCCAAGCTTGTGCAGGTTAACTGGATTGGCCATGCTAAATTGCTGATAGTGTCCAGGGATGTGCTGGCTAGGGGGATTAGCTATGGGAAATGCAGGTTAATAGGGAGGGTCAGTGTGAAATCAATGGGCTGATGGACCTGCTTTCACACTGTAGAGATTTTATGAATGCAATGTTCTGATTTATAACAATGGGGTGATATTGACAAAGAGTGATGCTGAAAATATGACAAAGTATTTGCTATTCATAAGATATATAAGAAGTTATATGTCATTGCTGAAAAAAGGATATGAGAAAAAAAAACATGGATTTCTTAAAGTAAATATTTCTCTTTCTTAACTCACATTGTTAGACCTTGTACATATAATTGATTATACAATCACAGTGTTTTATAGAGCAGGAGGAGGCTATTTGTCACACTGTGCTTGTGTGAACTCTTTGCTTTAGCAATCTCAAACTATTCGCACTCTCCTTGCCTTCTCCCTGTCGTCCTGTATCTTCATCAGATTGCATTGGTTACTTTGGAGATCTTTATCTCAATGGGACTGGAACACAAACTAGAAGAAGTTATTATACAGTTAATATAGAACCTTGGTCAGATGCCATCTGCTATATTCATCCAGTTTTACGAACTGCACTTTGGAAACAGCAAATTACAAAGTCACCAGAATGACTCTAGTGACTAGGGGGGAGGGTTAAATGATAAGGGCTAGTAGCATAGTCTTGGCTTATTACATTTCTTTGAACATAAAATATTCAAGGGTGATCTAGCCAAGTTGTTTAAAATGTTAAAAAAATTTCCAAGGTTTTTGTGGGGAACAACTTTTTCTGGAGGAGGAATCAAGAACAAAGAGAATTAAATTTAAAAAGCGACTTAAAAAGGAAGCTTAAAATTAAATCTCACCCATTCAGGAGCAAAATCAGAAGTAGATTTAGATTTTGTTGCCATATGTACTCAAGTACAGAATACAGTGAAAACTTAGGGTACAAAGTAGTAAGAAAAACAGAATTAAAATGTTGAGCATTACCTCATAGAATAAAATAGAAAAATAAAGAATAAGGTAATAGTAATTTTTTCACTGGAGATTCTGAAATGATTGGACCATTCAATATGGAGCTAGATTTTTGTTTGTACTAAACATTTGGAGCAAAGGCAGGTAAATGGAATTAGGGTGCAGCTCAGTCATAATTTAACTGAATGGCACACCAAGCTTCTTATTGCAAGTTGCTGAATGTACTCCTCGTGTGCATATGAATCACAAAACAAACAGAGTGCACAAATAGACCTTGCAAAAACTAAATAATAATCTATAGCTTATCTTAGTGTGTTATCAGATATAAAGATCTCACCAAGTAAATTAATGAAGTATCTTTGTTGTGCAGACAACAATGGTGGGAGTTCTGTGATGGCAATGAGATGAATGATTAGTTAGTCTGTTTTTTTGTGGTAATGGTTGAGGAAAACATATTGGCAGGGGCATCATGGAAAGCCTCATGCTGTTCTTCATATTATGACATGGTAATTATTGTCTACTGAATCTTTATGTAACTCATGATTAGGTTATGATGTAAGTATTTGACAAAGTTTTCAGTGACATGTATGCTGGATTACACACGAGACTTGTTATTGTTTTCAGTCTGAAGTCTTCATTCAATTCATGCCCTGTATGTAATATTAACCAAAAATACGCACATATACATAGCTGCATATGGGTGTTCATTATATACACTTCATAGATACTCACAATGAGGGCAGCAGAGGCTGCTGAAACGTGATAATTGAAAACAAAAGCACCATGTGACACAGAAATGGAACGCTGGGATCTTGAAATATAATCACTGAATTCTATGAAAACTTGAAGTGTGTTTCCAGAATTCTGGACATCCAGGCCCTGCAAATAAATTAACTAAATAAGGGACTGGCACCCAGACTTACAGATTGATTATAGGTGAGTAGCTTGGAACTAAGAACATAAATTGTCAGTTTTGTACGAGAAATCAGCAGCACAAGCTACATCAAGAGCTTCAATAGAGAATCAAAATGAGATTTAACGTGTATATTAAAAGTTCCAAGAGTATGTTGAAGGCACATAATCACAGTCTATCATTTCTACTTATCTCAGGTAGCACTGCACTTACATATTGGACTGGCGTTCACATTCAATTTAGACAAATAAGGACCGAGTCCCCATTGCTTGTTTGAAATTTCAATGTAGCAGTTTCAAACTGCAGTACAAAGCCAAATCTAATTTAGTGTCAGTGTGGTCACAAGAGTGAATTGTAAAAATATCAGACTGATCATATACAGCACAAAAACAGAAATTGTTAGAAAAGCTCAGCAGGTCTAGCAGCATCTGTGGAGAGAAATCAGAGCTAACGTTTCGGATTGAGTGGCCTTTCCTCAATTCTGAGGAACTTCCTCAGTTCTTGACCCAAAATGTTAACTCTGATTCCTCTCCAAAGATGCTGCCAGACCTGCTGCGCTTTTCCAGCAACTTCTGTTTTTGTTTCCGATTTATATCATCTGCAGTTCTTTTGGCTTTGGTCCTATTATAAGGCTGGAATAAACAAATTTTTACTTTGGGACTAGTCTTGCTACACCTGGTTTGTTCTGTTCACTAGCAAAATGTTTTCTCATCTTCCTGGGCCCAAAACTAAAACTGAAGCAAGTATCAATACTAAAATTGGATTAAACACTGAACACATTCAAAGTTATGTTGCTGGAAATAAATCAGTGTATAATCAACATTCCATTCTAACCAATAGTTAGCTGAGGTATGAAGGTGCTGGCAATAGCCAGAAAGCAACCTGAGGAATCAAACCTTTTTAAGTGTAAACCTGAACTCTTTATTGTTTTTCTTTGTTGGAATGTGTGACTCACATCTACTTTGAAGTATCATAAGATAAATATAGCTCTCAAATGGGTTCACCCAATAAGACACTGATGGCCCACAAAATCCGGGATAGAATATTAAGGTAAAATTCTCAGGCTTAATATGTAATAGATATAGGATATCATCTGTCTCTATTTGAGAGGGTTATAAATCTATCTCAATTTACCATTACGACACAAAGGCCCATTTACGTTGGCAAACAGAATCCACGTTTGATTGTTATTAATACTTGTTTTTCATTTTCTTATTAAAACATTAACTTGCATTCCAGGATCTCTGCCATATGCTCTGCAACATCCATAAATAACACCAGATACTTGTAGAAGCTTGCTGTAACTACCAAATAAGGCATAACTTAAAGTTACAAAAGGGGACGGTAAGCATACGGGTGTCTCTTTCTTTTAAAGTACTCCCCTGGAGCTTCACATGAAAAATTACATTAAAAACAGGGGGCTGAAAGAGTGGAGTAAGAAGGGAACTTCATGAAACAGTGAGTGAGAAATTGATCTTTTAGTGACAAGGTTCAAATTAGATGAAACAGAACAGATGGACCTTCTGGTTAGCTTATGACAACATAATAAGAATGTTGCTAGTTTTTCACAATTTGACAATCTCTCTCAGTGAGCTCACAGCTGACTTGTGTTGGAAATGTATTGATAAAATGTCACACTGATGCACTTGTGGGTATGCTTGCGAGTTTGTCACTGAGGCATGTTGCAAAAGGAAAGGAAGCCTTACTTCCCTTTTAGTTGATTTAGATCTGACTGAGGATGCTTTATACTGTCACTTATTGCTTACTATAGGAAGCCTTTCATTTTCTAATCATTAACATTTTTTTCATTTTGATGAACTTATAATGTATTAGTTAATGATACGTGCAGATTCACTGTGTTTTCTCACCACAATTTACTGCTGTCTCTCAAAGGCTCCTAAGTATTGCTGATGGCAGGTTTTATAGATAATACATTAATCAAGTGACAACATCATTCACAATTTGACCCGAGAGTGTATTACAAGTTAACGATAGGAATGAACAAAGAAGACATTCAGCCTATCCAAAGATAACTGTCAGCCTTGGCTCAGTGGTGGAACTCTGTCATCTGAAGTAGAATGCTGTGGTTCACCAACCAGTGTAGAATCCTGAGAGCCATTATAAACTGAGTACTGTGTCCTGATGAAGTGCTGCACTGTCAGAACTACTGCCTTATAGATGCGGCCACAACTGCACATCCACTCAAGTGAATGCAGGAAATCCCATGTCACTGTACTCTCTTATCCTGGCCAACATGTACCTTTCATGCATCATCACAAAAATGGATTATCAGGTAATTATTTCATTTTTCTTTGCCATTTACAAACTGGCAGCTGTTTTCCAACATTACAACAATTAAGACAAAGTCAGCATAGTCTCACTTGCTGATTAGAGAAAGATAACTAGTGGTCGTTCAACTTGAGGTTAGCCATGCCTCAGGTGAGGGGAGAGGTTGAGAAGGAGGAGCCTTCATAGTAACCTCAGTTGTTACAGGAAATGAACCTACAGGAGGAGTGGAGAAAAAAGGCAACTTTTTGAAACAGAAGGTGAGACGTTGATCTTTCATGACAAGGTCATATGTTCAAATCGACACTATTGGCAATACCTTGCATTGCAGACCAACTATCCAGTCAAGTGAGTTTAAAAAAAAATTATTACAGCCATGACTATAGTTCAAAAACCCTTTGGTTCCTAAATACAATTTCTGACATCCCGAGATCCTGAAAAGTGCAAGTTCTTTCACATAACCACAGAATAAATGCAGCTTATCCAACAAAATGTCTGGTTTATTAAAAGATGTCAGAGCTTTTTCCACCTCTCCCCTACCCAAACTCTGTAAAGAAAACACCTTGACCAGGATCAAAGATTTATTTTATACAAGTAATCTTCAATCAAATCGATTAGAGCATACTTTATGTACGAGATGCAGTTTTAGTCACCATGTTATTAAAAGGATATAGGCTCTGGGGGAAGATGCAAAGAATTTATACGAATAAAGTTATGTGAGGAACAGCAAATCTAATGGCCTTCAGTATAAGACTGTCACCAGGAGATCAAATAAAGATTGCAGGAGACATCTCTGCAATGTACATGGAACATGCAATCGCAGGGAATACTGGAACAAATAGTTGAGGAGAATTTAAAAGGAGGTGAGATGAACCATATGGGAGAAGGGAACAAAGGGTGAAGCTGATAGAGTTCAATAAGGAAAAATGAAATGAACAAGATATAAAACATGGAACAGCACAGCCCAGTACAGGCCCTTTGCCCACAATGTTGTGCCAACCTATTATCCTACTAAGATCAATCTACCCTGCATACCTTACATTTTACTATCCTCCATGTGCCTATCCAAGAGTCTCTTAAAAGTCTCTAAAGTATCAGACTCCACTACCACTGCCAGCAGCGCATTCCACATGCCCACCACTCTCTGTGTAAAGAACCTACCTCTGACATCTCCCCTATACCTCTCTCCAATCACCTTAAAATTATGCCCTCTCGTAATAGTCATTTCCGCTCTGGGAAAAAGTCTGTGACTATCCACTCTATCTACACCTCTCATCATCTTGTACACCTCTATCAAGTCACCTCTCATCCTTCTTCGCTCCAATGGCAAAGGTCCTAGCCCCCTCAACCTTTCCTCATAAGCCCCGCCCTCCAGTACAGGCAGCATCCTGGAAAGTTTCCTCCGCACCCTCTCTAAAGCTTCTATATCTTTCCTATAATGAGGTGACCACACCTGAACACAATATTCCAAGTGTGGTCTAACCAGAGTTTTATAGAGCTGCAGCATAACCTCACGGCTCTTATACTCAATTCCCCTGCCAATGAACACACCATACGCCTTCTTTACACCCCTATCAACTTGGGTAGCAATTTTGAGGGATCTATGGACGTGGACCCCAAGATCCCTCTGTTCTTCCACACTGCCGAGAATCCTGCCATTAACCCTGTATTCTGCATTCAAACTCAACCTTCCGAAATGAATCACTTCACATGTTTCCGGGTTGCCACTTCTTTGCCTGGCTCTGCATCCTGTCAATGTCCCATTGCAACCTACAACAGCCCTTCATGCTATCCATAACGCTACCAACTTTTGTGTCATCGGCAAACTTACTAACCCACCCTTCCACTTCCTCATCCAAGTCATTTATAAAGATCACAAAGAGCAGACGTCCCAGAACAGATCCCTGCAGAACACCACTGGTCACCGAGCTCCAGGCTGAGTACTTTCCATCTACTACCACCCTCTGTCTTCTGAAAGAGCCTACCATCTGGAACCTTATCAAATGCCTTGCTAAAATCCATATACACCACATCCACTCCTCTGCCTTCGTCAATGTGTTTTGTCACATCCTCAAAAAATTCCATTATGGCTTGTGAGGCATGACCTGCCCCTCACAAAGCCATGCTGACTATTTCTATTCAAACTGCGCTTTTCCAAATAATCATAAATACTATCTCTCAGAATCCTCTCCAATAATTTGCCCACCACGGAAGTAAGACTGGCCGGTCTGTAATTCCCAGGATTATCCCTATTCCCTTTCTTTAACAAGGGAATGACATTTGCCACCCTCCAATATTCTGGTGCTACTCCAGTGGACAGTGAGGATGCAAAGATCATTGCCAAAGGGCAGTAATCTCTTCCCTTGCTTCTCATAGTAATCTTGGGTATATCCCGTCTGGCCCGGGGGCTTATCTATCCTCATGTTTTTCAAAATTTCTAGCACATCCTCCTTCCTAACATCAACCTGTTGGAGCATATCTGCCTGTTTCATGCTGTCCTCACAAATGTTAACGTGCCTCTCACTGGTGAATACTGATGCAAAGTATTCAAAAAGTATTCATTATTTCCTCTGACTCTGTGCACAAGTTCCCTCCACTATCCCTGATTTGGCCCTACCCTCACTCTGGCCATCCTCTTGTTCCTCACATAAGTATAGGATGTCTTGGTATTGTCCTTGAACCTACCCATCAAGGTTTTCTCATACCCCCTTCTAGCTCTCCTCAGTCCATTCTTCAGTTCCTTCCTGGCTACGTTGTAGACCTCTAGAGCCCTGTCCGATCCTTGCTTCCTCAACCTTAAGTAAGCTTCCTTCTTCTAGATGTATAAGACTTTGGTTCGGCCGCATTGAGAGTACTGCGTACAGTTCTGGTCGCCACATTACCAAAAGGATGTGAATGCTATGGAGAGGGTGCAGAGGAGGTTCACCAGGATGTTGCCTGGTATGGAGGATGCCAGCTGTGAAGAAAGGTTGAGTAAACTAGGATTATTTTCATTAGAAAGACGGAGATTGAGGGGGGACCTGATTGAGGTCTATAAAATCATGAGGGGTATCGACAAGGTGGCTAGCAAGAAGCTTTTTCCCAGAATGGGGGACTCAATTGCTAGGGATCATGAGTTCAAAGTGAGAGGAGAAAAGTTTACGGGAGATATGCGTGGAAAGTTCTTTACGCAGAGGGTGGTGGGTGCCTGGAACATGTTGCCAGCGGAGGTGGTAGACGCAGACACGTTAGTGTCTTTTAAGATGTATCTGGACAGGTACATGGATGGACAGGGAGTAAAGGGATACAGACCCTTAGAAAATAGATGACAGGTTTAGACAGAGGATCTCGATCGGCGCAGGCTTGGAGGGCCGAAGGGCCTGTTCCTGTGCTGTAATTTTCTTTGTTCTTTGTTCTTAGATGTTCCACGTATCTTGTCGTCCAAGGTTCCTTCACCTTACCATCCTTTCCTTGCCTCAGTGGGACAAACCTATTCAGTACCTGTAGCAACTGCTCCCTAAACAAGCTCTACATTTCTATCCTGCATTTCCCTGAGAACATCTGATCTCAATTTATGCTCCGCAGTTCTTGCCCAATAGCATTGTAATTCCCCCTCCCCCAATTAAATACTTTTCCATACCGTCTGATTGGGCCAAATGATCTGTAATTGTACAGTATATTCTATGCAATTCTGTATAACCTGCATAACTTGTCCTAGGGCAATGGCTTAGTTTGAAGTAATACTCTGGATTTTTATTTCCCATACCATTTACTGCCTTATGCACTACTTGTCATTCCTCTGTTGCCTCCTCTCAAAACTGAAAAACTTGTGTTTCTCTCAGGTCATTTAGTTTTCTTTCCTGAAGTTTTATAATAACTGAAAATTTCACCCTAAAGGAAACTTGGAGATCCTATTCTCCAAATCATCACCGACCTCATTCATTTTTCTGAATACAGCTTCACAACTTTGAACCGCCCTGGAAGTCCACGTCTATCAAATGACTTCAGGTACATGCAATCCCACAAAAGCATGCAGCCGGGCCAAATGTAGTGAATGCGTTTTTGCTTAGTAAATCAAAAAGATGTCCATTGTTAGACACGTGCTTTTGGTGTTCAAATTTTAACATGCCAGCCGCAACCATTTTGTGTGTTTATGTGTCAAGTGGTAAGATAGAAAAACAGCATGGACAAATAATTTATAATTGCTGTTATTGTATTGATTTCTTTGTTGGTCTCTCCTTCAAAATATATGAGAAGTGGGTTGATCAGGTGTGAGTTGATACAAGAATTTTGGTTTGGCAATAGTCAAGGACAAGCTGACATCCCCAAATACAGAATGGAAGAGATCAACAATGTGCTGCAAATACAGTGAGGGTGGGCAGCAAAACTGCTGTTAGCCACAATCTGTGGATAATGCAAGTTAAAGTTTAAATCTGGCATGGAGGTGACTGGGGTTAAAGAGTATTTTATCTGGGCAGTAGTTAATACTGGTGTCAGAGGGAATTTGATTTTTGATGAGGTGAATAGCTACTGTCGGGTAGATTGTAAGTAGCATGGGGCTATCACATAACTTTGCTTGACTTATGAAAATACAAACAAGGAACAAGAGCAGGCTACAACCCTTTCAGCCTGCCTTGCCATTTCAATAATATCAATAGCATGGGTTCAATTCCTGCACTGGCAGGGATTACCATGAAGCACTCTCCTTCTCAACTTCTTTCCTCGTCTGTGAGGTGACCCTCAGGTTAAACTACTACCACTCCTCTCTGTCTCCATTGAGAGAACAGCCCTATGGTCTGGTAGGACTAAGGTCACTTTAATAAGGAACCTATTTATTCCTGCCTTAAAAATATTTCATGATACTACATCCCCTACCAATTGAGGAAGGGAATTCCAAAGGCTCATAGCCTTCTGAGGGAAATAAAAACGTTTCTTCATCCTGCTTTAAATGAGTGTCCTCATATTTTTACGCAAGTTCTAGATTGTCCCACAGGAGGGAAGGATCCTTTCTACATACACCCAGTAAAGTTGCCTCAGGATTTTGTGTGTTTCAATTAAGTCATCTCTGACTCTTCTAAACTCCCAAGGATACAGGGATAGCTTGTCTAACTTTTCTCCATAAAGCAATCTGCTCATTCCAGGTATCAGTCTAGTTAAACTTCTTCAAACTGCTTCCAATTCATTAACATCCTTTGTAAGTACAGTGATAGGTACTGTATACGGGATTCCAGCTGCAGTCTCACCAATGCCCTGTGTAATTGAAGAATAACCTCCCAACACTTGCATTCAGTTCCCCTTGCAATAAACCATTACATTCTATTAGCCTTCCTGATTACTTGCTATACCTGCATACTAACCTTGCACTAAGACACCCAGATATCTCTGCATCTCAGAGCTCTGCAACCTCTCACCATCTAGAAAATAAGCGTCCTTTTTATTCTCTCAGCCAAAATGGACAATTTACCAATTGTACATTTGCCCACCTACTTAACCTATATCCCTTTGTAGGCTCCTTATGTCCTCTTCACGAACCACTTTTTGTCATCAGCAAATTTAGATACTGTACCTTCAGTCTCTTTATTCAAATCATTGATATAAATTATAAACAGTTGAGGCACCAGCACCCGATCCTGTAGCACACCACTTGTGACATCTGGTGGCGTGAACAAAACCCACTTATTCCTGCTATAACTCATCCCTCACACCCGCTCCCCGCAATAACAACCAAAACAGAATCCCCCTCGTCCTCACGTACCACCCCACCAACCTCCGGATCCAACGCATCATCCTCCGACACTTCCGCCATCAGCAATCTGACCCCACCACCAAAGACATTTTTCCCTCCCCCCTCTTATCTGCTTTCCAGAGGGACCACTCTCTCCGTGACTCCCTTGTCCGCTCCACACTCCCCTCCAGCCCCACCACACCCAGCACTTTTCCCTGCAACTGCAGGAAGTGCTACACCTGCCCCCACACCTCCCCCCTCACCCCCATCCCAGGCCCCAAGAAGACCTTCCACGTCAAGCAGATGTTCTCCTGCACATCTGCTAGTGTGGTATACTATATCCTCTGTTCCCGATGTGGCATCCTCTACATCGGGGAAACCAAGCTGAGGCTTGGGGACCGCCTTGCGGAGCACCTATGCTCGGTTCGCAACAAACACCTCCCAGTCGCAAACCATTTCAACTCCACCTCCTATTCCTCAGACAACATGTGCATCCTGGGCCTCCTGCAGTGCCACAACGATGCTACCCGAAGATTGCAGGAACAGCACACCATATTTCGCTTGGGAATGCTGCAGCCCAATGGTATCAATGTGGACTTCACAAGCTTCAAAATCTCCCCTCCCCCAACCGCATCCCAAAACCAGCCCAGCTTGTCCCCGCCTCCCTTACCTGTCATTCCTCCCACCTATCCCCTCCTCCCACCTCAAGCCCCACCCCCATCTCCTACCTACTAGCCTCATCTCGCCCCCTTGACCTGTCCGTCCTCCCTGGACTGACATATCCCCTCCCTAACTCCCCACCTACACTCACCTTTACTGGCTCCATCCCCGCCTCTTTGTCTGTCTCCTCTCCACCTATCTTCTCCTTTATCCATCTTCTATCTGCCTCCCTCTCTCTCTCTATTCATTTCAGAACCCCCTTCCCCTACCCCATTTCTGAAGAAGGGTCTAGGCCAAAATGTCAGCTTTCCTGCTCCTCTGTTGCTGCTTGGCCTGCTGTGTTCATCCAGCTCTACACCACTTATTCCTGCTGCCTGCTTCATGTTAGCCAGCCAATGTTCTATTCATGCCAACATGTTACTCCTTATGCAAAGAGCTTTTATTTTCTACAATAGCCTTTGATATGGCCCATTATCCAATGCCTTCTGGAAATCTAAATACTATATATCCACTGGTTCCTCTTCATATACAGCACAAGTTACTTCTTAAAAGAACTCCAATAAATCTGTACCATATGATTTCCCCTTGACTAGACCATGTTGGCTTGAACTAATCCAAGTACCCTGTTACAATGCTTTCAATAATAATTCAACAAGAGCCCAAGGTTTTCAAGGTAGGATACTGGCATAAATAGAAAATTGACTGATGGCCAGAAAACAGCATGTAGGGATAAAGTGTTCTTTTTAAGGTTGGCAACTCGTGACTAGTGAGGTTCCATATGGATCAATGTTAGGACCGCAACTGTTTACAATTTATACTAACGACTTGGAGGAAGGAAACAAATGTAATGTAGTCAAATTTACGGATGGTAAAAATGGGCAGGTTGTGAAAGGAATACAGTTTACAGAGAGATAATGATAGATTAATTAAGTGGGAAAAAGTTAGCAAATGGAGTATAATGTGGGAAAATCTGAAGTTGTTTATTTTGGAGGGACAACAAAAGAGATTGAGATATATGTGATTCTTAAGAAGTTAACAGTGTAAACTTTGAGAGGATGTTTCCCTCACAAGAGAATCTAGGCTCGCAGTGCATAGTCTCAGAATTAAGGGGCACCAATTTAAGACTGAGATGAAGAAGAATTTCTTCCCTCAGAGTATGGTGAGCCTTTGGAACTCCTTGCCACATAGAGCTGTGGGACAGAGCCCTTGCGTATGTTTAAGATTGGGCAAGATTGATTCTTAATCAGTAAGGGAATCAAGGATTATGGGGAAAGGGCAGGAAAGTGGACATGAGGAATGTTAGATCAGTCATGATCTTATTGAAGATAAGGCTTGAGGGGCTGAATGGCCTACTATTGTTCCTATTTCTTATGGTCTTATGGTCTAGCTTCTAATTGCCCTATGATAGACGTTAATCCACCTGGTGTGTGTTTTCCCGATTTCTACCTTTCATCATTTTGAATTAAAGGAATTACATTAGCTTTTTTCCAACCCAAAAAGAAACCATCCCTAAAATTGACTCACTTTGGGTTTTTAATGTATCTGTTTCAAATATTACTCTGAAATTGGTTGCAGTTGTATCATTATGAAGCAGGGTTGTGACAAAGCTTCCTGCACAACCAAAATTTTTGAGCACAAACCATGGAGTTATGTGATTTACCAATTCAATGCTTTGGTCAGTTCAAGAAATCCAAAAGCAATGGCAGTGATTGTCAAAAAAATTCTCCAAAACTCAAAAGAATTCTGGTAAGCAAAGCAGTTATCATTACTACATTTTTGTACGACAGTGAGACTTGGGCTAAAGGATCTTATTGTCAACACATTACAGCACTAGTAAAATTCCCTGTGGAATACTGATGAATGAGGGGAGGGGAGAGGAGGGGTGGAGAAGATGTGTTTGTTGGTGGTAGACTACTGCAGATGGCGGAAATGGCACCCTCACCATCTGTTCCATTCCCTCCTCCTCTCCCTTTGTCAACAGCATTCAAACCCATCATTTTTATGCCTCCTTCAGTTCCAAGGAAGAGCCATATTGAATTTGAGACATTAATTGTTTCTGTCTCCATAGATGCTGCCAGACCTGCTGAATTTCTCCAGCACTTTCTGTTTTCATTTCAGATCTCCAGTGTCAACAGTATTTTGTTTTTATTGTGAGATTAGCCATGGTTCGGGACTGAAGGTTGGAGATATTCATTGTTTTCAGTAGCCTGGTGATAGGATTTATTCTAAAGTTACTTTCTTCTGGTAGACTATTTTACAGTGGAGGTGAGAGGGTCCATAAAGTGGAGGCGGTGCACCTGAAACTCCACCTATTCTCAACAGGATGATCCTAAATGAATGGATGGTGTGGATCATTATGTTGTATTTTTCTTTCAGTTCTGGCTACCTCTGCACATTGGATGTTTGGAGTTCCTGCAGGTAAAGGTCATCCACCTTGTTTGGCTCAGTGCAGCCAGTAATATAACTGTGCCAAGTATTGGGGACAATGTTCAATTTATTTGCTTGGGTGCACATTCCTCTTCAGGGCAAACATATTCTGTGCAGCAAAAACTCAGATTGCCAGAGCTGAGACCATGATAAGTATTTGGACCAGAGCCCCATTTTGAGTTTGCCAGATTACAAAGGATGTTACTCTGTAATCCAATTTCAGTTTTTATCTTGATTATGTGGTCCTCGTTCCATAGAGTGCAACGTTGTGTCACATCAAGACAGGATCTTTTCCTGTGCTGTTCTTCATGCCATTCCCAGCTGGTCACTCTGTTCTTAAAGTGGAACCTAGAGATCTGTAGCTTATTCAGATTGGACCTGCCTCCACAACACTTTCAGGTAACAGATGCCAGACCTTAACCAATTTTCTGTGTGAAAATGTATTTTATTCTCATATTGTTTTTGCTTCATTGTAATCCATGTATGTTCTTTCTTGATCCTTTTATGGGTGGAAACATTCTTTCCCTAGAATCTATCCAGATCTCTTATGATTTTGATAATTTCTATCAAATTCCCTCTAAACCTTTTTCCAAGGAAGTTTGGAAAGATATCATTCAGTCAGATGTTTAGAATATCTCTCGGATATCAACAGTCTAATGTTGTTTGGATGTGAATACAGGAAGTAAGGTTAATAAGTTTGCAGATGTCACAAAAATTGGTGATGTAGTGGCAAGCCAAGAAGTGCAGAGTACATTGGGACCTTGACCAGATAGACCGATGGGCCAAGGAGTGGCAGATGGAGTTTAATTTAGATTACTGTGAGGTGCTGCATCTTGCTAAGGCCAATCAGGCCAATCAGGCCAGGGCATATACACTTAATGAACATAGAATATAGATCTGTACAGCACAATACAGGCCCTTCGGCCCACGATGTTGTGCCAACCTATTATCCTACTAAGACCAAACTACCCTGCATACCCTACATTTTACTATCCTCCATGTGCCTATCCAAGAGTCGCTTAAAAGTCTCTAAAGTATCTGACTCCACTACCGCTGCCGACAGCACATTCCACACGCCCACCACTCTCTGTGTAAAGAATCTACCTCTGACATCTCCCTTACACCTTCCTCCAATTGCCTTAAAATTATGCCCCCTCTTAATAGTCATTTCCGCCCTGGGAAAAAATCTCTGACTATCCACTCTATCTATGCCTCTCGTCATCTTGTAAACATCTATCAAGTCACCTCTCATCCTTCTTCACTCCAATGAAAAAAGCCCTAGCTCCCTCAAACTTTCCTCATAAGCTCTGCCCTCCAGTCCAGGCAGCATCCTGGTAAATCTCCTCTGCACTCTCTCTAAAGCTTCCACATCTTTCTTATAATGAGGTGACCAGAACTGAGCACAATATTCCAAGTGTGGTCTAACCAGAGTTTTATAGAGTTGCAGCATAACCTCTCAGCACTTAAACTCAATTCCCCTGCTCATGAAAGCCAAATGGTAAGGTCCTGGGGTGTGTTGCCAAACAAAGAGATCTTGGAGTTCAGGTTCATAGTTCATTGAAAGTGGAGGCTTGGGTATACAGGATAGTGAAAAAAGCGTTTGGGATTCTTGCCTTTATTAGTTAATGCATTGAGTATAGGAGTTGGGAGGTCATGCTGTGGCTATACAGGACATTGGTTCAGCCACATTTTGAACATTGCATTCAATTCTGGTCTCCTTGCGATGGGAAGGATGTTGCAAAACTTGAAAGGGTTCAGAAAGGGTTTACAAGGATGTTGCCAGGGTTGGAGGGTTTGAGTTATAGGGAGAGGCTGTTTTCTCTGGAGTGTCGGAGGCTGAGGTTTGACCTTATAGAAGCTTATAAAATCATGAGGGGCATGGATAGAGTGAACAGCCAAGGTCTTTTCCCAGGGTAGCGGAGTCCAGAGCTAGAGAGCATAATTTTAATGTGAGAGGGGAAAGATTTAAAAGGGACCTGAGGAGCAACATTTTCATGCAGAGGGTGGTGAGTGTACGGAATGATTTACCAGAGGAAGTGGTAGAGACTGGTACAATTACAACATTTAAAAGGCATCTGGATGGGTATATGAATAGAAAGGGTTTAGAGGGATATGGACCAAATGCTGGCAAATGGATCCAGATTAATTTAGGATACCTGGTCAGTATGGGTAAGTTGGATTGAAGGGTCTGTTTTCATGCTGTATATCTCTATGGCCATCTGACTCTATGATGAATCCCACAAAGATCCATTATATACAGGAATCATTGGGCATTAAAATGGGCAGATCGGTCATTGTGAGGAGGGTGTAGAGAGAGACATTAACGTTGATGCTAATCTTTTTTATTGACTGTGCACCTGCTAGAATAAAGCTGAGAATTTTCAAAACAAAAGCATTGTAGGGCAAGTCTCTTCCTCATGGCAATATGGGCCTACCTACAACACACGGACTGCAGCAGTTCAAGAAGGCAGCTCACTATTTGTTTAGCTGCTGCCAACTTTTCCGCTGTTTGTTTGTAATTGCTAATGCGGTTCTCACCTGCTGTTAGTGTTTCAAAAGGATTTGTAATAGGCACTTCTCTGTTTTTCCCGTTTGGCTCCTCAGCTTTATTGGATACTTCCAGGTTTTTGCTTATACAGTATCTGCAGGGTACATTCATTTCAGCAGCATTTACAGGGACGTAAGGAGATTAAAATTCCACAAGGTGATCACAATGTTGTAGCTGTATCCTCGATGGCTGTATCCAATTAAACCTCTCAATCTATCTTCTTAACACCAAATGAAGATTAAACAAAGTGATATTTAAGCACATAATGCACTAATTTTAATTTTGGTAGTGCAGTGTTAGGATGGAATATAAAACAATTTTTTCACATTGTTTGGTAATAGTGATGCTAACAAATGTCAGACTGAGTTGAACGCACCATCCCAATGACCTCTGGTAGATGAGTCAAAAAGTTTAGGGTCGTGTATAAGGAATACTGATCAACTTATGTACAGGCTTAAACTAACTGATGATGCTTATTAACCTCATAATGTTCTCTTCGCTATTAAGGTTACCAAAGGTAACATTATTGGTCAGCATTGTTGTTAGTGTGATCAGCTGTGTAAATAAATATGGAATTGAGTGGCTTCTCCACGATTCATGAGAGTAGCTCCAGGGATGAGGAACTTCAGTTATGAAGGTGGATTGGAGAGGTTGGGATTGCTTTCCTTGGAATAAAGATTTAGAGTGAATCTGACGGAGGTTTTCAAAATCATGGGGTGGCATGGTGGCTCAGTGGTTAGCACTGCTGCCTCACAGCACCAGGGACCCGGGTTCAATTCCAGCCTCAGGTGACTGTCTGTGTGGAGTTTGCATGTTCTCCCTGTGTCTGCGTGGGTTTCCTCCGGGTGCTCTGGTTTCCTCCCACAGTCCAAAGATGTGCAGGGTAGGTGGATTGGCCATACTAAATTGCCTGTAGTGTTCAGGGATGTGTAGATTAGGTGGGTTATAGGGGGATGGGTCTTGGTGGGATGCTCCGAAGTTTGGTGTGGACTTGTTGGGCCGAAGGGCCTGTTTCCACACTGTAGGGATTCTATGATAAGGGATCTGCACAGAATCTAGGGAGTAAATATTTCTACCTAGAAAAGGATCAAAAAAGAATAGGCACAGATTTAAAGTACTTGCAATGAAGTGAAAACACTATGAGGAAAAAACATTCACACAGCAAGTGGTTAAGGTCTGGAATCTGCTACCTAAGAGTGTTGTAGAGGCAGGTTTGAGGGAATTAGGCAATATCTGAGAAGGAAGAATATGCAGGAGGATTATTGGGGATGGTGGGAGAATGGCACTATAGGTATTGTTCATTCAGAGATCTGAGGCAGACACACAAATGGACTCCTGCACTGTAGCAATATTTTGTTATTCATTCAAGGGATATGGGGAACACTGGCTGTGCCAGCATTTAATGCTCATGGTGTTGAGCTGCCTTCTTGAACTACTGCAGTCCATGTGTTGCAGGTAGACCCATATTGCCATGATGGAGGGAGTTTCAGGGTTTTGACCCAACACGGAAGGCACAGTGATATATTTTCAGGACAGGATGATGAGTGGTTTGGAGGGGGACTTACAGGTGATAGTGTTCCCATGTATCAGCTGCACTTGACCTTCTAGATGGAAGAAGTTGTGGGTTTGGAAGCTCCTTTAAGGATCTTTTGGTAAATTTCTGCAGTGCATCTTGTATAAAGCATACACTGCTGCTTCCGAGTGTTGGTGATGAAGGATGTGAAGATTTGTGGATGTTGTGCCAATCAAGCGGATGGTATCAAGCTTCTTTTGTGTTGTTGGAACTGCACGCATCTGGGCAAGTGGTAAGTATTCTATCACATGCCTGACTTGTGCCTTGTGGATGACGGACAGGCTTTGGGGTACCAGGAGATAAGTTACTCACTGCAAGATTCCTAGCCTCTGACCTGCTATTGTGGCCATAGGAATTATGTGGCTAGTTCAATTCTGTTTCTGGTCAATGGTAACCCCCAGGTTGCTGATACTCACTGGGATACTCAGTGTTGGGTATGCCATTGAATATCAAGGGACATTGGTTAGGTTGTCTCTTGTTGGAGATGGTCACTGCCTGGCATTTGTGTGGTATGAATGTTAATTGCCACTTGTCAGCCCAAGCCTGGAGATTTATTGAATTCAAATGCCACCAACTGGCATGGTCAAATTTAAACCTGAGTCCCCAGAACATTACCTGGGTCTGTGGATTAACAGTCCAGTGATAATATCACTAGGCTATCGTGTCCCCTTTAATAGTAACAGGTAGACCTTGCAATTGGGGTGGGCTGCGTCAGTATCTGAAGAATCATTGGTAAACATCCCCACTTCCAACCTAATTCTGTGATTCTGTGATTCTGCGATTCTGCATGCAGAAGTGATTGACATTCAATTAAATTGCACTGCGAGAATCATTTGTTGTTTTCTACAGACACTCTGGTGAAAGAGAAAGCCTGCAAAGCTCTAAACTAACTGGTGCTAAAATTTATATGACAGTTCATTTACTGTACAAAGTTACTGCATATTCACCTTATCTATGTTTGTGGCTAATGAATGATATATTTTGAACAATGCTGAATTGAAAGAATATTTCCTACTGCAAAGTAGGAGTGTTAATTCTCTGTGAAGCCAGCTTGTGGGCTCTGTTACTGAAATTTCTGACTCGTGCCAATTAGAGGTGATCTTAAGATATCGACCCATTCCACAAACTGGAAACACGTCGACATTCGATTGCTGTACTCACAGCTGGGAGATTACTCATTGGCAGATTTACACTGGGACAATTTGACTGCTAACTGCAATGCAAATTAAATAACATTGCTCATTTAAATGAACTTGCCAAATGCCATTTATTGGAGGTAATTCTCACTTGCTTCTTAGATAAAAGGCACATCTTATTCTGATCATATTTTACTTAAAGATCCATGCACTTAAATGGGACTTCCTTTTATTCTTTCTTGTTTCATTTCTCAATCCTAATAGATTGGAGACTCAACATCCATAACACAAGGCAAGGGTTGTACTAGACCCCATTAATAATATAAAGTGTACCTGTAACATTGTATAATGATGATAAGGCCTCACAGTACTGTTCTAGCAGAGCTGAAAGCAATGATGAAAAACAGGGCAAGATGATCTGTGAAAAGGGAATGAAAGAGATGGCTTACATCCAAATTTAGATAGAGAACATAATTACATGCCAGCAGGTAAAACATACATACAATTGCCTTTTTTAAAATTCATTCATGGGATGGGGGTGATCCTGGCTAAGCCAGCATTTATTGAGCATCCCGCATGGCAGCTAAGAGTCAACCACATTGTTATGGGAACAAAAACAAAGTTGCTGGAAAAGCCCAGCAGGTCTGGCAGCATCTGTGAGGGAAAAAACAGAGTTAACGTTTCGGGTCCGGTGACCCTTCCTCAGAATTGATTGTTGTGGGTCAGGAGTCACAAGTCGTCCAGACCAGAAAAGGATAGCAGTTTCCTTCCCGTAATGACATAAGTGAACCAGATGGGTTTTTTTCCCAACAATTGACAATGGATTCATGAACATCATCAGACTCCTAATTCCAGACCTCTGTTGAATCAACTATCACCATGTTCCATGGTGGAATTCAAAACTAGGTCTCCAGAACATTACCTGGGTCTCTGGATGAACAGTCAGCGATAATACCACGGCCATGATGTGCCCTTTAATAGTGATGGTAGAGCTTGTATTTAAAAAGTGCCTTGTATAAACTCATAACATCTTAAAACAGTTTGCAACCATTGAAGTAATTTTTTTTTGAAAAAATATACTTTATTCGTGAAATATAAAAATAAACAAATTTACAGACCTACCCGGTCATACTATCCGCTCTGGATTACCCAGGGGGTACGTACGCCAACTAAAGGGAAAAAAAACAAAAACAAAAGAAAAAACTCCCGGTTGGCCCCCTGACCAGTTGGAGAAGGCCCCGGCTGGACCCAGTTACTGAAAGGTCCCCTGTTATATTCCGGCCGAGGGGTCTTACACGGTGGTCTTTCCCCATCGCGCCTTGGCAGTGGCCGCCCCAAGCTTTAGCGCATCCCTCAGCACGTAGTCCTGGATCTTGGAGTGCGCCAGTCCACAACACTCGGTCGGGGTCAGTTCTTTCCACTGGAAGACCAGCAAGTTGCGGACAGACCAAAGAGCGTCTTTCACTGCATTGATGGTCTTCCAGGCGCAGTTGATATTGGTCTCGGTGTGTGTCCCGGGAAACAGCCCGTAGAGCACGGAGTCCCATGTCACGGAGCTGATCGGGACGAACCTCGACACATACCACTGCATTCCCCTCCAGACCTCCTGTGCGTAGGCGCACTCCAGAAGGAGGTGATTGACAGTCTCGTCCCCCACCGCAGCCATCTCGAGGGCAGCGTGCGGTGGCACAGAGAGTCCGGGCGTGCATAAATGATCTCACTGGTAGGGCCCCTCTCACTACCAGCCAAGCGATGACCATTGAAGTAATTTTGAAGTGCAGGAATGTATGTCAGCCATTTTGCGCTAAACAATGCCACACAAAAAGAAATGTATTAGTGACAAAATGCTCAGGTTTTTAGTGATAGTGACTGAGGGTGACACATTGGTCAGGACCCATGGCGTTGTCTGCTTTAGCCGAACAGCAGACGAGCACACTGCAGTACAGAGAAATCTTGGTGTCCTTGCATGAGGCACAAAATCTTAGATTAGGATCCTTGTAGAGCAGAAAGTGGTCATTTGACCCATTGTGTCTGTACTGACCCTCTGAAGAGCATCCACCCTATCCCCTTAACTTAGCATAGCTAATACACCTAACCTGCACATGTTTGGACAGTGGGAGGTAACCCACGCAGACATAGGAATAACATGCAAACATTACACACAGTCACCCAAGACTGGAATTGAACCAAGGTCCCTGGCATTGTGAGACAGCGGTGTTAACTACTGTACCACTGTGCCATTCTGTTTATATACAATTATAGCAAGTATTTATTAAGGCAAATGGACATTGGATAGGCTACGTCTTACTGTGACTGTCCAGGATATAGGCAAGACCACACCTACAGTATTTTTTTTACAGATTTGCTCTCCATCGTTAAAGAGTGATGTACTTGCATTAGAGAACTACAGAGAAGTTTCACTTGGTTGATTCCTGTGATGAAAGTGTTATCTTAAAAGGAAAGGTTGAGGAGAATAGGCCAGTATTCAGCGGAGTTTAACACAATGGGAGATGATATTATTGAAGCATTTAAGATTTTGAAGGGACTCAGCAAAATAGAACTGTGAGGCACAGTTTGAAGATAAAGAGTGTTCCATTTAAGACCAGGATGAAAAGAAATTGCTTCACTCAGAGAGTCATTAATCTTAGAAAATCTGTGTCCCAGAGAACAATGGAAGCTGGATTGTTGAATATTTTCAAGACTAAGACAAATTTTTGATGATCAATTAGTCAGGGATTAAGTCAGAAGTGAAACTGGAGTTAAGTCAGCTATGAATGGTAGAGCAAACTCTAGGAACTTAAATGGTCTCCTCCTGGTTCCTATGACCTTATGATCATATACACTGGTATGTGGACCATTTGTGTTTCTTGGGAGCTTCCTTTCACCAAAGACAGACATAGACAGTGAAATGTATCATTATTTACAATGTACCTGCCCTGCCTTCAACTGCTGGAGAAGAAGAGTGCTTAAGGATCAGAATCTTAAACCAGGACCAAAGTCATGATTTACTGAGCAGCTGTGATCTCTGTGTTTCACTTGGAGACTTATATAACTGACAGTAGACACCTCAAAGCATGGGAGAAGTGCCACCAATGGTACCTTCATGAGACGATCCAAATCTGGCAGTGGTGAGGTGGTCCAAATGCAGCATCTTCTTCCAAATGAACCTGCCCAGCCTTCAGACAATTATCAATAATTGCTGCGCTAGAGAATTGCCTTTCCTATGCCTTGCACTGGACCAATGAAGTAATTTCTCTACTTGGAATTCAGTCATGGCAAGAGACCCATAGGAGGACAGCTTTGGTCACTCGAGTTAAAGCAAAATATGGCAGATGCTGGAAATCTGAAATAGAAACAGAAAATGCTGAAAAAACTCAGCAGGTCTGGCAACATCAGTGGAAGAATGAGAATTATTAAACTCAAAAACTTAAAATTGTGTCTCTCTCCACAAATGCTGCCAGACCTGCTGAGTTTATCCAATACTTTATGATCGTATTTTATATTACATATGAAACATTTTAGGATTTTCCTCAAAGTATCGCTGAAGAGGCCATATGTTCCTATCATGTTCTCACAGAGAACCTTGGCACATGGCTGGCCAGTATGGAGAAGGTTCATTCAGGAAGGTGACAATGAGACAAATCATCAGGAAAGAGCAGAGGTGAAGCTGAGGCACCAGAAGGAAGGCACAAACCTTCAACAACCCATTCACCCAATTCTTCAAGCACCGTCGTCCCACATGTGCCAGAGTGTGCTGATTATGCATGGGACTTATCTGTTATCTAAGTACTCATCCAAATGGAGTTGAAGAAAGTCATCGTCAATCCTGAGTGACTGCCTAAGAAAGAGGATGATTTTATGACATTGAGGGTAATCCAGCATTCTTCTTCAAAAGGTATCACATGAGAGGGTAGATTCCTTGTGTGAAACACTGCTCCTTAAACCACCAGAACAGCAAAGTCTGTTTTAACTGGCATCTTATCAACTGGCATTCTTGATAAACTGGCAACAATTTTACATCTCAAAAATTGCGATGTCTGAATATCTATGCTGAAGATTAAGTGTAACAGTGATGTGTATACTCCCTGCATTATGATTCTATTACTTACTGTATGCGTTTTACATTGATTTTAGGGCTTGTGTTGATGTTTTTATATCGATTTTTTTTGAGGGATGTTGATGTCTCGAAGCTTTGCTTGGTCAGGGTTATGTGTACCTCTTGATTATTCAGAATATTTGATCACCTGACACACTCCCGATACCAAAGTAAATGAAAACTTGCTGTACTCCCTCAGTGCAGCGCCAATGATCCCAACTCAGTCAAATAAATTGGAAATTGTGGCAATTTTTGTTGTGTCATTTGCTGGTGCCTTTTTATTATTAGTTCAGTTGGACAACTACCATGGTACCAGACTTACAGCATTTCTTGAATGGGAAAACTCCTGTTGTACTTTTGGGGATAGAACTATTCCCTGACCTTAAAATCGTCTTGGTAAAGTTAATGAGGAACATTGCTGAGGATGCCTTGTCCACAAGGTGCAGGGAAAATCCAATCCAGCCAATTACCACCCCATCAGTCTACTCTTAATTATTATCAAAGTGATGGAAGATGTTATCAAGTGCCATCAAACAGCACTTCCACAGCAATAACATGCTCACAAATGTTCTGGGCCATTCGGTTCCCAACATCATTACAGCTTTTATTCAAACAAGCATACAACAGTAATTCCATAGGTGAGATGAGAGTGACTGCCCTTGACATCAAAGCAGCTTTTGAATGTGCGTGACATCAAGGAGCCTGAGCAAAACTGGAATCAGTTAGAATTAGGGGAGCACTCAAGAAACTCAGCATCATCTCGGACGAAATAATCTGTTTGATTAACTTCCCACTCACTAGCTTAAACATTCGTTCACTACATTACCAATGCACAGTCGCATATAAAATGCACTGCAGAAACTCACCAAAGCTCCTTTGACAGCACCTTACAAAACTATGGTCAAGGGCAGCAGAGACATGGCAGCACCACAGAAAACAAATATTATCATTCCTTCAGTGTCGTTGGGTTAAAATCTTGGAACTCTGTCTTGAACAGCATTGTCTACCTTCTGTTGGGTCTACATACACCATTCAGACTTTAATGATTATGAAGGCAATACATCACCACCTTTTCAAGTGCTACTAGGAATGGACAGTAAATGCTGGGGTGGCCAATGATGCATACATCCCAATAAAGAACTTTTAAAATTATATATCACTTCAAAACCGGACTAATTACATCATTCTATCAACTATAGCTTGCTTTTATGAAAGTAAAGTTGCCATAGAGATACCAGACCACAGGGGTGCTCTCCCATTAGAGATGGTGATGGGGGGGGGGGTGCGGGGAGGCGGGTAGAGAGAGACAGCTGGTGGTGGTTTAACCTGAGGGTCACCATGCCTCAGCTGAGGGGGATGGTTGAGAAGGAGAATCCTTCAGCCAGGGTGGGAATCAAGCCCATGCTTTTGGTATCACTCTGCATGTTCACTCAACCAGCTGTCCAGCCAACTGACGCTAAAAGGAGTCAGCTGCCAAACGTGGAGCATGAACCCATGACCCTGAGATGAAGAGTCTTGTGCTGTAGCTGGGCCTCCAAAGTAAAGGCAGCATAGTACTACATAGGAGAGTCTCTCATAGTGACCTCAGCCAGTTGTGGGAATTGAATCCATGCTCCCATTTGGACAACTAACCAGTTGTCCAGCCAACTGAGCTAACTGACCATCCCCTTCCTCACTTAAAAAAGCAACTTTAACATATTAAAATATCCCAAGGCAGTTCACAGGAGCACTATTAAACAAAGTCTAATGCTGAAGCAATAAGGTAATATTGCAGCAGATGAGCACATCCTTAGATTTTGAAAGTATCTTAAGGAGGAGAGAGAGGGAAAGAGACTAAACAATTTGAGAGACCAGAGCTTAGGGCTGGGGTAGCTGAAGGCATGGATGTAAATGCTGAAACAATTAATATCGGAAATGTAACAGAAGCCAGCATTGGAGTGGTGCAGGGATCCTGGTGGTTAATAGGGCTGGAGGACATTATCAAGATATTAAGAAATGAAGCCAATGGTGCAGTTTGAAAATAAGAGAGAGAATTAGAAAATTGGAGCATTGCTGGTAATGTCAGTCATCAAGCGCAGAGATGGTGGATGAAAGGATTTGGTGCAAGTTATAATATTGGAGCAAAGATTTAGATAAGCTCAAGTTTATGTTGGGTGGAAGGTGCAAAGCCAGCAAGCAGAGCATTGGAACCTTCCATTGAGAGATAATAAAGGCATGAATATGGTTGTCAGCACATTGTTGTGGAAAATTCAGCTTGGTGTCATCCTGACCTCCAAGAAAGAAAAATGCTTCAAGGTTTGAACACATTACTAAGGCTGAGACAGTCAGTGCATTATTCTGCCTTGTTAGTGGACTAATTTTAATTTAAAATGTTGCATCCATTTCTCTGAACCCATAGCATTATTCAAAGAATAGTAATGAGTTCCCTCCATACTCTGGCCAAATTTCCTTTCCTATCCATTGCTTCCAAAGCAGATCAACGGTCATTTATCTCACTGTTATATGCAGACCTTGCCACTCCACAGCCCTCAGCTGTGTTCTTCCACAGAACATCAGTTTCAAGAATCACAGGATGATAGAGAATAGAAGGAAGACATTCCATCTAATATGGGCTGGCTTTTTGATAGAGTGACCATTAGTACCACTCCTATGCTTTTTCCCTTTAGTCCTGCAATTTTTAAAGAATTGTTTATGTGTGTATCAAATACTTCCTTGTGAGAAACTATTACATGTGATTCCATCACTGTTTCAGACAGTCCATTCCAGATCATAACACTGGAGTGAATAAAAGGAAATTCCACCTCTGATTATTTTGCCAGTGGTCACTAGAATTGAATAAGTAGTTTAACTATAGCCTAAACAGAAATTTATAACTGTTTCACATCATTTCTTTTCTTTTTAACATTTTAACAACCTTCTAGCTCCTGTAAATTCCTCATTGCCTCCAACTGCAGACATAACCATCAGTAACATGGAAACTCTCCCTAGTCTCCCACATCTAACAGGATCTTGATCAGATGGGGCAATGTGCTGAAAAGTGACAGATGGAGTTTAATTTAAGGTTTAAGGTGAGAAGAGAAAGATTTCAAAGGGATCTAAAGGGCAACTTTTTCATGCAGAGGGTGGTATGTATACGGAATGAGCTGCCAGAGGAAGTGGTGGTTTCATCACAACATTTAAAGTATTACCACAACATCTGGATGTATATATAAATAGGATGGGTTTACAGTGATATGGGCTAAATGCTGGCAAATGGAAATAGATTAATTTAGGATATCTGGTTGTATGGGTTGTTCTGAAGGATCTGTTTCTGTGCTGTACATCTCTATGAGCCTATGACTCTAAGAATAGTCCTATTAATTCTTGGAGACTTTAGAGTCTGCTCCTCTGTTTTGTATGATCAAGGTTGATTTTGGGCATCAACTATAATTTCCTGCCCTCTCTCCATATCCCATAATTCTCAGAGACAGTAAAAATCTCATCCTCTGAGCCAGAAGTATAATAAATGGTGGCTCATTTACAACCCTTTAAGATGAAGAATACTGACAATTCAAGACGTTTTGAGTGAAAAACATTCTCCTCATCTCAGTTCAAAATGGTCAGCATCTTGTTCTTAAACTGTGATTTCTTAATCTAAGTTCCCCTGCCAAGGGAAACAATGTCTCAGAAACTATCCTGTCAAAGACATGGCAACACCACCACTTGCAAGTTCGCCTCCAAAGCACTCACCATCACAACTTGGAAATATATTGCTGTTCCTTCAGTGTCATTGGGTCAAAATCCTGGTACTCCCCCCACTAAATGGCATAATGGATGCATCAACACCACATAGACTGCAACAGTTCAAGAAAGCATCACACCACTTCTTTCTGAGGGGCAATGGGCATAGGCAATAAATGCTGGCCTAACCAGGGATGCCCATATCCCATGTTGTTTCATAATCTTGAATATTTCAGTGAGATTACTGCCCCTTCTTCCAAATGCTAAAGAAATTAAATTCATCCACTCATCCAAGGACATCCTTCCCATCACAGGGACTAACCTTGTGAACTTTCACTGCACTGTTTTCAGTGCGGGTATATCTTTCCTTCAATATGGAGATCAAGACTGAACACAGCATTTGAGGTGTGATTTCAACAAACCCTCATACAATTGTGGTAAGATTTTTTTAATTCTTGTTATCCAGTCCCCTTACAGTAAATGTCAACATATCACTTATTTTCCTGTGCCTGCTTGTAATGTTTTGCTTTTCTTGTATGAATACATTACACACAAATCTGTTTGAACATCAACATTTACAACTTTCACACCTTTCAAAAAATATTGAACTTTTCTATCCTTATTATCAAAGTGAATAACCTCATCCTCCCATACATTTGCCATCTAGTTACGCAGGCTTTATTTCTTCATAGCATCTATGTCCATCTCACAGCTAACATTCCCAACGAGCTTTGTATCATTAGCAAACTTAGATACGTTATTCACTGTTTATTTGTCCAAGTTATCAATATGGATGGTAAATTGCTCAGGCCACAGCATTCATCTTGTAGGTACAACCTGCCAACTTAATCAATCCTTTCTCTGTGCTAACATGGAGGAGTAATCATTTATTAGCCAAGGGACAGAGTAGGTGATAATCAGAAAGATCTTCCATGCCCATGTTTGTCTTGGCATCATGAGACCTCTTAAAGTTTTGAGTCAATGTTGAGGACTCCCAGTTCTGAAGAATTGAAATGTTAACTCTGTGTCTGTCTGAACAGATGCAGCCAAACCTGCTGAGTTTCTCCAGTGTTTTATGTTTTCATTGCAGATTTCTAGCATCCATGGTATTTTGTTTTTATGAAATCACTACTGAATGATTGACAATTGGCTGCCACAGGCAAGCAATACCCGTTAAACTATGCTGTTTCATCTAATTTGTAGTGTTAAAGCTTTATGCCAGAGTCTACCTAAATTGCAACTTGAGAAAAAACTAACAGAGATATTCTACCTACACCAAATTCCCAAGGTAGCACTTGTTCATAGTCATCTGCATTTTATCCAGCCATTCCTACAGAAACAGGGGCACTATCTCCAGATCCATAAGTCCACAGATTTATACAATATATCTTCTGGATGGTACATCTTGCAGCAATGATGCTTGGACAGTAATTTGAGTGGTAGTTTTCTTTTAATGATGACGATGTGCTGATTAAACAGGCTGCTTTGCCTTTGATCGAATCGAATATCTTGAATATAGTTCAAATTACGCTCATCTGGGCAAGTGAGTATTCTATTGCACTCCTGACATGTGCCTTCTAGATGGTGAATAGGCTTTGAAAAGTCAGGAGGTGAGTTACTCACCACAGAATTCCCTGCCCTACTGGTCCTATTGACAGTATGGAATTTGGATTAAGCCATTTAGTTTGCATTGCTTCTTCGTTTGTTCCTATCAAACTGCATCATTTCACACTTAACTGCAATAACTTCATCTGTCAGGTATTCGTTCATTTCATCTGTTTATGCTTTCTTGTAGTTTGTTACTATTCTTCTCACTGTTCACTGTATCTCCAATTTTTACATTATCTGCAAATATTGAAATTATGCCCTGTTTCACCAAGTCGTTAAAAAGAGCAGTGGAAATACTCATCCCTAGGGAACACCAACGGCTGGATTTTACGTTTCCCTCCTAGTGGTTTTAAGAGAGAGGGAAGCTCACAATATCCAGTGCGTGTCCATACTAATGGCTTGCTGTCCCTTCCCTGACCTGTATGAGGTTTTACAGCCATTTAAAGGCCTCAATCCGCCACTGGTATTTTATGTGTGGCTGAGGGAGGCACACTTCCTGTGGGAAGCCCAAATATCTTTAGTTGCACAGGCTGCTTTCAGACAATGTTGGAGGGTAGAGTGGGGGGAGATGGGACACCTCCACTGTGGGTCTCTTAGCCACCTCATTGCCCAAGGTCACATGCCTCCCCCCAGACTCTCATAAGCAGAACTTCCTGCATCCCCACTTTTGATACTGCTGGCCTGACCTCAGTAAATCCTCAACTTTCCTTAGTGTCGATCTCCTGCAACTCTCTCCATTAGAGACAGCCTACAGTTCCAGCAGAGGCCAGGGCTTTCACAAGGTGCTGGAAGGGCCAAAAAGCTATCAAACATAAAATTGGCCAGTAAGTCTCTCAGGCAGGACTTCCTGACTCTGAGGAGCTGAAATCTCATCCCCAGTTTATTAATGGTCAATTAAAGAACTGGGGGACAACCATTGTTTCTGTTAATTTCAAGGATTTGAGACACTTTGAGCTGACAAACTACAATAGAGTAGTGCAATACTAATTATATAGAAATGCAATGCATACACCAGTCAGTAGGTGTCAGGTTTCTTGCTATTATTCATTATATAACTATCTACTATTGCAATAATAGTTGCATTTAAAGAGAAACTAGTCTCAATTTACAATCCAGACATTTTAATTTAAATGCAGGTCCTTTCCTCGGCTCCAAATTGCTTGTCTTCATGGGTGTGGACTTTTACTTTAAAGTTAAAATACAATTTATTTTGTGCAAGATTCTAAAAGTTTCACAGAAACTTGTGGCTCGCAATTCAAAATATTCAAAATATCAGTGTGTGTCTGTAAATAAAAATGCACACGTCTATATCAAAGGTCTTGTCACAGCTAATTCACATTTGGACTGGAAGATATCGATTCTATAGGCCGTAGGGAGAATAGTATTAGAAATTCTCTGAAAAGCTGATTAAACTTGGGATTGAGAATGAGATGTTCAGCAGCCTCTATTGGAATGGAACAACAGAATTAGTACATAAATATATTTAATCCCATTAAAAAAAACTGATTATACAATTCAATGACATCTCTTAAATAAACCAAAGTCATTTTATTTATTGTGAGTTTTTTAATCAATTTTACTCAATTCGTTAATTTTCACTAAATTCTACCAATTTTACAGCAGCTATACTCCATTCCGACATGCTTTCATTTTTCTGTTTTCTAGAATTGATTTACACCATTCTATAAAATGATTAGGGTGTACAAAGTAAAATAGTTAAGTGAATTATTTTATCTGATCAAGTGCCAAGAGGAAAGAATTCCAAAATTCTTGATTTGACTTCAATGTTTCAAAATATCAGAGAGAGGAATTTTTTTATTTGAAGAATTTAGTTCTTGACTAAACTTTCTAATACAAACTTGTTTCCAGGCCCCCACATGTCATAATGACATTTTTAACATGTATCCTCCTATTCTCTGCACTCTCTTCTCCTGAACCACTGACTCACAGGAATGTGATTCCACAGGTGCCAGATGCTCTCCAACAAGTGGTTATTCTTTTTGTTTAAGTCTAATCTGTGAGTGTTGTCAGAATGGACTGTCATGGCTTGTTTTGGGAGCACAACACAGGTTTTTCTCTACCATCTCCCCATCTGACTTCCACTTGTGTGGCCACTTATAGTAATGGTTACTAGGACTGGAAACTGCTTGGTATCTATAAGACCATATGACATAGGAGCAGAAGCAGGCCATTCTGCCCATCAAGTCAGGCTTGTCATTCAATGAGATTGTGGTTATTTTGATGATCCTCAACTCCACTTTCGCACCTTTTCTCTATAAACCTTGGTTCGAGAACTGATTAAAAATTTGTCTATCGGATCCTTTAATATACTTAATAATCCAGACTTGACAGCCCTCTGTGGTAAAGAAATCCAAGACACTACCCCCAAGTGAAGAAATTCCTCCTCATCTCTGTCTCAAAAAGGCAACCCCCTAATCTGGTCCTATACTCTCCCACAAGTAAAAACATCCACTCTGCACCTAAATCTCCTAAGAATCTTGTATGTTTTAGTAAGGTCATCTCTCATTCATATAAATTCCAATGGGTACAGGCCCAAATTACTCAAGCTCTCCTCATAAGACAGTCTCCCCATACCTGGTGTCAGCCTAGTGAACCTTCTCTGAACTGCCTTTAATGCCATTATATCTTTCCTTAGATAATGGACCCAAAAACTGGTCACAGTATTCAAGTTCATCTTCAATTCACTTGTGTGATATGAGTGTCACTTGCTGGCCAGTATTTATTGCCTGCCCCTAGCTGTCCTTGAGAAGGCGGTGGTGAGCTGCCTTCTTGAACTGCTGCTGTCCAATGCTGTAGGTTGACCTCCAATACCTTTCGTGAGGGAACTCCAGGATTTTGACCCAGTGACAGTGAAGAAATATCGATGTATTTCCAAGTCAGGATGGTGAGTGACTTGGAGAGGAACTTGCAGATGGCAAGTCCATTATCTATTGTAGATAAATATAAGATAAATATCTCCTTCTAGACGGAAGTGGTCGTGGGTTTGGAAGATGCTGTCTCAGGATCTTTGGTGAATGTTTACAGTGCATCTTGTAAACAGTACACACTGTTGCTACTGAGTATTGGTGGTGGAATGAGTGGATGCTTGTGGATGTGGTGCCAATCAAGTGGGCTTCTTTGTCCTGGTTGGAGTCAAGCTTCTGAAGTGTTGTTGGAGCTGCACCCATCCAAGCAAGTGGGAGTATTTCATCATACTCCTGATTTGTACCTTGTAGGTGGTAAACAGGCTTTGGCGAGTTACTTGCCACAGTATTCCAAGCCTCTGGCCTGCTCTTGTAGCCACTGCATTAATGTGGTGAGTCTAGTTGAGTTTCTGATCAATGTTGATAGTGAGGGGTTCAATGATGGTAATACCATTGAATGTCAAGGGATGGTGGTTAGGTTTACTCCTATTGGAGATGACTATTGCCGTGCATTTGTGTAGTGTGAATGTTACTTTCCATTTGTCATCTCAAGCTTGGATATTATCCAGATCATGCTGCATTTGAGCATTGACTGCTTCAGTATCTGAGGAGTCGCAAATGATATTGAACTTTGTGCAAATTTCGGTGAACATCCCTACTTCTGACCTTATGACGGAAGGAAGGTCAATGATGAAGCATCTAAAGATGGTTGGGCATCTGTTTGGACTGACTAGAGCTTTGCATTGTTTTATCAAAACCTCTCGACTTTTATACATTATTGCTTTTGTAATAAAGGTCAACATTCCTTTGTTGTCTCTAATATCTGCTGAACTTGGATGTTAGTTTTTTGTGATTCATGGAGGAAGACTCTCAAATCTCTGCTCGGTAGATTTCTGCAGCCTTTCTCCATTTAAACGGTTTAGCTTCTCAATTCTTCCTGCCAAAATGCGTAACCTCAAATAATCTCATGTTATATTCCATCTACCAAGATTATGCCAAGTCACTTAACCTGTCTCTATATCTCTACAGACTCCTTCCATAAGTAAACAGACGAGGGGTCAAAAACTAATATTGGAGACAGGGCCCGTGAGAGCACAGTGTGGTGTTATACCTGCTCGCTCATCCACCTCTACTAAAAGCAAAAGCAACCCAAATCTGGTGAAATGGCATCTCATTGACCTAAATTAGACAAATACATAGCTTAATAAAGGATTGAATCATGGATCCGCGCTGTTTACTTCACAAAGGAAGATATTTAGCACATTTACCTCGGGACACTTCAAGAGAGTCAATAAAGTTCTTTTGAAGTGTAATCATCGCAGAAAACACCCCAATCAAATGGTGAACATCAAGCCATTGGCCCATAAATTAATAATACTTGAAAGAAAAATGGAATATTTAATTCCATGCAATTTCTTCAGGCTCACATGGTAATTGAAGCCTATGTTCTTGAGGAGATCTGGTTTGATTGATCTGTTATCTGCAATGCAATAGAATACTGGATAATTTTCATTGTTGCTTATTGAAAGGTAAATGTTGGCAAGGTTACTAGAGAGAATTCTTGCTGTGTTTCTTGGAAGTAAAGGCATGGGATGCCTGTGCAAAGGATTAAAACTGAATTTGTTTTCCATAACTCAATTAATATATTAATGAATCTCTGCCTGTTTCAAAACTCTCTTTAAAATTTCAAAGGGAACCAAATTTGGATAAAATACTTCTTTGGTGATATTTGTCTGAACTGATGGGATGTTACAGCCTGAATTAAAGTGTGATTCTAATGCAGCATAAGGTGCCATAAAGAGGATGGAGAGCAGGGGAATGAGGAATTGGATCTCCAATGTTTTCTTTCCAGCAGATTGCAGATGCCTTCTATGGCTCCAGCTCACAGCGGGCACGAAGGTGGGGTGGGAACAAGTGGAATGGAGGATGGACTGAACTGTGATTCTCCTGCCTTTACATTAAAGGGAGGAAAATAAAGTTGACTTTTGCAGATCACTGGAGTGGCTGAAATACTCGTGAGAATGTTGTAGACATGCACAATCGCATACCACAATAAAAGATTGAGTTAGAACCAATAATTGTGATTGCAGGAATAAAACCTATGGTACAGACTTTACAAATAAGGTCGGTGATGTGCTTCTAGTGCAGATTGAGCCTGCCACGTTGAATGCTTTTACATCTATAAAACGGGAGCTGCTCAAGATAACTTCTAGGCCAGAATCTCTCATGACATTTCTGCCAATAAAGAGATAGGCTTTCTCTCAGTCCTAATCGCTGAACAATTAGTGTGTATTGCTGTTCAAAAATCTACATTGCTCAGCCACTTCACAGGGGGAAAGTACCAACAGAAAACAGATACTTTACAGAGGGTTGTAAGAAAATGATTGCAGTATTTCCATGCATTGGCATGTACTTGATTTCAGAGCGGCATTTGCAGAAACCTGGGGATAGCTGGTGTTGCAATACAACTGAGGAAAAGTTAAAGATCCATTAAAAAGTGCTATTCTGCAACACCTTCTTCTTTTACCGAGAAACATGAGATCACTCTACGTGGTATTAGTTAACAATTTAGAAGTAGAGATGCTTCAGCTTTTTAGGCAAATTATTTTAAACATTGATGTTGAAAGAATAACCATTTAACCTAATTGGAAAGGTGAACTCCCAGCCCTTTTACATATATTGCAAATAGAATTATTAACATACACAACAATAAACAAGAAGAAAATTTCATATTAATGATGTCATCGAATGACGTCTTTGGAATTGCTCCCGGATTAGACCATGAATCTTGAATCGGGGTAATAGTTTCTTTTTAGTTTTTCTCAGTGTGGATGAAAGAAAAGAGGCATGTGGCCAAGTCAGGATTTGTGTTCCCCTGCTTTCACTCTTTTGGATAGTTTGCTGATCTACATTGGAATCTAATCCAATAATACCTGAAATCTTAATTTCTCATCCTTGCATTACAATCCATCCATCACTTTGCCTCTCTCTTTAACCTTCTGCAATCCTACAACTCTCTGAGCACTTCACTGCTCTTCAACTCTGGCCATTTTGTCTGATAAAATGATTGTGAAGCACTCTGGGATGTTTTGCTATGTTATGGTGTTATGTAAAAGCAATCTAGGCTGTCCTTTGATAGCTCAGCTAGTAAAGCTGAATATAAGGAGTTCCCAAATTTATGAGCAGCAAGTTACGAATGCTCGTAATTATGAATGAGATCCCGTATCATAATTAATTTTAAGGATCTGACATGAGAACATTTGCTCTTACTAACTAATGGATGTTTTACACTGTCCTGTACTGCATCCCAAATTGTGTAGAAATCAACTTACAAATGTTCTCAGGAACGGAATGGATTTGTAAACCTGGGGACCTGCTGTATTGTTGGGCATTACAAAATTAACATCCTTATGTCACTGGTTCAATTCCAGTTCAAACGAATGTTTTCAGAATTTTTGTCATGCAGTTGTAATACTCTTTCCTTTGAGCCAGAGAACCTGGCTTTGCATCCTACCTGTTCTAGAGGTATGTCATAATATGCCTGAACAAGTTGATTCAAACAAAATTGCAAACGACAAGTTTTTGGTAAAGTTCATTGGTTCGGGTGTTTTAAAAATTTACTTGCAGGATGTTGGTGTCACTAGCTAGGACAGCATTTATTGTCTGCCTCTAATTGTCCAAAGAGCAGTTGAGAGTCAACCACATTCCTGTGGCTGTGGAATCCCATGTAGGCCAGACCAGGTAAGGACATCCGTTGCCTTCCCTGAAGGGCATCAGCAAATCAGATGGGATTTTCCGACAGTCATTTCATGGTTATCTTTAGGTTCTTAATTTCAGATTTTTGTGGATTAAAATTTGACCACTTGCCATAGCAAGATTTGAATCCACATCCCCGGAACATACCTGGGCCCAGTGATAATATTACTAGGCCATCATCTCCGCAAAGGATTACTGCCAAAGAAATCTTGTCTATTTCACAGGCAGTACATGTTGTGCCTATTATTTACAGCAGACAAAGTTGCTTCATGTTTAATTGAGACAAGCAGTCAGTTAAAGAACTTTTACCTTCCCAGTCAACAGAAATAAACATGGAGTCAGTTTTGAATACTCTAGCCTGCCATTAACAGGGTGGTAACAACCTCAAGAAAAGGTTGATATTCTTACAGCCTATTTATACTGGCAATGTAGGTGGCTCTGCTTTAAACGTGGGCTTTTGCTGGGTGTCCAAATCAGCTGACAATTTTCCAAAATGGGCCATTAGACAGCAATCAGAACCCTGTCTAATTTTCCTCTCCATGGCCCAGGATGGCTGATGTCAGCATTGTAGTTTTATTTAGAGTCTGACTGTTATTTGTTGTACTTATGCTGTGTATGTGTTTTATTTTAGAACAGGAACTCTGATGATGTCTCTAAATAATTCCTCCTTAACATTTGAATTCTCGAACTGTCTGTACATGTTAGATCTGATCTTGGACAATAATGTAGACTTTTCAAATTTGTGTTTCTAGTCTCCAGAACTGCACAGCCTGTGAACGCAGGACAGGGCATTCAAGGAACCTTATAGAACTTTTCATTCCTTTAAATCCTCTGGGACATGAAAATCTATTTGATCTCTCCTGCACAGATTATTTTGCTATGGAAGGGATGACAGTTACAACTGAGTCATGATCACTTAACAGCAATGAAGAGCAGTTTCTAATTGTCTGACTTTTCTCTGACTAATTCACACGCAATTTGGTGCTCGGTTGTTTACTGTGATCACCGAGTTAACTAAGCAGAGAACAGGGGAATGATTACACATTTATGCCTGTTATGTAACTAAAGTGCAGAGTGTAAGGTATTATATTGTACCTTGAAAGGAACTGCAGAATGCATCTTTCTCATAGCAATTTTCCCATAAGATAACTTGCAATCTCAGCCACATTGTTGAGGTTAAATTTGCAAACATACACTCACAATTTTCTGAGAGATAATACCACCCATAGCTGAAGTTCTCCACTGGAAATTATACCCATGCTGACTTCATGTATGTGAGAAGAGGCACTGCGCACTACTCTGCAGTTCCAACGTGGTCAATTATAGGTCCAAATGGCAAGGAACTATGAGTTTCCCTTTTTGTTTAGATGGAAGCACATACCTTGGATTAAAGGTTTTAAAATTTTGGTCTTTGTGGGTTAAGTTGCTGTTTACCAGGGAGCCTCTGAGCCACATATAAAGTTTAAATCTGTTCCCATCACTCTGCATATTTCTCATGTTCCCGATAATAATAGAATTGAATGTTATTATTTGAAACTTAGGCACCAAAAGGGCAACAACAGCAAGAACAATTCCTTTTGAGGCCAACAAAACATAAACAGGTACCACCAACGGTTAGACAATATAACTACAGACAGGACTGACTTGCCTAGGTTAAAAGAACCAGATTATTCAATCAATTTCAGTCTTTCAGACGGCAGGTTGGATATGCCTGTCATTATGGAATATCAGAGGATTCCAGTTGCCTATGACATTGCCAGTCTTCTGAAGGTTAAGTAATGTTACCAAAGCCTTCACTACCATCATCCCTGTCACTTCACCACGACCTGTACCATAAATAACTTCTGTATCTCCAACTACAGTTCTGTCCGTAATAGTATTGTGGTCAACCTTCAGTACATGGACTGCAGCAGTTCAAGAATGCAGTTCACCATGACCTTCTAAAGAGCAACTAGGGATGGATAATAAATGCTGGCCAGCCAATATTGCCTGACCCACAATAAAAAAAACTCCATGACCATCTCCTCCATCCATTTCCACTACCTCTGTCATCATGTCCACAAACATGACAGCTATGTCCACCATTTCCATATTCATCTCCATCACTATTATTAGTCGCCACTATCTGCATCACTTTTGTAATCACTTGGTCAACATCTTTGATAACAAGGTGTAGGGCTGGATGAACACAACAGGTCAAGCAGCATCAGAGGAGCGGGAAGGCTGACGTTTCGGCCTAGGCCCGAAACGTCAGCCTTCCTACTCCTCTGATGCTGCTTGGCCTGCTGTGTTCATCCAGTTCTATACCTTGTTATCTCAGATTCTCCAGCATCTGCAGTTCCTACTATCTCTGATCAACATCTTTAATCTCACTTCCGCCACTGACATCACCATCAGTAACTCCACTGCCTTCAACAACATAATCATCATTTCTATGTCCACCTCAAATACCTCCACTATCATGTTCATTTAAAATATCCTCGATATCCTTACTATCAGTTCCACTGTTATCTCCAACGCTTCCAATCTCATTTCCATCACAATTTACATTACCATCTTACCATTTCCACCATCCCCAACACTACAACCAGCTCTCTCACCACTGTGAGCAGCAACATCACACTGCCCACAGTAAGGGGAGCAAAAGGAGGGTGTGAAGAATCTAAGATAACAAGCATGGGGCTGGATGAACACAGCAGGTCAAGCAGCATCATAGGAGCAGGAAAACTTGACGTTTCGGGCCTAAACCCTTCATCAGAAATTTTTAGGCCCGAAGTGTGAAGAAGCTAATTGCCTTTACAGTTAGCAACAGAAAACTAATTTTTAATGCAGGTATCCAGCGGAGATGATAGTGTAGTGGCAAGATCACTGGACTAGTTTCCTGAGATCCAACTAATGCTTTAGTGACTTGGGTTTAAATTTTACCATCTAACTCCACATCATATGGCGGACTGCTTTCTGAAATGGCTGAGGAAGCCAGTCAGTGCAAGGGTTCTTAGGGAAGGCAACAAATGCTTGCTTTGCCAGCAATGCCCACAGACTTAAAGAAAGAATAAAATACAGTCAAAATATGCAATTAACAAAGTCAAACTATTTTTGTTTGTTACATTTGCTTCATGGTACAGTGATTATCTTCAGCTAAAGGGGCTTTGGGGATTTTGTGGATCTACTTTACAAATGCCATTGTGAAAATTACTGGGGTCTCTCGATGAAGTACACCTGGCTTACTTCCAAAGTTGGCTTGCATGTATGCTTTATAAGGATTTTTGTCCAGAAAAAGCAAAGTGCACCCATGAGGTTGTATATTGTAGAACTGCAAACAGTACTGTTTAGTATTCCAGTTATATTTAGGTGATTATTAATTTCCATATTTATTCATAAGCATTTTGTGTTGTGCAGGTTTCAAGTCACTGAAATAAATCCCGGTAGCAGGAACCTCATGATTTGTGCTGAATGAGCAGTATTTTTATTCTGCTGTAACAGACACCTGAGAGTTGACAACAGTTTGGAAAAGCTCTCACCTATAGATAGAACTTAACATTTGTGTAATTGATCAGTGGAGCACACTGGTAAAAAGTTATTAATCAGGAGAGTTTTCTGCATTTTTTCATATAGTGCAAGAGATTCTCTGTTGTTCACATTGCCACGCAAGTTTGAAGTCTTTTAGATTAGAATGGTATCTTCAAAATTCCCATACAACAGAGGTTTTGTATTAAGTTTGAATCCATTAACTCTGACTCAAATGCAAAAATATTTTGCCCATGTTCTACATACAGATATCAACAGTCAGATCAGTATTTATTGCCTTATGTGAAGATAAGCCTTCTTTTTGAGAGGCTGCAGTACAAATGGTGAAGGGATAAATTTTTGTTCTTTGGACACCACGCTGTCAATTTCTAGACTGATTTAATCTCATTGAAGCATTCAGGGGCATCTTTCCATGTTAAAGGTGTTATGTGAATGCAGGTTTTTGTTATTTTTGCTGCAATAATAGGTCCAGTAGGATTCAGGCTTACTGATCCCTATCATTTCCAGATTTGAGTGGCTGCATTAGAGCTCTATGTAAATAAATGAATAATGTTATTATGTTATCCTTTTTGAAATTAGTAAGAAAGATCAACAAGAATAATATCCCATTCTATTAACCATCATTGCTAGGCAATCATGAAGGGAAATGTTTCAACATTAAATGCCCTACTCTATGCTTGTTGTTGTATGAATCTTAGTATATTAAATGAAACACTTATCTAGCCTTGAGGCAGTTGGTTGTTTTTGATTCCTGCAGGTACCTGAGGATGTATATCAGCTATTTACATGGAATTTCCATATAGCAACTCAATTACAGAACAGATGTGCATCAATAAGACTGTGTTCCCATTTCTCATCCATGGCTGTAATATCGTAACTTGCATTCACAATATCGCCTAAGATGCTGCAATGATGTGAGATCAGACAAAAATAGGTGCCAAGATAAAGAAGCAGTCGCAATCCTTCAAGTTTCCCAATGCCAACTCCTTGAATTCCTTAGGAGCTCATTCTTCAACATTTAATTGACTGACTGATCAAAGTCATGTTAAGCCATTGAGTGATGCAAAGCCTACCGTGCTCCAGCTTAGATGAGATAATCATTGAGAAGAAAAAAAGCAACCTACTGGATGAACTTTTGAACAGGCACAGAGATATGATTAGAGGTAAATGGCCTGCTACTGACTAGCAAGCCAGTAGGCCACCAAGGCCCTACATTGGGGTTATTTCTGAAAGGTCTGGTTGCAGGTGCAGGGGGAGAAATGACCACCTGTCTGATTGTTGTATAATTGATACTGATCAGTTGCTTAACAGTTTACTTTGGACTTCTGTGAATTTTAATTCCATGTGGGAATCTTACTTGTGGAACTTTGCTGAATATTTTCTAATAGCTCAATTCATTTACTTAGAATGAAATGTTGTCGAAAAGAATAATTGTTCTTTTAGTTATGATTCTTTTCGTGCTGAACCGATGCAAGATCACAGATCTGAAACATTACATTTATTTTTCTCTCTCTATATATAGGTACTGCCAGACCTGCTGAGCAATTCCAGTATTTTCGGCTTCTATCTGTTATGAAATCTATGCAGTCTGTTTCTTGTTGAGGCATTGCTGAAGGGCACAGAAGGCTAATGGGTATGCATTGAACTTCCATTGGATAGTCATGAGGTCGAGTTCCACCATGGCAAGTTATGAAATAAAGCTGGCAATTTATGAGCTGGCTCCTGATAAAGGGGACTATGAATGTTTCCAGATTGTTTTAAATACTGAACTACTACACTGCTGTTCTTCAGAGAACTTAGGAGTCACCCCTACCTAGTCTGCCCTACACATGAGTCTAATTCCACAATGTATGGCTGACTTTCACTGTTGTCAGGGCAATTGGGGCTGTGAGGAACTGCCATTTTCCCAGTTACCCTCCCTCATTGCTGGTATCGAGGGGTTGCCTTATGAGCAACGATTAAACAGTTTGGGACTCTACTCGGAGTTTAGAAGAATGAGAAGTGATCTCCTTGAGACATAGGATTTTTATGGGGCTTGACAGGGTAATGGCCAAGAGAATGTTTCCACTCATGGTAGCATCTAGGACTAGAGGGCATAGTCTCAGAATTAAGGGGTGCCAATTTAGGACTGAGATGAGGAGGAATTTCTTCTCTCTGAGAGTTCTGAGTCTTTGAAATTCCTTGCTGCAGACAACTGTGAAGGCAGAGGCCTTGTTTAAGGCTGGGATAGTTAGATTCTTCAAGGAATCAAGGGTTATGGAGAAAGGGCAGTAAAGTGGATGTGAGGGATGTTGGATTGGCCATGATCCTATTGAATGGTGGAGCAGGTTTGAAGGGCCAAATGGCCTACTCCTGTTCCTATTTCTTATGGTCTTATTAGGTAAGAATTTATATTGAGTATTTTCTGCCCCTTCAGATTATGTCAAAGAACACCAACGAGTACACAAAGAAGAGTATGTTGTTCTCTGGGAAACATTCCTTCCCCAGATTAGTTAAAAGCTTAGCCAATACCTATCTAAACCATATTTGAGGCCAATTGGATGCCATATTTGCCCACTTCAGAGATATTTGTGACAGGTGACAAAAGACACTTTTCCTTTGCCTTAATTCAAAAAGAAAACACCAGCAATGTTTGGCCTTAATAAATCAACAATGAGAGATTAAAAACTGTAACACTTAAGAACCGATTGCACATTCTGTTGAACTGAGAGCCACCATTTCCCAAACTGACTTCACAGCCTGTGCCAAGTCGCTTGAGCTCCGGATATTAAACCGCTTTAACTCATATCAAAAATACATCAGCATTTTCACAAGTAAAAAAATATTTAACATAAATCAAATGTAGTTATCTGCAATAAATATTAAGAATTAGATTCAATCCATTCGTTCGCATTTATGCTGCGTTTAGCTTTAATTGAAAATGCTTCATTTTGGTTTTCTAACATTCCTATTCCAATGACAGGGACCTTTGTTAATCAATGGTGGACTAATTCAAGCTTCTATTACAATTTTAATCAAGGGTCACTCCCAGAGTGATCCGGATTTTCCGTTTAGTGGTCACATTGACAAATATGGTAAAGTTATCAGCGAACTCAGATCCCTTTCCAGGTAGAACTCCTGCTGCGTTGCATTAATAACGGGTGGATTAAAAGATCTGTATGAAATTCCTTTGACTGTTGTGAAAGAAATGAATTAGCCGCCCTAAAGTAAATCTATTAATATTTTAATTAAAACAGCAGATAAAGGAACAACATGCTCCTTGCGAATATTGCACAGAGCTGCTGTTTTATCTCAAATCAACATGGGACTCAGTATAACCAAATAAACCAATACATAAATCGTACTGTTAGCATGTGAAATTCCTACTATTTTCTGCTTCAGGTCTGCAAAATAAGCAGTTTTACTTTTAAAGTAGATGTGACTAATAAAAATGAATACATGAATGGCTAGCATTCGTCATTCCCAGTCTGTTTGAACAATTAACTTTAGTTAGGCGTCAACTCCTTTTAAACAGCATTCCAACCGGTCCCCATCCCTCTAATACCCTTGTGCTCGTTGACCTACCCTGACTGCCCCTTCAAATTTTCAGTATCCCATTCTTACTTTCAAATTTCCCCTCTCGCAACCTGGACCCCTTCGTTTCCTACCTCGGTTCGCCGTCCCAGCCCCGATACTCAGCGAGAATTCGTTCTCTCCTCCCATTCAATTCCCTCCACACCGCCGACCCCCCAATTGACAGTCAAACATTCCCTGTCTTAACCTTAGAGTTTGCAAATTCCTCTTTAAATTTCCCCAGTTCTCTCCCATTTGACAAAAACCGATCAAGGCCTGTCCTGTTTTCTTTGTCTTGGTATTAACTTTTGTCTAATAATTATCCTATGAAACATTTGGGGATATTATAATCTGCTATCAGCGCAAGTTCTTATTTTCTTCCCTCTCCTTTCAGATGTTCTGTAGCTCAAGAAGGTTAGTTTGTTGTCAGCATTTCCCTTTCTTTTCTAGCCGTATGAATTTCTCGTCACCAGTTTAACAAGCTAATGGACTGAAAAACGGGTTTTTGGGCTTAGATACTTGACACAGGGCTGGAATGGCGCCACGAAGGGAGGTAATCGGGTCTGATCTTTTAGACTGATCAAGGAGGGGAGACATATTATTGTTAAATGAGACGTTTCCTGGGATCGGCGGGGCATAATGCAATGTAAGCCTTCCGGACTAGTACGTTCCTCCTTTATATGCAACACTTGAATAACCTGCCATTAAGTTCTTGCAATCATTAATCCAACCGAATAGATATTAATATGTATTTACTGCGCACATTTAACAAATTAAAGGCTTTGGAAGAAATAGATTAAAAAAAACTGTTGGTGTGCATCATGATGGTTTGTGCCAGATGCACAAAACTCAGCCAAAGCAGTTCCAACTGTGAGTTGCCACTATCATACTGTGAGGCCATTCCATCTTTAGTGGCCCAGCATCATGGGGATCAGGACATTTAATAAAAGGGTAACGATGGCAACTAGAGGTGGCCATTGGATGTGTGTTATTGCTCTGTGGGTTGTGGATGATACCGACTGGGTCAACACTATTGTGGGCCTATTTCTGACTGCGCTTGGGAAGATTTTGGAAAGCCGCCGTCTTCAAAGCGAACCACTTTTCCGTACCAGCAGCTTGCGAGGCCAGTTAAGAGGGCAGCTTAGAGTCTACTACATCACTGCGGGCCTGTAGTTACATAGCTAGGCCAGGCAAGGATTGCACATTTCCTTCCTGCAAGTTTAGTGAGACAAGCGGGATTTTACAACAATGATGATCTATGATAAACTCAGCGGGACTGACCCCTTCTGTAGAGAGTGACACAGTGCTAACTTCTTGCAACATGACTCTTCGGAACTTTTACACGCATCTAACAGTTTCGTGTTTAGCCGACTAGCTTTCAGTTCAAGGTTTATCCGTTATTGGACTTTATTTGTTAACTTAAGAAAGATTTCAGGACGTCCCAAGGCATTTTACTGCGAATGATTACAACCAGCAAGGTCCCCCATTAACCATGGGATTTGAACAGTACCGTCACATCGCTTGTCAAGATGAATGAGTAAATTAAGCAGACCTTTTTTTGACTACAGTTTCTCAGCAACACTCTTTTTCCGGTTGATACAGACGGTAAATACGAGTTAGGACCGGAAGGAAGGGAAAAGGTTAGTTTAAACAAATGCCCTGAAATCCCATGTTCCAAAATGACAGTCCTACTGGAAGAAAGTATTGTATGGGAGTCAGGGCTCCGACACTTATTAGCCCAAGCACACTCGTGCATCTTGGCTGGTCGGTGACCTTAATCCGTGTACCAATGACCCTGAGGTGTTGACCCGGCTGCCTGGGGAGGACTGTCTTGTCAACGTGTTTAACGCAGGCAGCCGGAGCGAATGAACCCAGTTTGGCGATGGCTTAGCATTCGGTTCCCGGAGGTACCCGACGAACGTCTGCTTAGAGCGGGGACCGTATTTCCTGGTGAAAACACTAATGCAAACCGTTCGAATGGACCGGTTTAACGCCTTTGTAAACAGGAGCACATCAACTGGGAAGGTAGTATTGCCCTGACATCTGGCGTAGTGTATCGGCCTCTGACGCTGAGAATTGGAAGCTTTCAGATGCACATTTACCGTTGTATGTGCACTCGGAGTCTGAGATATATGAGGAAGGGTCACCGGACCCGAAACTTTAACTCTGTTTTTTCCGTCACAAATGCTGCTAGACCTACTGAGCTTTTCCAGCAACTTTGTTTTTTGTTCCTGATTTACAGCATCCGCAGTTCTTTCGATTTTTACTGAGATATCAGAGTTAGATACATATTTTTATACTAAACATAAATCACATATAACCCCAGTCTCAAATCTAATGAGCCAGACTGTTCATTTTAAATCAATGTATAATACACGGTTACGATAGCTAAGCGTAAAAATGGCCAGCAATGATGTTAATTTGTAAAGACAACTCGCGTATTTACATATGCACAGTCCCACTTAAAATCGAAACTTACGTGAAACAGTAAAGTCCAGAAAATCGCCCTCTGTAGACCCATGGTTTAATCAGTGTTACCTGGTCCCTCTACTTGCCCCATGCCCCGTTGGAAGGTATTTCCTCCTTTCTGTCGCTGGGCTTTGAGATTTTTTTAATGAATTCCTGGTCGGATGAGCGAAGTACAAGCCAGATCCTGGAACGTGTGTATGTGTGTGTGTGTGTGTGTGTGGGATTTAAATCACCCGCAGGCTCCTGCAAGTTTTTTTTTTGTAGTGTGTACTCTGTTAATATGCATGTACAACTGCAACTTATCCTGGCTGACCCTTTAAAAGCGATCAGCCTCCTTTAATCTTGCAAGACCATCTTTCCCATATCCACGCCGCCCTCCCTCCTTTATCCTGCTCTCCCTGTCACTCTGTCTCGATCAGGAACCGACCGTTTAACTGTATAGTCCAGCGAGTTCCCGTCCCGGACGAATGTGTTTCCAAATGGAACCCATCAGACGGGTTTGGTCAGTCTTACATCACTCTGTCCCACAATGTGTAGCCATGGATCGGTTTTGTGCTTTTTAGGAATGGACGGCTTGTGACACAAACGATCGATACCCTCATCCCGGCACATTTTTATTTTTAACTGGCGCTATCCATTCGTAATCTTAAACGCAGAATTCGGCCGACCCGGGAATGGTTGTGATATTCTACCAAACAGAGGAGAGAAGGCATTGATCTAAGGATAACTGCCACATTTATTTAATTTTCAATACCAATTGGTTGCACCATGTCAGTGGACAGTCGGGGATCAGATTGCACACGCAATGACTGACCTGCTATCTATATCACATTTTCACTACCCTCCTGCTACAGCGTCGGGTTTCTCAATCTTTGACAATGTTTCGAGGTCTTTAAAGGAACACAGTCATCATATCCCTGAAGAAACGTGCCTACAAAGTTTTATTTTTCTAAAATAAAATGCTGCCAAACTCGAATAACTGTCGACTTCCACTGCCTTCGTATGAGCTGGTTAGATCCCACAGCCTCTTTTCACCTTCTACTGTACTTTTTAAACAGGCGCCTGTGGCTAGCATGTCCAGGTCTGGGGACAGGATAGGGACATGGGGAGGATGAATTGAGTCACTTCAGAGTTTGAGTTTACAAAAATTCAAGCTGACCCTTCAGTGCAGTCCTGAGGCACTGTTATTGGGCGTTAGATCAAAATGTTAAATGGAGGCTTAACGTAAAAAATATCCCGCCTCTCGACTTTAAAGAAGTTATCCTTGAGGCTGAGTTCAATAAATCAAAGTGACAAAAAAGAACTTGTAATATCACATTGCTACTTGTGGGAGCTTGCTAAGCACAAGTTGATTTTCGCATTTCCCACATTATAACAGTGGCTCAAAGGTATTTCACAGACTGCAAGGCATTTTGAGTTGTCTGATGATTGTGGAAATGATATATAAATTTAAGATTTCATCTCGAAAGATAGGTATGTTGTTCGTGGTCATTCATTGGAATCTTGCAAAATTTATCTCTGTTCATTGCATTGCTACAACAGTGACAAGATATGAAATTCCACTCCACTATTTAATAGACATTTAGCCTATTTAATTTAAAAAAGAAAACAACTATAGTTATGATCATAGATAATGAACTCAGAGGTATTATGGTGGAGCTTTTTTTATTAAATTTGGCATGGTTGGCAATCCAAGTGTAAATTGTAGTGAACATCTGTTGGTTTTTATGATAAGCTATGCTTCTAATTCCCATGCAAATTTATTTGTGTTAACACAAGTTCTTCCATGGACCAACATTAATAGCCATTGATTTAGATTTTTTTTTAATGAATGTGAAAATAGATACTTACATATTAAAATTAGCAGGTGGCACTGTTGTGTTAATCCAGGTAAAAATGGCTTTTATGGATAAAATTCCTCAATATATTTGCTAATTTTGGCACTGGTGACCAGTACAGTGGATACAAATGTTTCTGGATTATTGTGAAATTCAACTGTCTCATTAATGTCCAGCAGGGTAGAATCCTGCTACTCCCTTCTAGTATCTAAATGAATCTCCATTTTGGATGGGCAATTAATGCAACCTTATCAATACCAACAACATTTTGAGAACTATATCATATACATTTTATATATACACTCACAAGTTAAAACACTTGTGGAAAATAAATGCATGCCAACATTTGTCACATTCATCATTATTATCTGAACAGTCAATACATTAATAATGCAAAGTCCATCTTCTATATCATAAAACACAGAAAGAAGCAGTGAAATGGGCTTGTGCTTGTTCAGTCAATCAGCATGGAAATTTGTTGAAATCCACTCAGAAATTACAGTATCCAGTTCAGAGTTGCTCTTTTCTTTTGCCAATCTAATATTGATCCTTTACTAACAAAAATAAATGTTTACTGGATTCTGTTTTTACAAAGTTCATCTCTCCCCCTATGTTTGCAGCAATTGCAACATTGTGTTCAGAAGTCAACCATAGTTGAGAGTTTTAAGCAATCACCAACGTGTGCCCACGTGCTTTAAAATTGCATCGTGAGTTTAGGACTAATAAGAGCCTCAATAAATTTTAAGGTGTCAACCATGGTTCAATCTGCAGTATTCTAATTTCTGAATCCAAAATGAGAGGGTGAGAATCACGTTCCTGAGATGTGGACTCAAAATTTTAAGCCAAAATTCTATTTTTGTTTGGTGGGAGGCAAATTTGGATGGAAAACTAATGTCTTATCCTTTTTCTCAGGTTAATGTAAAAGTCTTTATGACATTATTTTGAAGAAAAATAGTGAAGTGCTCTGCACTATCCTGCACAATCATTACCAACTAACATCACTAAAACAAACTGGTAACCTGGTTATTGTTACATTCCTGAGTGTTTCTATGTGCTAATTCATTGCTGTGTTTCCTTTACTGCAACAGTGGTTTCTAATAATAATAGCAGGGCTTGGGTTGGAGTTTCTGATATTAAGTAGAATAAACTTGGAAAGCTAAACGTGAATTTAATTATCACAGCATTAATGGAATGTGGAGTATTTTTCAGGTTTAGAAAGAGGAAAACAATTGCAGTTAATTCAAGAGTTCTGGTAGAAATTAATACATGAGAGATAAGATAGACAAGTCAATTAACTGGAAGTCACCAGTTTTAAACGTATTTGGATAAGCAAAGTTCAGGAATTAACATATTGGTTTGAACAATTCTGAACTTTTGGTTAACATCAGTTCCAGATAAACGAATACCTGATCCATGATACATATTCCACATATTCATATTTAGTAAAATTCTTGATTCAAACCTAATTTATTAGTTTATTCTCCAAATATTTCATTAGATTTAAAGCTTTAATACTTAACTCAAGAGTCTTGATATTTCGTAGAATGTTTGAAAGCCTCGTGATTATAATTAATGATTTAGTCATGTCGGTATTCTTGCTGGAGTTGGGTTTAATGCTTTGGGTGCAGTAGCTATGAAAATCTGTTTAAGGCTCTGCAATGTTTGTAGCTGCACTGCACAAAATAAAAGTGTGTCAACTTTGTTTCTTCAGAGCAAGTGTAGAGTAGGCACACAGCCTGCATTAAAAAGAGTAACTAATGAGATCATCCAGCAATCCAGAGGCACAGGCTGACGGTAGCAAGTGAAATTTTAAAATCATTTAATAAGTCTGAAATTGAAAGCTAACCATCAGTGATGATAACCATGAAACTATCAAAAATTGTTGTAAAAACCTTCTGGTTCACTAGTGTTCTTTAGGGAGGGGAATCCATCATGCTTAAGTGTCATTGAAATTTACAGAATACTTAGAGGCTTGGATAAAGTGGAGCTGGAGAAGATGTATCCACCTGTAGGAGAGACTAGGACTCGAGGGCACAGCATCAGAGTAAATGGATGATCCTTTAGAATGAAGATGAGGACGAATTTCTTCAGCCAGAGGGTGGTGAATCTATGGAAATCATTGCCACAGAGGGCTGTGGAGGCCAAGTCATTGAGTGTATTTAAGACAGAGATCGATAAGTTCTTGATTAGTGAGGCAATCAAAGGCTACGGGAGAAATCAGGAGAACGGGTTTGAGAAGCACATCAGCCATGATTGAGTGGTGGAGCAGGCTTGACCATATGGCCGAATTCTGCTCTTGTATCTTATGGCCTTATAGTTCGGTTTTCATGTGATTTCAGGCCTTGAATGATGTAGTTGATTCTTTTCAGGCATGGTATCTTCTGCTGCAAGATGGTGGTTCCGGCGCAGTAGTAGTGTTCAGGCTCCTGAGCCCATCCCCTCCAGGCCGGCTACTTCCTTTTCTCTCTTTCTCTCTCTCCTTTTTTGACTTTTTCTCTGTTTTCTTTTCTTCATCTTCTGATGTTGTGGAGAAGCGGTGTGGGCTGGTTGTCGGCTGCAGCAGTGGCGGTGCCCGGAGTGAGGACACCACGTCGCTGTAGGCCCGAAGCATAACCTCGTGGGCTCGGCAGGTCGTTGGCTGTGACAGTAGTGGTGCCTGGAACGGGACCCTTGGTGGTGTCAGTGGGTCACTGCCAGAGAGGCGGTGCCTGGAGCAGGAACTCGTCACCGTGGTACATTTGAAGCATGGGCTCATGGCGGGGTTGTCATTGCTGTACCCAGAACAAGGGCTCCTTAAGGCCTGAGACACCTTGTAGAATCCTGGAGCCATGCTTGAGACCCAATTTGAGTAGAAAATAAGCTCTATTTAAATGGTTTCTTCTTGGTAACTCAAAATAGCACTGGTTTGTGACGACAAAACACTTTTCACTATCTTTCCAGATATATGTGACAATAAATAACTCAATAATAATCGTCCTCTAAAGTAAGTTACTGACTTCAAGCGTAATTAGGGATGGACTTGCAGAAGATGTCCACATTCCATTAAAAAATATAAGAAATGACTCAGCATTGAAGAAACTAAACTATGTTTAGCAAATCAGGGCTGACTAGTTGCTGGAGCTAATTTTGACATTGGTAGGCACTTGAAGATCAGAATTCAGCAAGGCACCAAACCTTGGAAATTAGATGCAGCAAGATAAAGAAATTTAATTTTAGGGATTAGAATATTGACCATAATATAACCAGTAAAAGCTGGTACATTGACCTTACAAACAAATCTTAGAATTTCTACAACAGACTTCCTTACTCTAATAATGACAACAAAGCATGGAGCTGGAGGAACACAGCAGGCCAGACAACATTTTAGGAACAGGAAAGTTGGAGTTTCAGGTTGGGACGCTTCTTCAGAATTTTTTTTTGATTTTTCTGAAGAAGGGTCCTGACCTGAAACATTAAATTTCCTGTTCCTCTAATGTTGCCTGGCCTGCTGTGTTCCTCCAGCTCCACACTTTGTTATGTCTGACACCAGCATCTGCAGTTCTTGCTATTTCAGTTTTCTTACTCTGGCCTATTACTATCCCTAGACAATCAGGCACAGGTAAATGATCGTATTTGAACATGTGCACCCAAAGGATAAAATGTAAACAACCACTGAATGATTGAACTCATTGAGCTTAGCCTTTCCACAAACCATGTACAGTCAAATTGATCATCCATATCCCCTGCACTGGACAAATTATGTTAACTCCAGAGCAATAATTGAGGTTTCTACTCTATATGTATCCATACACATGAGACCGTTGCCATCCTCAGACTGACATTTCTGTGGTTCTATACTGATTTCTAGATATTATTTGATGATTTCTGAACTGACCAGCAATTCTATCCTTATACAAAACTTTGTTCAGCTTTTGTTAAAGACTTTAATTGATACCATTCATTAGGAATCTAGGTGATGTGTATAAGAAAGTGAATTTACTATGTGGATTAAACTAGGTTAATGTTATTGTTATTCTTGGCAGTTCTATATTTCCATTTATGATTCTCTATTCTTTATCTATGCCCATTAACACTTACTCCCTGTAAGTGGATTGTTTCCATTAGAGCATCTCAGTTGATTTTGATCCAGTATCTGTCATATTCTCACAATATTGAGCAAGACATTTTCTTCTGATTAACTGTTAATGAGGCTAGCTCAAATATTAAGATTACGGTGGTGAAATTGGTGTAAAATAGGCTCAGAGAGGATTGGAGTTATTTTTTATTCCAATGACCAATCTTCTTTTCACTGATCTCCTTTCCTGGTAGATAAAATAGGGAGGAATCTACATAGGATACATGTCTTTATTAGCCAAGGCATAGAGTTTAAGAGAAGGGAGGTTACACTGGAACTGTATAAAATGTTGGTTAGGCAGCAGTTTTCTTTTCATTTCTTTTTTCCCTCTCTCTCATCTTCTTTTCTCTTTCATTTTACTTACCTCTTGGTAAAGAGCTGGGTCATGGCGACAGCAGTGGTGGCGATAAGTGGGCTCAATTGTGCGGACTTGTGGCAGAGACATCGAGGCGAGTTCGGGTTCCCGGCAGCTTCTGTCTAGGCAGTCCTAGCGCTGGTTCAACTTCAAGTTTACCTTACCTTCTTTTGTCAGGTTTGGGTGGGAAGGAGACTCTGGGAGGTTGTTGCAGTAGAGAATGCGGTGGGATCTGGCTGTTTCTCGTGGTTGCGTCAGCAGCTGAAAGTGAGGTGGGACCAGGCCCGGGATTCCAATGGTTGGGGTTTTCCCTGAGGTTTCTGCAGTGCCTTTGTGGTGGCATGGCTGGTCTGGTCTGGTCTGGGATTACTTTAGGCGGCTTCGGTGGTTGTTTTTCCCGATATTGGCCTCGGTCTCTTTGCAACAGCTTCAGTCAGTCTATGACTCCATGCAGCGTTTTCTTTGGCATTGTGGTTGGTCTATTCCAGGGTTCCAATGAGGGGAAGGTGGGGGTGTCGTTAAGTCCTTGAGCCCAGAGCCGTGAAATGGTCTCAGTGGATTTTATCTTAAATTTTCTTTTCTTGACTACTTTTTTTCCTTTATTATATTATCATAGAATCGCTACAGTGCAGAAACAGGCCCTTCAGCCCAACAAGTCCACACCGATCCTTAGAGCATCCCACCCAAACCCACCCCCTTATAACTCACCTAAGCTACACATCCCTGAACACTATGGGTAATTTAGCACGGCCAATCCACCAAGCCTGCACAGCTTTGGACTGTGGGAGGAAACCAGAGCACCCAAAGGAAACCCACACAGACATGGGGAGAATGTGCAAACTCCACAAGACAGTTGCCCGAGGGTAGAATTGAACCCGAGTCCCTGGTGCTGTGAGGCAGCAGGGCTAACCGCTGACCCACCGTGCCACCCCAGTCATGGAAGGACTGTCATTCTGAACTTTTTAATCTCTTTATTTTTCTAATTTATTACAATGATTTTGTACTTATGAAGGTCTGTAATGCTGGACTTCTTATTTCTTTACTTTCTAATTTGTTTTCCCAAAGAATTTGTACTCAACAATCTGCACCTAGGTACCTTGGTACCTAAGATGGCACCATAAGTGGCGGCTCGTAAACTTTTCACCATACTAATGTGACCACATGTGACAATAAAGCTAACTCATTCAGAATATTGGGTGCCGATCTAGAATCCACACTCCAAGAGGGATGTGATAGCACTGGAGAGGGTGCATAGGAGATTTACCAGGATGTTGCCTGGGCTTGAGAATTTTAATTATAAAGAGAGACTGCACAGACTGGAATTGTTATCTTAGGAGCAGAGGAAACTGAGGGGAGTCATGAATGAAATGTATACAATTATGAGAGGCCTAGGCTGGATAGACAGGAAGAAACTTTTCCCATTGGTAGAGGGATCAGTGAGCAGTGGCATAAACTTAAAGAAAGGGCAGGAGGTTTAGAGGGGATGTGAGGAGCATGTTTTCACCTGGAGGGTGGTGGGAATCTGGAACTCACTATTTGTAATGGTGGTGGAGACAGAACCCTCATAATATTTAAAAGTATTTAGATGTGTACTTGTAGTGACAAGGCATTCAAGGCTAAGAACCAAATGCTGGAATTGGGATTTGAGTGATTTTGTGGTTGCTTTTGACCAGTGCAGACTCTTTAAGCCAAAGGTCATTTCTCTGTGCTGAAGGACTCTATGACCCTATTTCTCTCTGAAATGAAGGGGATGCTAATGGAATGCTATCATTTATTATGTGATGATTTGAATCTTAAAGTAAGGAGCTTATACTGCAGTTGTACAAGACATTGATGAGACCACTTCCCAAATGCTGTAGGTGGTTTAGATATCCTTCTTTAAAGAGGGATATAAACATATGGACGTGGTTCAAAGAAGGTTAACTAGATTCATCTGGATTGAGCAGGTTGTTTTATGAGAAAAAAAAATTAGTCAGGCTGCGCTCGTTTTCACTAGACTTTGGAAAAATGAAGGATGGTTGGAGTTGAAAAGACCATAAATGGCCTTGACAAGATGGATAAGGAATGGCTGTTACCTCCTGTGGATGCTTCCAGAACTAGAGGATCCTGTTTGAAATTAAGGGTTGCCCTTTTAAGACAGAGATTAGGGCATTTTTTTTTCTCTAAAGGCTGTGTGACTTTAGAACTCTGCCTCAGAAGGCAGTGGAGGTCAGGGTCATTGAATATTTTTAAGGTGGAAGGAGATATTGTTAAGGAAAGGAATCAAAAGTTATTAAGGACAGATGTGAAAAATTCAGAACACAAACACATCAGCTATAATCTGATTGAATGGCAGAGCAGACTTGAAAGGCTGATTAACCTACTTCTCCTAATCCATATGTTTATACACACAGAATAATGATTCGTAGTCTCAGTGCCACTGATAACTTGGTTTGCAGTATTAAAAATTGACAATATTTTCCAAGGTAATGAAGAGTATATAATGATAGAGTGTATCAAAATATGTTGATTCACTACAAAGCCATTTTCACCATTGGTATGACCAGTTTCACCCCTAATGTTTATAATGACGACTTTTTCTTCAAATTTCCATTCTTACTCAAGCCATCCTAACATAATGCCTGTGTGCCCTAGTTTTGCACTTAAGGTCTCAAATAAATAACTTTCTGCTGAATACTGCCTCTGACATTGTGAGTCTTTCAGCAACAAATAGTTGGATGATTGATTTGTCAGTACATCTGTGACAGAGCGTGCTCTGAGGCTGATATAAAATGAATCATTTCACATTTTCAATTGGGCAGACCGATGAAAATAGCTTAGCCGCAAATATCTCCCTATTTGACTTCTCATCTGAAAATGGGTGGGGATTATGAGTTGATGGCCAATGTTGCAAGATATATATTCAGTTTATTTATGTACACAAGAAACTCATTTGACTTAGGGACTGGATGTGCTGGATGTTGGCAGAGCCTGGTCTCTGATGCTTTCTGAGAGCTTCAGACACACAGCTGCCAGAATTCTGGCAGGAGGTTGATGGAACATGCAAGGAATTTCAGGGCCACAATCAGGAAGACTTGGCTCCAAAAACCCTTATTTTCTGTTAGGCAATTGTTTTCTTCAAGTGATTTCATTTAAACATTTTAATCCCAGTCATAAATTATCCACAACCACATTGAGGAAGAAGTTTTAAAACAGGAAAGTAATTAATTCCCAAATGTCAGGAACAGCAGTTTCCAATAAAATTAAAAAAAAATCTCCAGAGATAGTAGGAACTGCAGATGCTGGAGAATCTGAGATAACAAGGTGCAGAGCTGGATGAAAACAGCAGGCCAAGCAGCATCAGAGGAGCAGGAAGGCTGACCTTTCAGGCCTAGACCCTCCTTCAGAAGGGTCTTCTGAAGAAGAGTCTAAGCCC